>CM065726.1:42433575-42436075 GCA_033310375.1 Conus canariensis | reverse complement strand
CATAATAGTAAAAGTGTATATTGAAAATTCGTATCCCTTTCATCTTAATTTATACAGATGGGTCTCATTTGGATACCAAAGAAGCAAGGTGCAGCATTATCAATTCCTTCATTGAAAATTGAAAAATCTTATTATCTTGGAAAAAACAGATCAATTTTCTACATTCAGGCAGAACTAACTGCCATTCTATGGCTTTGTATTTTCTACTTGACTTTTCAATCCAATATTCCAAGTTCCTCTTTGTGCGTTGATTCAAATCATTTTTATTATCGCCTAAAGTTAAAACAAACCTATAGTAAGACAATGATCTGATTACAGATATTCATCACCTAATACATTTCTTTGATTATTAGGGGTAAAGAATTAGTTTCTGTTGGGTTCCTTCTCTTTGTGGGATTCAGTTTAATGGAGAATAGACAGAGCAGCAAAACGGGAGCGAAAAATACTAGCCGGTCGGAGGTTATCAGTATCCCATTGTCTATCCATGAGGGATACAGTCTTCTAGAAAATGCATGCTGGAAACATTTTAGGAAAAAACAACAAAATTCGGGATGTTCTCTTGATACTCGCATAAACCAGCTATTAAACTTTGACACACTTCATTGTTTTTATCAATGTAGTTTGCCGTTTTCTCGGATCATAATTTCGCTAATATATAAGATCAAACTAAACGCTTTTAAGACAAAGTTTTGCAAAAATATAACATGCCTTTGTGGTGAAATGATAACAAATTCCCACATACTTTTCCACTGCAAACAGTTTAAAACCTCATCTACCACCCCTACCTAATTGTTCTCTGGATACAGTTGTAACCGATTTACCACTAATGTGTAAAATTGCTGTTTCATTGCATCAAAGTCCTATTTTTTCTGTTTTGTAAAATGGGAACTGGTGTTTTAGTAACGTCCTTGTTATGACCGGTTATTCTTCGATGTTTTATAGTTAGTTATCCATTTTTTGCTGTTGCTGTTAATGTTATTCTTATAGATTAGGTTCGTCTAATATCACAATGTGTATAGACGTTAAATTGAAGACCTAACACACACACTGTACTGTACTGTACTGTACTGTACTGTACTGTACTGCAATGTACTGTACAAGCACATGAGACAGCCTCAGGTCTTGAAATATCTGAAAACACCGCGCGCGGGCAGTCGTCTTTTCTTTCCCCATCTCCCTCTTTCCTGCCCCGATCCAACGAGCAAAGCCAAGCTTTGTCAAGGGGAGGGATCGATGCCGCTTCCCATCAAACCACCTTTCCAAACAGACCGGTGTTACGTGCTGGGGACTTTACTGGCCTAGGGCACCGCGGAATCGTAAAGCCAAACAAAGCTCCTACAGTTCCGGACTCAGCTCAGCTCGTCTCCCCCCCCCCCCTCCCCCTCCCTCCCTCTCGTATCCGCACCCTTCCCCTAGTGTCTCTCTCTCCCTCCCTCTCTCTCTCTCTCTTCTTTCTTCTGTGTCAAGCCTCCTCTCTCTCCCACTCTCCCTTTAGCTTTATCACTTCAGATATGTGTAAAAACAGACCGGGGGTAGGGTGAGGGGGGGGGGGGGGGGGAGGTGGGGGGGGGGGGGGAGAGGGGGCGCGCTCGTACGCATGAGCGTGCGCACGTATTTACATGCATGCATGCCACATACACTCTCTTTCTGCCAGTACTACGTATCCGTCCGCCCCAAAGCATCTCTGTCTGTCTGTCTGTCTGTCCCTCTCTCTCTCTCTGTCAAAGTCAGTACGTCCGTCCGTCCGTCCCCGTTTAATCCTTCCTTTTTCTCTCTGTCTCCCACTTTTATCTGTTTCATCTCTGTCTCCCCCCCCCCCCCTTTTTTTTTTATCTTAACAGCGTTAAAACAAATCAGACTGCAACTCCAGAAGAACGACAGTCCTCCAATCCCCGTTGCATTGTGAACGTGGAGTCACACGCTGACTGACAGGACAGGAGGGCCGACCATCTGACACCAATGGCAGTTGGTGACGAGGCTGGCCCCCTCGTCTTCCAGACAGCCGTGTGTGTGTGTGTGTGTGTGTGTGTGTGTGTGTGTGTGTGTGCTTGTGTGTGCGCGTTATGTGTGTGTGCTCATTCAGTTGTTGTCATGGTCTTATCACGCTACCAATTAAGTCGCGTTTAATGATGAGAATCAATCAATTTCGTTTTATTTGACTCGTGCTTGTAATGTTACGATATTACAACGGAAGACGGCTGGGGGGGGGGGGGGGGGGGGGGGGGGGGGGGGGGGGGGGTAGTGGGAAGGAGGGGCGTTGTCAATAAATCGGTGGGACCAAAACGTGCTCTTGAATTACAGATTATTACACGTCTTCTCCCTCTCCCCCTCCCCCCAAAATATAATAATAAAAAAAAGTAATTACAAAGGTCAGCTGGGGCACTTAATACACTACATCTAATATGTAAGTATAAAGATTCGCACGCCTGCGCTGAAATGGCATTTTAGAGCTGGTTATTAATCAGGCCTACTAGCAACAGACACAACTCATATCTTTAGC
>CM065726.1:42423575-42428575 GCA_033310375.1 Conus canariensis | reverse complement strand
ACTGGTGAGAACAGGGGAGACTGAAACAGAGTGAAGACTGGCTGAGAACAGGGGGATTGAAACAGAGTGAAGACTGGCTGAGAACAGGGCAGACTGAAACAGAGTGAAGACTGGCTGAGAACAGGGCAGACTGAAACCGAGTGAAGACTGGCTGAGAACAGGGGGGATTGAAACACAGTGAAGACTGGCTGAGAACAGGGGGGATTGAAACAGAGTGAAGACTGGTTGAGAACAGGGGAGACTGAAACAGAGTGAAGACTGGCAGAGAACAGAGGAGACTGAAACAGAGTGAAGACTGGCTGAGAACAGGGAAACAATTCGCAGATAATTCCACTATGGGATCGCTGCTGACGTATTTCGCTTTGTTTTATCATGTGGGAAATCTACAAGTCCTCCAAATAGGCTGGCAGGCTCGAAAGTGTCTGACATGTCAATCAACGTCCATCTTTGGCATTCATGTTGTTGTGCTGGGAAGATGATACAACTTGATATTAGTAAATGCATACAACTTGGTAAAACTGACTGTGATCGTGACAAAAGTTTTCGTGTTAAACGCTTTTAATTCTATTTCTTCATTCTGTTATTGGCTTTAGGTGTCCGTTTTATGGCTGATTCGTTTTGATTTGTTTGTAATGAACCAATGGTCCAGTGTGTGTTGATGTTGTACCCTCCACGCCCCAAAAGAAGCAACAAAATTATAAAGTTGTGACCCAACGGTTGCAAACACCTCGGCTTGGGCTAGCATCGCTGGCAGGCTCCTTTACATCAGTATACTCGAGTTTTGATACGGGTGTTTTCAAGAACTGCTGCATGTGATGTTAATTTACCACGTAATGTAGGCACACGTGACAGAAATATAGAATAATTCTCGAAATTTACTGCCATTCTCAGAACGTTCTGAAAGCGCAAGAAGGTTCTAAAGATTCGAAGGAATTGTTTCTAGAACGTTTCATGCATCTTTGCGTCAAGGCTCCCAAATTTCTGGAACATTCCTTGCTTTTATTGACTGTGCTATGCATGATTCTCGAATTTCTAATTTCGTAAACTACGAATAATCAGGGCCTTCTATGTTTGAGAAAGGGGTGGAGAGACAGACAGTCAGAGAGAGAGAGAGAGAGAGAGAGAGAGAGAGAGAGAGAGAGAGAGAGAGACAGACAGACAGACAGACAGATAGACAGAGACAGTGAGACAGACAGAGACAGAAAGAGACAGAGACAGAGAGGGGGGAGGGGCGGGATCTATGTTTATGGACTTGAAGAACACGTCCCCATTATCTGGACTATCGTATGAGTGATATGATGATTCAGCCGTGCATCTTCAATTCGAGTATCGTAAAGGCTTTAAACTTGTGATGAGAGTCGACCTTTCCTCTGTCTGGATCTAAGTCAACCAGAAATCAGAATCAATTCTTGTCACCACATCTCAGTCAGAGGCATACGCCCACGATAAGGCCTTCAAAGAACAGTGATTTTTCATTGTAACATCAAGGTGTAATCAACATCCTAAGGCAAAGGCTGCACTCTTTTCGCTTTGAATAGTAGGAAGAGAGGCAACTTGCCAACATCTGATTCACGAGTGATGGATACATACAACAACAGAATAAAAGGAGCAGGGCAGATGGGGAAGAAGACAGGTATGACAACACCAGCTGACCAAAAGCACACGATTTGTTGGTAACAGTCGGCACTAACACGATCAAACGACTTCGCGAATTCTTACTTCTTTATGGCCCACTTAATTCTTCTATTCCCCGAGGCATCAGCTATCACGCCCCTGTTCACCTTCAGCCTATGGCTTTCTCCATCCATCTCCCGTTTCATCTCTGTGTCACCTCCAGTCCCCCCCCCCCCCCCCCCCCGTCCCCCCACCCCTCCTTTCCATCATCTCCACCTTCTCAACTGGCTTATACTGCCCTAGTAACAGGAATAACAGGCCTGTGAGATTTCCTAGCCTTGATTACTGCTCCTCTCCATGCCACTTATGCAATGACAACACGTGCGCCTCAAAATGCAAAGTTCATACCAGATATGTATTTCCGTCAGACAGCGTGGTCCACCGAACAGAAAGGAACTTGCCTTCTAGCTCAATACTGTGATCTCAATTTCTTTTAGCCAGATCACCCCTTGCACATTGAAATGTGCATCATCAGCGTGACGTAATATTTTGACCGTATATAGTATCTTCATCTCTGCTTGATAAAATTGGCATTAAATGGTCTGATCTCGATAGAATGTAACTTTGTATTTGTTACAGTACTTGCACATTGTATCATTTAATACGCACTTCATCAGTGTGTAACACAATGGTTGTAACTAGTCACAATCTATAAGAAAATTTCGATTTTGTAATACTGATTTAATTAATTATTTCATTGTTGAAAAATTGAATAAAAATAATAATTCAATCATAGATCTACAGCCATTACAGTTTAGTAAAAATATACATGCATAGGATGACATGAAAAGCCTTTACAATATTCTTCCATGCTGCCAAGTTCGATTACACTAATGCTTGTACCTGCTGACAAAACGCCAGCATCAAACTTTACCACGGACACACACACACACACATACAAAACACACACACACACACACACACACACACACACACACACACAACACACACACGCATGCACGCACACACTCAAGCACGCACACACACACGCGCGCGCGCGCACACAAAACACAAACACACACACACACTTAGCGCCAGATCTGACAGGTCTGCTTACATGTTGAGCTGGGAGATCGGAGAACATCTCTTCCCTTCCCCCCTCCTTGTTGTGTCATTGTCCATGTCCCCCTCACCGGTAATCACTCCCACACCACCCCCTCCTTGTTGTGTCATTGTCCATGCCCCCCTCACCGGTAATCACTCCCACAACACCCCCTCCTTGTTGTGTCATTGTCCATGCCCCCCTCACCGGTAATCACTCCCACAACACCCCTCCTTGTTGTGTCATTGTCCATGCCCCCCTCACCGGTAATCACTCCCACAACACCCCCTCCTTGTTGTGTCATTGTCCATGCCCCCCTCACCGGTAATCACTCCCACACCACCCCCTCCTTGTTGTGTCATTGTCCATGCCCCCCTCACCGGTAATCACTCCCACACCACCCCCTCCTTGTTGTGTCATTGTCCATGCCCCCCTCACCGGTAATCACTCCCACAACACCCCCTCCTTGTGTCAGTGTCCATGCCCCCCTCACCGGTAATCACTCCCACACCACCCCCTCCTTGTTGTGTCATTGTCCATGCCCCCCTCACCGGTAATCTCTCCCACACCACCCCCTCCTTGTTGTGTCATTGTCCATGCCCCCCTCACCGGTAATCACTCCCACACCACTCACTCCCTGTTCAGAGCCAAACCCTTGCTGCAGAATGTGAGCCCTTTTTCTGTGTACAGAGCTTATCAATAAGGATGGAGATGAGATGAAGCCATGGAGTGCCATTCTGGTCTGAGACCACATGGCAGCTCCGCACTCTACGCTTCTTTTCATAATATATCTGGCGTCAACCGGCCCCAAGAGAAATACAGACATCGCACTGCTGGTCAGAATATTGGATCAAGACTCTCACAGTCGCATCCGTTCAACGTGAATCTGTTCTCCCCGTTAGTTTTGCGCCCATAAGACACTTATCTCTGGGCACAAGCTGGTCGGGGGCAACCAAAAAAAAAAAAAAAAAAAAAATCACACGTTATTGCTCAGATGGGTTTCGAACCCGAACACCTACCACCCCGCAGTCCATGAAGCTAACTATTGCACCATAGCAGCTGGTTGTGGAGTACCTTTGTCTTTCACTTGGCGGGTGCTGCCTGGGTTCAAACACAAATCCATCAGTAGGTATGCCAACGGACCGAAAAGCAAACCCAAAACGGGAAGGTAGTCGACTGACTGACAGGCCGGAATGGGAACAGGATGGAGGGAGGAGAAGTGGATGCAGTGGAGAATGGGGTTGAGGGAGGGTGGGGGCAGAAGGGGGTGATCCAACCCGAACCATTGGTGAAATGGTACTTAGACATGAAAATTTAAACAGCTAAAATGTGAGTCAGTAAGAGGAAGGGTGCTGGGGTGAGGAAGGGGGAGGGGGAATATCTCATGATTTGAGCTGACTGACGGCTGAAAAACAGCGAACAGTTCAAGTTTGGGTTTTGCCCAGTCAAGGGACCTTGCCCAGGCTCTAACGGACGGGAAACACCAAAGCAATAGACGATGTTCGGAAATCTGCAAGGAAGCTGATCTGCGTTCGAGCTCTTGTTCAGCGAGAGTGACCCTGCTGTTTCACCAGACAAATGGCGCTAGAGGGCACGCCCAAAGCAATTCAGCCCCATCAGTCAGCTTGTCAGTTCAACCAGAGAGGCAATAAAACAAAACATGGGAGTGAAACAGTGCGCTAGTAATGCAGACAGTCGATATCCCGATCGTTATGCTGGCTGGTGATTCAAATCAAGTATTCGGCTCTCTAGATCTGTTTGCTAGGCCCATAAACTGAAAAAAAAAAACCCAAAAAACAAAAAACGTAACTATATTTGTAATGGAAGGACATGCGTTGTTTCCCCCTGATACTTTTTTTTTCAGGAACAGGTTAGGCAGGCCTTGCACGTAGAATGGACAGAGGTGTCATTACATGTCCTGAACAAACAGCACTGTCCCAGACATGGAACAGCAGGTGCTAGATGTAGTGCTCGTATGGCTGAGGCAGCCGGCAGCAAACAATGGCGCTGAAGACTACTATGGCAGCGCTCGCTGCTAGACTAAAGCAACAATGGAACATGGGCGACAGAATTCAGAGCGTTCGCTGCTGCCTTTACACCAAAACTTAACGCGCAAAGGCCTCCAGTAATGAATCAAATATTTTGAATAGCTAGATTCTTCTTTACTGTGTCTGCAACTTAATTTCCCTTTTTTCACATTCCCATCAAGATACATGCTACGTAGTTTAAGCAGACAGATTAAAATGAAAGGAATGGTTTAAAGCAGACAGATTAAAACGAAAGG
>CM065726.1:42406075-42418575 GCA_033310375.1 Conus canariensis | reverse complement strand
AAGGCAAACAAATGATCAGCCACAGAGAGAGAGAGAGAGAGAGAGAGAGAGAGAGAGAGAGAGGGAGAGAGAGAGAGAGAGAGAGAGAGAGGAGAGAGAGAGAGAGAGAGAGAGAGAGAGAGAGAGAGAGAGAGAGAGAGAGATACAGAGACAGAGACAGAGACAGAGAATTTGAGACACAGACAAATGTCAGAAAGACAGAGACAGCCAGTAAGAACACAGAACCAGGGAGACTACAGCGCCACCTCTCACATTCACTCCTCTGTATTCATTCATGGAAGCCCATCTTGACCCCCCCACCCCCACCCCCATCGTTCAGGCACCCATACTCCGTTTTCGGAGCAAAGTACAGGCAGGCTACCACGGTCGGTGTGAACACTTGTTAACCTTGGAGGGCTTACGGCACAGCGCACACCTCCGTTCAGGTCGACCTGAAAGTTGGGATCCATGCTGTGGGTGTGATTTTGAGTGAACACGTTTTCCCGCCAGGGGGAAGTTAACAGTAGGTATAGAATAAAGAGTTACCGCCCAGCATGGCCTCAACAGAACGAAATACAAAATAAAACAGAACAAAAGAATCACAAGTGGGAAGAAAAGAAAAGAAACAAAAGGAAGAAAGGAAGAAAACCAAAGAAACAAAGAATGAAAGAAAGAAAGAAAGAAAGAAGAAACGACACGGTAAAAAAGAAATGTCAGTGGTCTTGTCACCAGAAAGTCTAATACTACTCTATGACAGTCCTTCATAGACGGATATGAATTCGTAAACAACAGTGGTTAATGGATAATTTGTCCATGAGTCTGAAATAATACACGTTTGTTTGCTCAATCGTTATATGAAATTCTATCGCCTGCGACTTTATCCAAAGCTAACCTTAGCCCTAACCCTAACCTGAACCTCACCACAACCCTTACCTAATCTGATCTTGCCCCTAATCGTTCACTCTTCAGTAAAACTTAAAAATATCAAAAACAACAAACATTTAAACCCTTCCTGCTTATCATGATACTCGTATGAGTTAACTCCTTTGAACATGAGCATTTTTGGCTCGGCTGGAAAGGTTATTGTACGCTGCTACAAAACTAAGCCTGGTAGAGAAGTATGTTCCTGGGCACTTGCACACGTTAACAATAGGCATTCTTCTTCCATTGTAAGTCCATTTCTCACTAGCAGATAAATAACCCCCTTTCCTAATATGCCAGCTTTGCAGAGAGGAGATAGAAAGTGAAGTGCATTTTGTGTTAAGTTGTCATGTTCTGCAAACACTTAAGAGCTCAGTATATATCGTTGAAGCATTACAAAGTCCGAAATAATTTCAGATTAGCACTTCTTTTGGCATTTACTCATGAAAAAGGTCAGAAATTTGTCGATTTATCAATCTAAAGCGTTCAAACTGCGATCCCTTATGTTATCTTAAGATAGTCTTTGAATTCATGTTGGTTATATCTGTCTAGTTCTTAAAGTGCTTCTATGATTGTATTTTCTTGCACACAAGTTTTGCTGTTTTTGATGCTAGAGTCTAAAATCATCGACACGATGAAAAGACTTTAAATAAAATAACCAACCAAACCAACTAACTGCGTGCACATGGCAAGAATGGGATTATCATATTAGTTATAGTGAAAGATTTAATGTTTACAGATCTTTCTGCATTGTGCTTAATATTAAAACTTATCTTATTGCTTAATGTAGATAGCCATTTAAATCAAATAACTATTAGATTCAGACTTGGTATTTCTGAAATTGCTGTGCATTATTACCGTTACCGATTCCTGAGAGAGAGAGAGAGAGAGAGAGAGAGAGAGAGAGAGAGAGAGAGAGAGAGAGAGAGAGAGAGAGAGAGAGAGCATGTCACAAATTCACACCCCGTTTTGAGCCTGGATTGAGGCAAAAGATATTACGATGTTCCCGGTGAACTGTTGGCTTCTCAGCAACATGAAAAATTAGTTTGTTCGGCAGAAAAATGCTTGTTATCATTTCCTCTATACCGCTGTTACCCCTTTCAACTCACCCATCCTATCTCGTCGCGCGCGTGTGCGTGTGAGCGGTGTGTGTGTGTGTGTGTGTGTGTGTGTGTGTGTGTGTGTGTGTGTGTGTGTGTGTGTGTGTGTGTGTGTGCGTGCGTGCGTGTGTGTGTGTGTGTGTGTGTGTGTGTGTGTGTGTGTGTGTGTGTGTGTGTGTGTGTGTGGCGTGCGCGTAGGTGCGTGAGTGCATGTGTGTATGTATGTGCGCGTAAAAGACACGTGTGTGCTCGCATGAGTGTAGCTGATAGACTGCATAAAGACAACGACCGGGAGGAAGAAAGCAGCACCGTCCCTGCTCCTCCAAAAAACATTGATCCAGCGGCCTTGTCCCATTTAAACGCATGCCCGCCCCCCCCCCCCCCCCTCCCACCTCCATTCCACCCCCACCCCACTCATCCATCACCACCACCATCATCCCCAACCCTCAGCCATCACCGACCACACTCCCTTAAAAGAAAATAACATGGAAATAAACCCCGTTGACACCATTTCAGACAGACGTCCAAACCTTATCCCCGCTAAAAGAATTTAGCCACCGGAAGAAGCGGACAAAAAGGACGGAAAAGGGGAGGGTTATTGGAGGAGGAGGGGTGGGGTGAAAGGGTGCACGTGGGGAGGTAAGGGGGGCATAGGGGAGAGGAGCAGGGGGAGAGGGAGTGGGAGACTGGAGAGGGGAGACGGGAGGGAGGGGAGAGGCCAGCAGGGCCGAAGGGGAGAGACTATACATTTCGACGAAGGCAGAAATTCAATTAGCCTGCCCGGTCTTCACGGAAGTCTAGAGGGACTGAAACGCAGGGAAAAGGAAGAACGCATAGTTGGGCGCGCGCACACACATACGCGCGCACACGCATATAAGCATGCAAACACACACTCACAATGCACACAAACTTACGCACCCACCTCACATACACATGCACACCATGCACGCACACAAAACAAATACACGTCACACACACACACACACACACACACACACACACACACACACACACACACACACACACACACACACATCAAGAAAACAAGAGCAACGTCAACAACAATAATAACATCAGCAACAACAATGACAACAACACTAACGGGAAATAAGGGTACACACATGGGGATGGGGCGAAGGGGGGAGAGGAGAGAGAGAGAGAGAGGAGAGAGAGAGAGAGAGAGAGAGAGAGAGAGAGAGAGAGAGAGAGAGACAGAGAGACAGAGAGAGAGAGAGACAGAGACAGAGACAGAGAGGACAGACAGATGAACCCCCCCCCCCCCACACACACACACAGATAGATAGATCGATAGGTATAGGTAGACAGATTCATACAGAGATTGATACAGACAGACAGACAGAGAGACAGAGAGAAAGACAGACAGAGGAGAGAGAGAGAGAGAGAGAGAGAGAGAGAGAGGAGAGGGAGAGAGAAAGAGAGTGAGCAAAGAGACTAAGAGCGAGAGTAACAATACAGAGAGACCAAAGCGCTAACAAAAAAGGTAAACTATAATGGAAGAAGAAGAAGAAGAAGAAGAAGAAGAGAAGAAGAAGAAGAAGAAGAAGAAGAAGAAGAAGGAGAGAGAAGAAGAAGAGAAAAAAGAAGAAGAAGAAGAAGAAGAAGAAGAAAAAGAGGAGGAGGAGATGCTGCTGCTGTTACTGCTGCTGCTGCTGCTGCTGATGATGATGATGGTGGTGGTGGTGGTGGTGGTAGTGGTGGTAGAAGAAGAAGAAGAAGAAGAAGAACAACAACAACAACAACAAGAACAACAACAACAACAATATCAACAACCACAACGACAACAACACGAAAAACAACTACAACACCAACAACAAATGAGATGGGAACGGCAGAATGGGAACAAGAAGTTGGGGGGGGGGGAGGGGGGGAGGAAGAGAGGAGGGGGGGGGGGAAATAGAGGAGGAGGAGGAGGAGGACAGAACAAGGAGAGAAGAATGGAGAGGAGCGAACGAGGTTCGGCTTAGTTTCTTTCAAACCCCCGGCTTGAAAATCGATGGAGACCTATCTCGACGGCATCACAGGCGCACGGCGACGCTGACAGAAAGGAGAGGGGATTTAGAAGGAGGAAAGGCAGGAGAAGTAGCAGGAGGAGGAGGAGGAGGAGGAAGGAGGAAAGAGTTCAGAAAGACCAGTCCCCAGAGAGAAGGAGGAAGGGGCAGGGAGCTGGGAGGAAACACGGGGGATGGGAGAGGTGGGGGGGGGGGGGGGAGTGAGGAAAGAGGGAGGAGGAAGAGGACGGATCCTCATAATAAAAAAAAAAAAAAAAAAAAAAAGGAGAAAAAAAGGAGAGCAGAGTAAAATTAGAGCTGACCTAACAGTGTGGTGTTGAGTGTTGAGTCTGTTCCTAGTTAACACTTCATGGTGGTGGTTGGCTTTTTCAGAGAGAGAGAGAGAGAGAGAGAGAGAGAGAGAGGCAGACAGACAGACAGACAGACAGACAGAGGGAAGGTGGGAAAAAGTGAGGTAGGGAGGGAGAGATGGGGGAGGTGGGAGTGAGGGGTAATAAACGAGAGAGAGAGAGAGAGACAGACAGACAGACAGAGAGACAGACAGGTAGACAAACACAGACAGGACAGACAGACACACAGAGAAGAGTACAAAAGAGACGGACAGAGAGAAGGGGAGAGGCTGGAAAGGAGAGGGGAGGGTGACAGTGAGAGAGAGAGAGAGAGAGAGAGAGAGAGAGAGAGAGAGAGAGGATGCACGGAGGAGACAGGGGCTAGGACAGACACAGGAGAGACAGGGGATAGCGAGGAGTAAAGAGGTAAAGTGAGAGATGGTGTGGGGGACAGAGAGAGAGAGAGAGAGAGAGAGAGAGAGAGAGAGAGAGAGAGATAGAGGGAGAGAGAGAGGAGGGGGGAGAGAGAGAGGGAGAGAGAGAGAGAGAGAGAGAAAGCAAAATACCAGACACGATGATATGCGAGCCTTATTGCACATGATAGTGAAGACACGAACCAAAGTTTTGAAACTGCGCGCATTTAAAAGATGACTACATCAAAGTAACTAACACCAAGGTCAAGGTCGTTCGTAACTTGCAGAGAATATCTGACCAATGCCTGCCTCTGGACCTGCTCTCTGAAGACGTCTGTCATCTCTTAAAGGAAACACATTCTTTGGGAGTGGATAGATGAATTCTCCACGATCTAATAAAGCGAGCAAATTACGCTTCTGTCACAAGCCAGTCAGAACGGAGTTTTCAGAATTCATCAAAATCAAATGACGATAAATGTTTTCTTTATGGACTAGAAGTCAAAAAGGAGATTCTTCTTACTAGCGTTCAGCCATATTTCTGTCTATGCACAAGAAAGAGTCCCGTTCTCGGATTGGTACACAAAACGGTCGGTATCCTCGCACTCGCTCTGCAGAGAGAGACGGAGACTCAGTCTTCAAAACCAACTAGAAAGATAAAAGTTTTCCAAAGCTTTCAACCTCTGTTGTTTCTCAATATAACTTCAACTCAGAGGGGGGGCCGCGCATGATTTCTGAACAAATGCAGACAAAACTCGCCATTTTCAAAGAAAAAAAAAAAAAAAAAGGACAGTGTGTGTGTGTGTGTGTGTGTGTGTGTGTGTGTGTGTGTGTGTGTGTGTTGTGTGTGTGTTTGTGTGTGTGTGTGTGTGTGTGTGTGTGTGTGTGTGTGTGTGTGTGTGTGTGTGTGTGAAGGAGACGGGAGGCGGGGGAGGTGGGAGGAGGAGTTGGTCATCTTGCTTCCGCTATCAATTAGATCAAATACGGATAAAGTTCAATGTTCATCGTGCGACACCGAGAAAAGCTAAATCCTGAACTGACTTAGTATTACATTCGCTGAGAAGTCACGCCAGTTGACTGTACAAATAATTCCCCTGTTTAATGGCCGGCCAGGGACGCGATGAGAATTACAAAGGTCACAAGTGTTCATAGAAACTGGTGTATGTGTGTGTGCGTGCGTGCGTGCGAGCGTACGTGCGTGCGTGCGTGCGTGCGTGTAAGGGAAAGTGGGTGAAGGGGTCAGGGAGGAGGAGGGGGGCAGCAAGAGTCATCTTGCGCCATGTGGTAATGAGGCCAGTTTAAGTGAGGCACCGCAGCTGAGATGTCGCTCAGTGATTGCATCTTGTCGGCTTTAGTCATGATGTCCGTACAGACTCCCACCCCACCCCACCCCACTCCTCAATCCAACTCTTTACTCTGGTTTCCGTCTTAACAGTCTAGAAGGAACTCCATCTGTCTGTCTGTCTGTCTCTCCCCAGCATCTTGCTGCCTTCGGACATGCCCCATACACGTCCTCCCCCCTCCCCTCTTAATTTTTGTATTCTTCTTGCAGTCTCTCAAGAACTCGGCCGTGCGGGTATGCGCGCGCGCGCATTTGTGTGTGTGTGTGTGTGTGTGTGTGTGTGTGTGTGTGTGTGTGTGTGTGTGTGTGTGTGTGTGTATGTGTGTGTGTGTAGCGTGGTGTGTGTGTTGTGTGTAGCGTGTGGTGTGTGTGTGTGTGGTGTGTGTGTGTGTGTGTGTGTGTGTTGTGTGTTGTGTGTGTGTTGTGTGTGTGTGTGTGTGTGTGTGTGTGTGTGTGTGTGTGTGTGTTGTGTAGCGTGTGTGTGTGTGTGTGTGTGTGTGTGTGTGTGTGTGTGTGTGTGTGTGTGTGTGTAAGGGAGGGAACGAGTTGATACTAAAAATAATAATGACAATAACAATAATAACAATAATAATAATAGAACAACAGGGGTGTGAGGATGAGAAGATGAAAGTAAACTAGGAAAACATAAGAAGAGAGAGTGGCGGGTTGACAGGGTGGAGGTGCAATGAAAAGACAGACAGACAGACAGAGAGAGAGAGAGAGAGAGAGAGAGAGAGAGAGAGAGAGAGAGAGAGAGAGAGAGACAGAGACACAGACAGAGACACAGACAGAGAGAGAGAGAGAGAGACAGAGAGAGTGGGGTCGGCCGAACAGACAATCAGCCGAGGAGAGAGTGAAAAACGTTGGACCGGTGGGACGGAAAGGAAGGAAGGGGGGGGGGGGGGGGGGAGAGATAAAAGGAGGGGCTGGATTAGGAAGAGAGAAACAGAAGAAATTAAAAAAATAGATCAAGCCAGCAGCGCCGCCCTCATTCACTCTCCAGGGATGCTTATCCTTCTCCGCCATGTCAACAGTGCCGCCCTCATTCACTCTCCAGGGATGCTTATCCTTCTCCGCCATGTCAACAGCGCCGCCCTCATTCACTCTCCAGGGATGGTTATCCTTCTCCGCCATGTCACCGTTTCTCTCAGGGGATGCTTATCCTTCCCCCCTATGTCAACAGCGCCGCCCTCATTCACTCTCAGGGGATGGTTATCCTTCTCCGCCATGTCACCGTTACTCTCAGGGGATGCTTATCCTTCCCCCCCCCATGTCAACAGCGCCGCCCTCATTCACTCTCTGGGGATGCTTATCCTTCTCCGCCATGTCAACAGCATCGCCCTCATTCACTCTCCAGGGATGGTTGTCCTTCTCCGCCATGTCAACAGCGCCGCCCTCATTCACTCTCAGGGGATGCTTATCCTTCTCACCCATGTCAACTGCATCGCCCTCATTCACGGTCAAGGGATGGTTATCCTTCTTCCCCATGTCAACAGCCGCCCTCATTCACTCTCAGGGGATGGTTATCCTTCTCCGCCATGTCACACCGCCTCATTCACTCTGGGACGGTTATCCTTCTCCCCATGTCAACTGCTGCCCTCATTCACTCAAGGGATGGTTATCCTTCTCCCCATGTCAACAGCGCCGCCCTCATTCACTCTCAAGGGATGGTTATCCTTCTCCGCCATGTCAACAGCCCGCCTCATTCACTCTGCAAGGGATGGTTATCCTTCTCCGCCATGTCAACAGCGCGCCCTCATTCACTCTCAGGGATGGTTATCCTTCTCCCCATGCCTTCAGTCGATGCATATCACGCACGCCCTCATTCACTCTCGGATGGTAGATCAACACGCCGCCCCATTCACTCCTTCTCTCGCCATGTCACCGTTGGTATATGGAGACGCTAAATCTGAATGTAACGAAACATCACCCACCCACCATCTCCACCATCCCCTCAAATAAGTAGAAGAAGGAGAAGAAGAGGAAGAGGAGGAGAAGAAGAAGGAGGAGGAGGAGGAGGAGGAGCAGGAGTAGGAGCAGGAGCAGGAGCAGGAGGAAGTAGTAGTAGTAGCAGTACAAATAGTAGAAGTAGTAGAGGTGGTGGTGACTGTCGTGATGATGGTAGTAGTAGTAGTAGTAGTAGTAGTAGTAGTAGTAGAAGTAGTAGTGGTAGTAATAGAAGAAGAAGAAGAAGAAGAAGAAGAAGAAGAAGAAGAAGAAGAAGAAGAAGAAAGAAGAAGAAGAAGACGACGACGACGACGACGACGAGAGAAGAAGAAGAAGAAGAAGAGAAGAAGAAGAAGAAGAGAAGAAGAAGAAGAAAAACAAAGCAAAACAAAACAAAACAAATCCGTGGTCAGGTGCCCGTCACGCCAAAAAGCGAGGGGCAGGTGCCAAGCACGGAAAGGGAGCGGCAGCCGTGCCGACCGAAGGCAAATTCTCCGTCACATTCTCTGGCAGCAAGGTGACACGACAAGAGGAAGGCCCTGGCTGCTACAGTTAGTTGCTGGCTAGCGTGCTGGCTAGTTCTGGACCTAGGTGGGGAAGGTTTGGTTCTTTTTTTTTTTTTTCCCCTGTCAGTCTTACTTATTGAACGGCAGAAGGAAGGGAGTGAAGGGGGCGGGGAGAAAAAAAAAAAAGTAAGTGACGTTGTAAGAGAAAACCTGTGGGAGAGGGAGGGGGGAGAGGGAAGGCAGGAAGCAGGTGGAAGGAAAGAGAGAGAGAGAGAGAGAGAGAGAGAGAGAGAGAGAGGAGAGAGAGGAGAGAGAGAGAGAGAGAGAGAGAGAACAATTATGTATGGTAAAACATTTTCCTCGCATATTCATCAAGGGAGGTGTCACATACATTTTTCAAATTATAAACACATGTTTCTCACTGCCAGTCAGAATGCCTTTACCTGCTGTGTAAAGAGTAGGCAATGTATTAGACAAAAAGCAATCACCTGTTCAAAGAGCGACATCGAGGCTTTTTTTTCTCCTTTATAATAATATAACAATTAACAAAGTATGCAAATTTCCCCAACAGCAATTTCTGACGGCTTTAATCAGCCGTAGTGACCATCTTTCACACAAATACTGATTAAACAAAACAGATACTTTTCTAAACTGCGTTCCTTCCCTCCTCTTCCATGTTTCAAACGTACACGAGGTGTGTGGCGACGAGGAGAGAGAGAAGATGAAACATTAAGGGAGAGGAACAAACACTCAGATTATTCGCAAAATAGGTTTAGTAGGGAAAAAGCAGCAAAATCATATACCTGGCCATAGGCAACAAATCAAATTTGCGCCAAACGAGTTAAACGCCAGATGCTACACCCGTGAATGGAAGCTTTATCGCTAACAATCAGTCCACCACACTCCTAGTTCCTCCAAGTTACCTTTTCCCTCCGCTCCACTCCTCCCCAACCCTCTATCCTTTCCCCCTCCACACTCTCCACCCACAAGGGAAACCGGGTTCGTGTTTAAAGCAATAACGTCAGTGGATTCAGACCTCTTTTCAATATCACGATATGTCACTTGCACATCTCTGTCCATGGAGACATGGTTGACAACTCAATATCAACAACAATACATTATGGTACACCACTCAATAGGATTCCAGTGACATATTGCACAACGCTTCGTGTGATTCAAGTAACCTATAAAACACCACTCAACACAACTTCACTCACCAAGGGGACACCACTTCATATGACTTCAGTGACCGGTGGAACACTACCACATAGGATTTCAGTGACCTATAGAATACTATGCAATACGATTCCAGTAGCCCGTTGAACACCATCCCAAACGATTCTAATGACTTTCACCACATCGTTCCATACGATTCCAGTGATCTATCGAACACCATTCCACACGACTCCACAGATCTGTAGAACACCATTCTGTATGAGTCCAGTGGTCTCTACAAACACCATTCCATACGATTTCAGTGACCTACATAAACAACACTCCACACAATTCCAGTGACCTACAGAACATCATTGTGTACAATTCCAGCAACCTACAGAACACCTTTCCCTATCATATATTCCAAAATCACAATGAAGTTTCAGCATTTTCAGTGTACTTTTCACAACAAATACAGATAATTAAATTTCAATAATTTTTTTTTCATCAAAACCTTTATGAATCGGATGTACAACAACAACAGCAGCACCAACAACACAAACACGTACACACGGAAGCACACACACATGCGCACAGGCAGATACACGCACGCACGCACACACACATGCACACATACAAAGCAACATTAACTCTGGGTTGCGACTTTTCTTCAAAACTCAGGAGGTTCAGAGACCTTTGTTAGTTAATGTTTTGGTTTATTTTCTTCACCCTGGAAAAACATTAGAGCGTTTCCCGCGGAGCTGGTAGTCGTGAGCTCAAACCACTTAGAGCGTTTCCCGCGGAGCTGGCAGTCGTGAGCTCAAACCACTTATAGCGTTTCCCGCGGAGCTGGCAGTCGTGAGCTCAAACCACTTATAGTGTTTCCCGCGGAGCTGGTAGTCGTGAGCTCAAACCACTTATAGTGTTTCCCGCGGAGCTGGTAGTCGTGAGCTCAAATCACTTACAGCGTTTCCCGCGGAGCTGGTAGTCGTGAGCTCAAATCACTTACAGCGTTTCCCGCGGAGCTGGTAGTCGTGAGCTCAAACCACTCGTGGGACGGGCTTTTTTCGGCTTTAAAACCCTCTTCGTCCACCCAGCAGTAAGTGGGTGCCTGATTCAGTTCAGGGAAGGTTAAAGAGGGTGGAAAGAGAGGGATGGGCTCCGCCGTCCACAATGCCGAACTCCAGACACGGCGAATCTCTGATAATTCACTGTCCCTCCGGCCACTACCTATGGGACTTTAACCTTTTTCTTTTATTTTCTGTGTTTTTTTTCTTTTTTAAAGAATAAAACAAGGTTCTGGAGATCAGCTAATAACAATGCATAGAATTAGTCATTATTAGCACATGGTTTAGCCATGCATATATACACAAAATTCATAATTTGCGCAGGGTGGGATTTCTCTGAAGTGAAAGTGCGGAATGAAGAAAAAAAAAAAAACCACACACACACACACAACCAAACCAAACCAAACCAAACCAAACCAAAGCAAACCAAACCAAACCAAAACAAAACAAAAAACACGAATGCCTCTTTACACTCGATAAGACTTCCGCTCCCGCTACACACACCCTACTCCCTCCCCCCCAAAGTAAACAAACACATACACAAACTCTGAATATGGACAACTTTTGAGGCTGACAGGCTAAGAAAAATAAACAATGATGACAAAACAGAACCCAAAACGAAACAGCCAAGCAATCGAAGGAAAACGGACAACTAGCAAACACAACCTTTGAAGACAGTACTATTCTTATGGGGAAAGATCTAGTTCATATGCAAGAATCAAATACGGACACCTGCTCCTCTCTACTCCCATCCAACGTCATTTTCTTGTCTAACCCACCCCACCCCTCCCCCGCCCCCTCCCTTTTTTCTCCTTCTCCTTCATCCTCCTCCACGCCCTTACATAACAAGTGACGTTATACATCATCTCCATTAGGCTGGCAAAGACTGGAAAAAGAAAAAAAAAGTGGCGAGGGGAAAAAAAAAGCAAATAGCGAGGCAAGCCAACCACCCTATGCATTATTAAAACAATAAAGCTCGGTCGCCATATTGCTGAAAAGGGAAACCTTGCATGCCAGGCATAGTTTCACTTTCCTCATCTGACACTAATAGGCAATCGGAAACCGCTTTGTGGAGGGGGTGTGGGTGGTGGGGGTGGTGATGGTGGTGGTGGTGATGGTGGTGAATGGTAGGGAAGATGAGGGGCGAGAAGGGAAGACGAGACATGGGGAGGAAGAGAAAGGAAGAGGGAGGAGGAGGCTGACAAGGAGGACGAGGAGGAGAACGGAAGGGGAGGGGGAAGGGGGGAGTGGAGGAGGAGGAGGACGACGACGACGAAAAGGAGGAGGTGGATGAAAAGAAAGAGAGAGGAGGAGGACGAAGAAGGGGGGAGGGGAAAAGTGGACAAGAGAAGAAGAAATAAAAAGACGAAAGAACCAAGACGGACACAAAGGAGGAGAAGGAGGAGGAGGAGGATAAGGAAGAGCAGAGGAGGAGGAGAAGAAGGAGGAAGAGGAGGAGGAGGAGGTTCAGACGACGAAGAAGAAGACGAAGCAGACGACGACGACGACGACGACGACGACGACGACGACGAAGAAGAAGAAGAAGAAGAAGAAGAAGAAGAAGAAGAAGAAGAGGAAGAAGAAGAAGAAGAAGAAGAAGAAGAAGAGACGACGACGACGACGACGACGACGACGAAGAAGAAGAAAAAGAAGAAGAAGAAGAAGACGAAGACGAAGAAGAAGAAGAAGAAGACGAAGAAGAAGAAGAAGAAGA
>CM065726.1:42398575-42403575 GCA_033310375.1 Conus canariensis | reverse complement strand
GGGACGCGTTGGGCAAGGGTGAATTGATGGCTGCCAGTTAACTTGAGCTCAGCGGGGTTTTACCAGCGACACTGAAATCATTACGTTAAAGTGAGACGACTGCAGGCGGAAATCTAAACAAATCTTGAATAAATGTTAGCGAACCGCCAAGAGAAACGTGGACAAACGAGTCACAAGACAAAACAATTGATTCAACGCCTGCCTTGTGCTGAAGAGATCAACTTAAGTGACAAACTCGTTCATTTTCAATTGTCCTATTTGTTTTTGTCTTGCCTGAAGAAGACCTAAGAGGTCGAAACGCGTTGTGTTTTGTCTTGTGACTCGTTTGTCCACGTTTCTCTTGGCGGTTCGCTGACATTTATTACAGATTCATTACGTTGAAGTCAAATAATCAATCATTATTAAGAAAATGTAGCTCCACGACATGGCATGCGACTTGTAGTCTGTCTTCTCTATCAGTGTTTCAATATGACCCCTTTCAATGAGGTGTTCTTGGGCGCTGATCTATGATTTAGTCAGTGCTTGTCTACAATCTGTGTCAAAGCGATGTTGCTCTAGATAAGCCTTCTTTTCATATTCAGAGGCCATTGTGGCATAACATTTGAGTTAGGAGTGTTTTCAATTCACTTTTTCTTTCGAGAATCCACATCAAGTGTTCTCAGTTTTGCATCGATAATAAACTTTAATCGAGTCATGCTTACTGTTCCCGGATTTTCCCGGAGCTCACGATGGTCATCAGCTTATATATTTGTTGTTGATACAAGTCTTGGTCTGACACCGATATGTGTGTATATCCAGAATGCACTGATTTGCATTATCTTTTTCAAAGTGAATTGGAATCTTCATATTAGTCACAAAACACTCTCTCTCTCTCTCTCTCTCTCTCTCTCTCTCTCTCACACACCACACACACACACACACAACACACACACACACACACTGACCCATACTGACCCACACGGAGACATGCTAAAACCACCTCCGACCAAAACATCCGACCTTTGATCCGACACACAAACACACCACGACACTAACGCCAACATCCACACACCCCCAGCTCAGCAACCCAGCCAGGGTTCATAAATCAGGTGAGTCAAATCCACCTCAACGACCCCCTCGCCTCGCTACAGCCTTAAACCACGTTGCTGTTGGTTGACAGGCCCCTCAGGCTCACTGGTGCCAGAAATCTGCCGATGAAGCTGCTTCCAGAGGGAACGCCTGGCTGAGCCGCTGGCCACGCCTCACCACCTCCCTGGTTCTTCAACGTGAAGGGGGCGAGTTCATGGGCAACGTCTTCCTCTGATTTAAGAGGTGGTAATAAAGACCACACGCGTGCGCTTTTTTTTTTCCGTCGGCACTGTCTTCTTCTGATTTATCTTGTTTCAATAACCACAGCAGCTTCTCTGAAAAATTACATGGTTCTTTTCCCCCCCATCCCTCCCCCCCCCCACCACATGCAGGTCCGCATCCGCGCACGCATGCACCCCCTACCCCACCCCAACACACACACAATTTAACAGACAAACGCATGCATTTTACTCTGAATCTTTCTCAAGTGCACCATCTTCACTGGAGAACTTCACAGGAAGCAGTGGTAAAGGATCCATCCATCACGTAAGTCCCAGAAGATGTTTGTAACACTGGCGTAAGCGTGTAAAGAGGGGACGGGGAGAGAGTAAGAAGAGGCAAGATTACAGGGTGGGGGAGTGGGGAGGAGAGGCAAGATTACAGGGTGGGGGAGTGGGGAGGAGAGGCAAGATTACAGGGTGGGGGAGTGGGGAGGAGAGGCAAGATTACAGGGTGGGGGAGTGGGGAGGAGAGGCAAGATTACAGGGTGGGGGAGTGGGGAGGAGAGGCAAGATTACAGGGTGGGGGAGTGGGGAGGAGAGGCAAGATTACAGGGTGGGGGAGTGGGGAGGAGAGGCAAGATTACAGGGTGGGGGAGCGGGGAGGAGGGGCTCTAACACACTGCTTACCATGGAGCTTCGCCCCGCACACATGTCAATAGATAACAAAACAAAACGCATCAAAAAGAAAACAAAAAACAAAACAAAAAACAAAAACAAACAAACACACAAACAAACAAACAAACAAAAAAAACGGGGGAACCGTCAGGTGACTACACGTGCAGAATGAAAGATCCCCAAAGCATGTCCTGGCCAGGATATCACACAACCTCAGAGTCAACCAACATAGTACCTCAGAGTCAACCAACATAGTACCTCAGAGTCAACCAACACAGTACCTCAGAGTCAACCAACATAGTACCTCAGAGTCAACCAACACAGTACCTCAGAGTCAACCAACATAGTACTCAGAGTCAACCAACATAGTACCTCAGATTCAACCAACATAGTACCTCAGAGTCAACCAACACAGTACCTCAGATTCAACCAACATAGTACCTCAGAGTCAACCAACACAGTGCCTCAGAGTCAACCAACACAGTACCTCAGAGTCAACCAACACAGTACCTCAGAGTCAACCAAAGCTGACGACCATCCTGCGTGACAAGAATGACAAAAGAGACCCAAGCACTGACTGGCCACTTATTATACATCTGTGCACACACGAAACTGTAAGTCACCGATAACCTCCAAAGAAGATACCGAACCCCGGTGATGAGATCTTGAACGACTCGTACAAAGCTCATAATTATAAGTCAGTCCTTAACACTAAGACGAACCTCTGAGTCCTGTGACGACCTTCTCACCACTGTCAAGAGGACACAGGTGAAATGATGGCACCACGTTTCAAGAACAGCTGGCCTGGCAAGAACCATCCTGCATGGCGCAGCGCCAGGAGGACGAAAAAGTAGCAGTCGCATGGAGAAGTGGAACACAATCAGGCAGTGAGCAGGCCTGTCCTTCGTCAGTTCTGAGTGCCGCAGAGAAGCGTGACCACTTCTCCAGTCTCTCCGACAGTATTTTCTATAAACCCTTCATCATTTCACCATGTATGAACATATACACAATAACAACTGAGCAGCAAAAAGCTTACAGCATGTAATGTGCTGACACACTGCACTTCAGTTTCCATATGAACACTTGCATACTATATTATTGTCATTACATAAACATACATTCACAGACGTAGACCAACATACGTACACGTGAATTAACAAATAAATAAGTAAAAGGAGATGTTACTTCAAACAATAACAACACGTGGTGACACCCAGTGAATCGAAGAAAGAGAAACCATAGTAAAAATCGCGCACGTGCGCGCGCGCGCGTGTGTGTGTGTATGTGTGTGTGCGAGTGTGTGTGTGTGTGTGTGTGTGTGTGTGTGTGTGTGTGTGTGTGTGTGTGTGTGTGTGTGTGTGTATGTGTCAGTCATCATCGTGTCATGTCTTGTCCCCACCTACAAATTCAAAATCAAACCTTGTTTGATTCACAAATGAATCGACGTACAACAGAGGTATTGTCACAAAGTCATCAGGGGCACCTCGACGTCCCTTGTTCAAGTTTACAAGAAAGGATACCAAAGACTGCCTGATGTTGGAATTGTCATCTGTTCTGATCTTCTAGTTCTCTTGATACATGTCTTTTTTTTGTTGTTGTATGATTACAACTTGTGCTTGTTTGAGATCTTGGTAAGGAATGAAAGTATTCCTTTCTGATCTGCAGCTTTCGTAACAAATTAATCAACCACGGCAAAGGACTGAAGCGAGAACCAAGTTATAACAGGCGTTTTTAAAGCTGATGAACAAATCTATAACACGCGTTTCTAAAGTGAAGTTGACGCGCTGTCTCCCTGAGGAACGGAGGCCAGTTTCCTCAACATCCTTAACAACAATGGGAAACTGAAGCTGGAACTGAATGGCCTCGAACGTTATCCTTTAAACTTTGCAAGCACATCGTCAGCGAACGGCAAAGACCTTAGAAACCAGGGCAATTTGACGATGTTATTGATCTGAATGTTGGATGATAAAGAAGGAGACAGATCGCTCTTGTTGGCAATACCCATGTCCTGCTGGTATACGCTACACAGGGTACATGTATAACTCCTGCTGGTACATGTTGTACAGAGCGCAACAAACTCTTGCCGGTACATGTTACACAGAATACAACAAACATAAGTCCTGCTGATATATGACGTCTGCCAAACGCGATCCCCACCCCACCTCTATCTCTGCCTGTCTGTCTCTGTCTGTCTGTCTGTCTTCTGTCTGTCTGTTCTTCTCTCTCTCTCTCTCTCTCTCTCTCTCTCTCTCTCTCTCTCTCTCTCTCTCTCTCTCTCCGCCAGACCGTATATTCCAGGAGAGTCTCAAACTCCCGGATCGTGCCATGGGACCTTTCAATACTAATTAAAACAACACCAATACAAAGGAGAGAAAGAAAGACATAGGAAGAGTGAGAAATAAGAGAGAGAGAGAGGGACGACGGAGGGGACACACACACACACACACACACACACACACACACACACACACACATACACACACACACACACACACACACAAACGCGCGCGCACGCACGCACGCACAGACAGTGACACGGACGCACAGACAGTGACACGGACGCAAAGACAAGCCGACAGGGAGAACTGTTGTCTTTCTAAGATTCTGACTGGAGGTGGATAGGAGAGAAGGGGGAGGAGGACAGGGGGATTGGGTGTAAGAGAGAGAGAGAGAGAGAGAGAGAGAGAGAGAGAGAGGGGGGGGGGGCTAGGACGATCAGCAGATGAATTATTCTGCACTCCACGGACGACAAGCAAATGGGCTCTATAGATCCTAGTTACCAGACAGCAAGATGGTTGTAAAGAACTACAAACTGGGCTGGACCCAATCCCAAATGAAGAGAAAGAGGGAGTAGGGCGTGGGGAGTAGGGTGGGGGGGAGCTGCTAGACGTGGAATTGGGGTTAGGGTATGGGGAGGGGACTGGAGAAGATGGGAGAGAGTGATAGAGTTAGTGGGAGAGGAAAGGGAGAGAGGGAGGGGGGGGGGGGGGGGAGATGTGAAGGAAAGAGGTAATGGGAGAGGTGAGGAGGCGCAGG
>CM065726.1:42383575-42393575 GCA_033310375.1 Conus canariensis | reverse complement strand
AGAGAGAGAGAGAGAGAGAGGAGAGGGGGGGGGGTTGTGGGAGGGGTGGGGGGACGAGGACCGGAGTTGGAGTGATGGTGTTAACAGATGAAGGAAAATACTGGGCCAGCACTGAAAACGAAACTCCCATTTCCTTAACTGAAAGGGCAATGTTGGAAGAAAAAACAGCGGGAAGTGGAGTACAGTGGGAGTGGAGAAATCACCATGAAGAAGAATCTTAGCGCAACGTGATACAGAGAAATAATGTCAATGGTAGTGTGAGGAGAGGCTGCTTGTTGACATGGATGGTGAGAGTAAGCGGAAACATTTCCTTTCGTATTCCCTTCCCCCTCCCCCCATCCCTACGTCCCCCATACTAACACTTTTGTCAAATATCATGGCCCGCTTGGCTGCAGAAAATACCGAGAACAATCCCACATGACAAGGAAACATGCAGTGCCATTCAATTTACACAAACCAGCATCAATATTCTGACAAATTGAATATAAAACAAAGCTCTTGTGTACAATAAGAGGTACGAACAGAAATGGGCTAAGTGAAAGTTCTGGTTCAGCAACACCCTTTTGTGCCAATCCCATTCAGTTCACCGGCGCTCTATTGACAGAATAGCCAATCGGTTCGTAAAGCGCCAATCGAAGTGATCGAGACAAAACAACTGGCAAAAGAAAACAGACCAAGGGGAAGCGAAAACAAACCCAACAACTGATGGCTCTTTCCGTGCGTCGCCAATGGCACTCCAAATCACAACTCCGGCCAGCCAGGCGCACTTGTGCTTCAGAGGCTGTGATTGGCTGATTTTGGGATTCTCTCTTTCTAGCCAAACAAAATAGGATTAAGGTACACCGAGTGTTGGTGGCAGGTGCGATAACAAAAAAAGGGAAGTTACGAAGGGGGGGGGGGGGGGGGGGGGAGGCAGGCATCAGGGAGCGCGGGTGGGGAGGGAGAGGGGCAGGAAATTACTGGTGCAAGATTCCACCAATCCGATGGGCCACAGTACCAGTCCAACTGCTGAAACACCTCTGGCGTCAGCAGTCGGCAGATAATTGACGACGACGTCCCTTCAGAAGGAAAGAAACACAGCGACCAAAGTAAGGTGAAAGAAAGGGCAAAAAGAATGAAAGATAGAAAGGAAAAAAGAGGAAGAAAGGGAGGGGGAAATAAAGGAAGGAAGAAACTGCAAGAAAAGAGCAAAAGATGGGGAAAAATAGAAAGAAAGAAACGAACAAGACAGGAAATGACGATCTCCGCAGATGGAATGAGTGAGCTTAAACATGGGCACATTAGCAAAACTTTCACCTCGGAGATCAGGCCGAGGACTGGGGAGACAAGAAGAAGGGA
Source organism: Conus canariensis (assembly GCA_033310375.1). Taxonomy (NCBI): domain Eukaryota; kingdom Metazoa; phylum Mollusca; class Gastropoda; order Neogastropoda; family Conidae; genus Conus; species Conus canariensis. The sequence goes on along the minus strand of CM065726.1, from coordinate 42,392,237 downwards.
GGAAGAGCGGAAGGAAAAGAAGAAAGAAACAAAGAAAGGAACGGTAAAAGAAAGACAAGTCGGAAGGATGGGGCAAATTAACTGCCTAGCGAAGGAACACTTCGGCACGATGTAAAGGGCGGCAATCCTTCTTCTGGGCAGGAAAACAGCACTAATTAAAAAGTTATTCTCCTCTTCCTCCTCCTTCTCATTGTTATTATCATAATTGTTATTGCATGGGAGAAATATGATGGCTTTACATAATCAGAATATAATTCCATTGTTATATTTCTTACCCCTAACCACATCATTTACCTTGTTTTGCATCAAAGGACGTTTCGCGAAGACGGGAGGGGGGGGGGGGGGGGGGGGGAGGCAAACAAACAGGTTCCACTGCGCATCCATTATGTTCAGGACAGCCAAGAGGTGAGGGCAAAAATGCTTCGGTCTTCACATCGAATTTTTGCACGTGAAATGGAAAATGTTCGTGCTTACATTCAAAGTGCCCGGAAGGTCTTCCTGTGCCTTCTTGGTTACACAGCACATGTAAGAAGGCGACACACACCCGTTTTCTTCCATAAAATACCGAAGGAAGAAAAGATGAAAGGTCAGACGCAGTGAGACGGAAGACCCGCAGAGCAATGTGTCGTCTGCTAAAGAGCATCTGTCAGTAGACAGTATTATTAGCCAGTGTGATCAATCGAAATGGTTTCGTTTAGATACGGGATGACTATTTAAAGTCTGCTAACATATTAAGAAGGATATTTCACCAGCAGGCCTGTTTTGTATTTAAAAAAAAAGGTTTTTCTTTAAATTTTCAAATACTTCATTCGCCTCAGCAAGACTACATGACCGGAAGTAAATTTCCCCGACGCCTGTCCAGACCAGCCTGTCTGCAAGTTCACAAAAGGCTCAGAGAGGCAGGTGGCCATCACTCCCAACACCCGTGCCTGTTTGCATAGGAGATCAATGGTTAGTACAGGGAAAGAAGCTGGATCAGAAACTACGTTTTCATTTTATTCATCTATCTGTCAATCTTTCCATCCATCCATCCATCCATCTCTCTCTCTCTCTCTCTCTCTCTCTCTCTCTCTCTCTCTCTCTACCTACTACCTACGCATCGAGAGAGAGAGAGAGAGAGGGAGAAACGGAAACGGAAAGTTTATTCATGTATAGGCCATTGCCCCTCATGAAGGGGTACATAACTTCTATACACAAATGCATAATTAACAACATATTTAGTATCTAATCAAGAAACCAGAACAGAACGTAACTTGAATGCTTTGTAAAGATAAATGGACAGTTGTTTCACAGTTTGTTTATGCTCTGTTGCCATAAGCAATGCAAGTCTAAATTTATTTGGATCTGCATAAAATTTACTAGGTATATACTGTGTTCTTAAGTCACTCAAAACAGGACAACATAAGACAAAATGAACATCATCTTCTTTTTCATTTTTGCAAAGCGGACATTTTAAGTCAGCATTACTATGTGTTTTGTAACGTAAACGATGTTGCGCTATTTCAGAAATGCCAAATCGAAACCTCGTCAATACATACCTTAAATGCCTATCTAAATTCATCCGTAAATAAATTTTTACCTCAGGCACCTTGCAAAACGTTCTGTAAACACAAAACCTTTCACTATCACTAATATGAGAGTCTCACTCTTGCCATCTACATAAAATTAACTGTTCTCTGAAAACTTGCAGAAATCTGTCTATCCCCTCAACACCTTGGTTAAGCCATACATATCCAAAACCAAACATATATAGTTTACAACGAACATTCGTAACCCAATTTTTCTTTCCACGTATATCTAAATCATACAACATTTTGTAAGCTTTATGGGGTAGCCTAGATTCCTCCATTCTTGTCAGTTTTAACCAAAACTTTACACATTTTACAGCCGAATTAATATATATAGGAGAGAGAAGAGAGAGAGAGAGAGAGAGAGAGAGAGAGAGAGAGAGAGGTGTGTGTGTGTGTGTTTCATGCAGTATGATTTCCCAAGTTCTGTAAACTTCGCAGTTGGTAATTATCAACTGGTCCGTTTACCTGTTGGAAGTCGCGGGTTTGAACTCCGCTGGTGCCCCCGACAAACCAACTGTCGATTTCCACGACCCACCTTGAATGTGCTGTAACATTCTGGCGGTGTTACTGTACGTCCCTTTCCCCTCCCACTGTCCTAGGATGGTTGGTAATCTTCACCTGTCATGATCCTATCTCTTTTGGTAAGTGTGGTTGTCAAACCTGAAAGTGACCTTGGAAAAAAAAAAATAAGAAAAGAAAGAAGGCAGGAGTCACATCACGGAAAGGCAAAGTTTGAACGAAGCCAAATTTCTCAACGTCAGTCTCATACAGAACAATGATTGCTCATCCAAAATAACACACACACACACACACACACACACACACACACACACACACACACACACACACACACACAGAGGAGTCACATCACGGAAAGGCAAAGTTTGAACGATGCCAAATTTCTCAACGTCAGTCTCAGACAGAACAATGAAATCTCATCCAAAATCACAGACACACACACACACACACACACACACACACACACACACACACACACACACACACACACACACAGGAGTCACATCACGGAAAGGCAAAGTTTGAACGAAGCCAAATTTCTCTACGTCAGAACAATGATTCCTCATCCAAAATCACACACACACACACACACACACACACACACACACACACACACACACACACACACACTTGAGAGCGCGCGCACGCAAGCACGCACACACACACACACACACACACACATACGCGCGCGCGCGTGCATACACACACAGACACACAGACACACAGACACACACACACACACTTTTTGTGTATGCGGAAGTCAGTGTTCAAACGTGTGCAGAACACAGATGAATGACTGTGTTGTCAGTCTTGGGGAAAAAATGCTTTCTCACACGAAGTAAAACACACACACACACACACACACACACACACACACACACACACACACACACACACATCTTTTTTTTTTGCATGCAGATGCCAGTGTTCAAATATGTGCACAGCACAGGCGAACGATTGTGTGGTGTGCGCTCGAGTGGTTCTTTGAAAATCCCAAAATACAAAAAGGGTTTGTGCGGGTTGGGCGGCAAGTTGGATGAGGGGACAAGGGGCATGAGAGGGAAGGGGAAGACAGGCGCGGAGGGCATGGCAGGCACTGAACAGCAGCACTGGCAACTGAAGGGTGGCGGGGAGGGGAAAAAAAAAGATCTGAAGGAATGACAGAGTCTAAATACAATATCAAGCTATCAAAAACAGATTTCTTGCATCCTTTCCCAGTTTCTCTCCCTTCCTCCAACCCCATCTCCCTCTCTTTTAAAACGTGTTTATGTCTATACGCCCTCTCTCTCTCTCTCTCTCTCTCTCTCTCTCTCTCTCACACACACACACACACACACACACACACACACACACACACACACACACACACACACACACACAGAGGAAGCAGACAGACAGACAGACGGAGAGATACTGAGAGAGAGAGAGAGAGAGAGAGAGGAGAGAGAGAGAGAGAGAGAGAGAGAGAGAGAGAGAGAGAGTACAGTCAGAGCTTGTTCATTCTTATGAAAGTCAAAAAATATTACAAGGGTCGCTTTCGTTTGCAGAAGAGAGGGAGATATGCGGGGCAGATAACACTGGAAAGAATTCAAACTATGTATCTGACTGTCTTTCAGTCTCTGTCTGTCCTCAGATAACACTGGAAACAATTCAAACTCTATATCTGACTGTCTTTCAGTCTCTGTCTGTCCTCAGATAACACTGGAAAGAATTCAAACTATATATCTGACTGTCTTTCAGTCTCTGTCTGTCCTCAGATAACACTGGCAAGAATTCAAACTATATATCTGACTGTCTTTCAGTCTCTGTCTGTCCTCAGATAACACTGGAAAGAATTCAAACTATATATCTGACTGTCTTTCAGTCTCTGTCTGTCCGCAGATAACACTGGCAAGAATTCAAACTATATATCTGACTGTCTTTCAGTCTCTGTCTGTCCGCAGATAACACTGGAAAGAATTCAAACTATATATCTGACTGTCTGTCAGTCTCTGTCTGTCCGCAGATAACACTGGAAAGAATTCAAACTATATATCTGACTGTCTGTCAGTCTCTGTCTGTCCTCAGATAACACTGGAAAGAATTCAAACTATATATCTGACTGTCTGTCAGTCTCTGTCTGTCCGCAGATAACACTGGAAAGAATTCAAACTCTATATCTGACTGTCTGTCAGTCTCTGTCTGTCCGCAGATAACACTGGAAAGAATTCAAACTCTATATCTGACTGTCTTTCAGTCTCTGTCTGTCCGCAGATAACACTGGAAAGAATTCAAACTATATATCTGACTGTCTGTCAGTCTCTGTCTGTCCTCAGATAACACTGGCAAGAATTCAAACTCTATATCTGACTGTCTGTCAGTCTCTGTCTGTCCGCAGATAACACTGGAAAGAATTCAAACTATATATCTGACTGTCTGTCAGTCTCTGTCTGTCCTCTTATCTGTCGGCCCTTTTCTCGCTCTCTCTTATCCTTTATCCAACTTAAAAAAAAAAAAAAATTAAGATATATAATTGTGAGTGGATGCATGTATAAGAATCTGCTGAAAAAACTCTGCGAAGTAATGAAGATGGAACATGCCAAGGTAATCAAACTTCTCCTGTATACCCATGGAAGTAATATCAGAAGAGTGTAATGAGTGTGTGTGTGTGTGGGGGGGGGGGGGGGGGGGGAGGGGGGGGAAGGGGGAGAGAGAATTTCATGTATGTGCAAGATACCATGTACTACCAATATGTCAAGGGGGAGGGAAGAAAAAGGGAAAAGGAAAAAAAAGAAAAAAAAATTACAAGGGTTTGTGCGGATTGTGGAGGGGGAGAAAGGGAGAATGCAAATGCGAATGATGCATCGCATGTAGACAATGAAGCAGGGGGAGGGGGCGGGGTGGAGGAAGTATACCTGAACAATTCCAATGGTTATCGTTCATTTGAAATATGCAGGGTCCGAATGACATGGACGCCATATCAAAGTAAATGTGCCGTTCATTACATGGTTGATCTGCTGAGTATCTGAGCACAATAACAGCAGCTGTCTTAGTTAAAATTTAAAAAAAGCTGAGAGAGAGAGAGAGAGGAGAGAGAGAGAGAGAGAGAGAGAGAGAGGAGGAGGAGGAGGAGAGAGAGACAGAGAGAGAGAGAGAGAGAGACAGAGAGAGAGAGAAAGAAAGAGAGACAGAGACAGAGAGAGAGAGAGAGAGAGAGAGAGAGAGATAGGGGGGGGGGGGGGGGCACGGCAGGGAATGATCAGCAGCAGTGCAAATGACAATAAACCAACGACTCAGTCATTAGACGAGAGGGAACAAGGCTTGCGCGTGACGTCAGGACGGAAAGCGATCAGTTTGGACAAAGAAACACTGTTGAATTCTCAGGTCAGCTTCTCCTCTCCTCCCCACTCCTGCCCCCCCCCCCCCCCCCCTGCCTTTCATCCCCCTTGCCTTCCCACCCCTCTCCCCCTTCCCTTCCTCGTTCCATACTAGTTTCCCTTCTCGCCACTAAGAAAAAAAAATCCGTGGTACGATCTGACTTATGGTGAAGTGTGTGCATCGAAAGACACGCTTCGGGGAGAGAGAGAGAGAGAGAGAGAGAGAGAGAGAGAGAGAGAGAGAGAGAGAGAGAGAGAGAGAGGATTCGTTTCCTTTTGTTGACAAACCCAACGACGTCCACGAGTTAAAAAAACAAAAAACGACTATACTTAAATATGAAATATTTCCTATCTAATCTCTAGCTCTTACAAAAACACCAATCATATTTGTATTAAAGATAGATTTTAGACAGGCCCGGAGGGGACGGGGACTAAATCGATGACTAAGTAGTTTAAAATTGGTTTTGATTTCTGTCTCTTGTACTTAATACATTTTTATATATGTATTGGACAACGTGAATCTCCGAATTTCATCACAATCCTCTCAATTGCCGCATGAACCCGGCCAGTTACACTTGCTGCTCAACATCACATTCTTTCCCTAGTGACACAGCAGCAGTGCAGCGTCTCCTTTAGGAAGTGTCCTCATGGTGACTTAAAATTGATAACTCTCAGTGGGCCGTTGGCGCTAATAGGATGAATTTGGATGTGGCCGCGTACAAAGGGAATCGGAACAACGAGGGAAATTTAGAAAGCACGAAAGACATAGAAAATAATCACGACTGTTCTCATTCACGCCAAAAAATGTACCAACATAGTGTACAACTATCATAAGAAATATCGCTGAGATCCATGTCTGGTAATGACCACACAAAAAAATAACAGCTGTTTTGCGTCTGTTGCGGTTGTCGCGATGACGGAAAAAGAACTTGCTTAAGGACTCAACCGTAGCAACTGTGTAAAAACCCGTCTTTGTCAGGAACTTCAATTACGATATCTAACAATATAATATCCATAGCTGCTTCACAAAGGCTGGCCCAGTAACATCTATAGTTGCTTCGCGCAGGCTGACTCAGTAACCATTCGTGATTTATGTTCATCTTTTGCAACGTTCGTAGGAGAACTGATTTCATTAAAACCTACTCATGCCCTCTGAGATGTATTTCAATGTAAGTCCTCAAGCCCGCGTGTTGACTACAAAACGAAATGCTGTATAAAGCATGAAAAAAAAATGTTCCTTCATCATCTTCCTGCCGCTCTCTTAATTCCTTCCTCCAACCCCCTTTCCTCACCCCCCATCCCGTTGAATTTTTGTTTTTGTTTTTTGCTTTTATATTTCTTGACACTATCTGAACGCCATACTAGGTAGCTGGCTGGGAATGCGTCCAGACAGTGAGACCGTATCACACGACAGTCGGATCGATGGAGGCTGGAAGACCTTATCGTCTGTCGCCCAGCGCACCGGCCCAAGTCTTCGCACTCCAACAGTAGTTCCTCCCCCCTCCCTCCATCTCTAATCTACTCCCTCTCCACCCAACCTTGACCCCCACCCATCCTCTTCACTTCCACTCTTCCCTAACACTACTCCTCTGCACGCGCACACCCGAAGAACCAAGTCTGGAACTGCGGAACTCTGTCTCTACAGTTTCTCTCTTTGTTCCGTAGACCGCTTTTTTTTAAATTCTTTTTTTCTTTTCAATCTTTCGATGGGAAAGGGAGGGAGCAGAGGTGGAGGGGGCGGGGAGGGGAGAGACAAAGACAGGCTGTGCTCCACATAAAGGCTGAGACTCAAAGAACCATGTCTCTACTTTCTCTCTGTGTTCTCTAGTCCTGTTTTCAGAACAGAGCCTGGCTGTGCTCTACGCATGGATAAAGACAACAACAAAAAATAAAAATCTCTAAAACTAAGGGTATGAGGTGGGGAGTTGGGAAATAACACCTGTTTCTCTTCCGTCTGCTTGTTCTGTTATCCTTTTTTTTTAAACCATGATAGGTCAAAGAACCATGTCAAGCGCTGCCGAGGTATGGCTGTCTCTATTCTCCTTTGTCCTGAGACTGATTGCGATTTCTTACATGAAAGGGTGGTGAAGAAGTGGGGAGAGCGAGGGGAGAGAGACAGACAGACAGACAGACAGACAAGGAGCAAGGAAGCAAGCAAGCGAATATAGATAAAGGACAGAGAGACAGGAGAAAAGAGATGCGAAGACAAAGAGGGATATGAGAAGGAAGAGAGAGAGAGAGAGGAGAGAGAGAGAGAGAGAGAGAGAGAGAGAGGAGAGGGAGGAGAGAGAGAGAGAGAGAGAGGAGAGAGAGAGAGAGAGACGAGAGGTGAAGAAGGAGGGAGGGGGCGGGGCAGAGGGTGGGCGAAGGGAATGGAGGCGATTTCTCTGATGTGAAAGACAAAGGTACTCAACCAGACTAAGGCCAAGGTAACAAACGTGCTCAGTTCACTTCTCATCCTCGGTCAGCAAGTGCTTCTCTCTCTCTCTCTCTCTCTCTCTCTCTCTCTCTCTCTCTCTCTCTTCTCTCTCTCTCTCAGCCAGATCGATCACCGGAAGACAAAGCTCTGCTCTTAATTGCAAAAAATGGGGCGAAATCTGCATAAATCATGAACTTGTTTTGTTTTGTTTTCGATTTACTTCATGGCTCCCGATTCTCTCTGCGGATTTTTTTCTTCAAAGGACCTGATTCGTACTTGTTTTTTTCTCCGCAAACTATTATGGAAGCTTGGAACTGGAATTTCTCCCTTTGTGGGTCAAGGACACAGCTGGAAGGATCGTGCGAGGGGTGAACCTAAGGAGGAAGTTACGTGTCTTTTCATGACCAAGTTTCACTCTATGAACTCTGATAACAATTCCGATTTCGCTCTCTGCCTATCAATTTGTTCCAGTATTGCTCTGGTTATAGCTTGGAATATTGGTAATAATAACAATAATGATAATTACAAACAAACAAACAAACAAAGAATATTAAATAAAAACAAAACTGTCCAAACTGCATGACTGAAGAGAGAGAGAGAGAGAGAGAGAGAGAGAGAGAGAGAGAGTCACACCATGTGTAACACAGGGTGGTAGTAGTAATAATAATAATAATGATAACAATAATATTAATAATAACAATGATGATGATGATGAAGAGGAGGAGGCGGAGGAAGATTAATGGTGATGATGATGATAATGATAATAATGGTAACAATAATGATAATAATATTGATGA
>CM065726.1:42371075-42378575 GCA_033310375.1 Conus canariensis | reverse complement strand
TATTGTGCAAATCAAAAGCTATCGGCGCTAAAAAGGTCTGTGGAATGTAGAAATTCCCTTTCTTTTTTTCTAACATAGAACAAAATAAACATATTTTCAGCGTTTTCCCATTCATATGTAAATAGGTGCATTTTCTTTTAAATCCTTGTATTTCATTCAGGTACCGGAAGCGCACGTTCTATAACATACAGACAACCCTCGTCCTTTTGAAACAATGATCATTGATTTTTCTTTATTTTGAGAACTTGTGTTGTTGGAGTTTAAGTGTTCTGGTTTAGGAGAACAACCCGTATTTCACACGTGGCATAAGAAATTACTATCATTCTGTTGCTGCTTGGAAACGAAACAGCAGGCCATCGATTTCAAGCCGCAGAAACATGTTGGGCTGGCACACCCATCTTGTTTATTTTTACAGTAAGAAGGCCCGATCTCCATGTTTTCATTCCCTCCCCACTCGCAACTTTCCCACATCAAAACCTACAGACTTCTCCCAGTTCTCTCTTTGCCCTGTCCCTAACTGAGGGGAAAACTTACAATGATCCTGGGTTGTGAACCGCTCTCAACTTCAACTTCATGTAGCATCCCACCCCACACCCCACCTCTACATCACCTCATCCCGCCTTCTCTCCTCTTCCCATCCAAATCTCTCTCCCCCCCCCCCCCCCCCAGCCCCCCGCCCTCGAGTACCTGGAGTGTGAACACTTTTTTGTTCGTGAAATCCTAGTTCGATCTTTCAACCTTCAATCCATCAATTTCTCCCCCTCCCCCGCTCATACGCCCCTATTCCACCACCCCCATCCCCTACGCACACACCCGCCTTCACCTCCTCTCACCAGCATGCAGTATCTTCCACTTGGCATGGCGACAAGAAGAGAACCCCCAAGACAATTACACCACGCGTCGTGTTCATGCAAATACTGGTTCCCTGAACATGGGGGGGGGGGGGGGGGGGGGGGGGGGGGGGGGGGGGGGGGATATAAAAAGAAAAAAAAGGGGAGGAAGGGGGAGGTTGATAGCGCTGATCTGATTGGCCAGCATGCTGCTAGCCCTTCCTTCCCAGCCCCCCACACACCCCCATCCAACACACATCCTACCATCACCACCCCTACTCACCTCCAGACCCAGCCCTCGGAACCCGTGCCAGCTGCTGATAAAACAACCCTGACCCCTGTGGACATTCTTGTCCGTGTTTCTGCCTTGATACAAGTATGGTTATTGGTTAGGGTTAAAAACAAAAACAAAAAAAAAAGAAAAGAAAAAAGAAGGGGGGGGGGGGGGGGCAAAAGGGGGAGGGGGGGGGACTAGAAAGTATTATGCTTTTCGAAAGATTAGAAAAAAAAAAAAAGCTCCCATCTCCATGCCCCGCCCCCACCCCCTTTTTTTTTTTTTTTTTTTTTTCCTTTTTCTTTGGTGGGTCTAGGGCAGATACCGCGTAGCGGATGGAGCCATGCCTGTGAGCTTGACCACAGCCTATTTCCTGTTCCCTTTAACAGCCGCCTCAGACCTTTCCACTGCACCCGTTCTTTGCTTTCCACCGTTTGCACTGGCCTGCTGGAGTTCGGGCCAGTTGGGACTAATCCTCCAAATCCAGACAGTTACATGAAATGAAGATGAAGGGGTAGAATGGGGGGGGGGGGGGGGGGGGGGAGGGGGGAGGGGCTTATCGAAAGGATAGGCGGTGAGGAGGGGGGGGGGGGACGGAGAGGTATGGAAGAGAGAGAGAGAGGAAAAAAAAAGAAACCGTTGTCCTCGACGTGGACCCATCATCGGATGCATCTAGGACTTAGTCCCTTTGCACGCCCCATGTACTTGCTGCATCCATCTGAGTGCCACGTCGCACTGCCATCACCGTGCTTTACTGTGCAAACCAAAAGGTATCGGCGCTCGATGCAAATGCAAAATTAGAATGGTCACATCTAAACCCTTGAGTGAAGAGATTTATATGTCAGCCTTTTGACTCTTGGGGTAAAAAAAATCATCCATCCGCGGTATATACACATTGAATGAATTCGCCGGTGGACTTCCAGTTCGTTGAGGAACACAAGGCTGCGCTAACACAGTCATTCCTTTAACGAACACGTTTCTGGGCAGACCTTTTCAGCTGGACTGATGTCATTTCGGTTGCCTTCATTTCAGAAACCTTGCATCTATGCCATGTCTGTTTAGGTCGTCACATTTTCCTTTTCCCCTGTTGGTTCAAGTCAAGAATCTGTCTTGTGATTTGTGATGGTGGCTTTCGCAAAGTGTGACCAATCAACTCATTTCCTTTTCTTCAGGCAAAGGTAGACGAGTTTCCAAATAAACTCAGTCAACAGCTCCAAGTTCCATGACTCAGAAGAACCATCTAGTCTGAGAAAATTGCTTTTGATTAGACTATGAATGATGGGCTCCATGCACTACTTGGCATCTGCCCTAGACCCACCTCGTATCACGTGACAATGAACACTCGATGCTGACCTCCAAAGACAAACCCAAACCATGGAGATGAGATGTCACTACAAGATGCTGAACATCTTGCACAAAGATTACCTTAAAAACAAGAAAGCCTGCAACAGGGTCAGGGAACGGTGAGAGAGAGGGGCGGTGGGGGAAGAGGGAGTGGGAGAAAAAAAAAGTCCACATACGTCACCGTAACCACGTGTAGAGTTCCCAGCTCATGGTCCCTCTGTGTGCCCCACTTGCTGCATCAATTTCACTGCCATCACACTTGGTGCTGCAACGGCACGCGCCATCACCATGCCTCATTGTGCAAACTAAGGCATGTGCAAACTAACACCCATCAGAGGGAGGTGCAAGATCAGACATAAGACGGTCAAATCCAATGCTGTGAGTGATGAGATTACATGTCACTCTTCTCTTCTTGAGGAAAAAAAATCAGTCTTCTGTGGCATGTCCCCTTGCACCGTCAGTGGCTAAGATGGAGCAGTTTCCAGATGGACTTCAACGACTAGTTCGCTGACCCAGGTGAACCACAAAGTAGGAGGAGATCGCCCGTAGTAGAGCTTAAAGAGGGATGATGTCCACGAAGCGGTGTCCGCCCTAGACGCGCCACGTACTGAGAACTTACGTCAGTGACATCCATACATTCGCTGCAGATCTCCACAAACAAAACTAAATCCTGGAGATGAAATGTTACCGTCAGACGTTAAACATTTCCAATAAGGACCACGCTATGACATGAGGAAGTCTGCAACAGAGTCGGACAAGCCATTGTATCACGCGATGATGGCCTGCTGACCACTGTCAAAACTAGAAACATTTCTTTCTTTCTTTATTCTTCAATTAGAACTCCCAGGTTCACCATTGGTGTATGCGACCGTCCTAAATACCACCATTAAAGGTCACCACATTCCGCCTTCGGGGATGATGTCTCAAACACGGTACCAGTGCGGATGAGTTTTATTTTCCTGTCACCCATCCCACCAGCGCAAGATGGCCGAGTACTTTCTGAAAGGTCAAAGGGATTCAGTACGCGTGCAAAATTTCGTATGCAAGTGTTCAGGCACTGGACCTCGGCTTTAAGTCTCGTCCGAAAGATTAGGAAAAGTTATTGGACCTAGAGCATGACGCCTTAAATCAAGAGCAAAAAGAAACACACAAAGAAACCCACCCCAAAACAAAAAAACAAACAAAACCCAGCATACTGCATGTTCAAGTGCTCTTGGTCAAAACCTGTCTTTGTAGGACACAGCGCCTAAATGGAGAACACAAGCAGACAAAGTAAGATGTGGGAAGACCACATCATGGAGTGGACAGGCTTGTCGTTCACCAAGTCTCAGAGAGCCGCAACAGACGGGGAGATACTGTCAGGAAGTCATCAGTGATGCCTCAACAACCCCTTGCCCAGGGATATGCATTAGTCGAGACATGACAAAAAAGGTTGTTCATAGCTAGGAATCTCTCACAAATTCACCAAAAAGAAGGCACTAGATTCAGTCGGGCAGCCAAATAGTTTCATTCAGTGAATACACTCAGTTATGTACATGCCAGAAAATTCGTCAAAGCAGCCGGTTACTTACTGCGTAACGAATTGATGTTCCAAGTCTTTCCCGATTTTGGTGCGTGCGTGCGTGCGTGCGTGCGTGCGTGTGTGTGAGATTGTGTATGTTAAACCACCCAGTACAAATCATTTGTAAGAATTCTGGGATTCATACAACGACAGACAACAAGCTTTTCACACCAGATTCCATGAAGACTTTGCTTCCGGATATTCCAGTTGATGTGGTTGGGTAGTTCTCTCTCTCTCTCTCTCTCTCTCTCTTTCTCTCTCTCTCTCTCCCCCCCTCTCTCTCTCTCTCTTTGTGTGTGTGTGTGTGTGTGTGTGGGGGGGGGGGGGTTGTGTGTGCCTGCGTGCGTGTGTTCGTGTGTGTGTGTGTGTGTGTGTGTGTGGTGCGTGCGTGCGTGCGTGCGTGCGTGCGTGCATGCGTGCGTGCGTGCGTGCGTGCGTGCGTGCGTGCGTGTGTGTGTGTGTGTGTGTGTGTGTGTGTGTGTGTGTGTGTGTGTGTGTGTGTGAGATGAACCACCCAGTATAAATCACTTGTGAGAATGCAGGGATTTATACTTCAGGCAACAAGCATTTTACATCAGGTTCCATGAAGACTTTGCTTCCGGACAATCCAGCCGATGTGGTTAGTTGACTGGTTGGCGCGTGTGCATGTATGTGTGTGAATTTGATTCATCTATCAGATTTACAAGTGGACGAAAACAAATGTTGTTCGTTGATCAGACTGGCAAGTGGACAATGTCCAAGTGATAATATCCAAATGACTTCATGGTTGTAAGGATTGCTGTTCTTGTTGATTTTTCCGCCTTGGATTATAACTGGACATAGTTCTAGTTTTAACATGCTCCCAGTCCTAACCTATTGATGTCTTCCGTCGACTGGGCTGCAAACAGCATAACTTGACTAACAAACACTGTAAAAAAGGTTGCGGGAATAAAACAGTAATGAAACAGAAAAATCATCGATAACACCATAACATATAAGATAGACGCAAACACGTAAAAGAAATATGTGACAAGTACATCACGTAAAAAAAAAAGAAAAAAGAGAGGGAAACATGGTTATGCATTCCAAGGGATGTTTAAGCAATGGATGCGTGCATTTCTTTCCACGCATCACAGATGCAGTAAGCGGGCTAAGGTCCCAGCGCGCGCATAAACTGACCTATTCCTTGACGCTGGGCCGTCGTGTCTCCGCCAAAAATGGGCGGAGGTGTCACCAGGAGATGTCACACCAATGCGTAAAACATGTTCCACCAGAACACTGAGCGGGGGATGAGGGTGGGGGAGAGAAAAGGGGGAAGGTGGTGGAAGGCGATGGCGAAGGGAAAGGGGAGAGGGGGGATGGTGAAGAGAGGGGTGGCGTGGTGGAAGAGCGGAGGAGGAGGAGAGAAGAGTGGGGTGGGTGACTGGAGGAGGGGTGAGGAGTGAGCTCAGTGTAAAGCACCGAGTTCGCAATCTCTGAATCAGATTAACGAACTGGAATCCCACGGGCCCGGGGCGCAAAGCGCAAGTCGTGTGGAAAAATTGTCTTCGTTGCCCATCTTGAAGCGTTGTTGTTCTGGTGGTACCAGTGTAGTTCTACGCACATCACCTACTCAAGCTCCTTCCCACCCCTCCCCCACCCTACCCGTCCCCCTTCTCTCTTTTTCTATCCCCTCTCCTCACCTCCCACTCCCCTGAGATAGTTAACCCCATCTGCCATGCCATCTTTGGTAGATGCAGACAGTTAACCCGAAAGGAAACTGAAACCTTGTCTGCCATGTCATCTTCGGTGGATGCAGACAGTTAACCCGAAAGAAAACTGAACCCTTGTCTGCCATGTCATCTTCGGTGGATGCAGACAGTTAACCCGAAAGGAAACTGAAAGCTTGTCTGCCATGTCATCTTCGGTGGATGCAGACAGTTAACCCGAAAGGAAACTGAAAGCTCGTCTGCCATGTCATCTTCGGAGGATGCAGACAGTTAACCCGAAAGGAAACTGAAAGCTTGTCTGCCATGTCATCTTCGGTGGATGCAGACAGTTAACCCGAAAGGAAACTGAAAGCTTGTCTGCCATGTCATCTTCGGTGGATGCAGACAGTTAACCCGAAAGGAAACTGAAAGCTTGTCTGCCATGTCATCTTCGGTGGATGCAGACAGTTAACCCGAAAGGAAACTGAACCCTTGTCTGCAATGTCATCTTCGGTGGATGCAGACAGTTAACCCGAAAGAAAACTGAAACCCCGCTGGCCATGTCATGTTTGGCGAGTGCGGATATTCAACCTGAAAGAAAAGAGAAACCCCGCCTGCCATATCATCTTTGATGGAACTGGAAACTTAATGTGATAATAAACTGGGATGGACAAAAGCCTTTGAGGCCCCATCTACCGGGGACACGAACCTCCATGCCGGGTTTTATGAAAAAGGTCAACATATATAGCCAGCTTCCGGAAGCTTGAGACTCAACCTTTTATTCCTTCATTTGTTTCTTTACTTATTTATCAGTTTATTTATTTTCTCATTCTATCACATTGGGTTACAAGTAACATAGATAATCTCTCTCTCTCTCTCTCTCTCTCTCTCTCTCTCTCTCTCTCTCTCTCTTCATTTGTTTCTTTACTTATTTATCAGTTTATTTATTTTCTCATTCTATCACATTGAGTTAAAAGTAACATAGACAGCTCTCTCTCTCTCTCTCTCTCTCTCTCTCTCTCTCTCTCTCTCTCTCTCTCAGAGACATCTATTGCAGAACAACAAAAACAACAGCAGCAACAGCAATTAGTAAAACTGTCAACAGTGTCTCCTGCAATGTCTTATCTTCGCATAATCAATAGACATTTCCAACCGAGTGTTATCAAATTCAAATGAGGTATTTCAGTTTTATACTGAATAGACATTTCCAACCGAGTGTTATCAAATTCAAATGAGGTATTTCAGTTTTCATACTGAATAGACATTTCCAACCGAGTGTTATCAAAATTTCAAATGAGGTATTTTCACGTTTTTCATACTGAATAGACATTTCCAACCGAGTGTTATCAAATTCAAATGAGGTATTTCAGTTTTCATACTGAATAGACATTTCCAACCGAGTGTTATCAAATTCAAATGAGGTATTTCATTTTCATACTGAATAGACATTTCCAACCGAGTGTTATCAAATTCAAATGAGGTATTTCAGTTTTCATACTGAATAGACATTTCCAACCGAGTGTTATCAAATTCAAATGAGGTTCATTTTTCTGTTTCACAGTTATTTCAGATACTGATACGTAGACATTTCCAACCGAGTGTTATCAAATTCAAATGAGGTATTTCATTTTTCGTGTTCTTTTCTTCTTTGTTTGTTAGTCTTATGTTCTGTCAATGAGTCGAATTATTGTACTTTTATCTGCACATTCTGCCGTCGATATGACAAAAACGGAGTACATTCTGGTTCTTCAAAGTCCTGAATGATAACATGTAAAACAGCGTTTAATTCCACTTGAGTTGTTGGAATTAAAAGGATGAGACAGG
>CM065726.1:42358575-42363575 GCA_033310375.1 Conus canariensis | reverse complement strand
TCATCAATGCTCCCAGAACAACTGCTATCGGTTGTCCTCCCCCCCCCAACCTCCCCCCCTCCCCCCCCCCCCGGACTCCCCTCCATCCGGCCTCACTCCATCTCACTCCTTTCTCTTTCAGTCCTTGGATTCCCTCCAAACCTCTCTCTCTGTCACAGCACAGCACACATGCATGCACGCACGCGCGCGCACACACACAGAGACACGCACGCACGTACGCACGCATGCACACACACACACACACACACACACACACACACACACACACACACACACACACACACAACACGCACACACACACACATACACACACACACACCTTTATCGATCGTATATTCTACATACATCTATATTTCTCTCACTTTCGGCAGCTCCGTTTCACACACAACACACACACACACACACACACACACACACACACACACACACACACACACACAAAGCTCCCCCCCCCCCCCCCAACTTTTTTTCCCGCTCTTTCTTTCTCTCCCGCCACGACCCCACCCCACGCCCACACCGTCTCATCTTTCCCACACATCTTTCTTTCGTGGTGGTGGTCCTCCCACACCAGCCGCCCTCCACCCTTCCTGCTGATCACTACTTCAGCCTCAGCAGAGCAAACCGGGATTCCAGCAGACGGATGTGCCACCTGTGAACTGTCCTCGTGGACTCCCTCCTCCTTCATTCTCCTCTCCTGCGCCCTCCCCTCCTCCCCCCTTCTCACCCCCGATCAATGTTCTGGAAGTGGGGTACGGGTGGGCAATGTACAACCGGGCACGTTCCTTCTTGTAAGAAAGGAAAAAGGAAGACCACTGCTAATGCGGTTTACCGATGAAGATGATAAAGTCTTTGTCCTTTTGGGGGTTGTTTGTCAGCGTTCGGATTAGGATTTTCGTTCAGTTAGGTGAGAGTTTGGATAAAGATTAGGGTCTGGTTTGGGCTAGGGTTGAGGTTAGAGACTTGTTAAGGTTTAGGCAAAGGTTTGTGACTGGTTAAGGTCAGGGTTAAGGTTAGAGTCTCGTCTCGTTAAAGTTTGGCAAAGGTTTGGGAGTGATTGAGGCCAGGGCTAAGATTGTCTTGTTGAGGTTCGAGCAAAGATTTGGGTGAGGTTAGGATTTGGGTTAAGGTTACAGTCTCGTTAAGGTTTGGGAAAATGTTTGGGTGTGATTGGGGCTAGGGTCAACGTTACTGTCTCGTTAAGGTTTGCACAAAGATTTGGGTATGGTTAGGACTAGGGTCAAGGTTACAGTCTCGTTAAGGTTTGCGCAAAGATTTGGGTGAGGTTAGGGCTAGGGTTGAGGTTAAAGTCTTGTTAAAGTTTGGGCAGAGGTATGGGAGTGATTGGGGCTAGGGTTAAGGTTAGAGTCTTGCTAAGATATGGGCAAAGATTTGGGTGAGGTTAGGGCTAGGCGTATGGTTACAGTTTCGTTAAGTGTGGGCAAAGATTTGGGTGTGGTTGGATTAAGGGTAGAGTCTTTTTAAGGTTTCGGGAAAGATTTGGGTGTAGTTAAGGCTTGGGTTAAGGTTACAGTCCTGTAAAGGTTTAGGTGTAGTTAGGGCTAGGGTTAAGAATAGGGACAAGTATTCCAGAGTCGGAAGATCATGGGGTTTTCTCATCAAAGACCCCATCTGTAAAAAAAATAAACACGCCGTTATGTTCAAAAATACATCTCGAAGACTCTCCCTACCGACTGCAAAGAAATTTACAGAAAGTGACTCATCACACAGGCCCGCACATACATTTTGTACGTCTTTCAATAAAAAGACAGAGATGACCGGCAAAAAACAAGTTCTACAGGCTTGTTTTTATTTCATATGGTACCTTCAGGTGCTAGGGATAAAAAAAACAAACAAACAAAGAAAAAAGGAAAACATTTCAAGTTATGGTCATGTTCATCATGCATTGAGAATAATATAAACTGGTGCCTTCACGGCACAAGATGAAAAAGGAAGTCTTTCCTAGTTATGGACAGCTTTTTTTTTTTCACATGTTTTAAAATCAGTAACGTTCTCTGGTTGCTATTTTTGCGCTCTTCACTTGCGTTTTTATTACATGTATGCTTATGCTTACGCGCACGCGCGTGTGCGTACGTATGTGTTTGTAGGAGAGGGGGTGGGGGGGGGGGGTGCATACGTATTCCCTCCATAGACCTCTTAAGATATCTGTGGTCCCCTCCACTCCATCCCCATCCCTAAAATACACGCGCACATAACCACACATTCTCTCCCCATCTCTGTTCGCCTCGGCAGATCTGCCTCTGGGCTTGATCCTCAAACTGGTGAATCCTGACGGCTCTACCGACCAGTAGGAAAGAAGTTTACAGCATCATTCGGCGAATCATGAAACCCGCCAGACATTGTTTTAATCGATAAGAGAAAATGAAAATAAAAACCAAAAGACGACACTTAAAAATCTAGTTTGTTGTTGAGCTTCTTTCTCTCTAAGATCCACTTCATCTTCGACGCAAAAGAAGATAAAATGTTCTCTTTAAGGCTTATATGTTAAAAAAAACACAAACAAACAACCAAGCAAACAAACCAAACAACAACAACAACAAAAAACACAAACACACTTAAACAACAACTACAGCAACAACAACACTCTTGTTGTGATTAAGTTCGGCTATGATCTCATTCCCCACGAACTGAAAATAGAAACGGGCCCTGATTGGTAGGAAGAAGGGTCGGTGTTTTTACTCTCCCGCTCCCATCTGCAGTCTGTTTACCTGCACAGCGGCAGTTCCATGGGTCCATCCAAACTGTTTCTTTGTGTACGTAATGGCCCAAGGGAAGTTAAGTCGTATTTCAAAACTATAGATCTCCTTGGAAACACCACAAACGCAAGCGTATACATTCTCTCTCTCTCTCTCTCTCTCTCTCTCTCTCTCTCTCTCTCTGTCTCGTGCGCGCGCGCGCGGCAACACGTACGTCTTTCCCCCTGAGCCAAAACTGGAATTCTTCGATCGTCTTCAGCTCTTCTGGCACAACCTGATTATTGTTCAATGCGGTTTATATGGGCCAGACAACCTCAGGGGCAGGGAACTGTGGGGATGGGGTGGGAGTAAGGGTGGGGATCAGGGGCATCTCTAGAGCTCCGGTAGAAGCTGCTTATCAACAACAATGCTCTCTCGTCTTGCTTTGAAGTGTTGGAAATTGTACAGGACCTTGGGAGGATAAGGCAGGGGGCACAGGGAAGAAGGAGGGATGCAGAGGAGAGTTGGGGGGATTGTAAGGTGGTTCATATAGATGGGGGATGGGAGAACAAACAAAAAAGTGGGTGGAGGGGGGAAGGTGAGGAGAGGGTTCAATTTATTTGGCAATGTTTACAGGAACAAAGCCCAACTAGAAGATAATCATGGTTTATGGTCCAATACTCCACTCTACATGCTTATAGTCCCATAACTCATTTATAAGGAGAAGGCACAACATTGTTTATAGTCCAACAGCAGACCCAGAAGACCAAACATTGTTTAATTGTTTAGAGTTCCATAGCCCTTCTAGGGACAGATGTAACATTGTTTACTGTCCTATAAATCATCTAGGGGAAGATGGAAAACTGTTTATAGTCGTACTGTTTGCCTGGGGAAAACAGGACATTGTTTATAGTCCTATAGCTCATTCACATAGGGTAAGATAGAACTCTGTTTATAGTCCCATAGCCCATCCATTAGATGGGCTATGGGACTAAAACAGATGTTCTATCTTAGTTCACAGTCTCAATGCAAATCTAAGGAAAAGCAGAGCACTGTTTACAGTCCCAGGGTCCTTCTAGGGAAAAACAGAGCATTGTTTACAGTCCCATGGTACATCCTGGGCAAAACATAATATTGTTTACAGTCCCATGGTCCATCTATAGGAAAACAGGCTATTGTTTACAGTCCCATGGTACATCCTGGGGAAAACATAATATTGTTTACAGTCCCATGGTCCATCTATAGGAAAACAGGCTATTGTTTACAGTCCCATGGTCCATCTATGGGAAAACATAATATTGTTTACAGTCCCATGGTCCATCTATAGGAAAACAGGCTATTGTTTACAGTCCCATGGTCCATCTATGGGAAAACAGGATGTTGTTTACAGTCCCATGGTCCATCTATGGGAAAACAGTATATTGTTTACAGTCCCATGGTCCATCTATGGGAAAACAGATATTGTTTACAGTCCCATGGTCCATCTATGGGAAAACATAATATTGTTTACAGTCCCATGGTCCATCTATAGGAAAACAGAGCTATTGTTTACAGTCCCATGGTCCATCTATGGGAAAACAGGAGTTGTTTACAGTCCCATGGTCCATCTATAGGGAAAACAGATATTGTTTACAGTCCCATGGTCCATCTATGGGAAAACAGGATATTGTTTACAGTCCCATGGTCCATCTATGGGAAAACATAATATTGTTTACAGTCCCATGGTCCATATTATGGGAAAACAGATGTTGTTTACAGTCCCATGGTCCATCTAGTGGAAAACAGGATATTGTTGAAGGTCCATCTATGGAGAAAACAGATATGTTTCAGTCCCTAGGTCCATCTAGGAGGAAAACAGGATATTGTTTACAGTCCCAGTCCATCTAGGGGAAAACAGGATATTGTTTACAGTCCCTAGGTCCATCTAGGAAAAAACAGGATATGTTTACAGTCCCAAGATCTATCTAGGAAAAAACAGGATATTGTTTACAGTCCCAAGATCTATCTAGGAAAAAACAGGATATTGTTTACAGTCCCAAGATCCATCTAGGAGAAAACAAGGATATTGAGTTTACAGTCCCAGATCCATCTAGGAGAAAACAGGATATGTTTACAGTCCACACATCTTGGGAAAACAGGTTATTGTTATCCCTGGTCCTTTTAGGGGAGAAAACAGATATTGTTTACATCCCATGTCCATCTAGGAGAAAACAGGATATTGTTTTAGTCCAGGTCCACAAGGGAAAACAGGATATTGTTTCAGTCCCATGTCCATCTTTGGGAAAACAGGATATTTTACAATCCCAA
>CM065726.1:42346075-42348575 GCA_033310375.1 Conus canariensis | reverse complement strand
GTCTATGTGCTGTATGTAGAATGGACACTCCTTTCTCCTTTGACCTTTTCTTCTTTGTTTTAGCTCTTTCTCTCTGTATTTAGGTATATGTGCGACTGTTGACCTGATTGCATGAGTGTATTTATACCAGACAGTCTGCCTCCCTGTAAAGACTCCCCTCCAAAACAGACCTTCTTCCCTTGACATTTGCATGGTTACTGTCGAAAGGTTCTACTGCTTAATATCAAGAAAAGAAGTACACAACAAGACACTGCAATACAATGCGATCCAAACCCAATGCAAGACACGACAGGACAACATCGTCCAACCCACTCCACCGCATCCCACGAAAAGACCTTACCCCACTTCGGTCCAGTTCCATCAACATGTTCTTGGTGGAGTACAGAGTTGGGTGAGCCCAGGGGGAGGGTTCCTGCCAGTGACGATTCAAGTCAAATCCCATCAGGGAACACCTGGAGTAAAGCAATGACACTCATCCCAATACAATGGTAATCGTGTTGTAGAGTGTATGAGCATCATCTCCACAACTCTCCAGGTTGACATAAACAGACTGGACAACAAGACGCTGACTGCTGCTGGCACCAAATTACATGTGAACAAAGCAGACTTATTAGGTGCTACTGATGAGCCGAGTGTCCCAGTCTAAGGCACCCGCCAACTGAGGAAGGTCAACATCAATTGCAAGAGAGTGGAAGACTCCCAATAAAGGTCTCTCTCTTTAAAGACTTGTTTTTCTGGAGCATTCTTGTCTTTATCTATACTATATTCACCTCGCAACAGAGACTCACATTTACAGACTTTTTTTTTTTTCCTTGAACATTCTTGTCTTTATCTATTCTACATTCACTCCCTTCCACCCATCCCCCAATAAAGACTCCCTTTAAAGACTTTTTTTCTAGAACATTCTTGTTTTTATTAACTCTACATTCACCAACCCCTCCACTCCCCCCTCCCCCCTAAAATCTCCCTATAAGAGACTTGCTTTCCTGAAACATTCTTGTCTTTCTTTATGCCACATTCATCTCCCAATAAAATCTCCCTTTAAAGACTTGTTTTCCTGAAACATTCTTGCTTTTATTTACACTACATACATCTCCCAACTTAACAGCCAAAACGACAGCCTAAGGAGGTTATACACCCAGTTACTTTGTTGCGGAAAAACAAACAAGTCTGATTTAATATTCAGTAATACATAAGTGTCCCAACTTTCCCATTTCAAAGTGGGGAGAAAAGCCGACATACACCAGTGTAAACCACATACCTGTAGTTTCCCAGGTATACCCCATCAGGGTTCAGGCAGGGGATGATCTTGAACACCAAGTGTTCTCGCAAAATTTTGGCGATGGGGTGATTGCTGACTAGAAAGTCAATCACACCTGAAACAGCAACAAAATGCAGCCACTTACTGTATCATACCTATCATGATATCAGATGATGCATAGTTTGTTTCAAAACAGATCAAATACATTGTAGTCACACTACAAAATTTGCCACTCTATTGAGAGTCACAAAGTATTGAGATGTCGACCAGCACCAGCAACACAATTTCTGGTATGATTCCTCCTCCTTTTCCCTCCTTCCCGTACACTCTCTCCCACCTCACCCACACGTGCAGGAAGAAACAGCAGTAACTCAGATTACATGAGAGTGACAATAGATGAAAACACTAAAGAGCGGTGAAAAGCATCCTTTCTATTTTAACTGGTCTTTTCTGCCAGTTTAATAGGATGACGTTAACGTACTAAATCTAGGACAGTTACATGGGATAAATCCTGGAGCTGAACAGTTGCGTTGTGGAACATTTGTGACCTCAGCGCGCGCGCACACACACACACACACACACATAAACACACACACACACACATAAAAGAGAGAGCAAGTGAACGAGAGAGAGAGAGAGGGTGAGAAAGAGACTGGTCATGGAGGAATTGGCAACACTGATGATGGTAGCAGTTGACATATCATGTTGCAACAATGTCACATCCAGGGGTAAAGGAAAAAAAGGAAAAAAAAAAAGTTTGTTACTATCCACCTTGTGATCAGTGTAAGGTAGTCTGATTTTTAGCGATATTCATACGTTCTCTTACAACAATATCTTACTGGCTTTGGCCAGTTATTCAGTTCCTATTTATATCAAATCATACTGCAGCATAAATCACAGCACTGTGCCATGTGCTATGTCATATATCATTTTCATTTTCTTGTTAACATGGACAGTAACTGTCGAAGACCATGATCATCAACCTCAATGGAATCATATGTTTAACTCACTCTCTTCTCTCTTTCATTCACAGATAGGAAGCAGATACTTCATTGCATGACTTTCAAACTGCTTTGTCACACCTGTATGTGTTGGTTATGGATAAGAGCGCTGCTTTTTTCCATGAGTGAGAGCGCCATTTTTTCCACGTTTTCCAAGCAGTTTTATTGAGTAAGTGGAGGAGAGAGCCAGTTTATGACAATAAGTTCAAATTAAATTAGCGGAACATCTTTGAGTATT
>CM065726.1:42271075-42341075 GCA_033310375.1 Conus canariensis | reverse complement strand
CTCTAAAGCGTGGGTTGCAGGTGTCAGGACGTATGAAGAGGTCATACTCAAACTCAGTGATGTAATCAACTCGGCCGAGGTTACCTACACTCAACAGAACAGCATATTGAGGAAATAATACACAACAGAAAAAGGTAATATACCAAGTCTAGGGTAATTTGAGCTTTGGAAATTGTAAGCAAAGCAGGGCGTATACAAGGCAAGATCATATGACAAGAGATGACACAAGATTCTAAAGATGCTGTTGGCATCAGATGGCATGAGAAAATGTGATGATCCTTGAAATTAAAGCACTCAATAAAAATCAATATTGCAGTCATCACAGTAGTTCTTATGTAGGATTGCATTCATCACAATTGTTCTTGTAAAAAAAAAGAGAATGTTTTCATGTTAATATTTGTACATAATAATATAACTCACCACTCTCGAAACAGGCATCGAAAATGAGGTGTCCTTTCTTGGGCTTTCCATTGTAATTTGGAGGTACCACAGCAAATTTGTTCACATTGCCAACAACAGGTTCTTCTGTGCTGTCCGATTCGCTTCCTAGTTTGAACGAAATACACACACACACACACACACACACACACACCCCACACACACACACACACACACACACATGCAAAGAAACCAAATAAAATGAAACAGATAAAGGTTTCTCACCAAAGTGAACAGCAGTTTAGCGTCTATTTCTAAGCCGTCAAATCCTATGTCTTTGTGCCGTCTCAAGTATTATGCACCACATTGTGACAGGTATGTTTCGAAAACAAAGAATTAAGTACAGGCACACAAAGGCAAGCATATGCCCATGGTTGATTGAGAATAAATTTGATATTGCCACTGACTTCGGATAACATGAGAAAGGAGTGCCAGTGTGGCATAAGTATACTTTATTCAGAAGTAGAAATATAATCATTCAGACAATCAGCATACCATGGGCTTGAAGAAAGGTATGCTCATGCCAACAACACACATTGATTTAATTTCATAAATACTCAGCAACCCTCCAAACCATGACTGATCAGCTGTGGAGAAAATGCATATACAAGCTTACCATGCAACTGCAACTTTAACTTACAAGTGACTTGTATCAACAGCAAGCTATGCATGGAAGCATACATCCTGCCACTAACCATACACATACTGATCTCTGTGATCACTGTTTAAAATACACAAAATTTATTTCATGACCGAGAAACAAAGCTATCATGAAAAAGATAGGTCCTGAACACACCATTGTGCAAACCACTCACTATATGACCTGATGTTTTAAAGTCTATCTTGCTCTTTTAACATCAAACTGTGGTGAGCTATTAACGGGAATCAAGATCATATATATGGTGATTCGAAAAAAAGCACGAATTCCGAAACTACTTACGAAACCTATCTAGTATTATTGTCATCAGGACTTTGTGCTGAACAGATGACAATTCTAACAAGGATTTATATGAGAATGATCATGTCGTGTATTAATTCATTCCTTCTGAAATTCTGATCACACATATGGAAACAGTAGACACAACATTATGATTCAAATCAAATCTATGCTTTTCAGTTATACAAGCAATAAAAAATAAAAAAAAAAACAAACATCAGAAATGCACTGACACTAGCTGCAGTAGTCATTTAATAGTTACTTGTTAATTTATTTAGTACATTACCTTTACAGGTTTGTTACAATGAACTGACCTTATACATGAACTGACATAAAAGTTTGTAGCTCTGAGGCTGGAGCTACCATTAACTAAACTTAGTATGAATACTACATCTTTGGAAGTGCATGAGCATAGACATCAGACTGAGAGATTCTAAATATGTAAATCCAGTTGTGTAGTTACACACACGCATGCACGTATGCATGCATGCACATGTGCGCGTGCACACACACACACACACACACACACACACACACACACACACACACACACACACACAGAGTGATAAGCACCACAGGTTACACATTCAAAGATTGGGAGTTTGAGTCCCATATAGATATTGGGACTTTTCAGACAAGGTCAGCCCCTAAACTATTTATTGAGTATGCTATAGGCTCAAATGGGAAGACTTTTACCACATAGTCAAGTTTCAGACAATAAATCTATGTGTCTCCTGCAGCTTTGATCAAATTTTCTGTCTATCACTGTTGATATATCTCTTAGGCCTGGCCTGGCTAACCCCAGGATAATTGATGAAAGGAAATGTAAAGCAATTGTCACACAGTCTCTAACCAGAAAGTTTCTCTACAGCCAGATTTTCGTCATATAATTATATCCTTATTCACATGCACTGATCATCATTTTAAAAATGTCTCAAACTTATGGCTGCTCATGCCCTTTCACACTGGCCTCTGTTTCTGTTTCCATCCTATATCCATGTCTGAGCTAAGTGCCTGTCAAATACAGAGCTGGTAAATTCAGGAGGACTCTCAACTGAATGGACATGATGATGGCATCCAGGAGGTGGGGTAGGTTGGGGGGAATGTTCACTCATGCTGCTTCAAGACCAAGCAATTATTGTCTTCAGTTGTCTGTGAGGACAGTTTTTCAGCAGAGGTGTCCTGTGTAGACCTGGCTAACAATATAAGTGATGATGGCAAAATGAATGGCATGCGAGTATGCTAATGATCAAACAGGGAAAAAAAACCATTACCAGACGTATGTGTGTGTGTGTGTGTGTGTGTGTGTGTGTGTGTGTGTGTGTGTGTGTGTGTGTGTGTGTGTTTGTGTGTGTGCGTGTGTGTGTGTGTTTGTGTGTGTGCGTGCGTGCGTGCATGTGCGTGTGTGTGTGTATGTGTGTGTTATAGTTAGTTTCGGATTTAGGCGCAAGAGTTTTCTAGCTTGCCTCTGATGTCACAACACATGTCTGTACGCTGAACGTCAAAAATAATATCTTTCTACATTTGGTCTACGTAAATAGTAATTTCCATATTTTTCCCTGTAAAACAAATGAAAATAGTCTGTTGATGGAATGAAGCTTTTTAAAGTATTGATTGTGGTTCTTTCTGTTATTTTTTTTATTTTCTTCTTGTATGGGAAGAAATGTGGGTATTACATTTCTGGAAAAATGTTCTTAAAAAGTTAAGTTTTAAAAAAAAAAAATCAATATAGGCTGATTTAATTTAACTGGTCTTTTAGTTTAGTGCCAAAGGAATTTCATGTCAACTGCCGGCTGATCTATCCAATAGGAATAATGTCTTGAACTAAACTGAAACGACAGATGGATTCATCTTTTGATTCAAACAGAACAGTAAGTATATGTAATCTGTAATGTAGTCTCAAATCAGTATCAGCAAAGAGCGCTGCATCTGAACGACATAACTTTTGGCGGTGAGATTCGAGTCTGTGAGTGCCCATCATTCACTCAATCACTGTCACAGCAGTCAAGAAACTAGTTCTATTTGTTGTCGTTCTATCTTGCAGTTCACTGCGATATTACTTCACTACTACACTAGTTAATTATACGAAGAACGGCGACACTTAGCTCCATTCGCATAACACTATTATAATCATTACCCTACTAACGCTAAAAATTGTTTGACTACCCATACATGAGACTACTTGTTGCAACAATTTGCAATCCCTTCATTAGAATTAAGATCAGGAGCAAACAGGTTTGTTCGACATTGAAAACGGTACTTGGCAACTGTAAACAAACCTGAATCGGCTCGTTTGTCGGCCATTTTGAGACAGTCCTGACATCCAACAGCAGAAAAGACAGGCTATGTGATTGGCCAGTGTCAGGTTTGTAGTGGAAATGTTTAGGAGGTTTTCACGACAGGAAACTAGTTTCGGATTTAGGCGCAAGAGTTTTCTAGCTTGCCTCTGACGTCACAACACATGTCTGTACGTTGAACGTCAAAAATAAATCAAAGAAACGCAGCACTTGAATAGTTTTCTTGTTGAAATAGGTAAAGTAAATTGGAAAAAATACGGAATTCATTCATATACATACAACTTTCTGTCAAAAGTTCATTTGCTCACGACAAGATTCAGTGCACAGTGTGATTGTACGTTCGCTCAAAGAAAGAGTACGTAGCAGACGACACAATGACCACTCCTTCGGTCATGAAAAACTGAAACTATTCAGTGATTATCTTTTTTCCAACCCACTATCAATCAGCCGCAATGTTCATGATTACAAACACTTCATAGAATGTCTCTGTTTTGACAGATTCAGGCTGCTTCACGACGAAATCATCGATTAGCATCGATTTAGTATAAGTGCGCCTCATTTTTAGGGGATTGCTTTGCACATTGAGTTCGTGTAGATGAGGCGTGGACGTTTCGTTGTGTTTTTAGTTCTGTTAATGTATTTTCAAACTGTCTCAATACGTTTTCAGTTTAAAACTTAACGTTTCGTATTGGCAGCTGGCATTTACGCAACTACAATTCACGTTTTAAACAACAACAAAAATTGTGTATTGTTGAAGTGACCAAGATCAGGAACCAGCTCGCGTGGCTTCGGTCGATCTTCGCCCTGCTTCCAGATTGCTGCTGATTTTGATACCGTTTTTGGAGGGTGTCTTTTGACTGAATCGCATTGCTGTGATATTGTTATTTTCGAGACAAATCTTTCTCGTCTTTGTTTTCAGGGTAAGTTAGGCGTGGATGCACGTGTGTTTCTTTATTTCCACGTACTGTCATCCATCCTATGGAGTGGTGATACGATTATCGGTAAGCTTATCAAAGACGGAGTCATGTGTCCCATGCGAAAATCGGTAGGACGACCGACAGGCGGATGCGGGTGACACCGTCTTCAGAATCGGCTGAAGAAGGCAGAGTTAACATTTATTATATTCTGTAATTCGTAAGAAAAGACTGTTGACGGAGAAAAGCTCGTCGAACAGTTCATAACTGCAGTTGCTTTCAAAACCAGTGCTCAGTTTTATTGCAAAGAGTTTAAAACAAAACACAACAAAAAACTAGACCGTTGGACTGTACAGAGTCAGTTCCTGGGCAGGCGGAATCATAGTGATAGTCGACCACCAGCAAAGGGGCGACGCACGTGCACTTGTCTGTTTCAGTGTATCTCGCTGTAGTATGTTTTGGTGACACATAACAGAAGGGTATCAAAAGGTCATTTTAAGCAAAACGGTCGCGTGGCTGGGCGGAGTCCTGACTAAAAACTTGCCCACACTTTAATCGCGAGAGGCCAGCTACGACAGTCGAGCGTTAGTTGGGTATTGCAAAAGAAAGCGAGGAGGGAGAGAGAGAGTGCGTTGGGGAGGGGGGGGGGGGGGGGAGGGAGAGATGATGTGTGTTGTTGCATTATTTATACGTTTTTTTATTTTTGGTGCGATGGGAGGATGGTAGCTGGTGGTATAGTTTCTAGCACTATCAGTACAGCTTTACAGTAATGTAGCAAAGTGTAAGGTGATGCACATTGGCAAAAAGAATGAACAGTTTGAATATATTATGGTTATGAACAATGTAATGCAAAAATCAATACATGTGATGAAGAAACAGATCTGGGAGTTACCTTTGATAAAGATCAATCCTTTGATCCTCACATCCAGAGAGTTGTGAACAAAGCAAATCAGATGATGGGACTCGTCAGGAGAACTTTTACCTTTTTAGAACAGGACACATTTATCAAGTTATATAAAGCATTTGTTAGGCCCCATCTTGAATGCGCTAGTGTGATTTGCAGTCTTCATCTCAAGAGACAGTAAAAATGATAGAAAATGTACAAAGACAAGCTACTAAAATCCTGAAAGAGGGCAATAACTTAAACTATACAGGAAGGTTACATTATCTCCAATTACACTCACTCAAAGGAAGGAGGATCAGAGGAGACCTAATTCAATTTTTAAATATTCCATAATTATGATGATATTAATGTGCATGCTCTTCAAATTCTCAGAGGTTCATCGAACTAGAAATAATGAAGGCAAGATTTTTATCAGACATTGCTACACTAACAAAAGAAAGTTTTGCTTTGCTTTCAGAATTGCTAACATATGGAATGTGTTGCCTACTAACACCAAATTTGCACCAGATATCAACAGCTTTAAAAAAAAAAACTCCTAGATGAAGACCCTAAATTGAAAGACCTTTTCTTTAGTGTAGATTGAATATAATGCTATTTTACAAGAGAGGCATGCAATCAGACCAAAACAAAATTGAAAGATATTGAGGGGACATGAATAGGCTGTGAGGCCTAAGGCCAAAAGCCAGTTCCTACAACTACTACTACTACTATTAGTACAGAGAATTGTACTAGCCTGTGCTTTGTTCTAAGCTTTTGGTGAACTGGTGTAGGGTAGCTAGCAACCTGCATCAACGGCATTATATATGATGTTGAGTCTGTAATAATGGTTCCGCCAAGGAGATTCATGGGCACAATTATTGACTGACAGTTTTTTTTTTTTTTTTGGGGGGGTGGGGGGGGGGGGGGGGGAGGTGGGAGGGGGGAAACAAGAAGTCATGTTGGGTCAGTGATACTTTCCCTGCAAGCAGATTTCTGCCAGAAGAGTATGCATCAGATCTGATATTTCCCAGAAAAGAAGTCTGGAACAAATACAGAAGCAGATTAATAATTAACAGGACTTAAACTATGATATGCATTCCAGGCTTAAACCAGACTGATAGGGCTTAAACCGTGATATGCATTCCAGGCTTAAGACCAAATGCTAACTACATTGGCATGGTAAAGTGGTATAGTCAGGCAAGTGTAATTGTAATGGGGATTCAAGTGAAGAAGAAAAAAGTCATCAAAATATCACCAGCACATCAAATTTGAAAATAATTGTCAACACTGCTTTCACTAAAATAACACACATTGTATTAATTGTCATGTTGCCAGCTTCTGTTCAGTACTGAACTTTTCTGTGTTTGCCAGTGTATGTCCATGGCTGCCTAATGTGCAAGAGATGATAAGGTCATCTTTGTCTCTGTCTCTCTCTCTCTCTCTCACTCTGTCTGCCTGTCTGTCTGCCTTCTCTCTCTCTCTCCCTCTCTCTCTCTCTCTCTCTCATCTCTCTCTCTCTCATCCTACTCCACACACACACACACACACACACACACACACACACACTCGGCACAGACATACATTCACTCTGCTTTTCTACCCACCCTCTCTGTCTCTGCTCTCTCTCTCTCACTCTCCTCTCTCTCTCTCTCTCTCTCTCTCTCTCTCTCTCTCTCAGCTATTCCGGCACAATCATTCAAGGATTGACAACGCTGCAAAATGGGATGTAATATACAGCCAGCGTTTGATGCAAATACTTAGTTACGATTGCTGGATAATGAATTTATCTCAAAAGTACAACTAGTGGAACTGCTAAACGACGTCGTGCAGTAGAGGTACCCATGATTCTGATTCCAATATGCCCTTTAGGCATAGTCGGTAGCCCAGAATCGTCACTTAGGAACACGGATGATGAAAGAGCACGTATGTTTACATGTGCATCAAAACGTTAGGATCTGCGCTGAAGCGGGATGTACCATTAGGCCAAAGACGGACGAGAGTGACGTTATCAGCCGCCGCTGATGTGAGACAGTAGCTTTAAAGCATCGTCGGAACTTTTGAAGTGCGCCAGAAGTGGGCCTGTTGGATCTAGATAGCCTATTTGCGACCAGAGGTGTGATGCTGAAACTACCGTTTGGGACCCCTCATGTTAACGGTATGACAGCAGCTGCATTTTTTTTTCTTGTAAGTAAAATTGTATGTTGTTTGATAAGGTGTCTGGCTCAACGGCGGCTGTTTGACAAGGAGGGGCAAAAGAATTTTTGATCGTCACTCGCATATATCGCGTCCACGCACAAAGATCTATATGGATACTTGCAGGCCAAGCCAGTTATACTATGGGTGCAATGCATAAGAGAGCTCAAAATCACAGGTACAATCTCTGGTCGAGAGGCGGTTGGTGGTAAGAGTAAAAGAAACAGATGTGTAAAGAGGACAGCACGTTGCAGCACGAGCAGACACGCACAGAAACAGGAGGTGCGAGAAGCTAGAGGGAAAGGGGGATAGAGGGCACGAGGAGAGGAAGGAGGGAAAGGGGGGGGGGGGGGGAGTGTGAGCAAGAGAGGAGGGTGACTGGATTGGCAGGCTACCCGACAGCTTGCAGCCCCAGCGCCGCTCTCTCATTGGCTGCTGAGGCATCGGCATTAATTTTCTGTGGTGCTAGGAAGCCTAATGCTATTTATGTTGGGCAGAAGCAGCAATCGGCCTCAGTCAGTGCTCGCAGAGGCCACGGCGTCGAGGAGTGGATGAGTGAAAGATCTTGTCGGTTCTGATCGTGCACAGTGTAAACAGCCGGACACAGTCGGGTCTATCGCGTTCCAAACCTCTGCCAGCTGTTGCCATCAGCATCCCGCTCAAGTGTTGAAATTCAGCTCACACAATACGCTGTTCACGTCACCCTCACCCACAGCACGCACCTGGGCCTTTGTTTTGGGTTTGGCGGACGACACCATCTCTGAAACGTGTTTTTACACAGCTTGAAGAGAAAGAGGGAAAGACATCCAAATCTGCGCGTATTGTGAACAACAAACTGATCAAGATCTGGACCATTTACATCAACCATAACTGGATTCTCCCATTTCATTGTGTTATTATTGTACACAAACACCGAGGTCGTTCTCAAACCATTGAAAACCCATTTTGAAAGTATTTAATTCTCGATGCAGGTATGTACTATCATGTGTGCCTATCAGGAAGGCTGTTCTAAGTGATCTCTTCCATGTTTCTTCTCTTTTGTATGCTTCAGCGCTGAATGATTCTGCTATCCCCCTGATCAGTCACATTAGTCATAGTGAGTCAGTGTGAGAAGAGGGAAAAATTGACGGGAAGATCAGGGAACGGTACTTTCTCAAACCCAGCCTGTCCCTCCTCAGCGTGAGGGTTCACCCGAAGCAGACAGGGACAACCCGAAAGGTGTCTTAATGGCCCAGAACTGCAGTTACGCTAGCTACCCATTGTGTGCCCCTGTCATGGTAAGTAAAGGGATGATATCGCGTCAGAGGGTGTTGGGTAGCGGTGAAACTCAGTCTGGCATCTGTGGTGGTGGGTTACTTGATAACGCCTGCTTCTGTCAAGTCCGTCAGATCAACTGTCATCAAACATCCGATAGGCGGCTGACCCAAAGTGCCAGTGTTGTCCCCCAATCTGCTGTGCTAGACGATGTTCTGCTCAGTTTACTAACCGCACTCTCCCTCTCTCTCTCCTCTCTCTTGCTGCTTAATCAGATAGGATTAATGCATATTTTCTAATCTTTAGAATGCTCGCTTTCATTTTCAGTTGTTTTTTTCCTTTTTTTTTTCTTGATTACCCCCCCCCCCCCCTTCCTCCCCAAACTCACTCTCATATCTCTCATAGTATTTTTATTTTATGCTTTTCCCTATCCATTTCTGGTGTCGGCCTGTCCTTTCATTTGATAGTGCTTCCCACGTGCATATGGTGTATATGGGTGTGCGCGCGCGCTGGCACACGCACGTGTCTCTCTCCTCTTCTCTCTCTCTCTCTCTCTCTCTCTCTCTCTCTTTATATATTATTATATATAAACACCTTGGCTTAAGTGCTCGTTCCTTTTTCTATGGAGGATCACAATTTTGGCTCCAACAAAATTAAGATAAGACCGTTTGGTGCTACATGCGTTGCTATGAGTGGTACCATAAACCCCAGTATTTAACCCATTAGGTGTGGACGGCACTCCTCATTGTTTCCTTGTGTGCGGGTCAAGTAGCAGCTTGGCCAGATCAATAGAAGTAGAGAGAGGGAGGCATGAATCATCAGTGCAGTCTTTGTTGCCGACTAATGCCGTGATGGTGGAAAGGAGCTGCGCTACCGTCGTTACTGGTGATTAGTCTTGATTGAACACTTTTCAGGGTACCGATTTGTCCCGTTAAGTCAATCTGCAGCACAGTGTGACCAGTATAGATTATTTGATGAGGGTTCCATATGGAACGGTGTGTGTGTGTGTGTGTGTGTGTGTGTGGTGTGTGTGTGTGTGTGTGTGTGTGTGTTAGACGAGGCAGTTGACTACTGAGTAAGTTAATCGTGTTATTTTCGTTCTGCACTGGTGAAATAGTTTTTGATCCTGTTTAGAGCAAGTGTTAAACACACACACAACAACACACAAAAACACACACACACACACACACACACAACGTTATAAATAAATCATAGTGAAATGAAGTAATATGCCATTTTGATTACCGCTCAGTTTACGACTGTTAAGGAACAGCATCCGCTGCTCAAACACTGAGCCTTGTTTGCTTAGGCTAAATGATCAGATCATTGTTCGGCCAGAATGAGAAGAAAATGCCAGAGCATTTATTGACTTCGTCATGCTGGTATAATTGACAATTATTGTCGTGTCTCTAAGGCCAGAGCTGTACCAAATACATTAATTGCCGGTCTTTTGCCAGTCATGACTGGCGTAGTTCATAGGAGAAAATGGTGACAGCACACGTACAAGTACGCACACTTGCACATACTGGCACACCACATTCACGCACACACATCGCGTCATTCTGCACCGTGACTGTCATTATCCGGATCAAGCTTGGAAGTGCATCGTTCGTTTTAGCATTGCCATTTCAGCCCCCCCACCCCACCCCCCCTTCTCTCTCTCTCTTTCGGTTAATTAAGCAGCAAAACTCGGTCACGCCATTGCGCTGCAGTCTATGCTGTTTCTGCAAGCTTAAAAGAGGAAGTCGTACATCGAATAGTAGCCACTGAGACTGAGGAAGCTTCTTTGTAACATATCGATGGACAACTGATGAGAAGACCGTGAATGACACAGCTGTTGTGTTCGAACCCAGAAGATAGCAAATATCACTTCACCGTGTATTTTTGCATTAGAATGTCTGATGAGGGAATTTGGATAAGATAATAAACTTTGATCATTATTGATCTCTGGTAGTGTTGGTCAGTAAATGCTGAAAACGTGTTCCATTGGCTACAATTGTGTTGGTCATGATAATAAATCAGTAAACTGACGAAAGAAATGGGACAGGTCTGTTTTATAGGTAACAATGCAAGGATAAAGCAGTGGTGAACGCGTCTTCCAAGCATTACGGGAGAATATCGTTCGAAGGGTGAAACCCCTTAGTAGTGCATGTTTGACTTTCTGATGCTGTATTATAGCGGTAGTATCACTGATCCTAGCGCCCTATCCTTACTCAGATCACACTGGGCGACAACAACATGATGGACCCGACTACTCACGCTCAGGTGAGCGGGGGTGGAGTAGTGACCAACGGCACTAGCTCTCCAGTGGGTCTGCAGGACGACGGCAGCAGCAAGACCAACCTCATCGTCAACTACTTGCCCCAAACCATGTCTCAGGACGAGATCCGCTCCCTGTTTGCCTCCATTGGGGAGCTGGAGTCCTGCAAGCTCATCAGGGACAAGCCCACGGGTGAGTCGCGAGTCCGTTTTGTCTTTTGCTGCCCAGGGTCAGTGGGTTGATAGGCATGCGTGTATGGATCTCTCTCTCTCTCTCTCTCTCTCTCTCTCTCTCTCTCTCTCTCTCTCGTTTATGAATAGTCTGCTTATCATTGTAGAATTAGATTTACAGTGTTGCTATGTTGAATTGTCAGTATGAATATGTGTTGAAATAATGTATGCATGACAAGGACATTATAAGACTAGGCTTTGACCAAAAAACTTTATCCTCGCGTATTAAAAATAAATCACTCTGTGTGTGTGTGTGTGTGTGTGTGTGTGTGTGTGGTTATGTATGTCCTCGTGTTACTCGGTGCTTTTCAGTCTACGTTCAGTTTGTTTTCTAAGTGTGTGTGTGTGTGTGTGTGTGTAGTTTTGTTGTTTTCCATGTTGGCCGACTCATCTCTTTGACTTGGGCATACATGGCCTGTGTGTGTGTGTGGCGCGCGCGCGCGAGCCTGTGTGTATGTGTGTGTGTGTTGTTTTTGTCGTTTTTCATGTTGGCTGACTCATCTCTTTGGCATGGGCATACATTTTGTGGTTACAACAAACTTGAAAATTGTTGAATCGTATTACGTTTATCCGGATATCGTATCCCTGTATGAGAAGGTCGCCTTAAAGAACAGGTGGCAGCTGAGTGATGAATACAGATCCGCTCCTCAGCGAAGCAGTTCAGTAAAGACTTGAACTCTTCTTTCGTGAGAAAACGGAGAGGTTTGAAAGGTGAACCGCCTAAGGCGGAAAGATGAACTGACTTCGCAGAGATATTTAATGGCACGAAGTGTTTGTGATCGTTGCGTTCCCGGGGTTGGATCCCCGACGATGATCTCACCCCACTATCCTTATGACAGCGCACACACGTGTCTCCCACCAGTCGTAACTTTTTCCCGTTTGTGAGAACAGCTGGCAAGCGAGCAGTCGCGCTGTCACGGACATCATGCTTCAAGCGTGGCATTTTGCTTTGCAGCTGCCTATTCAGACGTTGTTGAACTCGCAGGATGTCATACTCTAGTAATGTTGCATTGAGGAGTGTGTTAGTTTATCTTTGCGTTGGAAACGTTGCATGCTTTGTTCCCATTGGGAACTCGGCCGTGTGCTGGCGTGTGCTTGCGCTCTCTCTCTCTCTCTCTCTCTCTCGTGCGCGCAAGCGTATTTGCGCATACACATGCACACACAGACCTATTAGAAATCTCGCTTTGCTTTCCCCCATTCGCCACCTCCCTCCTCTTTTCACCAGTGTATTTCAGTATAATTATTTGTCACGGAGTATAAGATAATAATAGCTCAGGCACTCAGTCTGCCTTCAGTTTTTTTTTTTTTTTTTTTTTTTTGCCAGCAGCTATAATTACAAATTAAGGGGGTCAGAGGAGGGGTGGGGGTGTTTTCAGACTCTCACTCACGCCTCCCCGTCTCTACACTCTTACCCACATAGTCCTTCATGATCCTTTTCTCTCTTCGGCACCTCTCTGTCTCTTTCTCTGTCTCTCTCTCGTTTAAAAATGTCAGATCATGATATCAGTAGGCCTAAAATCATGTAGCCTCACAATCTCTCTCAGTCCTTTAATTAGGACCTAATCCGAAGCAGACATTTTAATCCAGCATGTTCATTTAAACGGACGGAGAATTGTTTCGTTTAAATCCGTGTCATTGTCATTTTAATGCACGGTTATTAGCCTACTGTGTATTCTCCAACTTGTAAAAAGACAGGCGTTCAATAGTTAATGCTTCAGACGAACTATTAAGTACGCAGTAGGCAAGAAAATGAGCACTATCATGCTTCAAATCAACG
Source organism: Conus canariensis (assembly GCA_033310375.1). Taxonomy (NCBI): domain Eukaryota; kingdom Metazoa; phylum Mollusca; class Gastropoda; order Neogastropoda; family Conidae; genus Conus; species Conus canariensis. The sequence continues at coordinate 42,327,892 of CM065726.1, read as the reverse complement.
TGCACTCTGAAGACAAATTCCATGCGCCCCACGCAACCACAGCAAGAGCTGTTCCATGTTCGGTATCTCGACTTTCCGTCCAAGACCCGGTAGAAAATGGATCAGCGTTTCAGGGGCAGACCAAAGAAGCCCTGGATGGACGACGACACCGAAAGCACTGAACTGTTAATGACATCAATATGTTGTATGCACGTCTTAGAACGGATGATCGTTGACTGCCAAACGGTCCTTCATTAACGGTTGTCACGTGTGACAACCGGAATTAATGAAAAATAATTTTCTCAGTGGTGTTTATAAAGTTTGGGCAGCGGCCTTCGTCGGATAGTTTTTTTGTTGGTTAATTATGCGCTTATTAACTTGATGCTGTTCGGTGGGCACGAGCTCTCACTCGCTGAGACACAGGGTCGCGAGTCCGAACCGAGTGCACTCTCGCGCCTGACATCGCCTACTGGCCGCGTTGACGTCTGGCGCGTTTGGAACCGAGTTTGATCCATAACTCCACCCCCCCCCCCCCCCTTCTCTCTCGCCCCCCTCCCCTCCCCCACGACGTACCTCAGTAGTTGGCCGTAGCCTATTACCCAATTGAAATGAGAGGCCACGTTAAACATGAATCTACCAACACGTCTTATTCTGGCTTTCATTTCGAAGTAGGCCTAGTTGCAACTTTTACCACTGCTTTTCAAACTGTGATGTGGAGATGAGGAAGCGAGCGCGCCACTGGCGTATCAAATCCAACATGATCTCTCATAGGCCTACTCGTCGGCAGAACAGCTTGTTCGATTTGTTCATGGTAGGTCTGTCTGCACGCATGTGCCAACTGGTAAACGTGAAAAGCAGTAATTCCTCCCATTGCATACCTGGAGACGAGCAGGTGGTAGGTAATTGTCAGTGCCAAATCCGACGTTTGCCAGATTTGAGCAGCGTGGTAAGCTGTCAACGCATAGTGATGCCCATCAGCGTTGACAGTCAGGGGGATTGTGCGGGGGAAAAAAAAAGAGGGAGGGGTGCGTCCCATTTTCTCAGCTTGCTTGTAACGTCATTCAATTTTATTTAATGTTCTAAGATAAAATAGGTGTTAAGAGCAGGTCTTAGTTTAAACAGCCTGATTGTAGGCCAAAGGAATCACCAAGAGAGTCATTCAATGTTAAAATCTTGACTGAATTTGACAGATAACTTAGAAGTCCAGTCGTAACAGTTCATTGTGGCAAGTCTGGTTGGACAGGCAACTGGAACGTGAAGCAGTACAATTTGAGACATCTCTTTTGCATTGTGTTTCTCTCCTCTTTCCCCCACTCCTTGCCCTTGCCTTCCCGCCGACATCTGCCCTCCCCTCTCTTCCCACTCCCTTACGGCCATCCCTCTTTCTCTCCCGTGTCGGGTTAGAAGTTTCTCCTTGCGGCCTGCAGCTTGTGCTCGATCAATAACTTGTCCTCCTTAATGGAATTGGTAACACAAGGACGACATAGCCCCCGTTCTGAAAACAGTGTGTAGTGTCCCGACTGTCGACCAGTCTTCTCTCTCTCTCTGTCTCTGTCTCTGTCTCTCTCTCTCTGTCTCTCTCTCTCTCTCTCTCTCTCTCTCTCTCTCTCTTTTGTATGATGTATGCATTCGTTTGTCTTTTTGAGCATTGACAAACTTTTGTTTCATGTAGTTTATCATCTCGGATCTAGTCTAGATGGGTGGATGTTTAAAAACACAGATTCAACTTTATCACATTATTAACCATGGTCCCTATAGTCCTTAATTAAGAATGGTAGCAAGTTTCACTTTTCACACTTTATGCTCAGGGATGTCACATTATCTTCATTCATACTTTATTACTGTTTTATCTTACACCAAACCGTTTTGGTTATATGATTTAAGGTCACTCTCAACCACTTGAAACACCTCATAAGAAGTGCTGATCATGAATACTTCATGGAAGTAGAAAACATGCTAGAAGTAGGACAGACAGGAGCTTAGGTCTCACTAGATGTATTGTGTGGAAATATCGTTGTGTGGGTAGCACAGGAAATAGAGGTAGACTGTAGAGAAAGGGGTGACTAATGATGCCAAGAAATGGTTGAGACCCAGGCCATGGACCCTGAATAGCATTATTGAGAGTGTTGCCAGGAAATACTGTTCCTCCCATTCCTCCAGTTCTTCCAGCTGCTCCTTTGCACTTCACTGAATCCCATTCTACATTCATTTCCCCTGTTTTATCCCGTTGTTGTTAACATTCGTGGCAAATTTGAGTTTCTTGAAGGACTGTAGACAATCATTACACCATAATGTGAAGCCATTGGGCATGCACATGTGCTAAAGGTAACATAAGAAGAGCATAGGAAATCATAAAATGAATCCAGTTATGCAACGATTAATGTCCTGGTCAGGCCCATGATAACTCCTTGTGCACTTGGTGCTGTAACAGTGACAGAATATGGGTTTGGCTGAAAAGGGGAATCAGAATTAAGGCTATAGATCTCATGGGTAAAAGGGCTGACAGGCCACAAACGATGAGGAAGGAAAAGTTGTTGTTTTTGTCTGCTTTCCAAAGGCTGTCTATGGCACTGGCAGACATGCCCACCAGCAGTCCACACAAAAATTTACAGTAGGCTCTTCTTTTATTCACATGCGCAACAAAGTAAAGAAAGGAGAACAGGTATGGACAAGTTTCGGGATGTTACCTAGCAATCCTAACAAAGAATAAAGATTTCAGGACTAAACTCCTATCCTTGTCAACCTAAACTAAAGGGAAGGAGAAGAGGATAAAGGAGGAAAAGGGGACACACAAGCAGAAAAGAGGAAAACCAAAAGAAAAATTGAACAAGGGATGATAAGGAAAGAGTGAACTACAGGAATAGGTAGACGGATGGAAAAGAAGTGGGGAAAGACCACACAGAAACATGCACATGCCTCTCGGTCACTCAAGTTATCTTCGATCAAAAGCCATAAATGATGTCAAAGTTTATGAGGTCGGTGCTTGGCTCTCCCAGGGAAGGTTTCAGGTGGTTGTCGCACTTCTCAGCCTCGCTGTAAGACCGGGTCTCATCAGCTGGTGAAAAAGGAAAACAAAAACGCTGGTTCTCAGAGCCTCATCGATCGCCAGCTCCAAGGCGGGTCCTCTCTCCTTCCACCATTTCAAATATGAATGGCCATGGCCGAAGGTTGGGTGTAGGGGGAAGTTATGTGGAAGGGCTCTGATTGGTCAGTGAAAGAAACTTAGGCTAGGTTTGAGTTCCATGTGGAAGATATTAAAGAATTTAACATTGCATATGCTTCATAGAGGGGGGTTCTCTGAGTCATACTCGCCTAAGACATAAAAAAGAGAATTTGAACATGCACACATGCTTCATGTGGAGCGAGGGCCCTCGGAGTCACACTTGCCAAAGACATGCAAAGGAGAATTCTAACCAGATAATGGTCTGGCCATACAAAAAGAAACCCTTTCTTCCAAGCAGGCAAAAGAAGAAAAATGCAAGCTAGTGCCATGGTTAAACTAGGTCCATGACGGGTTGGTCATGTATGGGATCTGTAACATACCTAGCAGTCTAAAGTACTGTGCAGAACATACAGAGTGGTGGCTGTTGATGTAAGTTGAACTGGACTCATTAGTCATTATTATGTCTTTATTATGTTGTGTAACAGGCTGAATGATAATGTTAAAAAATCTCAAGTGGCAGCTAGAGTTGTGTCCATTGATCTTCAGTCATACCAAGTGAAACATTTGATGTATGGGTTTTTATGCATTTGTGTTATGTGTATTCTTGCAACCATGATGAATCCTTTAACAGAGATAGAGCTGATACACTGCAGGTATTTTTTCTCCCACCATTTCATATCATGACAGTAGCCAGGTTGTGACTTCTTCTGTCTCTGGGTGTGTTGAGAGGCAAATATTGAAGTAGGTAATGTCTGTGGATGGAGAAACAGGCATAGATAAATGGGCTACCTACAATGTGCATGGCATGCAGTCAGTCAGTCAGGGGTTTGATGAAGTTTAACAGCAAGATATATATTGGTTAAACATTCGTACCTGGACTCTCAAGAAAGACGGATGAAAGCGGAGCTTTTGGCTACCATCCGGCAGCCTTCATCAGCACTGTTCGACTGACGGGGTGAACTGTGTTTGGTGCGCACGTCCACGAGTCGAGCTCACGTCATGCGACCAAACTAGGGAGTTAGAGACCAATGGCAGGATGTGTCGCCCCCGGTCCTGGTTGAGGGCTGGTGTGGTGGCCGCGATGTAGATGGCCTCTTTCACCCCTCTCTGGAACCATCTGGCCTCCCGGTCCAGGACGTTGATGTTGTCACTGGAGAACACATGTCTGCTGTTGATCATATGTTCCCCTACCGGGGAGGAGTCCCTCTTATGTTCTTTGACATGGAACCACAGTTTTCTTTAGTCTGTTTCACCCACATACGACTAATCACATTCACCACACCACACTGGATCGCATTCACCGCGCTGGATTTTGTAGATTGCCCTTGATTGGTCCAGTTTGTCTATTTTGTCTTGCGGGGCCACAAGCTTGCTCCTAATGGTGTTGTATGGCTTGGCATGTACCCCCACACCGTTTATCCTGATTGTACGTGAAAGGGCTTCTGTGACATCTCGGACATTGGGGATGGTGACTTGTCCAAGGTGGGGACTCAGGTTGTTGGTGGAGGGGTGGGGAGAGATCTCCTTGCTCCCCGGAGTGTCCCAGGCCCACTTATGGAACCCTGAGACGCTGAGCACTTCTTGGAGGTGGTGGAGTTCCTCCTCGTGGTTTGTTTGTGTGGAACAGATGATGTTGGCTCGGTGGTGAAGAGTCCTGATCATCCCCACTTTGTGTTCCAATGGTTGATGGCTGTCAGACTGGAGGTACTGATCTGTGTGTGTAGGCTTTCGGTACACTTTGAAGGATAGGGAGTCACCCTCTCTGGTGATCCGAGTGTCCAACATGGCGATGCTGCTGTTTTCCTCCACCTCATGGGTGAAGTTGATGGCAGGGTGCAGGTTGTTCAGATGGCTTGAGAAATCCTCTACCACTTCTTTATTCAGCAGAGCCATTGTGTCATCTGTGTAGCGTCCCCAGTAACGGAGGGGAGGGGGGGTTGGAAGGAGGACAACGCCTTCTGCTCAAAGTCCTCCACGAAGAGGTTGGCGACGATAGGGCTCACTGGCGACCCCATGGTGGCACCCTGAGTTTGTTGATAGAACTCCCCTTCGTGAGTGAAGTATTAGTTGTGAGGCAGCACGTGAGGAGCTCGCATACTTGGTCTGTTGCGAGGGGGGTTCTTTGTGGAAGGGTGCTGTGTGACTCCAGTCTGTGTCTGGTGATCTCAATGCTTTCTTCCACTGGCACACTAGTGAACAAAGAAGGTATATATTGTTGACTTCTGATGCATTTGATGATGAAAATGTGTAGTGTAAGCAAATAGTTTATGGAGTTAAGGCTTTTGAAAGAGAAACAAAAGCAGTATATCACACCACTTGATCCTATGGTGTTAGGACTTTTGAAAGAGAAACAAATGCAGTATATCACACCACTTGATCCTGTGTTTGATGATTTCACGACACTGGTTTTTTTATGGGAGATTGTAGAATCTTAGTTGATTGTTATCTCTTCCTCTCCCTCCTCCCACACACCTGCACCCCCTCTTCAGCCCCTCTGCCTCCTTGTTTTAATTCTCTCATTTCTCCTTTGTTGCTTTCTATCTTTGTCTCTCTGTCTATCTGTCTCAGTTGCTCTCTCTCTCAGTCTTTCTCTTTGTGCCTCTTTCTGTCTCTTTATCTGTCTCTGTCTGTCACTGTGTGTCTCTCTCTGTCTGTCTGTCTGTCACTCTTGTGCCTTAAATACTCAATTCAAACAGTGGTTAACACATACGCATGCATACCCACATGACTTTATTTAACACACAGACAAATATGCTAGCACAATATGCAGACAAACATATGTGCACACTCTTGTGCATGCATGTGCATGTATGCTTGCACACAAACACACATGTATGTACACACACACACACACACACACACACACCACACACACACACACACACACACACACACACACACACACAAACAAAACAAAACACACACTCTCTCTCTCTCTCTCTCTCTCTCTCTCTCTGTGTCTCATGCTCGCTTGCTTTCCCGTTTCTCTCCCCCCCCCCCCCCCCCCCCCCCCCCCTTATACACACACCGTCAATTTGGTAAAGAAGCAATGAAGAAATTAACAGATATTCAATTAAAGCAAAGTTCTGTCTTCGTCAGGCCAAAGCTTGGGCTATGGATTTGTCAATTACAAGCGGCAGGAGGATGCTGACAAGGCCATACACACGTTGAATGGATTGAGACTGCAGAATAAAACTATAAAGGTAAGTAGCAGTCATGTCTTTCCATTGCATCCCACACAACCCTTTCCCATGGTAGCATCATCACATTCTTTACATTTTATTGAGATGAGTACATCATAATGTTGCAGTATATTCCTTTGGAGACAATCAAGGGCTCCCCATGGCTGTTGTATCAAGGGGTCCCAGGAACCCCAACACAGCAATTCTAAAGGGTCCTGTTTCTCTCAGATCAAAATTTTAAAGGTCCATAACTCCTTCCACTGTTTATGTCTGAGTGTTTGTGACTGTCAAGTGTCTACATATTTCTGTATTCTCTTTCCTTTTATTTTCTTTCAAAAAAGCATCCATAACATTACACACATGCAGACTCACTCTCTCTCTCTCACTCAAACACACACACACACACACACACACACACACACACACACACACACACACACACACACACTCACACACACACACACACACACACACACACACACACACAGGCATGAGCACACAAATAGGCTTGGACAGACAGACAAAAAAGACACTCTAACTCATTCAGACTTTCTCTCTGTCGTATGAATGAAAAATAATAATGTTTGTAATTCAAATGGAACAAGAAGTAAACCATGTTATTCAGTTTTATTAAAATGGTAATATGCAAATTCACCTATCATTATGGCTCTAGTCTTCTTTGATTGGAAGTTGGAAATACAAGTCAAATGAAAATATAACTGGATTTAAACATGTCGGCAGCGTACAGTTTTCAGCAAAACATTAATGAACAAAAGTCCATCACAAGCCTTATCATGACAAGCCTATGGAAAGATGCTCTCTTGTTACACCTAAGCAAATAACACTTTGATTATCTGGCATAAGTGCATTTTACAATATAGTATATCTTTAGACTGATTCATCTCAGTCATTTGAAAATTTTGAAGGAAAAAAGTGATTTGAAAGGAAGTATTTTTTAAAAAAGTGATTTTTTTTTCCTTTCATCTAATGAAAAAATAAAGCAGATTATCAACCAGCTTTGAAATCTGAATACAGTTGAATCAGAAGTCTGCATTTTGAAAGTAATTTAATATCCAGGAAGTAATGTTGCAGATCTTTAAAAAGTTGTCCATCCAGATCAGTGTTGAATGCATTCTTTGAAGTTTTGATCAGCTGGCTTCTTCTGCTTCAATTTGTTAAGGCGCCCAAATTCGTAACTTTAAAGACCCTGTGGCACTGTTGTGCATGTGTTTATATTCAGGATATTCATTTTTGCCGGCAGACAATGGCCTGCTTTCCGAAAGATGGAATGGGATTTCTTCAAAGTTTGCATTGCTGCCCACAATGTAAAACATGCAGCCTTCCCAATATCCAAACCAGGGGAATGGTTTTGGTCTTTTTGTGTTAGTGTTAATGTCTGGTTTTCTTTATTTTGGTGGGTTGTTTTTTTTGTCTTTTTTTGTCTTGTTTTTGGAGGTGGCAAAAATAAAACTTCGCTTGGACCAGGTTTTTTGATGCTACTCACAGATTCTGTGTTGTGTGCATCGGAAAACAAAGAAGAGCTTGTATTATACAATAAAACCAATCACTGGAGTTGTTGCCTTAAAGAACCCCAACATTGTTGATAATCACAGCCACAACTTTGCCAGGAACAGCTGGCAAGTCGCTTTCGCTGCCTCCTTCACTTATGAGACTGAGACAGAAAAGCAGTTGGCAATTAAGCTGACATTGTACAAGAGGCTCATTAGTGTAGATTTAGCACATCCCTAGACCCATTTGTTCCGTTTTTATAGTGTTCTGGGACCACCTCAGAAAAATTTTAACTTTTTTTTTCTTCCTGCTTCTAATGCATGGAGGACACAGGGATGCGTTAAATGGGGAGCCCTGCATTTTAGATTTTATATTTTCAATGTATCTATCTCTTTATCATATGTAAGGTATAAAACTGTTTTTTTTTTATATCAGTTGGCCTTTCTCTGGACAACTATGCTGTGATTAGTTTCATACAGGCAAAGTATTTCATTGTATCCTCTCATTTGATTATATCATATTTTGAAAGTCTTAAAGCACAGCATACAGATGTGTATACATATTCATGTCCATGCACAATTGTATATGTACAAATTTGAATTTAGTAGTGTAGAAAACGACTCCAAGTCCAAATTGTCTGTCAAACAGGGGAGAATTTTGGTTCTTACGATTCTTGATTTTTTTTTTTTTTTTTAAACACAGTTTTGCATTGATTCTTGTTGAGCTTATTTTTGAACAAGTCTGTAGACGTTGATGCTTTGGTTTCAGTGCTGAATTCTTTGAATCAATCTCTCTCTCTCTCTCTCTGTCTCTCTCTCTCTCTCTCTCTCTCTCTCTCTCTCTCTCTCTCTTCTCCTCTCTCTCTCTCTGCACATCTTTAGTTAATCATTTCCCATTTCTGTGTAGAAATTTAGTGTTAATTTAGAGTTGGTTTTCCAGAAGCAAGTGGCCAATCCACATACTGGGAGCATTAACCAGTAAAAAGTAAAAACAAGAAAATTGTGTCTAAAATTTATTCAGATTTGAGAAAACCACCTCATGGGAAATGCTCATATTGATTCAGAGGCAAAAGACTTTGTCACTCTAAAACTGGGCAGAACAAATGTAAACAACCTTGCAAACTTTTCTTTTGAAATTAAGGAAAGATGAGGGCAGTTGAAAACTGAAAACTGTGGTATCAGTGAAGGATTGTAATATTTCCTGTTTTTTTCGTGCGTGACATTGAAGGGATTTCATTTATCTGCTCCAAATTCAAAATTCTCGTTAAGACTGAGAACTTTTAAAGAAGGAAAAAAAAAACTGATTTATTTATCCACAAACACGCATGTATTCATTTGGATTCCCTACTTTGGCTTCAGATATATTTTGTATTTTTTAAACCAGGTAATGTGAAGATCAACTAGTAAGAAATGTGAATACCAAAAGGTTATAGATAGTACAGTGAAGTCTCAGATAACCAACATGGAATAGCTGAGTTTTTATGTTAGAACACTGCTGACAGTTAAAACAATATATGTCTTAGTCTGCTGAAATGTTAAGTGGTATTTTACAGAAAAATACTCTGGAGATTCTTTTTTTAAAAACTTTTTATTCATGATCTTTAGCAAGAGAAGCATCCACATATTTAAATGCAAAATGTAAATTATATGTTCAGTTAAGTTTTTTTTGGTTTTGTTTTTGTTTTATTCCCATACCACTCATTCAGGATACCACATATATAACTGTTATGGCAGTCCTAAAGGAGTATTGAATACAAAGTCGGCATGAGGCAACCTAGTATTGGAGAAACAGTGCATTGCTGACAAGTCATGTATTAGGATGTTTGGTCGTGTCTTTTCAGACACACAGGGAATAACCCATTAAACCTCTGCTTAAATCATTGCTTAGTAACCGAGGTGTCTGGAGGGTGCTACCATGTCCATCTGGTGGTAGTCACCTTGACGTTGCTGATACGACACTTCGACACAAACTCACTGCAGGCATGGATGTGAACAGGAAACAGAAACTAAGGTCAGCTCAAGAGTACAGCAGAAAAGGTGGCAGTTTGTGAAAATGGCCAGTAGTTGTTTTTATAGAACTGAACAAAAATAAGAATAATGCACTGTGAGATTAAAATAAAAATCCACTTCCCAATTCCCCCTCTCCCCTCACAAAAAAAAGGAAACAAAATTAAATGATACCAATTTCTGGGAAAAAATTTTTTTAGACACTTTACATTGTCGTTCGTGTTCAGGTATCATGACTTTGTTCTATTGTATGTTTTTTTTTTCTTTGTTTTTTTTTAAATCTCATGATTTTACTCACTGGATTGTTTTCCATACTTTTTAATACATTGATTTGTAAAATGATTTTTGAACAGCGTGTTGGACTGATTTCATTAAGTCTTACCTTCTCTTATGTTTTCATTATACTGTGTGTTCCTTTCTAGTCTGCCCTTATTATGATTAGTTCACAACTTTGTTTTGCATTTTTACACATCTTTGTTGATTTTCAGGTGTCTCTTGCTCGACCAAGCAGTGAAAGCATTAAGGGAGCTAACTTGTATATTAGTGGCTTGCCAAAATCATTGACACAGTTGGACTTGGAGAATCTCTTTACTCAGTGTGGGAATATCATAACTTCACGAATTCTATATGACCAAACGACAGGTACATGCTTTTGAAATTTGCACTTTTGTATGCCACAAATGGTGCAGTTACACACCTTTTGATACATCAGATCCTTCTTGGCACAATGTGCCTTTTCCCCATTAATGAAAGGCTCCATTTTCCCCAAATGCATCTTCCATCACTGTTAACCTGCTAAAGAATGAATCTTTTGTTCTTCTGTTTGATTTTTTTTTTTCATTTGCATTTATTACCATAGTTTGATTCCTTTCCACTTCTTGATTTTAGTTAATTCTAACATCTGCATTGATTTGCATCCCAGATTGTGAAGTGAATTCTGGTGATCATTGACCAGGCTTTTAAACTTACTGGTTCACACACAACAACTTTTGCAGGTGTAGACATGTTTTCTTGCAAATAGCACCTGACAGGGCCCAGTGACAAGAACATGGCTGATGTATCAAAATGTGTTTATGTTACATGATGATTGTGATGTGTGTTTCAACAACTTTACTCACACGACTTCACACATTTTTCTAGGTGTCAATTGCAAGGCCCAGTAGTGAAAGTATAAAGGGTGCTAACTTATACATAAGCGGCTTGCCAAAGTCAATGACTCAGCAGGATCTCGAGAAACTGTTCTCCCAGTGTGGGAAGATTATAACATCCAGAATTCTGTATGATACAAACACAGGTCAGAATCTGGCTTTCTTTTTCTACTTTTTTTTTCCCTTCTTCTTTTGCATGACCTGTCAGTTGTTTTCAGTTTGGCTATTTTCTGTGTCCTCAACATTTTGCAACAGTTAAGCAGTTTGTTCTCTTAAGTTGGCATTTTCATAATTTGTATGTTGGATTTTTTTTTCTGATTGTTTTCATTTCAGTGAATTTTGATTAACACCACCAATTTGTTTAGACTTTTCAGTCGCTTATGTTTGGTTTGTGTTTGTGCTCTCAGTCTGTGCTGCTATGTTTTACTCAGTCTGTGGAACTTTTTCTTTCTGTTTATTTTGGTTTTGTTTTGTTTGTTTTGTTTTGTTTTGTTTTTGTTGAAGCTGACATTATTCTATCCCTTTGTTTGCTTTCTTTGCTAGTATTTATTTTCCAAAAAAATGTATGGTACAAAGTAATATGCATGGATTTTGCTTTTATGGATAATTGTAATGTTGTCCACCTGTTTTAATATGAGCCGTGTAACATCAGTTTGTATTGATATCAGACCACTTCATTGTTGAGAGATGTAGCACATTTTTTTTTTCCATTTGAAGCGATCGCACTGCGGCCATTCTTTGTCATGATTTACTTGGATTTTATAGGATTTTCTTTTTTTTTCTCCCTTGAACAGTTGTCACTTTTTTTTTTTAACCATTGCAAAGATGAGGTAGAGAATTTTAAGGCAGAAAACAAGAAGGTGAGACCTGGGGAAAACCAGGCTAACAGAAGTGCATTATGGTGTCATGGCAAGGAGAAAACGTGCAGGTAGTGGTTACAACAAAAATAACAGAGTAAAGAGATACATTATTTAGAACTCATTCTAACCCAGATATGAGATGCGGTACTACTCTTACTACCACTGTAATAAAGGTACAAATTATTATGCATCAAGGCTTCCTTGCCTTGGTTTACTCATGCTTTGAATAGTTTGTTTTCATAGCTGAAGCATTTTCAGATGGCTGAAGCGCAGAGATGCTGCTTTGTTGGGCTGGTCTGAATTGTGATAGGAAAGACGAGGCAAACTGAAGTAGTTTGACAGACAAAAGTGACCGTGAAAACTTCAAACCCCACTCAGAAGTGATTTTGAAAGCCAATTCAAGTGCATGTAATTTATTTCTATGTTTGTTCCATCGTTATCATGGAGTTTTGTTTATTTGCAAATGTAAAATAAGAGACAAAATGTTTAATTCAAATGTGAGTGTCCTGTCGGGCTACGGGTGATTAGATTATAAACCTCAGAAAATTCCATGAAAATACTCGTACAAATCAGTAAGTTAAAAGTGTTTCAGTATCACGCCTAAGTTTCACTACATCACATGCTTACAGTATTGGTCCAGGGAATCTGCAGAACATGTGTGGTTGCAGGGTGGATGGGGGGGGGGGGGGGGGGGGGGGGGTTTGCAGTTAAGTTGTGTGTGGTGGATGTTTTGGTTTGTTTGTTTTGTTTTGTTTTTTGATGGAACTGGACAGTGTATAAAGCCTTGTAGTCTTTGGATTTGAATGGGAGTCTTTGAAAATTGGTCCTTTTACAGAATTGCAAGTGCTTGTTCAGGGAGAATAAACATTTGAGTTTAATACAAGGTTATGAAAAGATCATTTTTGAATAGTTTAGCAAAATGGGGGCCAGATTGGCTGTGTGGATGAAGGCATGAGATGCTTGTTTCAAGATCTGGGATTGGATTCCCACCCAAGATAGCCAGGTTGGAAAAGATTTTTACTTCCGAGTTGATATCTGTATAGACTCTAGTCCTTCCATAGTTCTTCAGATAGGATTTTTAGACTAAGGTCACACGCATGAATGCATTCTTAAAAAAATTATTTAAGATCTTTAATCCCATTCCATTATGTTGTTTTAGAGAACAATAGGCTGGACACAAAGATAAACCAATTATAAGTAGGTGTTGTGTTTTGACATTATCCCTGAATTCAGAATATGGCAACCTTACAAATGGGATTTAAAGACTGGTGCATATGAAAGCCTCTCATCAATGGTGAACTTCAGAGTTCTAGTAGAGAAATGAGAGAGAGAGAGAGAGAGTTCAGCAAAATTCTGGTGGTATGAAAGATGCAGTTATAGAAAATGAAAATAAAAATAGCCTGTGCGAAGTTGTAAAATGTCTATTATACAGGCACATGTGTGTGGCTTATAGTTATACACTATAACTTGTCCTACAGAGATGGCAGCTTGCTTGTCAGATCCTTAAGAGGTCCATGAAATGTCCTTGGTTTTCATTGCTAGAAGTGAGTGGGAACTATTTTGCTCAGACTAAGTCTGAGAGGACTTCCACTTGAATGACACTTTATTTTTTTAATTCTTCATCGTTTATACAGGCAACCATATTGCAGTTATAATGATAAGGTTCTTGTTGTTCCATCTCTCACCAAACCCTAATGTGTAATATGGGCTGTTTAACATGCTTATAGTATGATGTTTTGCTTGTATCCATTTAATTACACACAAGAGGGGATTAAGAACTGCATATCAGATGTTTCTTCAGGATGCACCTATGAGACGAGGAAAAAATTCCTGATTGGATGAAGTTCAAGCAAACCAGTCACGTGATCATGTACTTGTCAGTTAAAACTGTGATTTTGTGCATAGAATGACTCCCAAATTTACCGTGTCATGGTAAATAGAAAACATGATTACACTGGAAGATTATTTCATTGGACTGATATTTTCTGCAATTTTGATTGCAAGAGTGATAACTCAAATGGCATGAAATGATAACATCTTTTGATGTTACAGATGGTACTAATGATTGAAAATTTAAAATCACACACACACACACACACACACACACACACACAGAATCACAGACATGCATTTTCTTGCACAGTTATTCTCTCCCACTACCTTTACCTCTCTCTCTCTCTCTCTCTCTCTCTCTTCTCTCTTTTGTGTCTCTCTCTCTCTCTCTCTCTCTCTCTCTCTGTCTCTCTCTCTCTCTCTCTCTCTCTCTCTTCTCTGTTTTTCTTCCATGCATCCCGCTTGTAAAATACATGCATTAAAAAGTGTCACAATAAAGAATGAAAATAAAAATGGTGACTGGTGTAATCAAGAATGCACAAATTCCAAATTAAAGGTGAGGAGACTTTTATGGAGGTGTCGGAGAACATTAGATAAAGAAGACAGTGAAATGTGTTGTCAAGCTTGAAGAGGGAAAAAAAAACAAAATCATTTCAAAGAAAGAAAAAAGAAAGCAATGATTTTTTTTTTTTTTTTGTATATAATCTTTTTAACTCAAAGAATGACCAGCAAGAATTTTGGAAGCACTTCCATAAAATATCAAAGAGACTAGCAAACACATCCAGTGAAGTATCTATTGATGACTAGTATTTTTACTTTAATAAACTCCTTCAAAAAGATGTAGCAGAAGAAAACTTTATTGATATCGCTAGTGAAGTAAATTTCTCTGAAACTGACGCTGTAGAAGAGGCTTTATTTTGATTGTCCAGTCTCAAAAGAGGTTTTTGAAGGCTTATGAATGGAAAATCTGCTGATCCAGATGGAATTATGTGGAGTATCACTGAAATATAGTGGTGATATTCCTGTTGACTTTTTTGTTATATGTTTTTAATGTGCTTTTTGATAAAGGGATATATCTGCAAAGATGGACAGAGTCAGTAATTGTACCATTATTCAAAAAGGGTGCCTGCGATGATCCTGGTAATTATAGAGGTATACTGTTGTATGATTATTAGCAGTGAAGTGTATAGTTCAGTTACTAGTTCCAGGCTACAGGAGTGGTTCAGCAAAGTAATATTACTGGCGAGTATTAGGCATACTTTGAAGAAAGGTTATTCAACTATTGATCAGATGTTTACACTGGCGGCATTGAGACAGAAAGAGTTTTTGCAGAATTGTAAATCATGTGAAGCCTTTATTGGTTTTGAAAAAGCTTTTAATTCTGTATCGAGATCATCACTTTGGTCAGTACTCCAAAAGAATGGGATTAAATGTGTTAAAAGCATGTAAAGTGGTGTTAAAACAAGAGTGAAATTAGGTGCTAGTTTTACTGAATATATCGTGTGCACACAAGGAATAAAAAAAGGGAGATGCATGTAGCCCTGTCCTTTTCTTTCTTGTTTATTTATGAATTGATAATGAATTAATGAAATAATAGAAAAAGGGACAACATGGTGCAGCATTAACTTCTGATTTTATCAATGTTTATCTTGTGATTAGGAGAGGATATTGCTTTGCTACCTTAAAAACCAGTTGGCCCAGCATCAAAACGTCAGCTTAAGGTTAACATGAAATAGAGCAATAATATTATGTTGAGAAAAGGGGGGTTATCTATCAGCGAGAGAGAGGTGTTTTACATAGAAAGTGAAAACTGTAACCTGCGACAAGTATTCTCATAAGGCTTAGTTTTGTATTTGCTTGTGAGGACCTCACAAGTTGTGCAAAGAATGCCTTGATAGGTTTCATGCATAAGCTATACACGCTTACAAGTAATTCAGTAGAAATATTATTTCTTTGATTTTTTTATATGCAGGTTCTACATATTGGTATGTACTGGGCTGAAATACGGGAACTGGATAATTCTCTTGCTCATATTTAAAGAGTTCATTGATTTGCGTAAAGGAAATTTGTAGGAGTACAGCTTAAAACACCAAATGATTTAGTGTATAGAGAGATGAGACAACACCCTGTAAACAGTATAAATTCATCTGTTCAGTGTTGTAGCTACTGGCGTAAAATAATACATATGGATGAAAATAGACTTCCTGTTAAAGCTTACAAGACATTTACATGGCTAGACTCATGTTGCAAATATACATGGATGTCAGGTGTTAGAGAAATATTTCGGAATGGTTCTGGAATTGTATAGCTGAATCAAGGGGTGGAAATATCAGTATATTTTTGAGAGTTTTGTCAAAGGTCTAGTTGATGGCAGACCTGGAATGTGCAAATTTCAAGACAGTGATGGATTTTCTTTGTATAGAACTTTTAAATTAAACGGGAGCTGTGAAATATTTGACAAAATTTAGATTCAGTTTAACACATTGCAATTCATTACAACAGGGATGATAAAGCTTCAGATAATTCTTTAATATGCCTTCAGTGCAAAAATATCAAAGAGGTTGAAGTACATATGTTTTGCCTTCCTAGGCTCTCTGATACGGGACAAAAGTACATTCTGTAAATGTTTTATGCAAACCCATGTTTATTCTATGTGGCCTTACTAATGACAAATAGTAACAGCAACATGCTGAAGAATTTATGCTTGTATCTGTACAAAGCCTTTAAAAGGCATGCTTATGCAGTAAAATAATCCAGATGCTTATATCGATGCATGTACTTATGGTATTCCTTCATTAAGGATGCTAGAACTCAATTCTTTATGTTTTGATGTGTCTGTTATGATCATTGTTAATGTATCGTTGTATATGGATTCCATCTTTCAGAAGGGCTTTGGCTTATGCTGAATAAAATATTTTTCCTTTTCCATTTCTCTGTCTCTCTGCTGCCCCTTTCCCCCCTCCCTCGCTCTCTTTTTCCCTCCTTCCCCCACACCATCTTTCTTTTCTCTGTTATACTTTACACAAGACATAAGAATACCAACATGTAGAAAAATATTTGAAATAAGGGCTCTTCTCCATTGATTTGCAAACTTTTATTTTATTTTTATTTATTTATTTATTTATTTATTTTTTGTCAACCTGATGAAATAGGACAGCTAGGAGTAAGTGGGGGATGGAGACTTACTTTTAAACTATATATGTTAATGTATTTTTTAAAGTAAGAGCATTCAATGATAAATTTAGCTGCATGCCTGTTTTGACAGTAGATCAACACATTTACATAGACTGTGTATTGAATCTTAGTATGATAGTATGTCTGGCTGTCAGTTTATTGGACTGAGTTTTACATGGAAGTTCAGTGGACAGTACAATATTGTCATATTCATATTTAGTCTTGTGGAAACAATGGGATCAGTATCCAAACTCAAGGACACGTTTGTTTCCTGCCATATAAATGGACATATGTGATTTGAATGCACAATATACTGATGATTCTCTTTAGTCATATTTTAAGACTAAATTTGACTTACCAAAGACATATTCATTTCTGCCATCAAAAGAAAATCTGATTGCCAGATGGCAGTATACCAGAAAAGAGATACTTCTTAAAGCCTTTGAGTTATCTTTTTGTTAAATCACTTGGTAGGTGTTAACTTTTGCAAGGTGGCTTGGAATCTCTTAATTCACCATCTGTATTTTTGATAATTGAATTATTGATGACGGAACTGCGCAAAGAATGGCTGACAATGTGGTGTTTATGTTGTCAACTTATGTTTTGTTACTCATATGTTGTGTAATCGTTTTCATTCTGTGCCAAAAACTGAAAACATTTTCATTATGTACAAAAATAAAAGTGGGCCTTGTGTTGATACCAGTCCGAAACAAAATTAGCACATGCACAGAATTTTAGATGAACAGGCATTCAAAACCAAAATAATTTCATAATTTTACTTTTTAGAATTTCAACAATTAATGAACAGTTACCACAAAAATCCATCAGCCATGCACACTAAATTGTTTTGTAACAATTATGTCTGTTTTATCTAGTTGTAATTGTACATAATGAAAATGTCTTGTTTAAAGTTTATTTTCTTTTATTTCCTATTTGCTTTTGATGTGAACTTGACAGTAATATGATTTATTTGTTATTACTGAAAGTTCAAAAAAAAAAGAAAAAGAGAAATTTCAATTAGTGTGACAGTTGTGTAATATAGTTAAAAAAAAAGAGATGTGCATAATTGTTGCACTCTAGTAGAAAAACAAATCACAGCTTCTAAGATAAAGACCATGAACGTGTGAGGAGTTGTTTGTAAGTTGATTTTAAAAAATTCTATGAAAGATTCTGAATAAGTTTACCATGAGATCTGTCAGTTGTTGGTTTTGTCGCCATATCTTTGTACTTTTTATTGTTAAGTTTCAGTAAAGAGTGAACATGTTTTTATGCATGTCATTTCTGATGAGTCAAAGAGAAAGATTAGCTGTAAGCTGTTTTTATGCAGAATATGATTTGCATTTTTAATAAAATTTATTTGAGAACATGATGATACAAATTAAGTGGATGAAGTTATAGAATTTTTGCAGTCTCAAGTTTGGATTTTGGATGCTACAGAATTAGAAGCAATTGTGCCTTTAACAAGTTGTCATAATAATTGAGGGGAGTCAGATTATTGGGACATACCTTGGACATAAGGAATTGATATAAGATCAGTATGACCCAATCCAGGTTACTGTAGCCTTTGACATCGACAGAGGTCACTGTTTAACGAGAAGTGGGCAAAATTGTATGTAGATATTATGGGTGTAGTGGTACATGGGCATGATGCTGTGCTGTATCATTGAATAGATATCCTGGATGCACATTCGTTTAGATCAGAAACTCTTCATGGAAACTATTGGTGACTTGTCAGATATAAAGATGAGCACTGATGTTGGGCGTAGATCTTTTAATGATGTAACATGGTTCAGGTTTAGACATACTGTTACACATTTTAAAAAAGCTTTTTTGACTATCATTATGAACTGTGTTGTCTCGAGTGAAAAGAAGAATACAAAGGAGTAGGATTACAGTAGAAGCCTTAGCATTTGAAGAGTAACTAATTTCCCCTGATTACACAACATTGGTGTTGACGCCACCTTGTGTTGCAGGTCTGTCAAAAGGAGTGGGTTTCATTCGCTTCGACCAGCGCGTAGAAGCAGAGCGTGCTATCCAGAAGCTAAACAATCACATACCTGATGGCTGCATCGATCCCATCACGGTGAAGTTTGCCAACTCGCCAAGCTCAAATAAGAATTTGGCCACCATGACCCCTTTGGCTTTGGCTACTTATCTGTCGCCCACACGGCGTTTCTTTGGGCCGATCCACCACACAACAGCAACCAGCAGGTTTAGGTACACAATGTAATATGTGTTTGTATGTGTGTATGTGCATATATGTGTGTGAATGTGTGTGAGTTGTTAAGAAAAAATATACAGTTGCTAAGATGTTTGGTAAAAAAAAGAAAAATCAGACCAGTGTGAATGGATTTTTAAAAGTTGCAAATGAAAGTTTAAGTATATTCTAACCATCTGTAAATACATATTTATAATAAACTGATACTGAGAAAAGTTGACTCTGGTCAGGAACTTGGTTCTGAACAAAAAAGTTGTATGTCACCTTTGCTAGCCTTATGCTTGTCATGTTTCAACAACATTGTTTTAGCAGTTATTTTATTACCACTGTTTTGTTTGAACCATCTGCATTTTAGCTTGATATGATTACGCTTGTTCAATGCTGATCATAAGTCCTGACTTCAATCATTTGTAGGGTAACATTAGTTACCTTGAAACCTGTAAGAACATAATGGATTGCTTTCTCTTACTCCGTTTTTTTTTTTTTTTTCATTTTCTTATTGTTTGGAATGACTGCCCACACACTGGTTAATTGGAATCATTTCTGGTGCTCTGCTGACTTGCATCATTGACATTCCTGTAGAAGTTTAGGTGGTGTCTTTGATCTTGTCCTTCACTGATGTGGTTTCCGTAGCTTCATCTCTGTGACTTACAGGTACTCCCCCCTGGAGCCAGGCATTCTACCCAACACCATTCTCCCCCCCACCCTGACCACAGCTGCTGCAGCTGCCTCCAACACTACTACTACCCCAGCTCCTCTCAACAGCACAGGCTGGTGCATCTTTGTCTATAACCTGGCTCCAGACACTGAGGACTCTGTTCTCTGGCAGCTCTTTGGACCATTTGGGGCTGTGCAAAGTGTCAAGGTTATCCGCGACTACACTTCAGGCAAGTGCAAAGGTTTTGGATTTGTCACCATGACCAACTACGAGGAAGCTCTTGTGGCCATCCAGAATCTCAATGGGTTTACTCTGGGCAACCGTGTGCTGCAGGTCTCCTTCAAAGCCAGCAGTCGAAAGCAGTAGGAGGACAAGAAGGCAGAGACTGTAGGAGACAAGGTTAGAACAGCTGAGCTGTCACATGACACCCACCAGTGACAAGAACTACAGCAAAAAGAGTTGTCATTGCACAAGATGTTTCCCCCTAAAGAGAAGATGGCTGAGTCCATTTTCAGCAGTTAACCATTCATCAGACGGTGGAAATGATTGCCTTTTGGTCATTTCTGAAAACCATTGATGAACAAACTATTTGAATAGAAGATGGGCGGTTAATATAATTATGATCAGGCCTCGCAAATATGATGTAAGTTCAAGACAACAAATTGCTTGCTTGCTTTTTTTTTCCTCTGCTGATTTTAGTAATGTCTGCACACACAAAAAAAATTTGCTTTGTGGAATCTTTTGGAAACCATACACATCATTCCTCATATTTTTTGTCATTTTGCATCCTGTTTTTTTCTTACCCCCCACCCCCGACCCTGGGTAAGTTCAAACATGCAATCTGTGTGTCAAATGTGCACCTTGTTCTACTTTTAGTCAACCATTGTGGTTCCAGTTCTTCTCAGACTAGTAAATGTGTATTTATTCTATCAGTCAGTCACTGTTTTAGACCAAAAGTAAAACCCATCTGAATTGTTATGATTTTGAGCCTAAGATTTAAAACTGTGGCTCAGTTAGTCTGTTGATTACTTACTGGTAGAATGAACAAAAATTTGAAACAAAAGCTGTTGACTGTTCGTTGAGAAGCTCACTGTAGGTCAACCACTTCATTGTTCAAGCATCTGTCATCACCAAGTTTTGTTCATTCATTCACAACTGTTAAGATTGGTTGGTTCTTGATGTTATTTGTTGGTGTCTGTGTGATCATTGTTCAGTTGGTACAAACTGTTATTGTGAAAAAAAGCAGTGGTTACTGCTGTAAATTTACTGTTTATTTCTCAATTGTGTGCACTTCTCATTGTTGAGAACATGTTACGATTCCTTGTTGTTGCTTGTACTCGCAGGCTTGTCTTGTTTGTGCATCATATTTGCAGGGCCAGCTATGATTGTGCATACAACTCTTTATCAGTGCACACTTACAAGGAGAAAGGAGATCATTGAAACAATTGAGCTTCTTTCAATGGGTCAGTGAACTCATTTCAGTAGTGACCTTCATCAACAAAACCATACCTGGATCTGTCCCTTGGTTGATTCCAGGGATGTATACCTCCCATGCTTACAGGTAAGAGCACACAAGAAAAGACATCATTTTCAGTCTCTTCTTTTCAGCCACACAGTCAAACAAGTTATGAGGTATTTTGGTTTTGCAATTAACAAAATGGGGAAAACAACCCATATTTTTTTTTTATTGCTGCAGGTTTTTTTTTCCCATTACTTCTATTTTCTCTTTTCCAGCTTTCTTCTCTTTTCCCCCCCCCCGAGTTTGGGTCTCTCTTCTTGCCTTCTTTCCCTTCATGATCCTTTTTTTCTGCTACCCCTACCCCCCCCCCCCCCCCACCCCCTTTCTTTTTTTTTTTAGTACACTTCATAGGTTTTTTTTTTTTTTTTTTTACTCTTTGATGTCTATCACTGATACATTTCTGTCTGCTCCCCATTCTGTCTTCTTGTCAACAGATTTCTTTCCCTCACTTCTTCTCCCTCTCTTTCTCTATATTTCTCTTTCTCTCCTTCACATCACTAATTGTGAATCTTGTGTAAACATGTTATAAATAATTTCTTGACATCCTTCTTGGGATATTAATTTATTGATGTTTTCTTGGTGTTCTGTTCTGATGGACTTGTTTAGTTGTACACCGTTTTCACATGTTTTTCAATGCTACAGTACTTGATGTTTCTTTGGATTTTTCTGTGCATTTGTGCTATTTGCATAATTTAGAATCGAGTATGGAATATTTCATTTACATTTTTCAGTGCACGTAGCCGCGCTGCTCAACTTTTAATGATTATATTCAGTATTGTCGCCATGACCGTCTTTATTGCTTTTGTTATCTTGACCACAAAGCATTTTCGTGGTTCATTATTAAATTTGATTTCAATTTCAGTTGTGTTTTTGTTGTTTTTATCTTCAGCATGCACACGGTTTAGTTTTTGTTTTATTCTTTTGTTTATCTTTGTTCCAAGTTTGATTTGTTGTGTTTGTTTCTTCAGAGTGTTTTGCTCTTTTTTTGTGTGTGTGTTAAACTTAAAATTGCCGCCAGATCGGCAGGAGGAGATGATTCTTTCGTTCTATTTATAGATTTACACAAAAGGCCACCGAGGAGAAGAAAGTAAGATACTAAGGACTGGAGGATGCCAGTTTGGAAATAAATGCTCCCTCGGAGAGGCAGAATGCATTCAGTGAATGTGTAACTGTCATAACTTTTGTTGACTTTGTGTGATTAACACACTTCCCACTTTTTCTTCCAACACCTGTTCCCCTTAATCGCTTGATTTGCTGTGGTTCTGTTTGTTATAGATGGATGGTTTTCTTGAGCTTACTGTTGCACAGGTCATGTGGTTGGTGGCTGACCAGCAGGTTTTCCTCATTTAGTTACTCTATGTTGATGAACTAACATCACACACACTTACACTCACACAATAGTACTGTTGCTTTTACCAATTAACTGAAACCAAATTTGAAAGTTTGTATGCGTGAGGGGATTTTGCGTATGCAGTCATTCAGTTGCATCCATTCATTCACTCATTCACCCTTCTCCCAAAACACACAGCTCGTGGGGTGGGATTGGGGAGGGGGGAAGGCTTTTTCTTTAACTGCAATTTCATTTTTTTTTCAAATGTGCATTAAACTGTTTGTCCTGATCAAGTAAAAGGGGCCAATTGTTTCTGGTCACTTAAAAAAGAAAAAAAAGGATAAGTGCCAGAGAATGTTGGGCAGATATGTTGAATGAAGATATTTCCTACAGAAGGGAAAAAAATCAGAATAATGAGCTGAGTGCCTATATTATTCACATATAGTCTATTCAGATGAAATAGTTTTAATGGGTGGATATACTACATTGCACAAGAAAGTGGCGAGCTATTTTTGTCACAAAGGCTGTAAAAGAATTGTTGATGGCTGTTTTTGATGTCATGTTTTGACACATTATGAGAGAAATCAACAAGACATAGCTCTAGAATTATGCTGATTTTTTTAAACACTTACAGCAAATACCTGAGATCTTCCAGTGATGCAAAATACTGTTGACTTTTGTGGATTAAATTTCCTTCAAAATAATGTTTAAAAGGTCACATGATTCATTTTGTGGATTGTTTGGAAGTATTTCTAGGAAACCTTTTGCATTTTCATGCATTCTTAATTGATACCATTTCCCTTAAGTGTCTAGATGTCTTTTTTGTCAGTGTCATTTTAAAGCCTGATATCTGTTCTGATCTCATTTGTAGGTCGTGGGATTGCTGATGATGTTTTATGGGGTTACATGTGCCAGGATTTGTATTGATTGCAAAACATTCCTTTTGATGTCTTTGGTCAGTTTCATTTTCATACAGTCCATGTGCTTGAAAAGATCAGAGATCTCTTTTGGCATTATGTGTATTGTTAAGGACCTGAGCTTGAAATCTGGTTTGTAACAAATGTGAAGGATTTATACCTTTTTTTGCTTCCATCTTCCACCTTGGATTCTGATGACTTGCTAAAACATTGAAAATGAAAATAACAAAAGGTAATTTTAACTGCTAAAATGCAAGTTGCTGATTGAAGTTTGGTAAAGAAGGCGCCACAATTCTGTCAATTCCAAATTATCTATTGTTTATCATTTAAGTCTATTTCTTGCTTTATTTTAAATCTATTTTTTTTACGTAAAATGAGTTGAAAACAGTAATGCAAAACCTTTATTGCTATTAGTGAGGGAAATTGTTCATCATGCGTCACTGTCTCTTCCTTTCCCCCAAACAGCCAGTCATTCACACCTTTTTGTTCCATTTTTGCGGTGTGTTTGACTATTATCTATCATAAACTGGAAATGATTTTCTTCTGCAAGTTGGCTTGAACTCTCATATTGGTCATTTGGGCCAAGCTATATATGCAATATTCCCTTTTAAAATGAGTGCCCCATTATTTTGTAGGTGTCATTAAGTGTGCTATTGTTCGCATGATTTCTATCCATGTGATGTACAGCATTCAGTCACTTCCCCTATTATCGCTAAGCATGAGAGGACAGAAGTTTGTTGACTCATGAAGCTAGTCCACTCATACCTCAGACTTGATTGAAGAAGTTATCATTTATGCAGATAGGTCTGGATGAAGCCAACATCACAAGACAAGACTGGGGCTACCTATAGAGATGGTTTTGGTAAGCTGAACGGTCTTGAAATCACAGCTCATATTTACATTTCATTTTCATAAGCATTGTGATATTATCAAGTCTAAATTATAGCAAATTTTGTTCAAGTGCATTAGAATTTAGTGCCCCCTTCCCCAAATTGCATGGCCTTGTTTGGCTTTCATATTTGATAGCCTCTGAGAAAATTTCAGTTTGACTTTAGCTTTCTCTTCCAAACATGTGGACTGTGCTTTTAATGTGAATGGGGTTGACTTCCTCATTTTAAACAGACTTTATCATTATCTGTGCCCCAGTACCTGACCTTGACGGGATATACTGCTGCAGTCATTCACTCTTACTCTCCTCAAACACCATTGCCACTGTATGACATCTATCATGCATAGTATCAGCTCATGGTCATTCCATGTACAAGAAAGGTGCGTGATAAGTGTTTGTGTTGGTTCTTTTTGTCGGTACACGCAGTCTTTAACAGCATAATCAGATTGTTGACTAAATCTTAATTTAGATTGATTTCAGACCTGCCCCCTCCCCACCCTCCACCCTCCATTACCCTTCCCTCCTCATCAAAAAAGAAGAAAAAGGAAAACATGCCACCAGACCTGAAGTTTAAAAGGGACAGATTATGACTGGGTGTCAGCGATTCTGGACCTCTAGCAAGCTTCTTTTTTCAGTACATCCCACATTCTCTTTCAAGGAAGTGAAAACTTGTTACTGCTGATATTTTCTTGTAAAGATTAGTGCAGAAGTGAATAAATGACCTCTACACACTTCATTTTTTTTCCAGACAAACAAGATTATGTTTAGGTCACCCAATTTTTTTCCTTTGAAAGACAGGTTGATTAAATCAGTTTGTCAGTATGTTGCAAATGGAAATTTAGTACTTACAGAGAAAAAAAATACACAAATACTGTTTTGTTTATGAATGCATATATTGTGTTCAGCCCATCTCTTTACACCTGGGGTTGTAATACATTATCTGAGTTTTTACAGACTTAGATAGTGTTATCCCCAACTCGTTTAAGACTGTTGATCCAGAGACAGCAACACTGGAGACTGGTATTTTCAGTGATAACATGTCAGTGGTGACTCAAAGTGACAAAGTTTAACATACACAGAACTGAAATTAGAGAAAAACTGGATTTTCTCAGAATGAATGTTATTTTGGACAGCAAGTCTGTTTTTTGTTTTCATTGAAAGATTGAACTATAATATGTGAAATGGTAAGAATCGAAAGTATATATTATATATGTATATGTAGCTGAAATGTCAGACAGGTATTGGTCATTACTGTCAAATATATGTTTGAAATATTAAGTAAATTGATAATGCTTCTAAACATTTTTATTAAATCATATAGTTGATATAAGAAGTAAATGATTGTATTGCACAAGATTTATTACATTACAAACAGCGAGTCAGGGCTTTCCATAAAGCATTTTTTAAGATAGTATTCAGTGAACCAGTTGCCAAAAAAGGTTATGTGGACAAACAAAGTCATTGAATTTTTCAAGATAAATATTATGCATTTATTAGAAAACTGCCTTAAAAGAGCAATGGAGGGCTTATATCAAAGGTGATTAGTTACTATTTCAACTGTTAGAATGACCCACTGCAGTTGATGCATTTAAACAATGGCTGTTTTTTTTTTGTTTTTTTTTTTCTCATAACTTTATATGAATATGTTCTAACATTTTCATGTGTAAGTCTTAAAATGCTGCATATGCAATTGTGCAATTGATTGTCATAATTGCTTATGTAGTGATGATCTGAAGCATGATATCTGTTTTAAAAAGAAACTTCATAGTATTAATTGTCTTACAGTTTTGTTTTCAAGAAATGACACTTTTTAAGAGAACATACCAGGAGTACATGCATCTGTTTTAGAACAAGCAAACATTGATGAAATGTAAATTTATGGCCGGTGATCATGATGTGATAATCGGATGAGAAGGACATTCCAGTAGGTTGAGAAAGAAACGAGCAATCAACGTTCATTGTTCAGAATGATGCAGTTTTTAGTGTGAACAGTGTAGAATATCAAGCACACTGGTTTCAAGTGACAGAACAAAATGACAGCTGTGACATAACACTTAAGAATAAACCAAGTCAGTAAACCAACAGATTTTGTTCTGACTAGCATTTTCCCTACATGATTCACACGACTCAAATCCTTTGTCGTCGTGGTTGCAGTATAATTTCTACAACATGCCATGCAATTGTATATCGTGTGCCAAATGTGGTCTTGAGTAAATGTATTTATACAAATATTGCTTGTACATCTTGTCATATAAAGTAACCTATATGTTACATGAACCATTTCGCAGTTGACGCTTGGCTTGATGTCAGAACATATACTCCATTGAGGTTTTTTGTAAGCAGCTGTCTTCTTTTCTTATCCCTCACCTCCCTCATAAATAGACAACAAAAGTTATGATTGTTTTGAATCAATTCACTTTCTTCTTTTTAATTTCATGCATAACAATTTGATCTACGCTTTGATTTTTAGCTTGGTCATAACCTTGCACTCGTTGATTGGCTGCCAGCGAGTTTTGTAGATGTTTAGCCATGTTTCTTTTTTCATTGTCAGCTTTTTTTTCCTGTGTGTTCTTTTCCATTTCTGGATTTGTAGTTTTCATCCATTTTAGCTGTTTTGAAGGCCATCTTCGGATGAAGATATTTTTCTTGATAATTCCGAGTTTGATTGTTGGATGTTAATTGTTTAATCACGTTTTCCACTTTGAATTCATTCCAAGGTATCTTGGGATATTATCCAGGATGCCTCAAGCAGGTGTTTTTTTTTTTCCTTTTGTTTTCCTGTAGTTGTGGAGCACTTCTCAATCTGTTAACACCCTTGCTGAACTAACATTGAATGATGATTTCACTGTACTCTACTGATTGTTCACACAAAAGCAAATTTTGCAGCAGCAAAGAGACTCAAGCAATCTTCTAGGTGTACCAGGTCAATATTTTTAAGATTCATCCCTTTCCTTTTTCCAAACTCCCTTTCCTCACCCAGAACAAAAATGTTATGATCAGTCATCAGCAGCATGGTTGGCCACCATTCCTTCAGCATAACGGTTGTAATCACCAAGAAAAAAGACCTGCAGGACATAGAAAAAAGTTTAGAGTTTCTCACAGCATTTTATCAGACTGTGTCTGTGCTTTTTATGATTGCGAGTTGTGTTTAACAACCATAGCCCAGTACTAAAAGTTCTAAGCAAGGCTATAGCAGCCAGTTATCAATGTAGTGAACGAAATGAGGTAAGTGGCCATTGGAACGGATGCAAATCCAAAAATAATTTGGATCTCCTGATCACTCTTAGGTTACCTCAATGACACCCTAAGTGATTCACTTCCAGAGAAAAATGTTGTCAAGATACATCTGCGCACCTGTGTGCATTTTAACATATGCACACACACACACACACACACACACTTGTACAAGCGCAGGTGCGCGTGTGCGCGCACACACACACACACATATGCATACACACACTTGTACAAGTGCAGGTGCACACACACACACACACACACACACGCACACACACACACACAGAGAGGATGCATTCAGACTTCTTTTCCAGTTACAGTGAGAAGTAAATGTTCTACGTTGTTCCACCTGTTTGCATATTCATAAAGCAGTTATTGTAGTGCCATTCTTAACCTGTATAATTTTGACCTTGACGAGTCATGGGTAATGAAACTTACAGGTTTCCAATAACTGCCTTAGTTTAACAGATACCAGCTAGTGAAAAAATGAGATTTGATCCTGTTCAAGTATGTCCAGGAAATGTCAGGCTCAGTCAGAAAGCCCTGGATATGACCGGGTAGGTCAAAGAAGTGCGCACTCAGTGACATGATGTGTTTTGTACAAGTAAATGTGCATTTCACATACATAACAAAACTACAAAGTCAGGATTTTCCTGTTAGAACTTGAACCGTTATGTAACGCATATGTACAAGTGCAGCTTTGTTTCACACCAGATAAAACTTAAAATGAACTATCTTGTTTGTTGGAAGGAACAATCCGTAATAGGTGAAGTGATGTGATACCAAGATACAGTTGATGTATATAACCAGATGCTACTGCAGTTTAGTTTGTTCAGGGTTTGAAACACCCTATCAAAGAGTGTATAAGTGATGTGATATCCAGTTGAAACACACACTAGTGATGGGGTGATTTCTGAAACATTTCTTTCTCTTCCTGGCTGCTTTCTGTCTGTGCAGCGCTTCAGTTACCACTTCTGAATGAGCACATAGTGCTTGGTGTGTGTGTTTGTCCCAGGCAAGTGCATCAGACTGTTGATTCAGGTAAATAGATGGATGTGGATATGACATGGGAGTTCATGCAAGATGAATACTTAATGTCAAATCCTCCTATGATGGTAAAATGGAAGTTCATCAAATTACACTTTACATAGTTTTTGCATTCTCTTTTTCCTGACATGCGGTTTTGCAATTTTCTGGTAATTCGCATCCCAGTTTTGTCTCTATGGGGAAGAAATTATATATCCTGCTGATACAAACCAGCTGGTGGGAACTTCCATTCAGATTACTGCTGTTTCCCATCATCATTTTATCTTAATGTAACTGTATTTTTTGAAAGGCTGATTTGCTGCTGGAAAGAGAAGGGAATGGAGAATGCTGACTCCCAGAATATGCTTTGAATGACTAAGATGTCACATTAATTGATGTACTACTTACAGCATATTGATGGAAGTGATCATTAGGTTTGTGATACAACCTCTCTAACAGATTCAGAGACATGAAATTACTGCAAGAATACTGCTGTTAACGATTCCCATGGAGTCTCACAATCAGCTCCTGCCTGTACAAACACACACATCCTTTTTGTACCCTAGGACGCTGTTGCTGTTATATTTTACCCTTGTTCTGTAGACGTGTATTGCTGATTTGATTTTGTGTACAGGTTCACGGCTGGCAATTTAGACCAAATAAACCCAACCACATCAGCTGCTTGTAATTTTCTGTGAAGATCTGCTGTATTCAGGTCTCTTCAATTTCTGATGAAGACAAAGCAGTGGACATTGACTTGGTATCAGAGAAGAACCTTTTAACTGAAAAGGAAATATGTTCAGTTCATCATTTGAAACTTTCTCCAAAACAACTTATAATTATTGTGAGACTGTAAGGATATTAACACATTTTGAATATGTTACATACATGGTGGGCAATTCTTTTTTCTTCTAATGTATGAATTAGGAGGCAGAGTTTGCCTTATGCTGTCTTCCATCTCCCTTCCAAAACGTGTCACTTGAAAAAGAAATAACAAGTGTGGTAAATGCTTCCCGGCATTGTGACTTCTCGTTTCTTCTGCATGTATCTTTGTCCTGATTTTGCCCATCTTCTCCCTCCCTTGTGTTCTTCTCCAGTCTGTTTTTGCTTTGCATTGATCAGAATTTGGGGATCACTTCATGTTGATATGGAGCTAACCTCACTTGGGTAGAGGTGACCAACTGCAACCTGTCACAGATGATACACACTTCTCGGCACCCACGCAAAGAACCACAGTTTCTAGGTACTGATTTTCCCACACAAAAAGCACTGATTATTTGCAAACATTGTGAAAATTCTTGCTTCTGTTTCTGATCTAGTATCATGCTTTGTTGTGTAAAGTTCAGTGCTTGAATTTCCAAATACTGTTCAAACGGTTCTGAATAATTGTTTTTTGTATAGATTGGCGCCAAAAATTCCATTACACAAAAAATACACTTCACATTTGGACAGTTATTACATTTAACTGAAATTCATATATAATTGTATTTTTTTCAACAAAACGGAAACATCAATTTGCACCTGTTCTATCAGATATATCCAGCAGAATTTTGTGCATCATTACATACAGTACAATCTATGGGGATAACCCGCCATAGCTTTCCAAACAACAAAATGTATGAAATGTTCTAGTTTACAAACATTTGTGTTCTAAATGTCTAATTACATGAACGTTTTTTCAGATTACTTTTTCAGTCCTTAATTTCTCTAACCACTTAAAGTACAGTTTAGTGTGCATTTATCAAGAGACAAATGGACACAGTATTCCCTGATTTTGGTACTGGATTCTTAATGGCGTAGTATCTGGTTAAGGTGCCACCAGTAAAGTCCTTTACTGTGTTTCAGTTTCAAACCATAGTTTTCTGTACATGTACTTTCTGCCAAGCCAACATTCTTCAACCCATTCAAGTACCCCACACTCGCTCAAGTATACAAACATGCACGCAAGCACAAGCAGACAGAATGTATGCATCACCTTTTGCTCTTTGGTAAACATATACACCAGTAAAACTGAAAAGGCAAATGTTCATGAAGATCTTTAAAAAAAAAAATGCAGATAATTAAAAAGCTGATAGTTTGAAGTGATAATAATTTTGACAGGGGGAAAAAAATGGTTGAAGAAGGCGAATCGGTCGCACACTCCTGAAATGTGCTTGCATTTATTGCCAAGACATGCAGATGATTTCAATAAACCAAGAGAAAAGGTTGAAATGTGATCTATAAACTGTGGTTTTTGCGTGGACTGACTTGTTACTTGATGCTATCTCCACTGCCTTTTTGACCTATCGTCTGAAGCAGCTACATGTTGTTTATCGGAGTATCATCATCATCAGTGCCAACTTGAAAGCGAGTCTCAACAAACAAAAGAGAAGAAGAAAAGAAGCTCTTGTGGTTGATGTACATGAACAAAAGTATATTTTGACCTACCTACCTATAACTATTTTACAACCAACCTTGCGCAGCCTCGACAATGAGGCGCCATATTATACACTGTATGCGTACGTACCCTGTTGGTTGTTTGTTCGTACGTTCGTTTGTCTGTTGTCTGCATCAAATGAGCCAATGCTATATTTAGACTGTTGTCTCTGTTGACTTGGTAGTTTGGTTGTATTGCAATATTTGTACTTTTTACATGTGGAACCATTTACAGAATAAAAGACAAAAAAATCAAAGCAGTGGGGTTTTCTTGTAGTCCATGGCTCATTGTTGTCTTCTTGTTTTTTGTTTTAAAGGTGAGTAAAACTATAGAGGTACTATCGGGTTGTTCTTATTCTCTTGATAATGTGTAAAGGAAAGAAAAGGATTCAGAGAAGAGCCAAAGAATGAGAACATGTTTGGCATCAGCACATAAATGGCGTTGTGTGAGCATGCAAGTCAGTTACAGTTCGAATTGTCAGTCCAAGGAAATTGTACACATTCAAATAAAATCACTTAGTCATTTACATGTTATCACCATCTTAAAAAGAACAGGCAAAGAGTGATGTTGTAACAAAGATTAAGTCAAGCGGTAGAAGGAAAAGTCCAGCAGTAGAAGAAGGGAAAGTCAAGCAGTAGAAGAAAGGAAAGTGAAGCAGTAGAAGAAGGAAAAGTCAAGCAGTAGAAGAAAGGAAAGTCAAGCGGTAGAAGAAAGAAAAGTCCAGCAGTAGAAGAAAGAAAATTCAAGCGGTAGAAGAAAGAGGAGTTAAGTTTCACCAGCCGATGAGCACTCAAAGGTTAAGTCAAGCGGTAGAAGAAAGAAAAGTCAATGTGGTAGAAGAAAAAGAGTAATGTTTCTCTTGTGGATGAGCACTTCAGTTCCTTCTAATCATGGTGGTGAAAATCAAGCTAAGTATGTTCTACAACATAAATGAGAATCACGGCATGCATGCCACACTTCTTACAGACAAAACAAGATAGATACCGTTTACGGTAATCAGTAGTGTAGTGGTGGAAAAAAAAAAGGAGAAGAGAAATAACAGCTTTAATGGTTGAAGGAATAATAGAACGCCCCCTTGAAACATTGCTAGATGGTTGTGTTTGTATGCGTGTCTAACCACATATTCACTTGCATGTTACCACTTGACCACTCGGTGCTTTTAGACACAGAAGTGTGAACTAACACTGGCCAGCCACCGCATCTGCACTCTTAAGAGAATGTGGATCCGTCATGCAGTCACACAGTATGCACACAAATCGGGAAAACGAAGATGGAAACTTGCACAAACGTCGGTGCTGAAAGTTCGTC
Source organism: Conus canariensis (assembly GCA_033310375.1). NCBI lineage: Eukaryota > Metazoa > Mollusca > Gastropoda > Neogastropoda > Conidae > Conus > Conus canariensis. The sequence goes on along the minus strand of CM065726.1, from coordinate 42,295,523 downwards.
TGACCCTGCAACACGAATAGTCATTTTTATGTTCACGTGAACGGACCTGCTAGAAATGAAGTGTATATGATACTTTGCATATGAAGTGGACGACCGGAGACTGTAAATTTTAAAGTTAAACGATGCTTTCACCCAATGGCTAGGCAAGCTAATATCTAAGTACTGTGGAAGGATGGATCTGATTAGCAGCTGCAAGATGACACCGAGATACTGTCAGAGCCATAACACACGACGAAACACTATACCTAGAGTTGGTAAGTGTCCAGTTGATCGAATGGGAACCACACAATTGAGTTTATCCGCTGAAAGCATTCTTTACTCAAGAGTGTTGTTGATCTTATTTGTTCCTGACTAACACAGCAGTTGTTTTTTTGCGTTGATTGACACTGGTCAAAAACTAAAATGAAAGGAACGTAGGGTATGGCTCTGACATGTGGTGTTAACCAGCATGGTTAACATCAGCATTGATGTGTATCATCCTCGTTGAGAATGACGATCCTTTGGAAAAAGCAAAACATTGTGTGGCCTTTCGTGACCTACTCTCATGGTGCCCCACGATTTCGATTTCTTGTCCATATCCATGACTCTGGTGACTCGGGTTTGAAATCTGGAGTTTTGGTATGTTCCTAGGGACTGTCAATTGGAGATCACCAAAGACCGTTCTGGCAAGATTTTTCTTTCAAACCTGTTGGATAAGTAGGCCTTGAACAGGAAATGGTGCTGATGCCTTATTGGGCTACCTGGATCTCAAGTTCAAATTACACACATATAGATTCGTTAGGACGGGAAAGAGGAATCGTGAACGTTGTCACAGAATATACATCTACCTGGATCTAACAACGCACGAGCTTCTGAATGCATCTGAACTTATTAGTATGTCAACTTTCGGAAACAATTCAGAAACACTCCTTCTTCCATGCAATTGTTTGTTTTGGTGTTACACACACACACACACACACACACACACACACACTACCCATTCTGATTTCCTTTCCGCTTCCCCCTTTTCTACCCCAGCCTTCTCTTCCCCCGCCCTCCGTCTGTCTCCATTGCCACACCTGTTCTCTGTCACAGGGCATCGTACAGAGCGCCATGCAGCTGTCCTTGGAGACTGGTGTTAGCGCCGGTCTGACAAAACCAAGTGGCTGGAACAGCAATACCTGCGGTCATGATTGATACAGCATCCTTCTTTGAAGCTAGAAGAAGCCGATTTTGCTTTATCGGCACGCCCAGCTCGCGTCTGGGCAGATTCATGGGGATACCTGTGATCGTCTAAATTCTGAACATTGAAGTCGGACTACATCAGTATTGATGGATGTAATGAAACAAAATTGATAATTCTCTTTGTTCTTGAGCGAGATGGTGATGCGACCATTACTGCTCTGAAGCTGATCATAAGAAAATAACAATAAGCAAAAAAGGATGCAAACATCACCCAAATTTGAATGCTTAAAATTTTGGCGATATTTGCATGCTATTGTTTTCATGTTTCACGATCGACCTAGAGCTTTAATAACATCGCTGTCATGCACAGGAACACGGATTATGAAAATGTCAGCTTTAGATATTTAATCTCTTCCACCAACTATGAAGTAACATGAGAATTTTTTTTTTTAATCACAGGTGTCCCCAAATACAGTGAAACTGCCAGTCTGTTTAAACTTCAGACCTCAGGGAAATTACCTGTAAAGAATAAGCACGTTGCACCTTCCGTGAACATGACCTTCGATCAAAGATGACTGGCTCAACAGTAGGCTGATGGACCTGATGCCCTGAGGAGGGTGATGCTCACTCGCTGGCTCCGCGGCTCGGCAATCCTTGTCAATGTCAGTAGTGGTGTTCAGCGAATGTTGGGATCAGAATGGGCACCACTGAACGCCACTGACATGGTTTGATAATAGCACAGTGTCAACTCTGGCGTGATGCCCCATGATGACTTGATTTTGATTTCTTCCTTGAGGACTGGGGTGCTGGGGCTGCGACAGGACAACTGTAGGTCTGGCTGTGCATGGAGGGACTGGAATGAACGGCGTGGGACTCGGGCGTCACGGAAATAAGGTGGGGGAGGGGGTGGAGATGTTTCACCTCTAAGTAGTGTAAACATCTTGACAAACAAGGGCAAACTTTCTCGTAAAATCTTGAAATTTGTTGCCAATTAAGAAAACAATAAGCATGTCTATGTGAAATGTTCACTTCCGTTCATATCGTCCACAGCCCGCGTTTAAAATGACGCCGTCACTGCTGTGCACAAGAGCAACCGGCTTCAACTTCGGTATGGACGCACAATCATGAAGAATGCAGGCCCATGTTCAAAGGAACAACTGCAACAAGCCGCTGGACTTGCTCAGTTATGAAAGCACAAATCCTAGCTACAATTCTATTGCTGCTTCATGTTCTTCAGCTGTTACTGGGATACAATTGTTGTAAGATCTTTTTCTTGCATTTGGATTTCAAATATAGTCAACTTGCACACACACACACACACACACACACACACACACACACACACACACATACACACACACACAACGCAAAACAAAACTGCGATGACTTTGCTGGGAAATCGAGACTGAGGGAGTCAGAATGGACTGGGAAGACGTGAGGGTGTGCACATGCCACATTTACTCCAACAAACAAAAAGGGGGCAGAGAGTTTTTTCAGGTCAATTGCTTGTGGGCGGGGAGAGGCTGGGGTGGGGTTGGGGGGTAGATATAAACATTACAATTGCCAGTGAAAACACTTCTTTCTTTTATTTCATTTATTTATCCAACCGTGTATTTCATAATTTCTTTAAAATATATTTATTTATTGTTGTCACTGTTCCCTGTGTCTTTCGAGAAATGACACCCTCAAGACCTGGAATTCTAATTATCTCGATCAAGGAGGGTTACTGTGATGTTTCGCCTGTTTGCATTGGTTAGAATGTCTGTGCGTCTGCCAGCCAGATAACAGACAAACAACGGAACCGATTTTTAGGAAACTTGGTAGAAAAATAGAATACGGTCTAAAGACGGTCCCACTAACTTTGGTTGCGGATCCGTTGTACAGATCCTAATCAAAAGGCAGATCCAGGATTCGTTCAGCAACATTACACGAACAACTACAACTAAACCTGTTCTAACCATCACGGTCTTCCTCTGTCAGTGACAACTGAGCCCTTCTCCGGTCTCTTCAGTCCAGCAAGACAGACCAGATCCTCCGATATGCCACCTGAAGGGAGCTTCAAACACTGGGCACCAAAACGAACTCGGTGTTGCAGTGGATCCCCCTGTGCGTTGTGATGTTGTGGGCAATGAGGAAGCAGACGAACTCTCCAAGCCAAGCAGCCAGCAGGAATAAACTGTCCACAAGATATACGGAGAAGCCAAGACTATCTTTATTAGCCACTTCAAAACCACGTGGAGACTGAGTCTGCAGACGGGGGCCAAAGGAGAACGGCGTCTACCAGCTTTACCGGGTGCAAAAGGTCACCATCTTCAGACTGAGAACAGGACGCTGTCAGCTCCTCTCGCGTCTTTACAGGCTGAGAGTATCTCAAACAGATGAGCACCCATGTGCCACTGGTCCACAGATGCCAGCTCACATTTATCCATCCTGTTCCACCTTTGACACCTTACGTCAGCAAACCTGGCCCAGTGCAGTGGACCTGAGGCAGAAGCTGTTGGGGCCGGCAACGTCGCTGAGGAAGACGGCGGACCTCGCCCATGACACCGGACTACCGGAACAAAAGTTGACAGACAGACGAAACATGTCTCCAAGACGATGTGATGTTGGTGTGGCTCCATGGTGCAGATCTGAAAAGAGCGGATCCAGGATCTGATGGATCTTAGCAGATGTCTGCAGTATCTTCAGCGCCCTTCTTGTGACTATCTGGTATGCTTGCCTCGCCCTATTCGGGCATTTTCTGATCTGTGGAACAGCGTCCAGTTTCAGATAGAACGTGTTTGGAATTCTGCAAGGGAGGTAATCAGTGTTGGAGTTCACGTTCAGAGACCGTGAATTCATCGTTTTCATTGGAGAAAAGGTAACACAGTTTGCACTGGAAAGACATGTGTTATCTTCCCCTGACTTCTTTTTTTCCGGAATAGGTCAAGCATTAAAAGGAAAATCTTTTCATCCTTACGGATTGTTGTCAATCTTGTCACTGCCTCTCGCAGACTTGTGTTTTTCCTTATGGGTTTGGTTTGGGGATAGATTTGAGTACTACTTTATAATTCCTTTCTTTGTTCTTGCCAACAGCTCAGACTTGTCTGGTGAAAAAATAACTATCAATCAATCTGTCTGTCTGTCGGTCAGTCTCTATGTGTGTGTGTGTGTGTGTGTGTGTGTGTGTGTGCGTGCGTGCGTGCGTGCGTGTGTGTGTGTGTGCGCGCGCGCGCGCGCGTGTGCGCGCTTGCTTGCTTGCTTGCTTGCTGCGGACACACATTTGTGTATGTGTGTGAGTTAAAATGCTCTAAGTTTTAGAAGCAGCTTTCAAATGTGCCATGAACAGCCAGCCATTTGAGGACTACTAATCACGGTTTTGATCACATACCACGCTGCTACACTCCACAGCCAAACATTGAAAAACAGTCCCAGCAGTTCTGCGGAGTCTCGTGTGGCTGTCGCGCTGATGGGAAACTATTACACCCGCATCTATCAAATCCCTGACGGATAACCCTGAAGATAACACTCTACCGCCCACAACAGACATGCTGCGCTCAGCATGACAGAATAAGGTCTAAACAAGATATTGCGCTCCAATTGCGTCAACAGTTCAAAACGGCGATCATCACTGAAATTTGTATTGTAAACTGAAAGAAGTTAGATTTTACCATGGGAGACTGGCAATTTTGTACAGTTGTACTACTTTGCCATTTCATTGCAGTATCGGGCCAAATCGTGGTAAAACTCAGTATGGTTTTATACATTAAACGAGCACTCGCTTGACATTTTCGTTAGGCCCTACTGTTATCAATTTCCAGTTGCTATCAGTAGTATAAGCATCGGAAAAGGAAGTAACTGCAATACATTCTGGGTAAAACAACAACAAACAAACAAACAACAACAACTAAAACAAACAAGCAAACAAACAAAAAACGACAATGACTAGATCTAATTTGCAGTGATTTTCTTCATTCTGCGCTACTGATCATTTTCAAATTATTGGATAGGTTTCAACGGAACTTTTCACATCTCATTCATGATTAATTCCAGTGCTGCATCATGTGACAAAGTTGATGGTGGTGTGTGTGTGTGTGGTGTGTGTGTGTGTGTGTGTGTGTGTTTGGGTGGGTGTAAGTGAAACTCACCAGAGCGTACACATCCAAATTAACTGGGACCTGATAGCTGTGGCTTCCAGCTGACCCGGAAAGCAATGTCAAACGCGATCAAGACGATGACGACGATAATAATGACGATGACGACGGCTATGACGACGACAATGACGATAAAGTTGGAGTGAGACTGTCTGCATGGCGAGCGGATCAAAACCAAACATGCTTGTAGTCTCTTCGCCCTATGACATGTACAATGTGACTTGATATTGGCTGATTACGCTGCTTGCCTCGGATGATCCGCTCCGTCCCCCCCCCCCCCCCCCCCAAATCCCCACCCCCTCCTCTCCTTCTTCACATCCACCCCCCACTCCTAACCTCCCTCCCGCCTGCTCATCTGAGCAACACAAACAACAATTAAATAATGATTAATGTTGGACAGTAATAATAGTACTAATAATAGCAGCAGCAGCAGCAGCAGAAATAACAGCACCTGCAGCAGCAATAGTAGTAGTAGCAGCAGCAGCAGCAACTGTAACAGGAACAACAGCAACAGCAGTGGTGGTGGTATTAGTGTGCTAATCGCGAGTAGTACAAGCAAACAATAAACAAGAAAACAAGCATTCATAGTATCAGTAACAGTAGTAGGAGCAGTAGCTGCAGCAGCAGTAAATGTAGAAGCAGCAGCAACAGCAGCAGCAAGTAAAAACAACGGTAGTGTTCATTGTGCGGAATTTAAGCAAACATCAAACAACAGAACAAAGAATAGTAGCAGCAGTTGTAGCAGCAGTAACAGCAGCCGTAATAGTAGTACAACAACAACAACAACAACAACTACTACTACTACTACTACTACTACTACTACTACTACTACTACTACTAGTGTATAGAAGCAGAAGCATCAGCGGCAATAGGACCAGCGGCAATAGCAGCTGCTGCTGCAGTAACAGTCACAGTGGTAGCGATAACAACAAAAGCAGAGGTGTTGCTTGCGTTCACCATGGGGATCACAGTAGCAGTAGTAGCAGCAGCAGCAACTGCAGTAGCAACCGCAGTAACAACAGCAGCAGCAGCAGTTGTACATGAAGAATGCACCCCCCCAAAAAAAAAAACAACAACAACAACCAAAAAACAAACAAACAAACAAAAAACCAAACACTCACCAAATATATCATTATGATGATGATGGTTAGCAGCTGCAGCGGCAGTGGAGGTAACAGCATCAGCAGTGGCACCAGCAGTCGTGGTAGTGTCAGTCGTAGTAACAGCAGCAATAGCAGCAGTAAGAGTATTGGTACCAGCAGCAGCGGTAGCAGCGGTAGTTGTAGTAATAGCAGAGGCTGAAGCAACAGCAGCAGCAACAGAAGCAGTATCAGTTGTAGTGTTCATCATGGAGAAAGCAAGTTAATAATAAACAATATTACAACAACGATGATGGATCATTACGTTGATAGCAGCAGCAGCAGCAGCAGCAGCAGCAGCAGCAGCAGCTGTAGTAGTATTAAAAATGTTCATTTTTGGTAAAGCAATATAACGACCAGTAATGGTAACAGCAGCAGCACCAAGAGATTTAGTAGTAGTAGTAGTAGTAGTAGTAGTAGTAGGTAGAAACAGCAACAGCAGCAACAGTGATAGGAACAGAAGCAGTCACAGTAGTAATAATCATTTTGGAGAATATAAGCAAACAACAATATGAAAAATGACGATGATGATGGTAATAGTAGTAGTGGTAGCACCAGCACCAGCACAGCAGCAGAAGCAGTAGTAGTAGTAGTCATTGTCGTAGCAATAGTAGTAATAGTAGTGGTGGTGATGGTGATAGTAGTAGTAGTGGTAGTAGTATTAGTAGCAGTAGTAGTAGTAGTAACAGCAACAGCAGCAACAATAATAGCAACAGAAGCAGTCGCAGTATTAATCATAATTTTGGAGAATACATGCAAACAACAATATGAAAATTATAATGATGATGGTAGTGGTAGTAGTAGTAGTAGTAGTAGTAGTAGTAGTAGTAGTAGTAGCAGGACCAACAACAGCAGCAGCAGTAGTAGAAGTAGTAGAAGTAGAAGTAGTAATCGTAGTCGTAGTCATAGTAGTCGTAGTAGTAGCGACTGCAGCAGCAGCAGAAGCAACAATATAACAACAGAGCAGGAGCAACAGCAACAGCAGTCACGGCATTAGTAATGCTGATTTGCGGCGATGCAAAGAAATGAATAAATCAAACAATGTTGACGATCTTTGATGGATTCGATTCAGTTCGATTTGTGTTGTTTATAGCTCTGCTGGCCACAGGGGCCACGTTACAGCTGTCATATCGTAAACATTGGTTCTATGTGTGTTTGCTGAAAACAGCAACAACAACAACAACTGACGTCAAGAAATTAGATTATTTCAAGCATTATTACTCAAAACGGCCTGTGCTAGGAGTGGTAGTAGCAGCAGCAGCAGTGACTGCTGGAGCAGGAGCAGTAGTAGTAAAAATAAAAGTAGTAGCTGAATAGCGGCTGTAATGGCAGCAACAGCAACAGCAACAACCGTAGTAGCAGCAGTACTAATGTTCTTAATAGCAGCAGCAACACCAGTGATACTGCCGTAACAGCAGTAGTAGCAGCAGCAGTAGCAGTAGCGACAGCACCAGCAGCACCGCTCGTGACTGTCGTCGATAAAAGGAAATTAAACATACTATTTCTGTTATTTAAACTGAATCAAACCAAACTAAACCAAACCAACCAACTAAACATACAAAAAAGGACTTTCGACGGCACTCGTGCACCATATAGTTACAAACAGTTCACGGCCAGTCGCCAGAGGCAGCGTTCCCGTTTCCACCCGCCGAGTGGAACCGTTGCGTGTTCAGGGATCAATTTTCTCTTGGCCTCATCCGTCCGGTCGAATATCTGGAGGGCCTGCCTGCTGTCCCCTGTGGCGAGTGCGCCCGCTGTCGTTGTTCTGGCAACCGTTACCCGGTTACCGAGAGACAATGGAGTAAGGCTGTAACGGGAAAGACGATCAGGTTTGGTTTCCGATGCATCGATTCATTTTTGTTTGTTTGTTTTCCGTTTTGTCAGTATATGCATTTTCTGTTCCAAGGGATGTGGGTTATGCTCCTCATTGAATAAACCCACGGAGATTTCAGGCCACCTGAGTTGCTATGGATCAACAAAAAAAGCATCCCAGTTACCAACCAGTCCCCGACGAACCAACAAACCAGCCAACTATAACTCACAAGTAAATATGATAAAATAAACTGAACAAAATAACCTGCACCAAACGGAGCCGGATTGAGGGGGAGAGGTATCACAGGCCATTAGGGCTCTCAGTCAAGACCCAACGGCCTAATTTACAGCGATGCAATTAAGTACAATGCTACAGTCTGTTATATCTTTGTTCAAAACCTGAGATTCCTCAACTTGGCACTACGCTCACAGAGTATCAACTGTTTCGGCCGTTGTATAAGGCCGAGTTTCTGACCTTTGCATGCACTCAAATTGCACTAGCTGATTTGACTGATTTTTTTTTAACCCAGCGTGCATGCACAGTGTCTCAATTGTTTTCACCTTTATACACGGCTCGATGTCTGAACTCTGCAGGTGCTTACATTATACTACGTAGTTTGACGGTATACAAAACCTGAGGTGTGTGCGTGTGTGTGTGTTACTCTGGTAGGTGTCACAGTGGCTTGGCCTTTCTCATAAGGCCTGATGTTCTGAAGTCTGCATGCACACACAGTGCACCAACTGGTTCGACCTTTGTACAATGCCCGAATTTAATCTAAAGCCTGCAGACGCCCACAACACACCAACTAGTTTGACCTTTCCTCCTCTTCTTCTTCCCTTGAGTGACCAACATCAACATTTTGATGGCTACTGTCACTTTTGGGATGAAGCATGGCGCGCAAAAAAAAAAAGAAAAAAAAATCACTGGGGGGCACGCACCCTCGAGAGAAATGCCTCGAGGGTGGGAGCAGAGACTGCGTGGGGTTCTAAAGAGTTCCGGTCTCTGATGGTACGTGGGATGAAGGAGTATTTCCTATAATCAGTTCTGCAGAAGATGTTGTGGTAGGCTAGGATGTGACCTCGTCGTGCTCTGGTTTGGGGTCTCATGTTTGGGGCTTTTACATTTATCAGCCCATGGTGAATTTTAAAAAGCATTCCCAAGCGGGCACTTCTGCGCCGTTCCTTATGGGTGGGCCAGTTTAAATGATTCAACATATCGCCAACGCTGGATTTGTTCCTGTGTCGATTTAGGACAAATCTAACTGCCCTCCTCTGTACTGCTTCCAGTTGGTCGATTTGTTGTTGTTGGTGGGGGTCCCATACACAGCTGGTGTACTCCAGAAGAGGTCGTATGAGGGCCTTGACTGCTGTTGCCTTGATGGTCTCCAACCCAATCCGGAGGTTGCGTCTCAGGAAACCTAAAGCTCTGCTGGCTTTAGCACAGGTGTTGTTAATATGGGTGTTCCACTTGCAGTCAGATTGAATTTTGACGCCTAGGTATTTCACAGAGGAAACTTTGTCTAGTACATGTCCATGCAGGGTGTAGTTGTGACTCTTTCGTTCTCTGCATTTTGAAATCATGAGGACATTAATTTTTTTGGGGGGTGGAAGGACATGTCCCATGCTTTTCCCCATTTTTCAAGTTGATGCAGGTCGTCCTGGAGAGTTTCCTGGTCTTGTGCTTTTAGCACGGCCCGCTGAAGTGGGGTATCGTCCGCAAAGAGTCGGGTGTCCGATTGGACATATTCTGGAAGGTCATTAATGTATGATAGGAACAGAACTGGACCTATTACCGAGCCCTGCGGGACCCCAGACCTCAGCGGGACAAAAGTTGACGTGACCCCTTCAACAGTGACGGCCTAGCGGCGGTTGTGGAGGAGGCTGTAGAGCCAGGTGTTCACTGCTCTTTGTACTCCGTAATAGGCGATTTTGTGCAGCAGTAGGTCGTGGTTTACCTTGTGGAAGGCTTTTTCGAAGTCCATGACTACGACGTCTACTTGTTTGCATTGCTCGAGGTTGGTGGTGACTTTCTCCATAAATTCTAACAGTTGCGTCTCGCACGATCTCTGTTTCCTGAAACCGTGCTGCTGGTTGCAGATGATGTTGTTCTGTTCTAGATGCTGCATCATGTTGCTAAATAGAATATATTCCATAATCTTGCAGGGGACACTAGTGAGGGACACAGGTCTATAATTACGTGGATCGTAGTGATCACCTTTCTTGTAGATTGGCGTCACTAGAGCCTCTCGCCAGTCTGAGGGAACCTGACCTGAGCTAAGAGAAGTCCTGTATATGATGGTGAGAATAGGGGCAATCTCTCTAGCTAACTCTTTTAGAACTCGGGGTGGGATCTTGTCTGGGCCTGGGGCCCTGTTTGGGTTTAGGTCCTTGAGTAGTCGGTAGACACCCTCAACGGTGATGTTGATCTCACTCATGGTTGGATGTGGGGAAGATAACAGGGATATGTTACACTTTTGTTCAAATTCCTCATAAGTGTAGGTTCTTCCTTCGCTGAAAGCCTGGTGGAACTGGCTGTTGAGGGCTTCTGCTTTGCCTTTGCTGTCGCTAACTAGCCTACCACTGACTTTGAGTGGTGGGATGCCATAAGATGACGACTTTTGGTGTTTGATGTATGTCCAAAACTTCTTTGTTGACGGTTTTCTTGAGTGATCTAACGGTGGAGCTGAGTCTTGTTCTGAGTTTGACTGTGTAAAGAGTGAGTGGATGTAAGTCCAGTATGCTCTACGTAGAAGTCTCTGAATTTCCCTCTTCAGGTTGTGTACTTTCTCTTGAAGGTCGGGAGTTCTTTGTTTTTTCATCTTTTTGTGTGCTCTGTTTCTACGTGCTATCAATCTCCTTATCTCAGGGCTGATCCAGGGATGTGATTCTCTTGACTTACAGGTTTTATGAGGGATGTGTTCTTGAATACTGGAGTGAAGGGTGGTCTTGAACTTGTTCCATTGTTCCTCAACGCTACTGTCGGTGTCGGTTTGCAGACTGTCAGATAGTGTTGCCATCTTTACTTTGATACCCCCCTCCCCCAGTTGGCTTTGTGGTAGAGTGGAATTTAGCACTGTGCTTGTGTGAGCGCTTTTGGTCTGGTTGACAATTCACAGTAGACAATGTCGTGGTCAGAAAGGCCTGACATGACACTGACTCTAGCGATCATCTCTGGGACATTCGTGATGATTAGGTCCAGGGTATTAGCAGCCTTGTCATCATGACGCATTGGCTCAAGACAACTTGCTCCAGGGCCATGTCGTTGAGCAGGTCCATCAGCTGGTTTTGGAGGCCGATGGAAGTGGTACCTGGCTTGAGGGTCTTTGTCCGCCAGTCCCAGCCTGGGAAGTTCAGATCTCCAGCGATGAGCAGGTTGCCATTTGGCATATCACATGCTCGTCTCACTGATGTTTCGAAGTGCTGAAGACTGATACTGTCAGATGACTTTGGTCTGTAATATGCACAGATGTATAGGGGTCTTTTGTTGGTCCATATGTTGACCCACAGGATCTCGCAGTCTGTATCTAGCTCTGGTGTAGCTACGCTCTGGATGTTGGTGTGGATGGCTATGAGTACTCCACCTCCCTCTCTATTTCTGTCTTTCCTGTGTAGTCTGTACTGTTTTGGAAAAATTTCACTGTCGTGGATGTCTGCATCTAGCCATGTTTCTGTACCTATCACTATGTCAGACTTTACACTGTCCAGCAAGTTTAGGATCTCTACTTTTTTGCCTGCTGCCGAGTGGAAGTTTATGTTCAGGATTCTAAGGGGTCTGTTTTTTCCTGTGTTTTGCCTGATCGCTCTATTGGTCGTTGACGCATGATTTGGCTTGAAGTCTGTGGGGGAATCTGGGATAGGATGGTGTTCGCTTTCTACTGCACAATGCTTAAGTTTTAAAAGTCTGCATTTGTTCTAATGCACCAACTGGTTCAATCTTTGTACAAAGAGTGAGCTGTACATGTGTTCAGAATGTACCTTCTGGTTGGACCTTGGCACTAGGCCAGAGTTTCTGAATTGTGGTAGGGGTCAGAGTGTATGAAATGTTTTGGCTTTTCAATGAGACCCCGAACTATGAATACAGCGCACTTACAATGCATTGACTGGTTCAATATTTGCACTAGGCCAGTGTTGTGTTGTTTTCAACTGTGTACACAGCCACACAGCTCCAACTGGTTTAATCTGCCAGCTAGTCCAGCTTCTGTATAAAGACCAAACAGAACACAGTACACTCACAGTGCACTGACATGTTCGATTTTTGTACAATACCCATGCTTTTTTAACTCTGTGCATGCTCATAGTGTACCAACAGCTTCAACTATTGTACAGAGGCCTGAGTTTTTGTTTGTTTGTTTGTTTTTAACTCAGCACGGCTTAACCCGTTCCCTGCCTGGAACGAGTAACACTCGTCCAGAAAAGTCCAGAAAACCAAAAATCGTTACGCCCGGGACGAGAGTGTCTCGCCGTAACTTCGTAACAGAAAGCAGAAAAATCTACTTGGGAGACGACCCTCTAAAATGTTCTCACCTCTTCTACTGGTGTCAAGGAACGGCCCCTTTCCCTTCACGCGACCGCCCAACTGACCACATGATATGCAAATTGCGAGTTGAGAGGTATCAGCTGATAAGCATATTCAAGATGGCAGCTCAACCTAGCACTTCGTCGACGCGTCCCGTTTTCAAGCGTTACACTGCCCTTGATGTTCTAGATGACGTTCTAAAGTATCAAGATAGTGACGAAGAAGACCTTTGAGGATCGGATCCTGATACTAGCGATGAGGAGAAGACGGATGGGAATCAGCACCATCCACTTTTATCGGAGATACATGCTGGTGATGACGTGGCTTCATTGTTCTGTACACAAGGCAGCAGTGAAGAAAGCGCCGTTAGCGTGGGTGACGAAGCGGAAATTGCCGAACGCGTGCCGTCAACGAGCACTGCACCCCTTCCTTTCTTGACGAACGGGGTGGTGGACGTGGTACGGGCTCAGAACGACGGAGAAGGTCCCGTGGAAGCGGCCGGGGGCGTGGCATGGGGCGTGGTCAGCAACAGCTGATCAAAGAATGGCGAGAAAGAGGTGCACAGCCCTTCAGCCTTGCTGTTGTTTTGATTGGGAATTCTGGTCTGAAAGTCAGCTGAGCCAATTTTCAGCTGTACAAAGTTCCAGTCTTCAGTTCCTTCATGACCAGAAACCGGTTTCAGGCAAGTAGCTCTATTTTTCTTTTGTTGTTGTTTTTTTGTTTTTGTTTTTACTACATGATTCTTCATTCCTCGACTATTCATTTTCTGTATTTCTCTTCTTTGCCCTATATTCTACTGAAACCACATAATTATGGCAAATAATGACTGTATAGATAGGTGGGACTCTGTGTGTGTGTGTGTGTGTGTGTGTGTGTGTGGAAGCTGTTTGTGTGTATGCGTGTGTTGTGTGTGTGTGTGTGTGTGTGTGTGTGTGTGTGCGTGTGTGTGTGTGCTCAACTGTGGGTCTGCTTACTGTGTGTGGTGTCGTGTGTGTGTGTGTGTGTGTGTGTGTGTGTGTGTGTGTGTGCCCAATTGTGGGTCTGTTTGTGTGTGTGTGTGTGTGTGTGTGTGTGTGTGTGTGTGTGTGTGTGTGTGCCCAATTGTGGGTCTGCTTACTTATCTTGAAACTTTTATTCTGTATTTCAGATTCTTCTTCAGTTTCTGCATTTCAACGACAATGCAGCCATGCCAGTTGAAGGTGATCCAGGGTACGACCGGCTCTACAGGATTCAACCCATTCTGGAACATCTGCATGAACAGTTCCGGGAAGTGAATTTTTTTCTCACCTGTGCGTGTGTTCATGATTTTGTCAATGCTGTGACCAGACCGAGTGCCATCAGTGAAAGAAGACCACGTGGAGTAAAATTGTGAAGGAGGGAATGCAGACAACCTGAGGATTATGTCCAAGACCTTGTACGGCAAGTGATGGATTCCTATACAAGACAGCCTGGCAGTAATGTAAGTATTTGTGTAAAAACTAACACAGTTCCTACAGTGTTTTGTGTTATAACAAATGCACGCAATGTGTGTGTGTTTTTCTTTTTTCTTTTCAACAGACAATTGTTTATTTTTTTTCTTCAGGCTTTTTTTCCATGGTTGTCATTTTGAACATTTACCAATAAGTATTATACTATAACAATTTGGACCACACTGTATACTTACAGTGATGCTGAATAAACACTAACAGAAGGTTTTGTCAGTGTTGTAACATGTGTGTGTGTTCAGAAACTGTTCTTTTCTTGTAAAACCACCATTTTGTTACATCCCTGTCCATCCGCTAATGGCCAACAAAACTAGATTATATTATGTAGCATCATAGCTTAGGGTAAAAGGAAAGAGAAGCTATAAAGTCCAAGTCATATGTCAACAAATAAATAAACAGTGATTGAGGTATTGAACCTACCCCAAATAGTAAAATTATGCACCTTTCTAGTAGAATTGGGGTATCCCCAGTAACATACAGATTGTTACACAGAGGGACATTTATTGACAAATATGAATCCCAGATGTTTGTAATGTTGTTGAGCTACCACCAAAAGATATTTTTGCTGTGTTTAGTGGGCTTTCATTTGCTCAGTTGTTCTAAAACTCTCACATTGAAAACAAAACAAAAACTGTTTTATCACATGTTATTTGTGTGAACCATCATCATAACCAACAAAACCAATATAGAATGATGTGAAATTGTAGACAAGGGTATAAGTAAGTAATCCACAAAAAATCTAACAAATAACTCAAGAAATGGATGAATAATGTACATGTTAGTGAACATACCGTGAAAAGCATGATTATGCCCCTTTTTACCCAACAAATAGTACCCCCAATTATGAGCAGATTGTCATCAAGAACAACATTCCTTAGGAATTATATGACTGTCATGTGTTAGTGCTGATGTTGAACAATTAGTCACATCACTTTTTCATTGTTTACACTGATTTTATATGGTGCAATTTGTTTATGTATACTTGAAAACTGTTCTTTTTGTAAAACCACCAACATATGTATCCCTGTCCACCCCCTAATGGCCCACAAAACTACATTATTGTAATATAGCATCAAAGTTTGTGGTATAAGGAAAGAGAAGCCATAAAATCTAAGTCATATGTAAAGAAATACACAAGCAGTGATTGGGGTACTGAGCCTACCCCAAATAGTAAAATTATGCCCCTTTCTAGTAGAATTGGGGTACCCCCAGTAACATACAGATTGTTACACAGAGGGACATTTATTGACAACAATATGAATCCCAGGTGTTTGTAATGTTGTTGAGCTAACACCAAAAGGTATTTTTGTTGTGTTTAGTGGGCTTTTATATGCTCAGTTGTTCTAAAACTCTCACATTGAAAACAAAACAAAAACTGTTTTATCGCATGTTATTAGTGTGAACCATCATCATAACCAACAAAACCAATATAGAATGATGTGAAATTGTAGACAAGGATATAAGTAACTAATCCACAAAAAATCTAACAAATAACTCAACAAATAGATGAGTAATGTACATGTTAGTGAACATACCGTGAAAAGCATGATTATGCCCCTTTTTACCTAAAAAATAGTACCCCCAATTATGAGCAGATTATCATCAAGAACAACATTCCTTGGGATTTAGATGACTGTCATGTGTTAGTGCTGATATTCAATAAATAGTAAGACCACTTTTTCAGTGTTTTGACTCATTCTGTTTGGCGCAATGTGTTTGTGTATACTCGAAAACTGTTATTTTTGATAAAATGTTTATAATTAGAGTCTGCTGGACAGGGCAGATGACTGGGAGTGCACTGCAGACCTCCCAGAATGGAAGAGTCACCCAGAGATCATCAGCAAGAGTGGCATGAGACCAGACATAGTAGTCCACTCTAAGTCAACCAAGCAGCTGATCATGATCGAGCTCACGGTGCCATATGAGAACAGAATGGAGGCAGCTCAAATCTACAAGACTGAAAAGTATGCTGATCTGGCAAACAGCCTGAGGAGAGAAGGCTATCAGGTCAAAGTCCTCACTGCAGAAATTGGAGCTAGGGGGTTTGTAGGAACGTCTGCATACAGCCTCATGAAACAGCTCTCAGTTGCAGGGAAGGAAAAAACCAGAGCCCTGAAAGCAATGGCAGAAGCGGCAGAGAGGTGTTCAAGCTGGATCTGGTCAAGGAGGAACAAAAGTGAACTTCATAAGGCTTAATTTCCCTACAAATATCAGGTGTCCCTGTGGCTCAGTGGTTAAAGCACGAGTCATTAAGTGGAAAATGAGCATGTCCAGAGGGTCATGGGTTCGAATCCCAGCCATGGCTCGTCCCAAGATGGGGAAAAAAAAAAAAGGGGGGCAGCAGAGGGACATCCGGAGTCATGAACCGGGTGTGGCCCAACCCCCCTAGAGTGTCAGGAGATAAGGGCCGAAACACTTGCTTGAAGGGGGCTTCTCTTCTGAGGACTCTCTGCTGCCACGCTCTCCATAAGTTTCTTTCTACTGATGCATGGGTAAACCATTGACTTCCGGGAATAGGCCGGAGGACGTCCGGGAAAGACCGGAGGACACTGGGAAAGACCAGAACCAAGGGCTCTGTGGGCTGGCTCCCCACTTTGCCTTAAACATGTGGCTACTAAGAATAAAAGGAAAAGATGCTCCCAGGATTCACCGAAAGGGGGAGAGAATGATGAATCCATCGGTGCTCAACCGATCATGACTGCAAATCCCAAACGGACTATGAACATGGACCAAATGGAATATCCATGTGTCTGTGGAAAGCGTTTCGCTACCACCCGTGGCATGAAGATCCACAGAACAAAGATGGGATGTGTGAAGACTCATCTGAATGAGCAGCAGCGCACTGCATCAGCAGATAAGACGTCGGAAGACCAAGGCCAGGATTTAAACCACAGTGCCAAGGACATCCACGCTGTTGGTTCGGATGAGGAATTTGCACAGGCCCTCGATGCCAGGCACCTGAAACTCAACCTGCCACGAGCAAACGAAACTGAAGATTGGGAGAAACTGGATGCAAAAATCGTCCAAAGACTCGATGCACTGATAGGGAAAAGCACCCTGGAACACAAACTAGCCACATATGGGGACATTGTGTATGCCACATGTAGAGACGCCTATGGAGCAAAACTACCCAAAGAGAAAACACCTCCAAAGAAATCCAGACGCCAAGAAAAGATGGACAAGATCAGGGTCCAAAAGAAAAACCTCAAGATGCAAATGAAGACCGCACTGCCAGCTGAAAAACAAGGCTTGGAAAAACTGTGGAAAGACCTGAAAGAAAAACACAGCGCCCTCAGCAAAGCAGAATCTGCGAGGAAGAGGAAGAGCAAAAAGAAGAAGACACAAGAGCGCTTCTTCAGAGACCCCTTCCAGTTTGCCAGAACACTGTTTGAGCAGCCAAAATCTGGGACCCTAAGTGTGGACAAAGGAGTTCTTGAGCAGCATCTGAGGAAAACATACTCTGACCCACAGAGCAAAGCACCACTCGACATTCAAGGTCTGGTGTGGCCAACCAACCCTGAGAAACAGTTCAATGGCAAGCCTCCAACGTTGGCGGAAATCAAGAAGGTGGTCGACAAAGCCAGAGCCAAATCATCACCAGGGCCAAACGGAATACCTTACCAGCTTTACAAGAAATGTCCCAAGGTGCTGGAGTGGCTCCACAGGCTGCTGCGATCGGCTTGGAGAAACCAGAAGATCAGCGGCCAGTGGATGACGGCAGATGGTGTGTACATCCCCAAAGAGCAAAACTCAAGTGACATCAGCCAGTTCAGGCCAATATCACTACTGAACGTCGAAGGGAAAATCTTCTTCTCTGTCATGGCAGCAAGGCTGACCAAGTACCTGATGGAAAACAAGTACTTGGATGTGTCAGTCCAGAAAGGTGGCATCCCAGGCGTGGCTGGCTGTGTAGAACACGCCACAATGATCTGGGACGCAATCCAAAAAGCAAAAACAGAAAAGAGAGACCTGGACGTAGTGTGGCTTGATCTGGCAAACGCATATGGATCTGTGCCCCATGAGATGATACAGTTGGCTCTTGAGATGTACCATGTGCCAAAGAACATCCGCAACATGCTCAAGAAGTACTTCAATGGCTTCTCAATGCGGTTCTCTACCAAGGAGTACACAACAGACTGGATCAACTTGGAAGTGGGTATTGCAATGGGCTGTGCAATTTCCCCAATACTGTTCGTGCTGGCAATGGAACTCATCTTGAAAGCAGCAACAAACAACGCGAGACAAACAGACCTTGGCGATGGATACAAGATGCCTCCTCTCAAGGCCTTTATGGATGACACTACAGTGATTTCATCCAGAGAAGACGAGACACGTCATGTGCTGGAGAGGCTGGACGACATAGTTGCCTCATCCAGAATGAAGTTCAAGCCAAAGAAATCACGGAGTCTCTCACTGAGGAAAGGAAAAGTGGCCGGATCTGTGGTCTTCAGTGTTGCCAACCAGGCCATTCCAACAGTCACAGAAGAACCAGTCAAGAGCCTTGGAAGATGGTATGATGATACGCTGAAAGACACACAAAGAGCAAAAGAAACCAAGCAGATGGCGGAGGAAGGCTTGGAGACCATTGACCGGTGTGGGCTCCCTGGCAAATACAAGGTCTGGTGTCTGCAGTTCATGCTGATACCAAAGCTCCTATGGCCTCTTATGATATACGACATCTGCACCAGCATAGTGGAGGCAATGGAAGCCAAAATCAACAAGTTCACAAGGAAATGGCTTGGTGTCCCACCCTGTCTGACTGACATAGCGCTGTACTGTCACCAAGCAAAGCTGAAACTACCACTGAAATCCATCCTGGAGGAATACAAAGCAGGGAAGATCAGACTTCAAAGCATGCTGGAGGACTCAGGAGACAAGGTGGTAGAAGCAATCAAGCCCCAGCTGAAGACAGGCAGAAAATGGAAAGTTCAAGAGGCGATGGATTCTGCAAAAGAAAGTCTCAAGATCAGAGAAATAACAGGACACACACAGACCAACAGACAAGGACTGGGGGTGACCAAAACTGAATGGTGGTCAAAGGCCAAAGGAAAAGCCAAAAGAGACAAGATGATTCAGGAGATGAGAAAAGAAGAAGACCAAAAAAGACTCCAAAAAGCAGTCCAGCAGAGCCAGCAAGGGCAATGGACAACGTGGGAGAATGCACTCCAAAGAAGTCTCACTTGGAATGACATTTGGCGCATGGCCCCTCTCAGGATCAGCTTCATTCTCAGATCTGCATATGACCTTCTGCCCTCAAATGCAAACCTGGTGAAGTGGGGGAAAACAGCCGATTCTGCATGCCCCCTCTGCCATGAAAAACAAACAGTGGAGCATGTCCTAAGCTCATGTAAAGTAGCCCTGGCTCAAGGAAGGTACACATGGAGGCACAACCAAGTGCTCAAAGAGATTGTACAAGTAGTCTGGGCTAGTACCAACACCACAAAAGGGAAAATCAGGACTCCAAAAGCACCGCAACATTCTTCACGGCAGGAGGCAGCAAATCATGGCCAAGAACAACAGTGCCACTCGAAACATGCAGGCAGAGTCTGCTGGACGGGGTAGATGACTGGGAGTGCACTGCAGACCTCCCAGAATGGAAGTCACCCAGAGATCATCAGCAAGAGTGGCATGAGACCAGACATAGTAGTCCACTCTAAGTCAACCAAGCAGCTGATCATGATCGAGCTCACGGTGCCATATGAGAACAGAATGGAGGCAGCTCAAATCTATGAGACTGAAAAGTATGCTGATCTGGCAAACAGCCTGAGGAGAGAAGGCTATCAGGTCAAAGTCCTCACTGCAGAAATTGGAGCTAGGGGGTTTGTAGGAACGTCTGCATACAGCCTCATGAAACAGCTCTCAGTTGCAGGGAAGGAAACAACCAGAGCCCTGAAAGCAATGGCAGAAGCGGCAGAGAGGTGTTCAAGCTGGATCTGGTCAAGGAGGAACAAAAGTGAACTTCATAAGGCTTAATTTCCCTACAAATATCAGGTGTCCCTGTGGCTCAGTGGTTAAAGCGCGAGTCATTAAGTGGAAAATGAGCATGTCCAGAGGGTCATGGGTTCAAATCCCAGCCATGGCTCGTCCCAAGATGGGAAAAAAAAAGGGGGGGGGGGGCAGCAGAGGGACATCCGGAGTCATGAACCGGGTGTGGCCCAACCCCCCTAGAGTGTCAGGAGATAAGGGCCGAAACACTTGCTTGAAGGGGGCTTCTCTTCTGAGGACTCTCTGCTGCCACGCTCTCCACGAGTTTCTTTCTACTTATGTCAATTTCTGCTATACTGATTATCAACATAATCAAGCCATTTTGACAGGACATTGTAGACAAATGCATAACAACAAAACATGCAAAAAATCAAAGAGATCTGTCAAGAAATAAGTGAGCAGTAACCATTTCATTGAACCTACCCAAAAAAGCTAAATTTTACCATGGCATACAGATTTTCAGATGTGCTATTATACTGTGGCAGTGAAGGGGTTAAACTGGCTCATCTTTGTGCAAGGTCAGTGTTTCTGAACTCTGTGCTCACACTACACAAACTAGTTCGACCTTGACCTTTTGAACTCTGTATGCGCTCACAGTGACCTGGCTGGCTCGACTTTCGTCCAAAGCTTGAGTGTCTTAGCTTTGCACCCGTCTACAGAGCACGAGTTGGCCCGACTGTTGTGCAAGGCCTGACATTCAGAGCTCTACATGCACTGAAAGCGCACTTACTGGTGCGACCTTTGTACAGAGCTCACTTTCTTAACTCTCCACGCACTCGCAATACACCAACTTGTTCCACCTTTGTACAGGGCACGTGTTTTGAATTCTGCTGGCGTTGACCGTGGACCGACCGGTTTAACCCCACCAGCTGGTTCGACGTTTGTTCAGAGCCTGTGTTCTGAATTCTGTTCCCATTTAACAGTAGGACCGACTGGTACAATCCGCCGACTGCTTAGACCTTTGAACGAGGACTGTGTTTTTACACTGTGCTTGAGGTCAAACAAAGTGCACCAGTCTCTTTCACATGACCAGCAGTATGTGCGCCAAGAACAACAGTCAATGCCTTCTCAGGCTGTTGAAGTGTTGACGCACTCACGCCGGTGGTCTAGTTTAGAACATGTCTGATTGGATTCTGAAATATGTAGCCTTGGTGACGTCCTTTAACTCAAATTATGATTTTTTTTTTAATGCAATGACGAAGCGAAGTCCATTGATGAAATTTTAAAGTGAGTGTCACCTGAAATCTGTTCTTTTTCCTTTGGAAACTCTTACCAGGTATATAATAGTCCTTTTAAATCCCCAAATCTCTCTTCTCTCTCTCTCTCTCTCTCTCTCTCTCTCTCTCTCTCGTTGTTACAAACATACAGCAAACATAGGCATACAGTCACTGCTTATCTAATTACCTTTTTTTTCTTCCTTTCCCAACCGCTGCCCCACCCTACACCCCCACCCCCATCCTCCCCTGTCATCCCCCATCCCCATTTTGTTGTTGTTGTTGTTGTCTGCATCTTATGATTGCGTATATACGCATGCTTTTGTCAAGCCTTTGCATGCAAATGCGTTTGTGTGTGAATCATGTACTCCATAATCCTGTGCGCCTATATATTTTTTTTCTCCTTTTTTCATTTTCATTTTTTTACTCTCTTCTAATTTTTTTTTTTCATTTTCTTGTCTATAAATGTCATTTCATAATTTCGCTCAGCTAGGACAGATTGGAAGAATAGGTTCTGCCTAAAATCTCAATACTTCATCGAATAAAAGTCTTCAGAGTTCTGAGTTCTGAGTTCTCTCTCTCTCTCTCTCTCTCTCTCTCTCTCTCTCTCTCTCTCTCTCTCTCTCTGTCTGTCTGTCTGTCTGTCTGTCTGTCTGTCTGTCTGTCTGCCTCTCTCTTTGCCTTTCTGTCTCTGTCTCTCTCTCACTCCTCTCTCTCTTCCTTCTCTCTCCCCATTCCCTTTCCACCCTTTTATTTCTCCCGTCTCTCTCTCTATCTCTCCCTCTCCCCCCCCCCTCCTTTCCCTCTCCCCTCTCTCTCTTCCTTAATTGACAGATCACATCCAAAGTTAGACATAATTTTCGAATCGTGAATACATTTTCCCTCACTGTCACAAATGCATACAATTATTGTTGAATGTCTTCTCCGTTGAGCAAGTGCGAAGTTTCCAAGAAACCTTCATAACAGATATTGTTCTTTGCTTAATAATAATGATGATAATAATAATGATGATGATTATTTATGGCGCTTTATCTTACATGTAAGCCCTAAGCGCTTACAAATACAGAAAAGGTTAAAGAAACCATAAACGAAACCAATAAGAAGATGAATATTGCAATAAGTACCATGCATCTACAAACAAGGATGCATATTGACACCCACCCGCGCGCGCGCGCGCGCGCGCACACACACACACACACACACACACACACACACACCCCACATGATCCCACACACACTGTCGCACAACAACGGACACAACAGCGCGCGCGCGCGCGCACACACACACACACACACACACACACACACACACACACACACACACACACACACACCACATGCGCGTATCAGATACAGGTTCAAAGGCAGACATCAGAGAGCCACAGAATGAATTATGGTGAAAATCAGGGGCTGGCACAGCTTGGGAGTCAAGGTTGGAACTATAAGTTCTTATTTTCTCAATAAAAAAGGTCACAGAATTTCTGGGGTGACGCAGACTGAGGAACTGATAAAGGAAGTGGAGAAGATTTGGTTCTGCCCATTATGGTGTCTGTCACTTTGAACAGTTGCTTGGATGTAGTGCATGCGAGGATTTGTGCATTGTGGTCTTCGCTTGCTGTACAATTGTGTTACGCTTTTGTTTGCAAGTTGTAATATTTGTTTGTGGACGGTCAAACCAGTCTTTAGCCACTGTCTCTCTGCTCTCCTTTCACGTTTGGCGTCAGGTACTCGGGGTCCCACTGCTGGAAACCAAGGGGAAGGCGGACGAGTAGACACCTTGCGTCGGGTCGATGGGGCGTGGCGGTCCAAAACGTCGAGGAGAAGTTTGTTGACCGTCTCCGCTGCAGGAGAGGTCATGGACTGAAGACTGGACACAAAGTCAGTTCTGAAGGCTTCCAGGTCGATTGCAGCAATGTTGCGGGCCTCAACATACCGGGGAGGAGAACGAGGAAGGGGGGTATGCAGCTTGGCCAGGATGGAGTAGTGGTCGGAAGTGAGGGTCAACGTGGTGGAGACAGACTCTACAATGTCATCAGCAAGGTGGACAATCCAGTCAAGGATGTGGCCAGATTTGTGGGTTGGAGAGGTTACAGACTGCTTGAGACCAAAACTCTCAAAAGGATCCATGAATCGAGAGGTGTAGGAGTTAGAAAGGTTGTCCCAGTGGAAGTTGACATCACCAAGGAGTAGGGAATGGCCTTTGAAGGAATTCATATATTCAAGTAAATCAGGAAGTTCGTCAAGGAAAAGAGAGTCGTTCAGTTGTTTTTTCTTGCTGGATGGTGGACGATGCATGCAGAAAACGTGGAGGGAGGACTGGGGTAGAGAGATAGTGAGGTGTACCAGTTCAAAAGAGGTGTGGGCAAATGAAAATTCAGTGGTTGTGGAAATAGATGGAGAGAGAATGTTGGAGACGACGAACGCTTTGCCGCCGCCCCGCGAAAGCCGTGGGAAGCTGAGAGTGAAGTAGCCAGGAGGAGACAAATCAGTGTATTTGGCTTCGTCGCCGCAAGACGACAGCCACGACTCAGTAATGCACGTAACATTGACGTCATTGTCGATGACAAAATCATTGCGCATACTCATGCCATGACCCTTCCTCTACATTCATTTGTTTAGTCAATGTTGAACGAAATATTGTCTGTCTCTGTCACTATCTGTCTGTCTGTCTGTCGGCCTCTCTCTCTCTCTCTCTCTCCCCTCTCTCTCTCTCGGTCAGTTCAGGGTAGGGACCATCATAGCATAGGCTTCTATTTCTTTGATGACTTTCAATCCTTGCTCCATATTTCAAATTGAGTAATGGATTTAAGCGGTGACCAGCATTTTTATATTTTCTTCTTCAAAAGTAAAACAAGAAAGTTTTGAAATTTTTCCTAAACGGACCTGTTAACGTGTTTTTTTTTTTTTCTTATTCCGGTGGAAACGTCGCAGCTAGCCCCACATTTTAACCTCCGCACATTCTTGTTGAGTCACACGCCCAGCAACAGGGCATGTCGTGCGG
>CM065726.1:42253575-42263575 GCA_033310375.1 Conus canariensis | reverse complement strand
TCTTTGTTTGCAGGAGCCGTCTTTGAGCGTTTTTACAACGACGTACTTTGTAGCAAGACTAGTGTCGGTTTGTTGGTCTTCTGATGAATGGTAGAACTGCTGTGCGGGGTACATGTCTAGGAGGTCACGCAAGCACCCATTTGACAACAATGGTAGGGGCTTTGATGTGATGTATGAGTGGAAACTCGTGTATAATGTCTTTGTCCGTGAGTTAGTGCTTTAGAGATTAGCAGCTCTCCCTCCCTCCCCCTCTCTCTCTCTCTCTCTCTCTCTCTCTCTCTCTCTCTCTCTCTCGTTTATGCCTCTATATAATGTCACTGAGGAACATTGAATATGCTAGATATCAGGTCATCTGGTGTTACTGTCAAATCCCATCAATGTATCATGACTTATGTGTGCCTGCATGTGCCCACACATGTGTGAATTGTGCATATGTGAGCATGTAAATTACGTGTGCGTTCGCGAGTGTGCACGCTCGTGTGTGTATGCCAACGCACAGACCACTTTCCAGTCTGAATCGTTTCCGATAAACCAGTCTTTACGGTGTGCAGGATACGGCCTTGGATGTCATGGATTCAAGTCCCATCGGAAGCAAACATCTGTAAATATTTTGACCCCAGCAAACTCCTTATAGGCTACTTATGCTGTTAAGCATATTCTGGGCTATGATAGGAAAAGCTGGAACACGTCAGAGGCGACCGTCATTTATTGATAAGCTAAGTCTCACAGTAAGAGCGTCAACTCCTGATCAAATCTGCAGGTGCTTGTAACTCTCGGGCGTGATTGCCACTGGGAAATATTGTGAAAGAAAGTGTTGAATACAACCCTGTCATGTCATCTCAGAACAAAATACAGCACGGAAGCGTCATCTTCGTCACCCTCACTGACCTCAGTGAAAAAAAAAGAACAGGTGTTAGATTCGGTCGCTCTTGGTGCGCTTCACTCATGGAGACCTGATTTTATCGGTTCCCTCTCCGCCTCCAGTTCTGTGGTGTCATCAAGTTCATAGAGAACCGTTGAGTGGACATGATAGTTCCCTCCAGAGGGGGCGAGGGCCGATGGGTTGGGCGGACGCTTAAGCATGTTAGGTCCACGACTAAGCAAATATTACCGGCAGCAGGGGGCACAATGGGTGGTCTTCTGCGTCTGTTGGATCAGAACAGCTCCACGGAAGTCCATCACAGCAGTGCAGTTTGTCCTCTGATGAATGGGTTGCCTAAACACTATCTGATATTAAGTCGCTCCGGTCGTGTGGATTGCCGGAGCTGAGGATGAAGCTTAGAAGAGCTTGCGCGAACGAGGTTGGAGGGCATAGACGCAACCACCCAACACCTTTCCTCCTTCCCCTGTCTGCATCCATTTCCATCCCTCTTTCCCCTACAAAAAAATGTTTATGATAAAGAGGAGTCCGTTTTCTTCACCACGGTGTCAACCGAAAAGGGGTCTGCTCGATTTACAACATCCGACTCGCCAAATCCGTGGGTACGTCAAACGGAGAAACGAGCACGTTTCAACCCGTGCCGTTTTCTGCGAAAGATAAGACTCTGTTCCCACACAGCTGGCGCGACTGCAACAGCAGATTTCCTTCGCTTGAAGAAATGTAGCGCGGTGCCAGTTGCGGTCGGTAAGAAAGGTGTATCTGTTGTTCTTGTGACTAATACAGAACACGCTGGGGTCACTGAGCGGCGGTGTTGAATGGGGAACCCTGTTGTCATCAGTATCATAACCGAAGCTGAATAGCCCTACGTCCTGCTTTCCCCTGGCTTTGCTCCTTCATTCTTTCTTTTCTGTTCTCTGTCTCTCTCTGCACACACACACACACACACACACACACACACACACACACACACACACACACACACACACACACACACACGCACGCACGCACACACAAAGTCTGCTAACAGGATAGTCGGTGAAGTAAACGTTAACGATAACGTGTTTTCTCTACACCTTCTTCGTTGTCTACTTTTCTGTATTCTTTTTAACTTCTTATACAGATCACAAATGAGGTACAAAGAAATGCGGACTACGAAGTAATGGACTGATGAGAGAGAGAGGAGAGAGAGAGAGAGAGGAGAGAGAGAGAGAGAGAGAGAGAGAGAGAGAGAGGAGAGAGAAGAGAGATCTACGGGTAGTCGGACAGAGAGCAAACCTGCATGAAAAACGAACTGTAAGGACTTGCAATATCAATCGTCATTGGATAACTTACCTCAAAAACACATTCCAGTTTAGCTTCGTGAAGAAAAAAAACATCGCATGACTTACGCAACTGAAAACTCCACGGAAAACGTCGGATGCAATCTTCAAGACAAGCACGTCATCAAGGCAAAAAAACTAACCCCCCCCCCCCCCCCCACACACACACAAAAAAAAAAACTGTGTACCAACAACCACTATACACCTACTGAACAGAGAAACCCGGGTTTCTAAAGCATTTGTCTGACGCCGCATGTTGGGCACTTGGCTGGCCTGCCGTAAGCTGTCGATTTGCTGTGTCCTGGTTTGTCCATCAAGCGAGCCCGGCAAGGAAGAAGACGGATTACGTGTGGTTGTCTGCTGGTCGATTCGATGGGCCTTTGGATGCCAGATGAAAGAGACGTAGGTGAAGGATGAGTGTTTTTAGCGCTTTCTTGTCTGACAGAGAATACTATTTTTATGATCATTCCCATGAATGATATAAACAACTTACAAAGCGTGAGCACACACGTACACCTGTACTCGTTCGAGCACATACCGGTACAGACAGGCAGACCAGACAGACAGACAGAAAGACAGTTAGACAGACAGACAGACACACATACACACACAAACACACACATGCACACACACGTACACACATGCACACACACGCACACACACATACACACACACACACACACACACACACACACACACACACACGCACACACACACACACACACACACACACACACACACACACACGCACACACAAACATACACACACTCGCACATGCACACCTCCCCCCCCTCCCCCACACACGCACAGTACAGACCTAGTGTAATCCACTGTGTCATGGGGAGGGCGAGGAGTCGACAGACAACGGTCTCATCATTCCACAGCTTATCCTGTCTTCTGAACATCCCCAGATTCCCGTGAGCACCCTACTTTCTTCTAAACATCCCACTTACCCCTGAGCATCTTAATTACCCCTAAAAGGATACCTTCCTGTTAACAACTTACTTTCCTCTTAACATCCATCTTTTACTGATGATACAACATTTCTCCTAAGCACCCCACCTGCTTCTGAAGATCCCACATTCCCAAGAATATCCAACCTTTCCCCCGAAAATCTCATCTTTACATGAACATCCCATCTTCCCGTGAACATTCCACCTTACTTTGAATACCGCCCCCCCCCCCCTACACACACACGCGCGCGCGCACGCGCGCGCTCACACACACACACACACACACACACACACACACACACACACACACACACACATCCGCGCACATGCACAAACTTTACAGTCACCCTAACGCCCGCTTTTTACTGCTTTCTCAACCCCACTCCCCACACTTTCCACCCAATCCATCTTCCAACATTGACAACTGCTATGACATTTGTCGCCGACTGAAAACTGAACGTCCCATCTTCCTCTTAACAACCTACACACACGCCACCTTCCTTTAAACGTCTCACATTTTCCTTAACACCCCATCTTTCCCTGAATATCTCATCTTCCTCAGAACGTCCAATCTTACTCTGGACTTCTGCTCTTTCTCTGAACATCACCACCTTCCTTTGGATAATTCACCTCCCCAAGGACATCCCACTGTACTCTGAACGTCTCACCTTCCTCTGAGAGTCTCACCTTATTGTGAATGTCCAATCTTCGTCTAAACATCGCACTTCCCTCGAACATCCTACCTTCCTTTGAACATCCTACCTTCCTTTGAACATCCCACCTTCCTTTGAACATCCTACCTTCCTTTGAACATCCTACCTTCCTTTGAAGATCCTACCTTCCTTTGAACATCCTACCTTCCTTTGAACATCCCACCTTCCTTTGAACATCCCACCTTCCTTTGAACATCCTACCTTCCTTTGAACATCCCACCTTCCTTTGAACATCCTACCTTCCTTTGAACATCCTACCTTCCTTTGAACATCCTACCTTCCTTTGAACATCCTACCTTCCTTTGAACATCCTACCTTCCTTTGAACATCCCACCTTCCTTTGAACATCCTACCTTCCTTTGAACATCCCACCTTCCTTTGAACATCCCACACTTCCTTTGAAGATCCTACCTTCCTTTGAACATCCTACCTTCCTTTGAACATCCCACCTTCCTTTGAACATCCTACCTTCCTTTGAACATCCACCTTCCTTTGAACATCCTACCTTCCTTTGAACATCCTACCTTCCTTTGAAGATCCTACCTTCCTTTGAACATCCTACCTTCCTTTGAACATCCTACCTTCCTTTGAACATCCTACCTTCCTTTGAACATCCCACCTTCCTTTGAACATCCTACCTTCCTTTGAACATCCCACCTTCCTTTGAACATCCTACCTTCCTTTGAACGTCCCACCTTCCTTTGAAGATCCCACATCTTTCCCTGAACGTGTCACCTTCCCCCGAACATCCCATCTTCTCTTTAACATCCCACCTTTCACTCAACATACAGCCTCCCTCCAAACATCCCACTTTCCTCTTAACATCTTATCTTCCTCTGAACAACACACCTTCCCCCTCGGATATGGGATCTGCCTCTGAGCATCCCACGTACCTCTGAATTTTCCACCCTTCCATGAGCGTCCCGTCTTCCTCTAAAAGTCCCATCTTCCTCTGAACATCTTTCCTTCCTCTGAACATCCCACCTTTCTGGGAACATCCCACCTTTCTGGGAACATCCTACATTCCTGTGAACATCCCACATTTCTCTGAACATCCCACATTTCTCTGAACGTCCCACATTCCTCTGAACATCCCACATTCCTCCGAACATCTTTCCTTCCTCTGAACATCCCACCTTTCTGGGAACATCCCACATTTCTCTGAACATCCCACATTCCTGTGAACATCCCACATTTCTCTGAACATCCCACCTTTCTCTGAACATCCCACATTCCTCTGAACATTCCACATTCCTCTGAACATCCCACATTTCTCTGAACATCCCACATTCCTCTGAACATTCCACGTTCCTCTGAACATCCCACCTTTCTCTGAACATCCCACATTCCTCTGAACATCCACATTCCTCTGAACATCCCACATTCATCTGAACATCCCACATTCCTCTGAACACCATTCTCTGAATCCCTTCTGACATCCCTTCCTTATCTCTCTGAACATCCCACCTTTCTCTGAACATCCCACATTCCTCTGGACATCCCACATTCCTCTGAACATCCCACCTTTCTGGGAACATCCCACATTCCTCTGAACATCCCACATTCCTCTGAACATCCCACATTCCTCTGAACATTCCACCTTTCTGGGACATCCCACATTCCTCTGAACATCCCACATTCCTCTGAACATCCCACATTCCTCTGAACATTCCACCTTTCTGGGAACATCCCAGATTTCTCTGAACATCTCACCATTCCCTGAACACCCCATCTTCAACTGAACATGCAATGTTGCTCTCAACATCTTATCCTCCTCAAACAAATCCAACCTTCCCTTGAAGATCCCGATTTCGCCTAAGCATTCCGCATTTGGCCGAACATCCCATCCCCTGACCATCCATGCTTCTTGAAGATAATATCTTCCCTGGAATCCTAACCCTTCCGTGAAAATGACACTTTCCTCTGAACATTACATCTACCTTGAACATTATTATCTTCAAGTGAACACCACACCTTCAGCTGCAATCCTAGCTCACCTGAACATCTTTAGTATCCAACTCCCCTGAACATTGCACCTTCCTCTAAGATTCTAACTGGCATGTACATCCCACTTTCCCTGAACCTGCTGCTGAACATCCCGTTTTTTCAGCTGAATATCCATATCCCACTTTCCTTGATCATCCGGCTTTCCCCTGAACATCCCATCATCCCCGGACATCCCATGTTCCCATGGAGTTCCTATCTTCTCCTGAACATTTTAAAACATCCCATCTTCCTTGAACATTTCGCTTTCCCTGAACACTAAACAACCACACACGTACAACCCACAATCTCAGTGAAATCCCACCTAACCTCGAATATCCCAAATTCTACTAAACATCCCACCTTACCCTGAACCAACCCATCTTCTTTTAAATTCGAATTCATCTGAATTTCCCATCTTCGTGTAAATATCCCACCTTTTCCATAAACCTCCGACCTTCCTCTAATATCCTATCTGATCCTGGACGTTCCATCTTCCCCTCAACATCGCATTTTCCTTGATCATTCCAGCTTCCCCTCATGCACCTCCCACCCATTTCATAACTATCTGCCACGTATTGTTTCCATTTGCTTCGTGTTTCCCTGCCTCAACAACCCATTAGGTGAACGTCATTCGGCGTCAGATGAACAAAGCCATGATCAGGGGCTACCAGACAGCAGGACTAATAAACGTCAAGTGAAGGTAAAAAAGACAGAACGAGGAGAATGATAACAGCCCATGTAAAAACGATAATACATTTGTGCGACCTTGTGCACATGCGATTCAGAGAGAGAGAGAGAGAGAGAGAGAGAGAGAGAGAGAGAGAGAGACACGCGCATAGACACACACATCACACACACACACACACACACACACACACACACACACACACACACACACACACACGCACACACACATACACACACATTCACACACACACACACACACACACACACACACACACACACACGCACACGTACGCACACACGCACGCACGCACACACACACACACACACACACACACACACACACACACACACACACACACACACACACACACACACATCCGCGCACATGCACAAACTTTACAGTCACCCTAACGCCCGCTTTTTACTGCTTTCTCAACCCCCACTCCCCACACTTTCCACCCAATCCATCCTCCAACAATGAGAACTGCTATGACATTTGTCGCCGACCGAAAACTGAATTGCTAAAACTCCACCCCTATTCCATCACATGAAAAAAAAGAAACAAAGAGAATGAAGGAAAGAAACAAAGAAGGAAAAAATAAAATAAGTAAGGTTTGAAGGAATGAATGTAGGAAGAAAGGAGGAGAAAAAAAAAGAAATAAGGATGAAGAACGAAGGAAAGGTAGAAAGCCAAGGATAAGAAGAAAATGGAAGTTGAAAAGAAAAAAGGAAGGAACGAAGGAAGGAAAGAGAGAAAGAAAGAAAGAAGGAAAGAAACAAATGGGAAAGAACAAAATAAAGGAGTAAGAAAGAGAGAAAGAAAGAAAGAAAGAAAAAAAGAAAGAAATGGAGGACATAGGGCAAAGAAATACAAGAAACACCGTAGCGCAAAGAAATTTTTAATTCTGCACTGACACGTTTCTATTACGAAATTCGGTAAACGGGAGGAAAAGGGGGTTGAAGGGGGGATAGGGGAAGGGGAGGGGTGGGGGGGGGGGGGTCCTGTTGCATCGGCATCCAGTGCATTTTTTTCGGGGCGACTCCAGTTTCAGAACAGAGCTTAAAAAAAAAAAAAAAAGGGTGGGGGTGGGGGGAAGGGATGGGGGTTGGGGGACCCCGGAAGAGCGCAAATTTACGCCATGGTTGAATGATTTTTTTGGATGCGGGTCATTAGCAAAGGTTGTTTCTTTTCCCTGTGAAACAGTTGGTTAAAGATTTCATGTTCTCTTGTGATGCTTAACAATCTAAGTTCTTACATTTGTTATCAGGAATGGATTTTTCCCCTTGTGGGATACTGGAGAAAAGACCTTTTTTTTCTCTCCTGTGGAACATCAGACCGTTTTACTATGGTGGGGGTGCTAAGATGTTTCCCATGACATCGCGGGGATATTAGATAGAGGTGTTTCGCTTGTGGGTCGTTGGTTGCAGATGTTTCTCAAGTGGGGGGGGGGGGGGGGGGTATAAAAGAAGGTTTTGCGTGTGGGATGTTAGGTACAGAAGTATTTTATGTCCAGGATAACATCACGATGTTTTCCTTTCGCTGGCACTGGATAAAGATGTATCCCATGTGGGGATGGTAGATTCGCTTGTGGAATATTTGATACAGATGTTTCCCTAGTTGGGTATTACATAGAAAGTAAAGATGTTTCCCATGTGGGGATGGTAGATTCGCTTGTGGAATATTTGGTACATATGTTTCCAAAGTTTGGGTATTACATAGAAAGTAAAGATGTGTCCCAAGTTGGGTATTACATAGAAAGTAAAGATGTGTCCCAAGTTGGGTGTTACATAGATAATGTAAAGATGTTTCCCAAGTTGGGTGTTACATAGAAAGTAAAGATTGTGTCCCAAGTTGGGTGTTACATAGAAAGTAAAGATGTGTCCCAAGTTGGGTGTTACATAGAAAGTAAAGATTGTGTCCCAAGTTGGGTGTTACATAGAAAGTAAAGATGTGTCCCAAGTTGGGTGTTACATAGAAAGTAAAGATGTGTCCCAAGTTGGGTATTACATAGAAAGTAAAGATGTTTCCCAAGTTGGGTATTACATAGAAAGTAAAGATGTTTCCCAAGTTGGGTATTACATAGAAAGTAAAGATGTTTCCCAAGTTGGGTGTTACATAGAAAGTAAAGATGTTTCCCAAGTTGGGTGTTACATAGAAAGTAAAGATGTTGCCCAAGTTGGGTGTTACATAGAAAGAAAGATGTTTCCCAAGTTGGGTGTTACATAGAAAGTAAAGATGTTTCCCAAGTTGGGTATTACATAGAAAGTAAAGATGTGTCCCATGCGAGTGTTACATGAAAATGTGTTCAGTGTGAGATACCGGATGAAGAGATTTCCTAATTGTGGTATGAGACAGAGATATCTCCCATGTGAGATTTTGGATGAGAACGTTTTTCCACGGTATTGGATTATGATGTTTCCCATGTGAAATACTGGATAAAACTTTCCCGTGTGAGGCTCTGAATATTTCCTTGTTAAATATTGGATGTTTCCTAGATAATGGATGAAAACGTTTGTCCTTGTCAGGTATTGGGTAAACATTATTTCTGTGATGCACAGAATAAAGATGTTCCCCACGTGAAGTATTGGATAACGATGTTTTCTTTGTAAGGTGTTGGAAAATAGAAGTTTCATACGTATAATATGGATAACGATGTTTCCTATGTAAAGTATTGGATAACAATGTTTCCTATGTAAGGTGTTGGATAACGATGTTTCCTATGTAAGGTGTTGGATAACGATGTTTCCTATGTAGGGTACTGGATAACGATGTTTCCTGTGTAAGGTATTCGATAACGATGTTTCCTATATAAGGTATTGGATAACGATGTTTCCTATGTAAGGTGTTGGATAACGATGTTTCCTATGTAAGGTGTTGGATAACGATGTTCCTATGTAGGTGTTGGATAACGATGTTTCCTATGTAAGGTGTTGGATAACGATGTTTCCTATGTAAGGTGTTGGATAACGATGTTTCCTATATAAGGTATTGGATAACGATGTTTCCTATGTAAGGTGTTGGATAACGATGTTTCCTATGTAAGGTGTTGGATAACGATGTTTCCTATGTAAGGTGTTGGATAACGATGTTTCCTATGTAAGGTATTGAGTAGTGATGTTTTCTATGTAAGGTACTGGATAACGATGTTTCATGTGTAAGGTATTGGATAATGATGTTTCCTATGTAGGGTATTGAATAACGATATTTCCTATGTAAGGTGTTGAATAACGATGTTTCCTATGTAAGGCATTGGATAACGATGTTTTCTATGTGAGATTATGGACGAAGATATATCCCATATAAGGTATTGGATAAGGCTGTTTCGCATGTGAGGCACTGGCTAAAGATTTTCCCATGTGAGGTATTGGATACAAATATTTACATTGTGAGATATTGGTTAAAGATGTTTCACATGTGAGGTACTGGATGAAGATATTTACCTTATGAGTATTGGATAAAG
>CM065726.1:42241075-42248575 GCA_033310375.1 Conus canariensis | reverse complement strand
TGACGGAAAACAAAATGACAAGTGTTTAGCTTTAGGGATAATTTATATGTTTATCTATCTGTCTATCTATCTGTGTATCTGTCTGTCTGTCTCTCTCTGTCTGTGTGTCTCTGTATGTTTGTCTATATGTCAGTCTGTCTGTCTGTCTGTCTGTCTGTCTCTCTGTGTTTGTGTGTGTATCTGTGTGTGCGTGCGTGCGTGCGTGCGTGCGTGCGTGCGTGCGTGCGTGCGTGCGTGCGTGCGTGCGTGCGTGCGTGCGTGCGCGCGCGCGCGCGCGCGCGCGCGCGTATGTGTGTGTGTGTGTGTGTGTGGTGTGTGTGTGTGAGTGTGCATGTGTGTGCGTGCGCGCACAAATTGCAATGAAAAAAATAGTCCTCTCTCTCTCTCTCCTCCCTCCCTCCCTCCCTCTCTCTCTCTCTCTCTCTCTCTGTGTCTGCCCATCTGTCTTTCTATCTGCGTGCCTGTCTGCCTGTCTCTCTCTCTCTCTCTCTCTCTCTCTCTCTCTCTCTCTCTGGCTTTTTTTTTAACATATTCAAATTTTGTGAGCATAGCCAAAAGTGTATTACTGTATATTATAAAATTCTGTTCTTGTTTCAAAGCGGAACTCTGTGACTGTTCTTGAACTGATTTTGATGTCGAAATCCAGCATTTGATAGCCTATAGCACGGAGCCGAACGATGGGTGATTGACCATGCCCTCATTCACTGCGGATATTTCATTTGCACACAGTTGTGATTTTGTCTGAGACCACGTAGATAGATGTCCAACATTTTTGTTCTCCGCGATCAAGTGTACTTAAAAGAACGCAGATGAGTTTCGAGGGTTACCTTATAAGGCAATATAAGATATTACAAATAGCAGTAGGGAAAAACATAGGTGTCGATTGTTAGAAAGAAGCTATTTCAATACAACTTTCTTACTTTTAGATGCATCCTTTATAAGGGTCTATTCACTGCTTTTATAAATAAAATGCCTGGTTCTGTTTCTGTCTCGGCATGCCTGCCAGACTGTCTCCCTATCTGTCTGCCTGTCTCTCTTGTTTGCGCGCGCGCGCGCGTACACACACACACACACACACACACACACACACACACACACACACACACACACACACACGTGAGCGCGCGCACACACATACAGAGACAGAGACACATACAGACACAGACAGGCGGACAGACAGACAGACGGACAGACAGACAGACAGACAGACGACAGACACACACACACACACACACACACACACACACACACACACACACACACACACACACACGTTTGCAATCCACTGAAATGGAAACGTCCCACACATAAACAACCAACTCTCGCTTTTTTTTGGTTTTGTTGTTGTTGTTGTTGTTGTTTTTGCTGCGAGGGGTTCTATTTTAAGGAGCACGTTTCCTGACTTTTGGCAGTAATGGAAGACCCAGTAAAAGCTTCAGATTTACAAAACTTCCTGGAGCACCCTGCCCATGAAGAGAGCATTAAACCCGTTTTCAGGGCATTTGTCTTCCCCCCTCCCCCCCCCCCCCCCCCCGGGTTAATCGCCAAACCAGTTGTTGCGTGGTGAGTTGTTTCCCCTGTGAAGTGCACGGAGCGCATAGACGTCCAGACTTCGAAGTCATACATACAACGGCGGTGAGAGTAGTTTGAGGTGGTTTGTTCTAAGCTGAAAAAAGCGTTTGATGGAAAATACATAATCGCACATTACAGGGCATGGTAATGTATGTATGTACTTAATTACACGATTGCTTGCACGTTTGTGTACGCTTATACGTGCTGATACAGGTATAGACGCAGGCACCCACACAGACACACGCATACACATACATATGCGTTCGCACGCACACATGCACGCACGCACGCACTCACGCATACACACACAACACACACACACACACACACACACACACACACACACACACGCACACACACACACACACACACACTCACACACACACGCGCGCGCGTGCAAGCACGCATGCACGCACACACACACACACATGCACACACACACACACACACACACACACACACACACACACACACACACACACACACACACGCACGCACTCGCGCGCGCGCACACACACACACACACCACAAGAGGGGGGGGGGGGGGTAGGTTTACAGCTCATCAGAATTAATACAGCCCACACGTCTACAATTAATCCGGCAGTTTGTGCGCCAGAGTTTCTTCAGGAAGGGCCTTTTAAATCTAATGGAAGACCCAGTAAAAGTTTCAGATCTACCTAACATCCAAGTGCACCATGCCCTTGAAGACAGCACTAACCCTGCAGTCAGGACAGCTTTCATTTTTAATGCCTTGATCGCCGAACCGGTTGTTGTGTGCGGCGTTAGCTCCCCTGTTGCTGAGAGACCGTGTATAGGAAGCAGCGGTATTTCACTGCTGAGTCAAATGGAATGTTCATGCAGATATCATATATTCAGCGGTGGCTTGTAGAGTTTGAGGTTTTCATTTTTTTTTTAAATCTGAAATACACGTATGACGGAAAATACACAATCACACATGTGCGTGCCTAGTCATGTATGGTTGCATGAAATCACTCACGGACTTAGTCCAACACCAGTTGCCGGCAAGTTTGTACATACTTCACACAGACGCAGGCAGAGACATGTACACGTCCTCACGCACGCACTGACGAACGCACGCACAAACACACACATACGCACACTTACACACACACTTACACACACACACACACACACACACACACACACACACACACACACACACACACACACACACACACACATTTATACAGATAGACATGCACACACATACATACGCACACACTACACACATACTGACATACAGACACACAGACACGTAGACACACACATACACACACGTACACACACACACACACACACACACACACACACACACACACACACACACACACACACACACATGTATTCAATCACACCAAAACGCGCAGGGGCGCACGCACGCGCACATAAACATCTACACACAATACACACACATATATACAAACTCACACGCTACCACCACCACCACCACCACCACCACCATCACCATACCACACCACACCATCACCACCACCAACACATACACACACACGCACGCACGCACGCACGCACGCACGCACGCATGCACGCACGCAGGCACACAGGCACACACACACACATTCTTTTTTGCTTGGTTGGGCGCTAAACTGAACGTTCATGGGGGCATCTGGCACTCCAGACAGGCAGAAAAGGATCTTTATTTATGTTACGGATTCTTTTACTTTTATCCCTCTCATTAAAGGAAACACGGAATGGAAATGTTACACACGTACAAACAGCGGAATGGTTACGTGTACACACGCATGCGCAAAGTGGACTCTACTTGAGTTCATGCGCGCGCGCGCGCGCGCGCGCACACACACTCACACACACACACATGCACGCACGCACATATGCACGCACACTCACATGCACGCACACATACACGCACACACAAACACACACATGCACGCACACATACACATGCACGCACACACACACACACACACACACACACACACACACACACACACACACACACACACACACAGTTTATGACACGCCCGCGCACATATACACACACAGGCACGCACACTCACATAGACACACAGATACACAGAGAAAATTACACATAGATACAGACACACAAAATGATACACAAACACACGTACCCGTACGCACGCACGCGCGCGCGCGCGCGCGCACACACACACACACACACACACACACACACACACACACGTGCGCGCGTTCACTCCTTCGAATATGCACGCACACAAAGGAAGACAGAAAAACGTAAAGACACACGCGCGCACACAGACAAACAAACCGACAAACAGATAGACAGAAAGAAGAGTGACAGACGTACACACAGAGGTATGAAGCTGACTGGGATTAAACCATTTTCCCAAACCAACAAATAATCCATGATACCTGGATGCCAGAGGTTCTTCAAAAGGAAAGAAAAGAAACGAAAAAATCGGTGAACGTGGAACCGATGGAAGACGCATTGAAAGAGTTAGGTCTCCACAACTTCCTGGCGCACTGCGCCCTTCGAGAGAGCATTAAACCTGTTTTGAAAACAGACCTCTCTCTCTCTCTCTCTCTCTCTCTCTCTCTCTCTCTCTCTCTCTCTCTCTCTCTCTCTCTCTCTCTCTCTCTCAATAAGATCAATGAAGAAGCGGTTTGGTTTGATGGCAGTGAACGCGCTCTGCTCTTTACCCATCACGGAGATTTCCGTCACTTACAGAGATGTCAAAAGTAGTCGCCGCAACTGTGTGTATAGCTGTCCACATACACACCAGAAATAGTTGCCATTCCTGCTGTGTGCATAGTTATTCAAAAGCTGACTTCAGAAGTGGTTATCAATAGCGGTGTGTGTATAGCCACACAGAGGTTTCAGTCAAGATTATAGCTATATGCATACAACAGGAACTCTCTCTCTCTCTCTCTCTCTCTCTCTCTCTCTCTCTCACACACACACACACAACGCGCGCGCGCCGTACGTGCATGCATGCATGCATGCAGGCAGGCAGGCAGGCAGGCACGCACGCACGCACACACACACACACACACACACACACACACACACACACACACACACACACACACACACACACACGTTAAGTGCGCGCGCATTCGTATGCATGCAAACACGCATCCATATATGATTCTAGGCTGTCAACTTGTGTGTGAATGAGTGTTTGCATAACAGGCTATGCACCTGGTGGAAACACGGCTTTCAGTTAAAACAATACTATTTCTACCTAAATCCCTGCTACCCACCGTTGCAAGACTGTCCGCAGACTCGGGATGTCCCCGTGAATGTTCCACGCAGACCGAAGTATTATTCACTGCTCCTTCCACCGGAGATAACTAAGCACACAGCAACTGGTAAGCTGATTAAAAAACGAACAACAAACGAGAGAGAGAGAGAGAGAGAGAGAGAGAGAGAGAGAGAGAGAGAGAGAGAGAGAGAGAGAGACGGGGGAGAGAGAGGGAGAGACGGGGAGAGAGAGAGAGAGAGAGGAGAGAGAAGAGAGAGAGAGAGAGAGAGAGAGAGAACTGCTCTGACACCAGTTCCAAGAAACTTTTGTGACAGGAAATTTAAAAGAAAGGAAATACAGTATTGGAAAGATGTAACGAAGATCTATCATCATCATCATCGTCATCATCATCATTATTGTTATCATCATGATTATAATGATAATGATCATGATCATCATCATCATTATTATTATCATGATGATGATGATGATGATAATGAATTTCATTATTCTTATTGTTGTTGTTATTATCATTATTATTATTATTATCATCATTATTATTATTAATTTTTATCTGTAATTTATTATCTTTTCATTTTTTACAATCTTAAGTAGTAAGCTACATACAGTTATCATTAGAAACACCTTTGAAATAAAGTTTGATCAACAGTACCCTGGTTATTTAACTTTCGCTGTGTCCAAAGTCCATACATTTGATTGAAAAGACCCGATGGGGATCACAAACCCCAAGAAAAAAGAAATCATGCCCTGAAGAGAATAACGCTATAAAAATTGTTTTGTTCGGTGCCAAAGATGTGACAAAAGTTAAGGAAAATAGGTGTTCAAGAGAGATAGATAAACCCTACACACTCTGGGAGGAGATCCTATTGAGAACGGCAAATTTCTCTGGGAGCCGGATAGTTCTCTCAGCACCAGGCATCTCACACAGAGAGGGAATACAAGGAACGTGCGTCTCTCTCTCTCTCCTCTCTCTTCTCTCTCTCTCTCTCTCTCTCTCTCTCTCTCTCTCTCTCTCTCTC
The DNA here is from genome assembly GCA_033310375.1 of Conus canariensis. Lineage (NCBI taxonomy): Eukaryota > Metazoa > Mollusca > Gastropoda > Neogastropoda > Conidae > Conus > Conus canariensis. The sequence goes on along the minus strand of CM065726.1, from coordinate 42,242,739 downwards.
TCTCTGACACTGTGTCCATTTGTCTACAACTATATGAGATTGCTGTATGACTGGAATGTGACGACTGTTATCAGAAACTTTCATGCGTATTTTTGAAAGAAGAGAACCATCTCCACAAACATGGAAGGAAAGAAACAAGAGAGAGAGAGAGAGAGAGAGAGAGAGAGAGAGAGAGAGAGAGAGAGAGAGAGAGAACAGAAAAAAAACGGAGAAACAAAGCAAAAACAAACGAAAACAAAAAGAAAGCAAAGGAAGAAAGTGGGGCGGAAATGAAAGAAAGAAAACTAAAGACGAGGAAAAAGAGAGAGAGAAAAAAAGAGAAGTGAAGAATAGAAAGAAAAAAAAAACGAACAGAAAAGAAAAGAAATAGAAAAAGAATAGAAAAGAAAAAAGAAAATGACGCACGCAGGCAGACGGTCTCTCCAGCGAAAGAGTTGGTTTGGGTTGGCAGTGGGGAGGGCCGGGGACAGGAGTGTGTGTGTGTGTGGGGAGGGGGGGGGGCGGAGTGGGGGGGGGGGTGATGGTATATTTCCAAGAACTGACAGAGCCAAATGTCTGAGTATAAAACAAACAAAGAAAAAACGCCGTGGAGCAAACAAACAAAACAGGAAAAAAAAAAATCCATGGACTTCTACGTCTGAACAAAAACGAGAAACACGAATATAGAGTTCAAAATAAGAAAAGCAACTTTAGTTTTCTAGCTTCACTAAAGCACAGTTGATGTTTTCCACTCACGCGTGCGCGCGCGCGCACAACACACACACACACACACGCACACACACACGCACACACACACACACACACACACACACACACACACACACACACACACACACACACACGCCGCGCGCGCACACGCACACACACACACAGACACAGACACACACACACTCACACACACATACACACACACAGACACACACACACAGACACAGACACACACACACAACACACACACACACACACACACACACACACACACAATACACACAACACACACACACACACATACAGATAGACATATACACAAACACATACACATACACAGAGATACACGATCGTGCGCGCGCGCACCTTTTATGAAATATAAACCTCAAAGCTGTAATTCTTGAACCTTTATGGACTCCGTTTGACTCCACCATGTGCCTGAGGGAAGCTGTATGAAGCATTTTACTGGTTTTATTGGGGATCATGTGGGTATCCTGACACAGGCCAAAGTGGTGTTGTAAAAAGTGTGTGTGTGTGTGTGTGTGTGTGTGTGTGTGTGTGTGTGTGTGTGTGTGTGTGTGTGTGAAGAAACATTCTTGTTTTAACGCGAGATATGGACTCTTACAGCAGATCTGGAAAGAATCCATGGACATGAGATGTTAACACTTCACATCAGATACACCGACCCTGTCGGCTGTCAGGAAGTGCGTCAAACCATCAGGCGGCACACAGGGTCATACGAAGATCTGCAGACATCAGTAAAAATAAACCAAAAAAACATTCGTATTCCCATGGAGCAGGATCCATTGACCTTGTTAAAACAATTCTCCAGGGAACTGTTCAAAGAGAAAGACGGGTGGGAGGCCAGTATAGAAGCAAGAGGATGGACTGACAACATAGCAGTGCGGACAGGGAAAACATTTACAGAGGCCCGTGCCCTGGCACACAACCCAAAT
>CM065726.1:42233575-42236075 GCA_033310375.1 Conus canariensis | reverse complement strand
TTTGTCGAGGTGACGAATCTATGGACCTCGAAGTCGACTGGGCTGTAAACAACATGACTCGACGAGCGATTGTTTTGTTTCTGTCTCTAGATAAACTGACTTGTGATTGCATCACGAGTTTTTTTTTTTTTTTTTTTTTTTTTTTTTTTTTTTTTACAGATGTATCACCTGTAAAACATTGATAACTGATAAATGATCGCATTGTGAGGTTTTAATCCGTTTTGCAGGTGACAAACTGACTGGAAACTAAATTGTGCATAGTGTGGTGTATGTGTAGGTGACACAGTGACTAGCGACGGCGATGCGAGGATTTTATCTGTAGGTACCAAACTGACTGGTAATTCAATTGTGCATTGTATGGCCTATCTATAGATAATACAGTGACTAGCGGCTGTAATGTGAGGTTTATCTGGAGACGATGCAGAAGTTAGGGATTGCAATGTGAGATCTATGCACAGATGACACATTGATTACTCATTATTTTGTGAGGTCTCTCTATGGGAAATAAATGACCAGCGATTGTATTGTGAGGCCCATCTATCAATGATAAAGTAATTACTGGTGATATCATGAGATTTGTCTTTGGGTGATAAAGTGGCTATTGACTGCACCAGGATGGTTATGTATGGGTGGTAAACTGACTAGTACTGCAACGTCAGGTCCATCTACAGGTTGTAAGCTGACTAGTGATTGCATTGTGAAGCCTGTCTATAGGTGATACACCGACAAATGAATACACCGTGAAGCCTGTCTATAGGTGATACACCGACAAATGAATACACCGTGAAGCCTGTCTATAGGTGATACACCGACAAATGAATACACCGTGAAGCCTGTCTATAGGTGATACACCGACAAATGAATACACCGTGAAGCCTGTCTATAGGTGATACACCGACAAATGAATACACCGTGAAGCCTAATTCTTGCTGATAAAGTGACTAGTATTTGCATTGTGAGGTTTATCCATAGGACCAAACTGACTAATCATCACATTGTGTGGTCTGTCCATGGGGATACAAATGACTAATCATTACATTGTGTGGTCTATCCAAGGGGATAACTGACCAGTCATTACATGGTGTGGTCTATCCATGGGGATAAAATGAATAATCATTACATTGTGTGGTCTATCCATGGGGATAAAATGAATAATCATTACATTGTGTGGTCTATCCATGGGGATAAAATGAATAATCATTACATTGTGTGGTCTATCCATGGAGATAAACTGACTAATCATTTTCTTTTTTTTTCTTTTTTCTTTTTTTCTTTTTTTGCTGTCCCAATCTCTGCGCCACCTCAGAGGCAGTGCACCCACGCCGCTCATTCCGACACCCCGTCCACAGCTACAGCCCGGTCGGCCCCGCCGCAGCTCCGGCACCGGCAATCCACAAAGAGCAGTCAATGTCAAGTCGTCAAGAGGCAACCCACCGGAGGAGACACTGCACTGCTGCCGAGCCACTCCGGTGGTGTTCAGTGGCGCCTGTTCTGATCTAACGTACGCAGGACACCACCTACTAAGCCCCCTACTGACGACAATAATTGCTTAGTCGTGTAGTCGGCGTGAGTGAGCTCTCCCTCCGGAGGGCGCCACCACGTCCGTCCAACGACAGCCCCCATGGACTCACCGATACCGGTGGCCCCGACGGAACCAAACCAAGGCCACCGATGTGGAGAGGACATCGAAATTGAGGTCACCATGAGAGCAGGGCATGAAGGGCCACAGAATTTGAGACATTTTTTTATGCTGATCGATGAGAATGAGGATGATTAAGATGATGCTACGGATTTCCATTTCGGTCTGAGACTACATGACAGGGCTGTACTCTACGCTTCCTTTCATAATATATCCCGGCGTCAACCAGGCCCGAGAGATACAGACACCTGCACTGTTGGTCATGAAATTTGAGCAACACTCTCAGAAACGCATCCATTAAGTGGACGAAACTCGACTGTGTGGTCCCAGTCTTCCCAACTGAGTCCGCAGCAAACTCAACTCTGGGTAGGAGCCGGTCGGGGCAGAAAAACCCACATGACTCTGATGGGATTTGAACCCACGACCTCCCAGCCGGGAGTCCGCGACGCTAACCACTTCGCCACGGCGGCTGGTAAAAAAATGACTAATCATTACATTGGGTGGTCTATCCACGGGGATAAACTGACTAATCGTTACATTATGTGGTCTATCCGTAGGGATAAACCGACTGATCATTACGCTACGTGATCTATCCATAGGGATAAACTGACTATGACATTGCGTGATCTATCCGTAGGAATAAACTAATTATTACGTTATGCGATCTGTCCATAGGGATAACTGACTGATCACTATACAGTGAAATCTGTCTACAGGTGATGAAATGAGGACATGCTTGGCAACATTGATCACAACGATTTTCATTTGAGTGCAGGGTTGCTTCAAACCGCGCATGATCCACGTCCCTGTCTTGGAGTGACATGTGGGCGTCAGATATCTGAAGTCCATGGGACCTATTTC
>CM065726.1:42223575-42231075 GCA_033310375.1 Conus canariensis | reverse complement strand
TCTGCTACTGTGTCGATGTGTCTGGATGTCTGTCTGCTTGACTCCATGGCTGACGGTCTGCATGCCAAGGGGGTTGGGGTACTTTTTTTCTTTTTCTTTTTCTTCTTCTTTCCAGTACTTCCTAGTGTTTGAAGTCTGTGGCGTGAGTGTCTGTTGCAGCTCAGAGACTATTTTCATGTGTCATCTGTTCGTTGTAAGCATGTATGACTGCATTGGATTTTAAGCCACCGAATACTAACGTTCATTTGTTGTTTGCCTCAGTTGTTTTATTCCTATTTACTCCCCCCCCCCCTCTTTTTTGTTTCGACGCAGAGTTTGTAGTATCATCTCTGTCTGCCTGATACACCATTTTCAACTGCCTTGATGCCCATCTGTGTCTGTGTTCATGTCTAATTTTTGTTTGTCAGTCAGTCTGTCTGTCTGTCTGTCTGCCTCTGTGTGTGTGTATGTGTGTGTGCTGTGTGTGTGTGTGTGTGTGTGTGTGTGTGTGTGTGTGTGCGTATATACGTGCGTGCGTGCGCGCGGCGCGTGCGCGCGGGCGCGCGCGCGTGTGTGTGTATGTGTGTGTTGTGTGTGTGTGTGTATGTGTGTGTGTATGTGCGTGCGTGCGTGCGTGCGTGCGTGCGTGTGTGTGTGTGTGTGTGTGTGTGTGTGTTGTGTGCGCGCGCGCACGTGTATCTGTGTGCTCAAACACGCACAAGCGCGCGCGGAGTGCTCTTTTGCGACCGCATGTATTTTCTCTTAACACAACGGCTGTAAATAGGAAGCAGGTGCGCTGACCTTCACGGAGAGCACTCTCCTAGCAGCCTGGCCTCTGCCTGGTGTTGACAGGCCCTGTGTGTGTGCCACACCTGCATGCACCAACGCCCAGATCCTCACGTCAGGCCCCACTCTTCACGTGAGCGCTAACACACTTCCTTCCTATGGGAGTTTTGACTAAAGCTGTGAACAGGGAGGTGGAGGAGGGTGGGGGTGGAGGTGGGAGGGGAGGCTGGTTTTAAATGCCCTCTACTTTAGATTTTGACGGGTTCTCACACATCATCAGATATTTCTGCCGAAAAGACGAAGGTGGGTTTTAAGTCACTGCAGTAGATCATCCAAAATGTTGCGTACATTCCAGAGGGATATGTACACACGATTCGAGATGTTCATGATATTCACCTCAGTATTGAAGATAGTTGCTGCAGGGGACGTTATGTGATGATTATTTAGCAGGGGGTGGGAGGAAAGAGGAGATGGAGGGGTAGAAGACAGGAGGTAGGTGTGGTGGGACGTTAAACATCAGGTCTTCTCCATGTTTCCATTGTAACCAGGTTATCCTTTTTTCTTTGTTGTTGTCGGTATTGTTGTTTCTCTGTGTTTGTTTAGGTCTTTCTGCTCTTCTTTCTTTCTTTCTTTCTTTCTTCTTCTTTCTTCTTTTCTTCTTCTTCTTCCTCTTTCTCCTCAACCTTTTCAGAGTATTTTTTTTCCCTTCCTTCTTTCTTCCTTTCTTCCTTTCTTTTTCTCTCCTTCTTTCTCTCTTTCTTTCTTCCTTTCTTTTTCTCTCCTTCTTTCTCTCTTTCTTTCTTCCTTCCTTTCTTTTCCTCTCTCTCTCTCTCTTTCTTTCTTTCTATCTTCTTTACTTTTCTTCTTCTTCCACCTGTTCACCTCTCTCTTCTCCCCCCTCACTCTCTTCTCTATCTCCCTGTCGTTCACGGGGTTCCCACGTGCAGGGTCCTTTTCTCACAGGGGGACGGCCTCGCTGAACTAACCAACCCGTTTGTGGCGGCATGATCTGGGAGGTTGTGTTGCGATGCACTCTGTGAATGTTACGGTAAGTGATGGGTGGTCAAATGGACAGGCTATTTCCCTAGATTGATCTTGACCCTGTGCATTTCTTATACATGAGCAGCACGTACCTTGGGGTCGACACGCTTGGTGGCGCCCGTCCCTCTTCAGGTTTCAACACGGCCAAAAGGAGCGCATCCGCGCGAACTTCTGTGATTGCTGAATTAAGCGCATGCCAAAACCCGCGAGTCGGCATCTCTACAAGCGCGGAGTTTAATATCGAAAAGAGCGTTTTGTAAGTTCTTGTGTGTTGACTTCATTTTTTTTCACTGCACGGTCGATTACTGAATATTTCTTCCTTAATTCTTTTTATCCTTTTCTGCATAAGTAGTGTACATAATGTAAAAATGTTTAGATACAATGTGCGGCTTAAATGAGCAAACGATATAATTCAGATAGGAAGAACCGTCCAGAAATAAACTGTTTACTCATTGGTAATAAGAGAATCCCGATTCATGTTTTCAAATTTCAGCTGGAACGAGTTCAAAGTTCACGGTTTCAGTTCTGATTTCGAAGCTGGTTTAATCACGGTCAGCCCAACATGATGTAAAGAATTCACGAAAGCACCGTCAACAATTTGATTTGTGTATAGGGAGGGGTTCAGGTGATATGTCTGTACCGAAGAGCCAGGTTTGTGCTTTTGGATACGGAGAGTTTGTGCTCTACTCTATTGATCATTTGCATGGAGTTTCAAAACAGGAGAAGCTCAGCTAAGTGTTCTTGTCACTGTCCTAAATATTGTGTGTTTTCACCTGAAGAAGACCCAAGAGGTCGAAATGCATTGTGTCTAGTCCTGTACTCTTGTTTGTCTGTGTCCTTGGCGGTAACTTACCCCTCTCTTTTCAAATTTTGATGATTTGCATGTTTTTGACATGTAAAATCGCACGTTGGGACTCGCGCTTTTGAATTATTTGCGCTTTGGGGCATTTTCGGTCACAATCCTCTAAAACGGTACTCGTCTTGGTCCTTTGCACGTGGCCGTTAATGTGACAATCCGTCCTGGCAAAAGACATTAGTGTGTAAGCCCATCGCCTCTTGGCCACAGTCTTAACACCATTCCCTCACGTGGTTTATTCCGCCAACTGAAGCAGCTGACCAGGGTGTGATGTTTGTTGAAGCCAGACCATGAAAGATTCAGGAGGATGAGGACCACCCGGTAGATTACAGCATGGCAGACATGGAAGATACTACGTCTGTCCACAGATCCCTGCACCCAGGCCCTTCCCCACGGCTGTCAGAGATAGACCAGAGACAACTGGAGCAGCGGCCATCATTGCAAGTGTCCCCAAGGCCTTGGTTGACTCGGAAGCATTCACATGACAGCTTACACGCACAGAAACATATAGCCGTGATCTCACCCTTGCGGTCTTAGCTGCACGTTGTTGACAATACGATGTGACTTTAGATAGAAAAGCTTGTCAGGTCCGGTGTGTGCGCGTGGCACCATGATTGCTTGCCCAGGACCATTGTTGAGGGTGCTCTGGAAGATGGATGGACAGACCCTCGGACAACTTGATGTGAGGGGACGGATTGGTTGACGCCTATTCCCTGTTGAGCATGACTAACACACCAAGGGCAGTGGCTGGGTTTTGTTGTATGTTTGTTTTTCCCTAGGGTAACATTAGTCAATGGAGCACCGTTAGTTCTTTTAATAGATATTTTCTTAGAGCTTTGCATGCCTTCTGCAGTGGAAGCCAAACCAAACCAAATAATCAAACAAAACAAAATAATATAAAAGCTGATCAAACCAAAACACAACAACAACAACGACAACAACAAGAGCAGCAGCAGCAGCAGCAGCAGCAGCAGCAGCAGCAACAACAACAACATACATACATAATGATACTTCCATCCGGCCTCCCGACTTCACTCCCCCCCCCCCCCCCTCCACACACACACACACACACACACTTTTTTCTGTGCGTATTTTTCTTTTCTTTTTCTTTTCGGTCGTCTATTTCGATCCCTTGATCCCTTTCGGTTGTTTGTTTGTTTGTACGTCTCATCGTTTCTCTTTGCATTCCACACTTTGCCTCACCCTTTGTTTGTACGTCTCATCGTTTCTCTTTGCATTCCACACTTTTTTGCCTCACCCTTTCACAGTTCTCTGCTTTTCTGTTCAACGACGACTTTGTGACGTTACTAGATAGTGCGTAAGTGTTTACACCTTTCTAGAGTTTTCATTTTTATTTTTAGTTCTTGTGAGTGAAAGAGCACGCGCACGTGTGTGTGTGTGTGTGTGTGTGTGTGTGTGTGTGTGTGTGTGTGTGTGTGTGTGTGTGTGTGTGTGTGTGCGTGCGTGCGTGCGTGGTGTGTGTGTGTGTGTGTGTGTGTGTGTGTGTGTGTGTGTGTGTGTGTTGTGTGTGTGTGTGTGTGTGTGTGTGTGTGTGTGTGTATGTGTGTGTGTGTGTGTGTGTGTGTGTGTGTGTGTTGTGTGTTTGAAACAGCAATAATAAACATAATACTGAGTTAAATAAGTCATCCTAGGCTATCTGGTACATGCAGACAGGAGATGCGAAAGGTATATATATATATATATATATATGCATGATAGGGAAAGGACGTGTACAACTTGCTCACAGCATTACTTGTCTGATTGAACCGTAGCAACTTTAACAGCAAACGTTTCGCTCACTGGTTCATAGCACACGGACTTTAAGAGCCAGCATTCTGCCATCTCGCACATGGTCAAAGTTATCAAACATAGTTGGTACCTGTGGTGCTCACTTGTGTTGTACATTTCATATCTTATTCATTACAAAAAGAGCAATGCATGTATACTATACATATACTTTTGTACATGACATAATCCATCAATGTTATGGATACTCGCAGCAAAATGAATCTAGAGAACTATGTATATAAATGCAAACAAACAAACATAAGCAAATAACCATTTCTCTACTACAGCGGATACATACAGACATGCACACTTACATAATCAAATATGTCTCACATGCACAGAAGTACGTACCGTTGAGATGAATATGCGTTAACCAGACCTATTACCCAGAAAGAAAAAAAATGAACAAAGAAGTCAGTCTATAACAGAACCTGATAAAACACTCGTGAGCATTTATGTAAAAGGGAAATGCGCCACGTTCTCCGGCTACTCTGCTGTTTCCAACATCCTCATGAACTCCTAAAATCTTTCTGTATATTTCAGTGTGCACTCTTTCGATGACTGAAAAACCAGCATCTTCGAGCCATACAACAGAATGGGTTTTACATCAGAGATCTTAATTTCAGTTTCAAATGACAACGAATGCATCAAAAGATGAATTTTTTCATAACTTGGTACGGCTCACAGTGCTTCCCACCGTAAATTATCGCCACATTTGGACAAATTTTATACAATAAAAAATACAACATTCAAGCAACGGTATCTGGTCTGAACTCTGATCTGTCTGTCAGCATAAAAGCAATTTTCATCATGTCTTAGAAATCGACCATTTTGAAAGACACATTTTTGCGTTTTCCATTTTTAGTTAAAAAAATATACTTCCAGCAATATTCTCTGGACGTTTAATTTTCTTTTGAGGGTCAGTCACGAGCAGAAACCACTGAAATGCCATCTGCAGACATCAAAAGAATGCCTTTCTGATCTGAAGAAATACCACTTCAACAGGGAAATCAAATCAGTCTGCAGTTCGGATATGAAAGGGAAAGTATGTGGAGGACTGAAAACGTATTCCTGTCGAAGGAGGAACATACCCTAAAAATATTCCTAACTCTAATTTACTCTTTTAAAGTTTGCACAGACTGGAAAGTGTTTGAAACATTTTTATGGATCATGTCTAGGGTTAAAACTTGAGCCCATTCGACCTTTACCCACTGTCAAACACTTTGGAAAAGTCAGCAGAAAGGACACATAAACGTTCACATTTCATAGTAAGTTTTTTTTTTCTTCAAAAACTAATGATTACTGTGACAGTATATTGACTGTTGCGCTGTAACCTTTCCGTGGACTCTGCTTGGGATTCCAACTGCATACGCGAAAGCACTTACTTTATTGATCATAGTGGAGCAATGCAGTGTTACTTAGTGATATGAAGGCGACAGAGCGTCAGCAGGAGAATGACACTCCTCAGATGATTGTTAGCGGGAGAATGACACTCCTCAGATGATTGTTAGCGGGAGAATGACACTCCTCCGATGATTGTTAGCGGGAGAATGACACTCCTCAGATGATTGTTAGCAGGAGAATGACACTTCTCAGATGATTGTAAGCGGGAGAATGACACTCCTCAGATGGCTGTTAGCAGGAGAATGACACTCCTCAGATGATTGTTAGCGGGAGAATGACACTCCTCAGATGGCTGTTAGCAGGAGAATGACACTCCTCAGATGATTGTTAGCGGGAGAATGACACTCCTCATATGATTGTTAGCAGGAGAATGACACTCCTCAGATGATTGTTAGCGGGAGAATGACACTCCTCAGATGACTGTTAGTAGGAGAATGACACTCCTCATATGATTGTTAGTAGGAGAATGACACGCCTCATATGATTGTTAGTAGGAGAATGACACTCCTCAGATGGCTGTTAGGAGGAGAATGACACTCCTCATATGATTGTTAGTAGGAGAATGACACGCCTCATATGATTGTTAGTAGGAGAATGACACTCCTCAGATGACTGTTAGCAGGAGAATGACACGCCCCAGATGACTGTTAGCAGGAGAATGACACTCCTCAGATGGCTGTTAGCAGGAGAATGACACTTCTCAGATGGCCGTTAGCAGGAGAATGACACTTCTCAGATGGCCGTTAGCAGGAGAATGACACTTCTCAGATGGCCGTTAGCAGGAGAATGACGCTCTTCAGGTGGCCGTTAGCTGGAGAATGACGCTCCTCAGATGGCCGATAGCAGTAAAATGACACTCCTCAGTTGATTGTTAGCAGGAAAATTGCACTCCTCGGGTGACAATGAACGGGAGAATGACACTCCTCAGATGATTGTCAGCAGGAGAATGACACTTCTCAGATGGCCGTTAGCAGGAGAATCGCACTCCTCAGATGGCTGTCGGCAGGAGAAATGCACTCCTCAGATGGCTGTCGGCAGCAGAAATGCACTCCTCAGATGGCTGTCGGCAGCAGAATAGCGCTCCTCAGATGACTATCGGCAGGAGAATAACATTTCTCAGATGGTTTACGACAAAAAACAACAACAACAAAAAACAACAACAACAAAGAAACACACACACACACACACACACACACACACACACACACACACACACACACACACACACCACACACACACAAAGACCAACACACTCCAGACTGCTTTTAGCAGGAAAATGGCCATCCTCAGATGTGGAGAATCATCTGGGGGGGGGGGGGGGGGGGGGGGGGGGGGGGGTTGCATGGTACATGTTTGTGTCTGTTGTTTGTGACATCTACAGAAAGACCGATTTGCTGAAAGTCACTTTAGTGCTTTGTACTGCGTATGAAAGATGCGTTACTTTCCATTTTTAGGTTGTGTTTTTGTTTGTCATTTGGCTTGTTTTCAGTGACGACGAAGTCTTTTCTAGTCTTCCTCACAAACAGCTCTCGATCAGTGTTTCCTTTCAGAGAATGATTTTCTTTTTCAGGTGGCATTTGTAGTTGATTATATTTTTTTGTACTTCAGCAAAATGCCTGATACTTTTTTATTTCCCTTTTCTATTC
>CM065726.1:42213575-42216075 GCA_033310375.1 Conus canariensis | reverse complement strand
AAGGAGGAGGAGGAGGAGGAAGAGGAGGAGGAAGAGGAGAACGATAAGGAGGAGGAGGAGGAGGAGGAGGAGGAAGAGGAGGAGGAAGAGAACGATAAGGAGGAGGAGGAAGAGGAAAACGATAAGGAGGAGGAGGAGGAGGAGGAGGAGGAAGAGGAGAACGATAAGGAGGAGGAGGAAGAGGAAGAGGAGAACGATAAGGAGGAGGAGGAGGAGGAAGAGGAGAACGATAAGGAGGAGGAGGAGGAGGAAGAGGAAAACGATAAGGAGGAGGAGGAGGAGGAAGAGGAGAACGATAAGGAGGAGGAGGAGGAGGAAGAGGAGAACGATAAAGAGGAGGAGGAGGAGGAAGAGGAGAACGATAAGGAGGAGGAGGAGGAGGAAGAGGAGAACGATAATGAGGAGGAGGAGGAGGAAGAGGAGAACGATAAGGAGGAGGAGGAGGAGGAAGAGGAGAACGATAAGGAGGAGGAGGAGGAGGAGGAAGAGGAGAACGATAAGGAGGAGGAGGAAGAGGAGAACGATAAGGAGGAGGAGGAGGAGGAAGAGGAGAACGATAAGGAGGAGGAGGAGGAGGAGGAGGAGGAGGAAGAGGAGAACGATAAGGAGGAGGAGGAGGAAGAGGAGAACGATAAGGAGGAGGAGGAGGAGGAGGAGGAAGAGGAGAACGATAAGGAGGAAGAGGAGGAAGAGGAGAACGATAAGGAGGAGGAGGAGGAGGAGGAGGAAGAGGAGAACGATAAGGAGGAGGAGGAGGAGGAGGAGGAAGAGGAGAACGATAAGGAGGAGGAGGAGGAGGAGGAGGAGGAGGAGGAGGAGGAGAACGATAAGGAGGAGGAGGAGGAGGAGGAGGAGGAAGAGGAGAACGATAAGGAGGAGGAGGAGGAGGAGGAGGAGGAAGAGGAGAACGATAAGGAGGAGGAGGAGGAGGAGGAGGAGGAGAACGATAAGGAGGAGGAGGAGGAGGAGGAGGAGGAGGAGAACGATAAGGAGGAGAGGGAAGAGGAGAACGATGAGAAGAACAAGAACAACACTAAGAAGATTCCGAGCCAGATGAACTATCTGAAACTGACACTGACATGACGCCCCTCGAGATTGAAAGCGCCAACAGGTGGACCCTGGCCAACCAATTACTTCATACAACATAACCCCCAAGGGCTGTTTCGGACTGGTCGAGGAAGCTACGCTTGCTAGTCATCCCTGTTGTGATATTCTGGAGAATACTGTAACTGCTTCCCTAACACGATACACTGGAAATGGCAGATTACGAGGATCAAAAGCAAATAATGATACTTTTCTTCGTGAAAACCGCGACAATTATTCTTTTTTCACCTGAAAACCTTCCTGGCCTGCGTCATGTGACCGCTTCATCATTTGTCGTGTGCTGGTTTTTTTGTTTTTTTTTAGCCTGATTTTAATCATCATGAAAGAAAATGATTACGACCAATAAAACCTATCAACTATAAATGAAAAGGACACATGAATATAACTCATAAAAACAGATAAACAGAACTCATGAAAACAGATTGTGATGACACCTGAGAACCAGTTATGATGAGTAGCACACTGGTATCATCGTGTTAGTGGTCAACCTGTACAATATACTTTGGAGAGGCACAATATCGAAACTCGGTTTTATCTAACTGATGATTCCACTAGTCACAACGCACTAGGCTCATGGAGCTCTTTTTCCTGACGTCCGAACAGCATTTAAAAGCACTGATAATGGTTTTGATGTACCAGCGATAGTTCTTCACATCATTTTGTGTTTCTTAGAATGATAATTGCTGTAATAATAATAATATTTGTCACTTTTTAGAACGATTTTTTTGGGGTCATGAAAGAGTATAATTATATCAGTGTTTCTTGATGAGAAATACTTTTGTGTCATTAAAAGTAATTATCACTGTTTCTTGATGATGTTTTGCTCATAATGACATAAAGGCTGCCAACTTGTGATACTATTAACGATTGTAAGCGAGATATCTAGCATTTGTTCATTTCTCTTTCTGGGATGGGACAGGACAGAGAGGAGAGAGAGAGAGAGAGAGAGAGAGAGAGAGAGAGAGAGAGAGAGAGAGAGAGAGAGAGAGAGAGGACAAGAATGATGATGAGAAAGAATAGGAGAAAGAGGACAGCAACAACATCAAACAACGACGACAACGACGACAACGACGACGACAACAACAACAACAATAACACGACCTATAGACAGAAGAACCATCTGAAACTGAGATGTAACATGACATCCTTCGGGGCACAAGCTGCAACAGGTGAACCTGGGCTAATCATTAGCTCCGTACAGCACAGACCCTGGGGGCCGTTTTGGTTGGATCAGTGAAGCTAGGAAGTTTGAACCGCTGTAACGTAGAACGGCAGTCAAGATCTCCCTGAGCTGTTTGAGAGGATACCGTCTCTCCTTCCCTGGCCTGCCACATTAAGTATGGGAACTTATGAGCGTCAAAAGCTCTTGGAATTCATTTTCATCGTGAACAGTAAT
>CM065726.1:42206075-42211075 GCA_033310375.1 Conus canariensis | reverse complement strand
TGGACAGAGGAGGGAGACGGTCACCAAAAATGGACAGAGGAGGGAGACGGTCACCAAAAATGACAGAGGAGGGAGACGGTCACCAAAAATAGACAGAGGAGGGAGACGGTCACCAAAAATAGACAGAGGAGGGAGACGGTCACCAAAAATAGACAGAGGAGGGAGACGGTCACCAAAAATAGACAGAGGAGGGAGACGGTCACCAAAAATAGACAGAGGAGGAGACGGTCACCAAAAATAGGACAGAGGAGGGAGACGGTCACCAAAAATGGACAGAGGAGGGAGACGGTCACCAAAAATGGACAGAGGAGGGAGACGGTCACCAAAAATGGACAAAGGAAGATTACTTAGAAGGAATGAAGAACAATAAAAACTGCGTAAGGAGGATTGTGGTGATACTGATTTTGATAATAATGGTTGTAATAGTGATAGTGATGGTGAAGAAGGGCGAGTCAGCGGAGGATGATCATAAGAAGAAGAAGAAGAAGAAGAAGAGAAGAAGAAGAAAAGAAGAAGAAGAAAAAGAAAAAGAAGAGAGGAAAGAAGAAAAGAAAGAAGGAGAAAGAAGACGACGAAGAGAAGAAGAAGAAGAAGAAGAAGAAGAAGAAGAAGAGCAACATCAACAATACCAAAAGGATGCTATTGCTGGTGCTGCTGATATTTCTGTTACTGCAGGTGTTGTTGTTGCTGCTGCTAATTGTAATGAGAACGATGATTATAATGCTAATGAAGCATCAAAAGTCTGCAACAATGAAAATAACATAAAAGTGAAGAGAGACTGACAACATTTACCAAGACTGCATTGTATACGTAGGTACCTTGAAATAACTATAGATTGCAATTTTTTTATAAACTGCAGTTTTTTTTAACGCTAATAACGCAAGTAATCTCCATGTGTCAGATCTCTTTTTCATCATTTAAGTGTCTCAGGTTAGAAACGTGAATCTCATCGTGTCGTCTTACTTTCCAGGCATCGTCTCCTCCCAGACATATCTTCATTTTTCGTTACGCCAGTCACTGCTTTTACTAATAAAGTTGAATCACACTATGACATCTTTTTGCTGTCTTTAAATTGTGCAATGACCATAAGCGACCACTGTCACGTGCCCAAACGCAGCACTGGGACTCCCACGTGACCGTGAGTGACGTGTCATGATCAGCTAATGTCACTCCCTCCAATAATGTTCCCACCCCCTTTGATTATCCACAACCCAGATGCCATCCGTTTGATGAATCCACGGGCAGCTGGAATGATGTGTCAGCTGGGGGAGGTCGACTTGTCTACCAGCAGCATGGTTTGCTCCCCTTTGGAAGACTGTTTACTGCTTTGTTTGGACATCCCTGAATGGATTATTGAATATTAATATCATTCTTTGCCCCTGGGCTTGAGCGATTCACACACACACACACACACACACACACACACACACACACACACACACACACATGCACGCACGCACGCACGCACACACGCACACACGCACGCACGCACGCACGCGCGCACGCGCGCACGCACGCACGCACACACACACACACACACACACCACACACACACACACACACACACACGTGTGTGTGTGTGTGTGTGTGTGTGTGTCGTGCGTGCGTGCATGGGTGTTTATGTCACCTCATTTTATGTGCCATCAAAGACCAAGAAACCTTATCATATCTAAAACATCCTCTTCGGTTCTGAGATCAAAAGGGTACACAGTACATCCCAGGCATGGACAGAGGAGAAAAAAACAGAGAGAGAGAGAGAGAGAGAGAGAGAGAAGGAAACATGACCATCATCCACAACCTTGCTTCTTTGTTCACTGCAGGCGCATGGAATGGTAATGTAGAAATAAAACCAGACAAGCTGATCCTCCAAACGCAAGCTGATATCTCCTGGAGCCCATGAATGATTACAGAATTCTGTGACAGACGGTCTGCGTGATTCCTCTCCATGGATGAGCTTGTGACGCACATTGCAGCTGATTGGTCACTGTGATGTCTGCCGCCAGGAATAGGTAGGGGGGGGGGGGGGGGGGGGACGACTATCATTCCTTGCTTCTCTATCACATGGAATGGTCGGAATCAACATAAAGGACAGAGTGGAGACGGTTCTGTCTGAATAGAGGGGGTATGGTATATCATTTTGCAATTCAGCAAATCCCCGTCGTCTGGTGCTTTTCAGTGTGTCCGAGCAATGCAGTCAGTCGGTTCTGCTGAAGAACGAGGCCATCTTCTCCCCCAGCCTGTTAACATCCACCCAGTCTGGTCGTGAATGAGTTCTTTGATGGCCGTCCCTCCTGCCTTTCTAAATGGTGATGGGGTCAGTTTGGGAGTGCGTACTATATGAGCTGATCTCGATGTCTACAACAACAGATTGGAGAGGGTACCAGCCTACAGGGATATGTATTTATTTTGGGTATAACATTGTAGTACCATATTACAGACTGACGACACTGTCCGGCAGCAAACACTTAAACTATTTGATTGAAACACTAGAAATAAATGACAAAAAAAGTGGAGTCTATGGAGGAAAAGAAGATGGAACATAGAAAGAAACCTTGGGATGCGGATGAAGAGCAACTCTAACGTTGATATGCTTTTTGTTTAATAAGTGTTAACATAGCAACTGACGTCAACAGATGAAGCTCAATGTGAAAACACACACGGCAATGTAGACACGAAGGAACTGGGGAATATTAAAAAGGCAGATCTAGTCAAGTCATGTTTATAGCCCTGCCGACCACGGATGCCACATCAGAGCTGAGGGTAACAGAAATGTGTACACATCAAAATGCACAGACTGAAATTTGAAAGCAAGTCTAGACTTTAAAGACTGTTAAACACAAAGACCATCATCAAACTAAAGTCTGTCACCAGCCACTTTGAAATCAGATCAAAGGAACGTGATGGATTTCCATAAAAATCAAAATCCACATGAGGTGGAACGATGTTTTCATGGAATCTGTAGTTAACATTTTCTGTCTGTTATTGTACACATCTTAACATCAGTAAAAAAAAGTGTTTGATGCTGAGTGGTTTATAACACCGTCTGCTCCATGGAGCCCCCTTGTTCCTTACAGGGTAGGAATGAGTAAAATGGGTGTGACCAGTATGTAGTCTGTACAACACCGTTTCCTCTTTATAGTTACCAAAGCGTGTAGGAAGGAATTCCTTTAAGCCTGGACAGAGAGAAAAAAAGGATACTTTCAGTTGACGCATTCTGTTCTTCTTGGAAGAGATCTTTGTTGTAATTGTTTGATTTTTTTATTTGGAATCTCTAAAAGAATTGCACACATTTCAACGGTTCATCAAGCGTGCCATTCTTAACATCCTGGTTGGCAGCTTCTTTGGACCCGGTGCCTGGGGGCAGGCAGGTTGGGAAAGGGCCAGTTAAGAAAGGGGCAAAATATGGACATAAAATGGGAATGAAGACAACAGGTAACACCAATGTACATTTCATAATAGTGTTTCGTGACCCTATTTCACCATTGACGTATTCAACGCAGAACTATTCATATTTAGAGTCAGAGAAATGGGACTGACCGGATTATGCTAATAGGACATATCATCAATTATATTTTGCACAGGGTACATACCTTGTCACTGAAAATCACCACCTAGTTCATAAAAATGATGTAAATATCTCTCAAATCTTAGGTCGTTATGTTGATAGATATATCCTGTCATGCGTATCATTTATTTGAACCGGTATTTTGATTTATCATGAATCGATTTATTACATGCTGTGATATATCTGGGATTCTGCACAATAGGCACACATGTCGGTAACTCCTGAAACGTATCATGTGCTGAAGTGAAGATTATGTTTATTCTCTCATCGGCATGATGATAATCACGAGAATGAGAATGACGACGAGGGCGATGATGATAATAACGGCGGTTTGTGGTTCGAATGTTAAAACAAGTTACCTGTTGTTTCTGTCTCCTCACATTGCGAAGCAGATGGCATGGAAATGCTTTTTGGCTTTGATACATACGTACGTCTCATGAAGATGACATTATTCATTTTGTATCGGATGTGATAGAAGGCTACGTTCCATTTCTGTTTGCTTGTAATTTGGTTTGTTGTCAATAAAGACACAATCTGTTTCAGTTTTCCTCACAAACAGTTTACTGTTTATTTTTCTCTGCATCAGACAGTTTCTTTCAGAGCTTGACTTTCTTTCCAGATGGCATAGTTTGACTTTCTTTCCAGATGGCATAGAGCTTGACTTTCTTTCCAGATGGCATAGAGTTTGATTTTCTTTCCAGATGGCATAGAGCTTGACTTTCTTTCCAGATGGCATAGAGCTTGACTTTCTTTCCAGATGGCATAGAGTTTGATTTTCTTTCCAGATGGCATAGAGTTTGATTTTCTTTCCAGATGGCATAGTTTGATTTTCTTTCCAGATGGCATAGAGTTTGATTTTCTTCCCAGATGGCATAGAGTTTGATTTTCTTTCCAGATGGCATAGAGTTTGATTTTCTTTCCAGATGGCATAGAGCTTGATTTTCTTTCCAGATGGCATATATACTTGATTATATTTTTTGCACTTCAGTAAAACGCCTAATATTTTTCTTTTTCTTACATTCTTTTGGTGCTTATTTCCAGTGTGATTTCTGTCTTCCTGTCTGCCTTGCTAAAATCATTCGAACTCAAAAGTTTTATATTCTTTCCTTGCATGTTTCTGTTTATTTTGTTCTTCTTTATTTGGCTGTGGTAGTCATTTCTCTATCTGTTGTTTTCTATTTACGTTGCAAGAAAAAAAGACCAATACAAGAGGACAGAAAGAAAAGAAATCAACGTGACCATGTTCGCCTTTTGGTACTTCGTGGTTTCATTTTCCTTTCATTTCTTCAACCGAGAGGGAACAACAACAACAAAATTATAAGCACCACTAAGTTCCACATCTGCGGCATTTTTATTTTTTCATCTTCCCTTTTTCGGGCGGATAAGACTTGTACAGAAAGAAGGAAAGAAAGAAAGAAAGAAAGAAAGAAAAAGA
>CM065726.1:42188575-42196075 GCA_033310375.1 Conus canariensis | reverse complement strand
GCTGTTATTCATATCTTACACTATTTGCATGTAATCGAAGAACAACCTTTTAAGCGTATCTGAAATTCATAATCCCGTTTAAGATCAGTGGCAAAAATTGTAGAATTGCAACAGACTGGAAGTGTGTAGCTATTAAAAAGGAATTAAAAGAAAGGAAGAATGTGTGCGAGGCTACAATATCCTGCTTATTTCTCTGTTCGACATTAACCTACATTCTTCATGATGACGACCTCAGAAATAACACCAGACATCCGGAGTTCGTCATATAACCTGCCCATGTCTCCCTCCCCGACACCTCACTCTGTCCCACCCTACCCACTTCTCTCCCTCTTGCCACGAATCATGACAGAATTCCGTGACCGACAGCACACTGGCTCCTGTCCATGTCCGATGTGCTGACGCACATTGCAGCTGATTGGCTACTTTGATGTCCGCTGCCGTTTACGGACGGATGGTTACAGACCCAGATCCCTTACTTCTCTATTCCCAAATTCATCACACGGAATGGCAGAAATCCCTGCTTAAGGATGAAGCAGAGAGATGAGCTGATGTGGAAGAGACAGGACAACAGTGATGGTGTCCGTGCCTCCCCGTTTAGGATGGTCCTGCGTGAGAAGGCGGGCTCCTCCCTGCAGTCCACAGAGTGGGTAGGATTTGTGTCTAGTTCCAGACGCATCATTGTGTTGGTGCGAAATCAGCAAAGTTCTTAGTTCCTATGAATGTGTTTGTTTTGTAAGATAACATGGCCAGAATTTTCCCCATGATCCTGAAGAAGACGGGGGAGATGAAGAGAAGAGGAGGAATATAATGACGAAGAAGCTACAAAGGAAACTGTATTAGAATGGAGGCAGAAAATAACAGCCACAGTGGTATTGATACTGATAATGATGACTGTGATATCAATGGCGATGGTGAAGAAGGGTGAGCTGGAGGAGACTGATCAAAAGAAGATCACAAGAAAGAACACGAGGAAGAAGAAGAAAAGAAAAAGGAGGAGGAGGAGGAGAAGGAGGAGGAAGGGGAGAAGAGGAGGAAAAAAGAAGAAGAAGAATACGAGGAAGAAGAAGAAGCAGAAGGAGGAGAAGGAAGGAGGAGAGGAGAGGCAACATGATAACGACAAAAAAGTGTAGCTGCTGCTGTTGATACTCCTGCCACTGCTGGTGTTGTTGTTATTGCTGCTGCTGGTAAATGACAATAACAATAATGGCAATGATCATGACGCACAAAAAGTTTTGCAACAATAAAAACAACATGAAATGTGAAGAGAGACTGAAACATTTTACCTACTTCGAAATAACTGTAAAATGCAATCCTAAATTTGATCAAACTGCAGATGTTTTAACGCTCAGTACACAAGTAATTTCTATTAGTGTCAGTCTATTTGCATCATTTAAATGATTCAGATTGAAAAGCATATCTCATCTTGTCATCTTTTCTATTTCTTCACAGATAAATATTCATCGTGCCAATCACTGCTCTTACTAATGCAGATGAATTATACTGTGAAATCTCTTTGCTGTCTGTAAATTATGTAATGGCCGTTGGCATCCACTGCCATGTGCCCTAAACGCAGCTCTGGGACTCCCACGTGATATTGAGTGGCGTGTCATCATCAGCTAACGTGACTCGCCCCCAACAATATACCCATTGGTGAGTATGATGAGCACTGTTGTGGGTTCATTGTACGACTATGTGCCTTTGATTATCCACGACTCAGGTGCCATCCATGTGATGAATCCTTGGGCCAACTGGAATGATGTGTCGGCTGGAGCACGTCGACCTGTCCACCAGCAGCAGAGGGCTTGGTTTGCTCCCCTTTGGAAGACTGCTTTCTCCTCCTCTTGAGCATCCCTGGATGGATTATTGAATATTAATGTCATTCTTTACCCCTGAGCTTGAGTGATTCACACACACACACACACACACACACACACACACACACACACACACACACACACACACACACTCAAACACTCACACACACACACTCACACGCCACACTCACACACTCACACACACACACACACACACACACACACACACACACACACACACACACACACTCAGACGCACACACACAGACACACACACACGCACACTCACACGCACACACACAGAGACACAGACACACACTCCCCCTTTACACACACAAACAAGGAAACAGATAAATGCATATATGAGTGCCTGCAATGTGTGCATATGCATTAGTATTTACGTCATCTTATTTTGTTGCCAAACCAACAAGAACCCGAAAACATGTTTATATCTGAAATATTCTCTCCGACTCCAAGATCAAAAGGTACACTTATATCAAAGGCATGCACAGAATAAAAGAAGAGAGAGAGAGAGAGAGAGAGAGAGAAGGGAGAGAGAAAGAGAGAGACAGAGAGGAGAGAGAGAGAGAGAGAAGACAGACAGAAGAGAGAGAGAGAGAGACAGAGACAGAGACAGAGACAAGACAGAGAATGTGCCCGCGATTCGACAGCTTTGATTCCTTGTTCAATGCAAGCCCACAGAATGACGATCCACAAATAAAACATACTGATTCTGCAAACGCAAGCTGATATCTCCTAGAGCCCATGAACTATGACAGAATTCCGTGACAGACGGTCAGCGTGATTCCTCTCCATGGATGAGCTTGTGACGCACATTGCAGCTGATTGGTCACCGTGATGTCTGCCGCCAGGAATAGGTAGAGGGGGAAACGACTATCATTCCTTGCTTCTCCATCACATGGAATGGTCGGACTCAACATAAAGGACAGAGTGGAGACGGTTCTGTCTGAATGGAGGGGGTATGGTATATCATTTTGTAATTACAGCAGATCTCTGTCTCTTTTTGGCGTTCCTGGGCTATGCAGTCAGTCAGTTCTGCTAAAACGAGGTCATCTTTTTCCATGCCCGTTAACATCCATACAGTCTGGTCGTAAAATGAATTTTTGTTGGCCATCCTTCCTGCTTTTCTAAGTGGCAAAGAAGTCTATTCGGGAGTGCATGCATCAACTGCTGGACTTCATGTCACAAGAACAGATTGAAGAGGGCACTAGCCTTCAGACAAATGCATTCATTTTGGGTATAGTGTTGTTGCAGCACATCACACAGACTGGTGACTCTGTCTGGCAGCAAACTCGCACTATCCGAGTCTACAGAGGAAACGAAGATGTAATATAGACAGGAACCTTGGGATACTTACCCGATGGTATTGTACTGCATTGTATTGTTTGTGATGGATTGCATTGTATTGTGCTGTGTTGTATTTTACTGCATTGCATTGTGTTATTTTGTATTGTGTTGCATTATACTGTATTGTATTGCATTGATTTGTTGTGTATTGTATTGTAATGTCTTGTATCGTGTTGTATTGTACTGTGTTGAATTTATTGTATGGCATTGTGTTCAGTGCATTGTATCGTCTTGTCTCATCCCGTCTTGTGTTGTGTTGTGTAGAGTTATTTCATTGCATTGTATGGTACTGAATCTTTTTAACAGTCATAACAGACGTGTTTGTGTGAAGTGTTGGCTGCATTTAGCCAACGTACAGTGCCACCCGTATACAACTTTTTTTTTTCTCCTTACATAATGTGTTTAGCCGTCAAAGCGAAAAATTAATTTTCTACAGAATTTTGCCAGAGCAACTTCCTTGTTGCTGTTAGTTCTTTTATGTGCTCAATAACCAAACTGCACTCAGCATATAGTTCATCGTTTCGTCGGAAAGAAGGGCATGGCTCATGACATAACTCCTCGTTGTCGATGTATTGCATAAGACGCCGGTCAGTATGCAGCAGTCTTTGATTAGCTCAGAGTCAGCGCAGAGAGCTGAGAACGACCGTGCGAGTAATGAACCAGTAGAAGAGCTTCGTTGACATTGGTGTCAGCTACATTTATGACTTATTGGCACCTCACTTGTAATCTGTTATTAAAAAAAAAAGATGGTTAATGGTAAATGAGAAAATCAAGGGTTTGTGGTTCGAATCTCGTGTAGACAGAACGAGCTTTTGTTTTATCTGCCTGTTCACTAGACCTGAAGTGGTAGGCTGCGTATTTCGGATGAGACGAGAAACCAAGACACATGTCGAAGAATTCCTTGCACCAATGGAGTTGTTTTGAGAAAAAAACCCTTTTAAATCCCCTTTGGTAGGTAAACGAAAATATACACAGAAGGAAGGGTGGTGCTGTGAAAATCAGGCGTGCGTCACCATTGTTCATCTCTCTCTCTCTCTGTGTCTCTCTCTGTCTCTCTTTGTGTCTCTGTCTCTCTCTGTCTCTGTCTGCCTTTCAGTCTGTCTATCTGTTTGTCTGTGCATCTGTCTGTCTGTCTGTCTGTCTGTCTGTCTCTCTCTCTCTGAGTACATATTTTCATTTACCCACCAAAGTGATATTTTTCTGGATAATTTTGTCATGGACAGCAAACAACATTGTGGCCATGGGTCTGATCTGTGCAAAGTGCACTCTAAAGTTTAGATCTTGGTTTATCATCTCATCCGAAAGACTAGCACTTAGAGCACTACTGAAGGTTCTATGCAAAAGCGGGGAGGAAGTAAAGGGAAAAA
The DNA here is from genome assembly GCA_033310375.1 of Conus canariensis. Classification (NCBI taxonomy): domain Eukaryota; kingdom Metazoa; phylum Mollusca; class Gastropoda; order Neogastropoda; family Conidae; genus Conus; species Conus canariensis. The sequence continues at coordinate 42,191,526 of CM065726.1, read as the reverse complement.
ACCCTCGCCCTTGTTGGGACCTGAACCCGGAAGTCTATTGTTTCCCAACCGAGTACGTTGTCTACCGAACCACTGTCTTATCAAGAAAAATGCACGTTGGAAGGTGCCAGCTGGACCGAGAGAAATATTGTCTTCAGCTGCTAAACTAGTCAGTAGTAGCAATTTACACTATCCTTGGAAGCCTGAGCTGTGTTGACATGCAGTGAAGGCGTTCATAGGGCATTCAATTAAGACGTCAAGGGACATAACTGCTTCCTGGCATGTGCTCTCGTGTGAAGACCACTAGATGACACACAACAGAACCTCCACGGAAGCGTCTCCATGGGTGTACCAGCCCGCATTTCATGACTGCAGAGCCCACCGGCGAAAAGACACCACCAATGAGCGAACTGCTGCGCGCACCCAACAGCCCCATTCGTTGCTGATCCGCTGACAGATGAACACAGTACAACTCCAGACAAAGCCAAGCTTTCGCCACACGGTCTTACGTGCAAAGGGACGGCAAACTTCCCTACTGCTGTGGGGTATTTGACCTGCACAGAATTCGCTATACACACAAGACGTCACTTTATAATCTCACCCGAAAAAGTTGAACTCAGACCCCAACTTAAGGTTCGGTCGGGAGGGAGGAAGAAAAAAAAAATTCCGCGTGGGACCTGAACCAGGAAACCTGGGATTCTCTTGTTTCCAAGCCGAGAACATTATCCACTGAGCCGCCCTTCCACCGAGGTTAGTTAGTTTATTGTTTTAACGTCCACATCCACCTACGATGATATGGCAGACGTTGGTAACCCTCCCTAGAAAGTGGGGGAAGGGGGCCTATCGTACACTACCTTTCACCGCCAGAACGACAACACCAAAAGCGGACAACTAGCATGGCCAATGTTATGTCGGGCGCCAGCGCGATTTGAACCCGCAACATCTGACTGCCAGCTCCCTGCTGTATCAGTGGAGCCATCCAGGTACCCCCTCCCACCAATTATCCTACCAGTCTGAAGTTTGTCCGCTAAAACATCTGCAAACAATTCTTATACAGTGCGAGCCTACACACATCTGGTGAGTGTGATGGGTCTGTATCCAGTTTCAAGAGCACTCTCCCCTTTGTTTCCCTTTGTTTTTTTTTCTCTTCTTTTCTGTCTATTTTGTTGCTGAATAGACTGACAAGGAAAGAGAGAAAACCTGACGAATTCTATTTATGAGACGAATCAGATGCGCAAACTGCACAACAAATATGCAGTTGTACAGGATAGAAAATAAAGTAAAAGAAAACCAAAATCACAGTTCGTCTTGTTCTTCTGCACTAAATTATGAGCCTTTATTAACAAAAACAAACACACTAAAAGGTAACTAAACAAACAAAATAAACAGAAAACAAACAAGCCAAAACAAAAACTCATACACAAATAGATAACAACACTCATTAATTTCGCCCCCTCCCCTTCCACTCTGCCCCCCCCCCCATCCCCCACCCCCCACCCCCCTTTTTTTTTTTTTTTTAAAGAAGGAACAGAAAACAAATTTCATTCCAACAAAAAGATACATTGCATTGACTTTTTTTTCGTACTTTTTCACTGAAAAGATATCTTTCTATCTTTTTTTTTCTCAAAACCCTGTCACTGGCACTATTAAGTTCATTCCGGCTTCTACGTAAACCCCTAAACTAAGGCACTGTCCGTCTGCCTGCCTGCCTGTTTGCTTGTGTGTCTGTTTCTGTCTCTCATTTCTCTCTCTCTCTCTCTCTCTCCATGTTTTAGAGAGACAGAGAGAGAGAGAGAGAGAGAGAGAGAGAGAGAGAGAGAGAGGGGGGGGGGGTGTCTGCTCCCTGGCTCCACCAGGTTTCAACAGTCTTGTTTGAACGTAGTTTACATGAATCTAAATCTAGATTAATCCTTATCATCATCTGTCTACACCTTCGCCCACCCCCCACACACACACACCAAGCTCCCCATTCGATATCTGTCTTTCCAATCATGACTCCGTAGCGAAGGCCGATGCTTCTCTATCTTTAAAAAGAAAAGAAGATTAAAATACATTTCCCATATCTTCCATTCCTGTTATCAGCATTCTGGAAAACAGATCTTGGGTGTTTTGAATCCATTTAGATAAAAACCAAACTTGTGTTTGCAAACTTGTTATAGATTTTGGGGTCTCTGAAGATAGCGTCAAACGGAGAGTGACAGGTACAGTGTGTGTGTGTTGTGTGTGTGTGTGTGTGTGTGTGTGTGTGTTGTGTGTGTTGTGTGTGCGTGGTGTGTGTGTGTGTGTGTGTGTGTGTGTGTGTGTGTGTGTGTGTGTGTGTGTGTGTGTGTATGCTCGCGTGCGCTCTCGTGTGTATGTAAAAATAATTATTAGCAAAAATTGGAGATATTCACTATCCTCGGTTACTGTAAATAGTAGCTTATTTGATTTATTTAAAGAATCATTTCTGAATATTTTGATTACTGTCGGTTAATTCTTTTAGTTATTACTTTAATTTGTGGTTTGATCTTTTTTCCGTTTTATAATGCAATGTTTGCGAGAAAAATAAAAGACTTTTGGAACTTTAACAATTCCTTTGTGAGGGACTGCACCTTTGTTGAAGACATTAAGAAAGTTATCATAGAAGTGAAAAAGATTATGTCTTTTTAGCATATCATCTTGACAATATTAATGGTAATTCTAGTGAAGATCTTACACGGCAAATCTCCAATCAGTTATTTTTCTAAATGTTATTTCTGAAAGTCTGAGATGAAGCAAGATTATAAAGATCATATAAAAACAGGCTAGAGCTACAGCAGGAGGACCTGGTAATCACATCATATTTTTGATAAAAATGTTTGTTGACAGTTCTGTTTTTTGAGTTAGAAGAAATGAAGAGAAACTTGGAAGATACACGTAATAAATGCGTAGAAGGTATAACTGTTCGATCAAAATTTAATTGGTTCATGGAAGGTAAAAAACTCACGAAATAC
>CM065726.1:42178575-42181075 GCA_033310375.1 Conus canariensis | reverse complement strand
TGATATTGGGTACAGACAATGCTACGAGATCTACTTAGGAGAGAACACTGCACAGCTGGACACAGACAATGCCACAAAATCTCCTTTTCACGGACCACTATACAGAAATTAGATTCGAGATAATGCTACGAAACCTCCTTTATGGAGAACTCTGCAAAGACGCTGGACTCAAAAAATGCTACGAGATGTCTTTTACAGAGAACTCTGAACACATAATGCACCTGGACTTGTGAACAGCTGTAAGAAAACGGTGAATAGATGTTAGACTCAAAATATCTAGAACAGAGAATATTGCATAGATGGTGAACACAGGCCACAATACAGCTATTGGACGCAGACAATGCCACAAGATCTCCGTAATAGCCGTAAAAGAACACCGCAAAGGTACTGGACCTATTGAATGCTACAACATCACCTCAAACACCTGTACGAGAAAGCTGCTTAGATGTTGGATACAGACATTGCTTCAATATCTCGATGACAGATGCAGCAAAGGGCTCAGAGAGTGGACACAGACAATGATGCAAGACTTCTTTGATAACTGTGAAAGGCTACTGCACAGATTAGACACAGATCTCCTGAACAGAGAACATTGCACAGGTCTTGGGCAAAAGAATAATATAAGATTTCTGCACCGATAACAGTGCTGATACATTGGACACAAACTTTGCTGTTGAATGAAAGAGTCCCACACAGATGTTGAACTCAGACAAAGATACGAAATCTTGTTGATACCTGTAAGAGAACAGTACATAGATATTTCAACACAGAAAAATCTGACTTATCCGGTTAAAGCTGCAAAACTTCGCGAGATATAGAACATAGACTGTGCATAACAAAGAAAGACTAAAAGAAACGAAAAACGGGATGAATGACTATGAAATAATGAATGAAATAACAAAATAGAAACAAAACAAAACAAACAAACAAAAAAGACAAAGGAATAGACAGACTTAAAACCGAGAAAAAACAACAACAATCAAACAAGCAAGGAAAAAAAAGTGGGAAGAAAAATAATGTAAGAATAATAATTTTGAAAAAAGGGACCAGAGGTGAAGCCATCACCACCACCACCACCACGACCACCAGAAATATCTACATAAAACAAGCTACGGAACTGAACGTCGAACCAAAAAAAAAAAAAAACTTTGAACGCACAGTAACAGTCCCTACCCAGTCCACCAACCTTGTGCGTATCCCCACCTCCTCACCTTTCCCGTTCCCCCTGTCCGTCCCACCCTACCATCATCACACAGAAGCGGCGGACTGTATATACACAAACAAATAAGCCTAGCAGTAGGCAACGTTCTCGGCGCAGTTGTTTCCTGTGGCCTAGTCGTAAACAGAGTGCGGCAGGTTTGTATTAGATCCAAAACTAGAAACACGTCAGCGGAGTGTGGCCATTTCCTGTCTGTGTGTTTGCAAGAACAAACAATGCCAGACAAGAGAACATAAACAGGAGAAAACAACGCACATACATACAGAGAGAGAGAGAGAGAGAGAGAGAGAGAGAGAGAGAGAGAGAGAGAGATTCAATCCCTAAACCGGCCATCGTCCCTCATGTAAGTCGTGCACTTAGACTATCATTCTGCAATCATAGAAACATTCCATCTCTTCAAACTATGTTTGTTAAGAATCAAATCAAATCATAAACAAAAACGAAAAAGAAACAAAACAAAACAAAATAAAACAAATAAACAACGAGATCGTTACTTAAACGCTTTGTACAAACCAAAGGACAGCTTGCTAGATGTTCGTTCATTAGTTGATGCTGGCGATAAATTTGGTCGAAAAGAAGGGCCCAAATATAAATGTATTTACTATGCTCTTAAATCATTACATGGCCGCAACAGCCACAAAGAGAATGCGGAATACGGCCACAGAGAGAGAGAGAGAGAGAGAGAGAGAGAGAGAGAGAGAGAGAGATGCTAAAGCCCTGACCCCCCTATGATGAGGATGGTTGTTGTCAGAAACGTGTTAGGCCTAGCCTATTTCAGTGACACAGAGACCAGCAAATGAAAAAAGAAACATTCAACATTAGGCCTAATGTTCTTCTTGTTTAAATGATGTAGCAAAACACTTTTGACGGAACTACATACAATGAAACAGTTCCAGATCAGTTACACAGATTACGTACACTAACCTTGTCGCAGGCAGACGTCACCGTTCCGACGTCACGAAAGTGAGCCGAAGATAAAAACCGAAATTCTGGAACGTACTCATAGGAGTACAGCACGGAAATTCCCGGATCAAGGGTAAAGAGTTCAGTGGGTGTAATGATTCTGTTGACAGAGTTTAAAGAGTTCAGTGGGTGTAATGATTCTGTTGACAGTTTACGCCAGTGTCTGTTCATTATTTACTAGGCCTACTACACAAAGGTAATTGTTGCTGCGTCAGCAAGTTGTGATTATAGAAAAGTAGGCCTTTTTACGAACAAATCCTCCCAATGTTGTGAGTGCGTTCACCTTCAGTACGTGTAGAACAGCATACCAAAGAATGA
>CM065726.1:42171075-42173575 GCA_033310375.1 Conus canariensis | reverse complement strand
AATTTGCCCGTGAAAATGCTTTAGAAAAGATATTTTGAAATGTGCATGCCCTCAGTCTGTGGTGTGCAAAATAATGCATTTGTATCCGCAGCGACCAGAGGTCTGTCATTTCATGAACTGCAAATCACGGACCATGGTTACAATGGTAATGTGTAGATACAGTAGTAGTAGTGGAGAACAGTTCTCTCGAAATGTAATAAGCCACCCTGTATGCTTTCATCCTGTGCCGTTCATAAGGTGTCTTTATTGTCCTTTACTACGACGTCACTATGATGATCGCAAAAATACAACAGAAGAAGAAGACTGTAACCGATGTTTATTTTTTGCTAAAAACGCCACCAGCCATAAGATCATCAGGCACCATAGTTTCCTAGGAGCACATCAATTCAGAAGAAAGAAAGAAAGAAAGAAAGAAAGAAGAAGGAGAAGAAGAAGAAGAAGAAGAAGAAGAAGAAGACTGCAACCGATGTTTATTTTTCGCCAGAAAAGGCCATCAGCCATAAGATCATCAGGCACCATAGTTTCCTAGGAGCACATCAATTCAGAAGAAGAAAGAAAGAAAGAAAGAAAGAAAGAAAGAAAGAAAGAAGAAGAAGAAGAAGAAGAAGAAGAAGAAGAAGACTGCAACCGATGTTTATTTTTCGCCAGAAAAGGCCATCAGCCATAAGATCATCAGGCACATGGTTTCCTAGGAGCACATCAATTCATACTAGGACAGCATCAATGTATGGGTGTGAACTTGTTGCACCTTCAAACACTGCACACAGATAGATGACTATCTCCCAGGCTCATGCATGTGAACTTGTTGCACCTTTAAACACTGCACACAGATAGATGACTATCTCCCAGGCTCATGCATGTGAACTTGTTGCACCTTTAAATACTGCACACAGATAGATGACTCTCTCCAGGCTCATGCATGTGAATCTTCTTTCATCACGGATTATGGTTCAGCTATTTAAGTAGTTAAGAGAGGAGGGCATCTTCTCTCTCTCTCTCTCCTCTCTCTCTCTCTCTCTCTCTCTCTCTCTCTGTATTTTTGGGTGGGTGGGTGCGGGTGGGGTGGCAGAGACAGAGAGAGAGAGAGGGTGGGTGGGTGGCGGAGAGACAGAGAGAGAGAGAGAGAGTGAGAGGTGCCCCTCACACACACACACACACACACACACACACACACACGCGCGCGCGTGCGCACATACGCAAACACACAGCACTCATTCACACACACACACACACACACACACACACACACACACACACACACACACACACACACGCACGCACACACGCACGCGCGAACGCATGCACGCACACACAATATATGTATGCACACATGTATACATACCTAGGCTCACACACACACACACACACACACACACACACACACACACACACACACACACACACACACACAGGCAGACAGATAGACACACACATACACACACGCGCGCGTTAGCGCGCAAACAAGCACACAAACTTTCATATACTACATACGTGCACACATACACAAAACACGGCACTCAATCATACACACACACGCGCGCACGCGCGCGCGCGTGCAAACATGCGCGCACACACACACACACACACACACACACACACACACACACACACACACACACACACACACACACACGCAAACACACGCAAACACTTGCTCACTTACGAGCACATGTAAACTCAAAGAAAGAGCGAAAGGGAAGCAAGTACACACTCGAGCACTTCGGGGAGCAGGTGTGGACAAAAAGAAGGATATAAGAGAGAGAGAGAGAGAGAGAGAGAGAGAGAGAGAGAGAGAGAGAGAGAGAGAGAGTGTATATGCAACTGGCCAACACAAACGCAAACCGATAAAAACTGGTGAATGGAGAAGCATGGCCTCTTTTCACATCTGTCTGTTATTTCTATGCACGCACTGTGTGTATATATATTTCTTCAATCTAAGACATAAGAGCATAATTGATTATTTCTTGCAGTCATTGCAACACCAAGCTGCTCTGTAAGTTGCTGGAATGGTGCTCGGTACTTATCCTTGGAATTTATTAGTTTATTGTAATTTAGTCCCTTGCGGATTCATTCCAAGAACTGGCCCTCAGTACTTGTGTCTTAAGAGGTTATCTTTTTATATTTTCTACTTTTCACAAGAAAATGTAGCTTGTTTTACTCTTTCATGATTTTCTTTTGCTTCTTAGGTGGCACCTTTGGTTGGGTTTTTGAAAACTCAACAAACATACAACGGTATTGCACACCAGCCTTTTTCTGGGATAGCATTCTTCTTAAAATCGAAAAGGCAGAGGAGTCAAATTGTCACTTTCCACGGTCACTGAGGAGAAATAATCAGATTTCGAAATATCAGAATCTGGCGAAGAGTAATATGTTGGTGAGTTTTCTTCTCATTGGAGATTGTCTCCCACTTGGAGACTACACATTTGCTGAAGGCTCATTTTGAGAAGCATTTATTTTTCCCCATTCATCCACTCAAGTACTTACTGTTAGTGAGGCAGAA
>CM065726.1:42153575-42163575 GCA_033310375.1 Conus canariensis | reverse complement strand
TATGTTGTCATCGAAATTGAATATTTTCAATGTTTTGGTTACTTTGTGGCTCTTGAAATATTCTTGATATGTATCATTTCAAAATGTCTCCCTTTCTTCCTTCTTTGCTGTAATAATTGGATTTTTAATGAGAGTAGCATAAAAAAGTAAGGACCTAATCCATTCATCACAAATAAAGACATTTACATGACAAATGCTAGCACACGCAAACACATACATCTATGTGCGATACTGACACTAAATAACTAATGTAAAGATAGGAACAAAGAATGACAATAATTGAGAGAGAGAGAGAGAGAGAGAGAGAGAGAGAGAGAGAGAGAGAAGAAGAAGAAGAAGAAGAAGTGAGGTAACGTCTGTGCAGCCTCTGTGCACACTCCGCGTGACGTTGTCCTGGAAGATTATTGCCACCTCTAGCGTCTGTTTTAATGAGACCAGGAGAGAAACGCCAAGAGCCTTTGATGACGTGTATGAAGCGGCCGCGAGGTGAGGAGAAATGTGTTACTGCGTCCTGCTGACAGTGAAGTATGTAATGTAATAAGAGTAGAGGCACAAAAACAAAGTGTTTTTTATTTCCCCACTCATTGAATTCTATGTACTTTTCTTCACAAAACGCAGTTAAATTTCAGCTCTCGTTCTGGCCACAAAAATCTATCTAGATTCCTGCTACTTTCAAACCATATGAACTGACTGCCTTTTTTTCCCAGCCTACGTTCTTGAAAAGTTTCAGACCATTGGAAGTTACTGCACCCCGTCTTCCAGAAGTTTCAGACCATTGAAAGTTACTGCACCCCCTCTTCCAGAAGTTTCAGTCCATTGGAAGTTACTGCACCCCCTCTTCCAGAAGTTTCAGACCATTGGAAGTTACTGCACCCCGTCTTCCAGAAGTTTCAGACCACTGGAAGTTACTGCACCCCCTCTTCCAGAAGTTTCAGACCATTGGAAGTTACTGCACCCCCTCTTCCAGAAGTTTCAGACCATTGGAAGTTACTGCACCCCCTCTTCCAGAAGTTTCAGACCATTGGAAGTTACTGCACCCCTCTTCCAGAGTCTGCCCCATTATCTTCCTCAGAAGGATACTCTGGTACACTCCATGACGCTTTCACCCCTCTTTTTGAACAAACTGCCCTGGAGATTCTCAAGAACACTTTTCCACAGTTAGTGAGCTTGGTCCTGTTTACCAAATTCTCAACGAAACTTTGGTCGTCATGCTTCCCGTTATCACGGAGACCTTCTCTGACTGTTGATTTTGTGCGCTCTGAAATCAAGACCACTGTCTTCAAACCTTTACTCAAAAAGCCTTTTATTAATCAGAACCAGCTGCAGAATGATAGACCTGTCTCAAATCTATCCTCTGTTTCAGATTCTTGAGAAATGGGGAGTTTGTGTTATACTCCCTGTTTGGCTAGTATACTTACCATGTCAGACCATAGCATTCAACGGCAGTTAGCCAGCTCTGTCAGGCCGAATTTTTTCCGTGGCCAATGCAGTCATAAGACAGTCACGTGATGTCACCCCACTTCCGGCCCCGGAAGAAGCCAGTGTCAACTTCCTATAAGTCATTCAGCGAGGCCTGATGTATGGTGACCCCGAGAACCTTGGCGCCAGAGGGGAAGGTAGGGAGGGAATTAGAGTCTGACATGGTAAGTATACTAGCCAAACAGGGAGTATAACACAAACTCCCCATTTTGGCGTCATATACTTTACCATGTCAGACCATAGCAGAATTTAAAGGAATCGGAGGAGGGCGAGCGCCCTAGTGGTTCTTGGGGTTGACCGATATGGCTGCATTGGCCGCCACAAAGGAAATCCCCTTAGACCCATCAGCTCTGGTCATGCGGATATCCCTCAGGTAAAAATTAATGAAGGGATTTTCCGAACGCCAGTAGGCTGCCTCCAGCAGGTGGCGCACGGGGACAGAGTACTGGAACGCTGTGGAAGTGGCCAGTGCTCTGACCTCGTGGGCCCTGGGTGATAGGACAGGGAGATCCTTGTACGCCTGAGCGTAGGTAGATCTCGCCGTCTTGGAGAGCCACCTGGAGATAGTTCCCGCCGAAATATCTCTAGTATTGTTGGGGTTGAGGGAGATAAGGAGTCGTCTCTGGGAGGAGCGCCTGGGGCGTGTGCGTTCCCAGTAGTACCTGAGACACCTGGAGGGGCAAAGGTCCATGTCTCCATCTTTTTCTCCCTTTCCCAAGATGTCAGAACTCCGGAAGGAACTTGAGAGAGACTGAGCCGTCCCTGTGGAAGGCGATATCTGTGGGGTCACCGCTGAGGGCGTGAATCTCACTTCGTCTTCTGGCCGAGGCCAGGGCGAGGAGAAAGGTGGTCTTAAAGGAGAGGAGGTCAAAAGGAATAGAAGCAATGGGTTCAAAAGGGGTTTTTCTGAGGGCATCGAGGACCGTAAAAAGGTCCCAAAGGGGAATGCGCCTAGGGGACTGAGCTTCCCGTAGAGCAACTCCTCTAGACACCTCTCTGAGGAGAAAGTCATTGTCAAAAGAAGGGCCCCCCAGTTGACGAATGGTAGTGCAGATAGCTGATCTGTAGTCCCAAATGGAGCCAGCCGACAGCTTAAGGGAAGAGGATAGGTGGGAGAGGAAATTTCCTATTTGGATGTTGGAGGGGCAGTAATGGGGAACAGAGTTATCTGAGCACCAGGTTATCCATCTCTCCCAACGGTAGTTGTAGAGGGATTCGGTGCTGGCTCTGCGAGATGCCGAGGCAAAGTCCCGTAATCCCTGAGAGGCCCCTGCCCCGGCTAGTGTGTCTAGGACGGACTGGGGTCTCTCCGAGTGGGGGGTAGATGCAGATGTTCGCAGTTGGGCTGGCATAGAAGCCACGCGTGTAGGCGAAGCATCTTGGGATTGGAGTGAGGAAGACCTGACCGGGGTTGTCTCAGCATGTCCCAGCGAGGGCTGAGCCGGAGGGGGGGAACGTGGGTGAGGGACTTGGGGTCCGGGAACCAAGACTGGGTCGGCCACCATGGCGTTACGAGGATCAGCCTGGGTCTTTCCAGCCTTGCCTTCCTGATCACCTTGTGTAGGATGGGGAAGGGGGGAAAGGCATACGCCAGTAGGCCCGTCCCGGGGAGGGATAGTGCGTCGACTGCATCCGCCTGGGGATCTGGAACGGGAGAGACGTACAGGGGCAGGTGATGGTTGAAGCTGGTGGCAAACAGGTCGATCATGGGCACAAACCAATGGTTGCGCGACACCAGCGAAGGAGGGCCTCTGTTCTGAGGGAGAGGCCTATGGAGCGGGCCTCTCCCCCTTTGTTGACATAGCAAGCTACCGACGTATTGTCCGTGAGGAGGAGAACAAGTCGGTGCGCGACCTTGTGCTGGAGTTGGAGAAGGGCTAGCCTGACCGCTTCCAGCTCCCACTCCCCGAGGCGTGACTGTCCTCCACGTGGGCCCCCCAGCCCAAGTTGGAGGCGTCTGTATAAAGTTCCAGTGGTTGGGTTGGGTTGGGAGGGAGATGGGGACCCCGGTGGAGAGAGTGGCTGGAGTGAGCCGCTCCTCCGTCGCCGAAATGAACCAGTGTCCGAGGGGAATGACCTGGTCCCAGCGGTCGGAGGTCTGTGACAAACGTCGGCGGAACTCCCTCTGAAGTTGGCGTTTGGGGACCCGCCGCAGGGGAATGAGGGGAGACAGGGACTCCATCATTCCTAGGAGGGAGGACAGGGTTCTGGCCGAGGTGTGGGGTGCCTGTGACAGGCAGGAGATGAGGTCCACTATGCGTGCAGGCCTCTCCGGGGTCTGCCCGACGAACCGTAGGAATCGTCTGTGGGCCGGGTGAATCAGGATCTGAAAAATAGGCGTCCTTCAGGTCTACGGATGTGGCCCAGTCGCGATGATGGATGGAGTCTCGGATCTGGGTGGGGGTCTCCATCTTGAACTTGGTGGGCCTGAGGAACTTGTTGAGGGGCGAAAGATCTAGAATGGGCCTCCATCCTCCCGAGGCTTTTGGGATCACAAAGAGTAGAAGCCGGGGTTTGGGTGGGAAATCTCCGAGATGGCCCCTCTTTTGAGGAGGTCTTGGACTTCCGTGCGAAGAGCTTCTGCTTTGGCGGGGGAGGGTTCGTTGGGGAGAGGGAGGGGGAGATGGCATGAGGGGGGGGACGCTCGTGGGCCCAAGGAAGGCGAAACCCTTCCTGTAGCACCGCCACTATCCAGGGGTGAGGCGTATGCGTCTCCACTGGTGGGCATGCCGGGAGAGGCTGCCCGCCAGGGGGGGCGAGGGTCTGGGCTGGTGGGTGGGGGATAGGGCGAGGGGGGTGCTACCTGATCTAAGTCCCCCTCGGGCTGTCTCCCTAGTCAGCTCCGGGAGCGTGACTGTTGGCCTAACCGAAAATTTTGCTGATGGGTTTTGGCTTAGGCCTTGGGAGAAGATTAGGTCGCTTGGCGGGCCGTGCGGTGCGGGAAGGCGATTGTCTGGGATAGGGTCTGTGCCTGGGGAAGGAACGAAGTGGGGGTCTAGCAGGGCGTGGCGGTGGCCTGGGCGCAAAGGACACAGCCTGCTTGCGTTCCTCAACTGCTTGTGCTATGACGTCAGCCGAGTAGTCGCCAAAGAGCGACTGGACCTGGCCCGGGATGCATCGCAGGGCTGCCTTAAGCGTCGGGGAGAGAGAGGTCCGCGCCAGCACGGCCTCTCTCGCGACCAACAAGCAGTTGAAGTGGCTTCTGGCTGCGCTGTCCGCCGCAGCCGAAAGGTGATGCGAAATCCTGTTAACTAGGTGTCGCATGAAAGGATCGCTGAACAAGCGAGGGTCAGGCTCTTGGTGCGCCTCAGAGCCCGGGTCCCCCGGTACTGGGATGGCACCATCGTCCTCCGGCCATAGAGCCTCCGCTCGCTGAAGGGGCATGTCCAAGTAGTGTGTCCCGCCGTGGTGTGGAGGATGCCCATCCTGGCTACTCGGACCCATTCCTTTAGGTTCTTAAAGGAGATGGCGCCGGAAGTAGGGGGGGGCAGGTGGGGGATCAACCGACGGTCCGACTGGGAAATGCCCATCTCCCTGGTCACGGGATTGTCCGTAAACAAGGAGGCGACTGAGGGGTTCTTGGGTAGATTGGTCTAGATCTCTGGGCCGGGGGAGAGGGAGAGAAATTCGTCAGCGGGTGCGGCCTCCCTCCTAACGAGGTCTGGTCGCCACCGTTCTATCGTGCGGACATCGTACAATGAGGTGGGGGCTAGCTCCTCGTCATCGTCCGCCTCAGGGAGGTACTGGTCCTGAGAGGGTTCATAGCACCCGTCTTCAGGAGGTAAGTCGAGGGGTGCCTGTAGTGTGTCCCCGGTGGCCCTATAATCGGCGGCCGGGACATCGTCCTGCCGATAGGACAGCGCCCGAGGAGGGAGACCAAGGTCGACCCAGGTAAGTGAGGCCGGGTGCCACATTCGACCATGTAGCTGGTCGTGCTGGGTGTTGGCGTTAAGCCACTGGTCTCTCTCGGGGGCATAGAGCCACCGGTCCCCGGGGAGGTAAACGGGCTGTGGCGGCCCTGGGGAAAAACCATGGTAGGTAGGCCGCACTCAAGGTCTGACCAGCGCGTTGGGCGAATGCGTAGGTCAGACATCCGCCGAGTCGTAGCCACGAGACCCTCTTCTTCTTGTAGGCAGAAAGTCCCCGGGGACCCGGGTAACCTGAATCACTGTTGGGGGGGGGCTTGAGAGGCCGTGGCCTGTCGTCCCCGTCCAGGTCCGTGCACTGCACCATACACGTCCTTGGAATGGGCCTGGGAGGGCCATAATGGTATGGAGGAGGATGCGGAAGTCGAGCCCCCAACCCGCGAAAGTGCGGATTGGTCAGGATGCGGTCCCGTGTTCCTCCCCCTGGAGGAATATGTCAGGTTACCCTTGGTCCCGCTGGTAGATCCTCCCCCCGGAGGAGCGGGACCGCGGACGTTGCCCAAATGGGGATCCGAAAGGTCGGTTCCCCAACGTCCAATACCCCTAGGGAAGAAGGTGACGTTCGATCGGGGTAGGTCGACCGTCCTTGTGCATGGGCACGGCCGGGCCCATGGCGCGGCGTGCCCGCACGCCCAGGATTATGGACACCACCGAGGTCGTGCGTCGGGGTGACCATAAGGCTGCTTCCGGAGTCGAAGCGCTCCTCGAGCTCAGGTGTTGGCTGCACCTGTGCCCGGTGGGGCCGAGCGCTATGAGTGCACGTATCAATTTGGGGGGAAAAAGAGATACGTGACTCATCAAGGCGAGTGACGGATGGTGATTCCATCCCAGATCCGTCACCCGTGCTGGTCCGCGGCTCGGCAAGGTGCCCCGGGGGCCGAGATTCGCGTGACTCAGCATGATAGTTAGAAGTCTCCGAGCGAGTCCGTAGGCTAGAGGGCAAGCTGGCCGATGGAGAAGGGGTGGGGGAGGGCGAATTCCGTTGGCTAGTCTTTGCTCGGCCGGGCCCCTTGAGGGGAGCCTTGCCATTAGACTTTCTGGGCAGCACCTTGAGGGAGCTTTGCCCTTAGACTAGCAGGCAGATCAAATGAAAGGCATTTTGAAATGGTGGCCGCTTGCCCATCAGCCTTGGGACGCCGCGGTCGTGCGTCCGTCGGTTTGGTAGACGAGGAAGATCACGCGTCCCTTCCGCGGAGAAGTCGTCTCTGTCTACCCGAACCGTACGTTCATCAGTGCGAACGGATTGCTCCGAGATGGAATCGACCCGCGGGTTCTCCGGGAAATTGAGCGAACTCCGAGCAGTGGAGTGGCTCGACCCGGCGGTGTCCTTCACCATGTTGGGCACAGGTGGATAGAGCAAACCCGGAACACACGACCGCAAAGAGGAGACAAGGTGGCCGATCGAGAAAATCAATTAATCTCGATCGTCCGTGTGGTGTCGTGCAAAGTGCTCGAGAGATCGACTGAAAACTCGAACTACCCGTACACGCCACCGGTCGTGTGACTGGTATGGCTATTAATAGCAATCTCTACACGTGGAGTATCACTGTGTATAGGTGTGATAGTTCTTGGGCACTAAATCTTAATAAGCAGATCAGTGTCACACACCCTTACTCGAACACGTTCTACCTGTGAAGGGTAAAGAGTACAGGTGTGATAGTTATTGAGCCCTAAACCTTAATAAGCGGAACCAGCACAAAATGCGTGCTGAACCCGAGGCTCGGCAATATGGTGGGGGAACACGACCGGCGAGCGGTGCCGACGATCGCGAGTAACAAAGTCGCGAGAGTGCCGGTAAAAGAGACAAATCTTTAATAAATACGCTCCCGAGAGTGCCGGTAAAAGAGACAAATCTTTTAATAAATACGCTCCCACCAAGAGCCTCACACGGCAAAAATACTCAGGGTCTAGTGCAAGCCGGAACCAGCACAAAATGCGTGCTGAACCCGAGGCTCGGCAATATGGTGGGGAACACGACCGGCGAGCGGTGCCGACGATCGCGAGTAACAAAGTCGCGGGAGTGCCGGTAAAAGAGACAAATCTTTTAATAAATACGCTCCCGAGAGTGCCGGTAAAAGAGACAAATCTTTTGATAAATACGCTCCCACCAAGAGCCTCACATTTGCAAGCCACAACTGAATCAAGTATAGAACAAAACACAGCAAAGTTAACACAAAGGCAAGTATAGGCGAGACAGAGCACAAGACTTATCTTGCTTTGACGGCAGGCCGAAGATGAATGACTTATAGGAAGTTGACACTGGCTTCTTCCGGGGCCGGAAGTGGGGTGACATCACGTGACTGTCTTATGACTGCATTGGCCACGGAAAAAATTCGGCCTGACAGAGCTGGCTAACTGCCGTTGAATGCTATGGTCTGACATGGTAAAGTATATGACGCCAAAAAGGTAGTTATGAGACAACTTCTGTCACATGTTGAAACCAGCGACCCTCCCCCTCAGGCAGCCTGCAGGACTGGGCACGAACAGAGACAGTTTAGCACGGTCTTGCAACTGATATCCTAGCTGCTATGCATGGAGATTAGACAAACATACATACAGAGAGAGAGAGAGAGAGAGAGAGAGAGAGATCCCCCGGGGATCTCTCTCTCTCTCTCTCTCTCTCTCTTCCACCCAGCTCGAGATACTTCGTCGAAGTGGAAACAGTCCATAAATATCCACTAACCATCTAACACTGTCACTTAGTCTGGGTAGAGTTCAGCAGCCCGTCAAGAACGATCATGGTATATCATTGGAGCTGGGTCCGCCCCGAGGGAAAGAACACGTGTTACATCCAGTCTCTGTCTGCAGACAGTGAACACTGAGGATATCATTGGAGCTGGGTCCGCTCCAAGAGAAAGAACACGTGTTACATCCAGTCTCTGTCTGCAGACAGTGAACACTGAGGATATCATTGAAGCTGGGTCCGCCCCAAGGGAAAGAACACGTGTTACATCCAGTCTCTGTCTGCAGACAGTAAACACTGAGGATATCATTGAAGCTGGGTCCGCCCCAAGGGAAAGAACACGTGTTACACACAGTCTCTGTCTGCAGACAGTGGACACTGAGGATATCATTGGAGCTGGGTCCGCCCCAAGAGAAAGAACACGTGTTACACACAGTCTCTGTCTGCAGACAGTGGACACTGAGGATATCATTGGAGCTGGGTCCGCCCCAAGGGAAAGAACACGTGTTACACACAGTCTCTGTCTGCAGACAGTGGACACTGAGGAAAGCGGTCAGGATGGAAATGAAGTGGAACTGTAGGACTTGAAACGAGAGCTGGAAAGAGTCCGCAGAGAGGAACTGAGGCTGATGGGATTACTTCCCTTTCGGAAACTTGCCAAATGCCTGATGTACGACCGGGTCCAACGACAACACCCCACATGAGGCCTGAGACTTTTTTTCCTCTCACCCTGGTGAATGTCTGGAAAGGGGAGGTTAAAACGAGGACTAGTTTATGGACTTGAAAGGGGAGGTAACAACAAGGACTACTTTGTGGACCTGTTAACAGTCTGGACAAGCTGGCTGGCCGCGGCGTGTCCGCCCTCCATTTCCTGACCGGGGTGACACTTTGAAGATGGGTTTTCTGTGGCTGATTGAAGGCATTAAGCTGAGGTTGGTTTATGGTCTTTGGTACTGTGCCGAAGACATTAATGTCAGACAGATCCACAAAACAACGCTCTTGTATGTTCCTGCTTGTGGCCAGCCAGTCGTGTGCCATTGGTCTTCATCCTATCGGAACATCTGGCTGCTTTAGTGGATAAACCTATCCCTTTTCACATCCATTCATAACGTTTATAGCGCCAAAAACTGAGGTCATATTGAGGCTGCAAACGGGGTAAAAACGAAATATATACAAGATAAAATGCCAAGACTAAATAAATCTAAACTGAATTGAGTGCTGAACCCGAAAGACCAATATAAAACAGGGTATATTATTGACCACGTCTAACTTGGATAAAATGAATGGACTCGCACGCGCGCGCGTCTGCACGCTCGCGCGCGCGCGCGCGCGCGCCACACACACACACATACAAACATACATACACACAAACACACACACACGCACGCACGCACACGCACACACACATGCGTGCATGCGTGCTATGCGTGTGCGCGTGTGTGTGTAAGTTTGCAAGGCCCGGTACTTGGTAAAACCGGAGTTTTTACATTCCTGAACTATGATCTCCCTCAACTTCATGGTTCACAATGACGAGGGTCTCAATGGTATAGAACTTTAAAGGACTCTAAGTTTGGAAACAATGTAGGTCTTCATGATTCAGAAAAAAAACAAACGACGTTCATGGTGCAGGAAGACGTGGTAGTCCATGGTTCAGAAAGACGTGAAACTCCGTATTTCGGAAAAACGAGGAATTCTGTGGTTCAGAAAAATATGGGACTCTGTGAGTTCAGAAAGACGATGCACTCCATTGTTAAGTAAGACAAGGGACCCTATGGTTCAGAAAGGCGAGGGCCCCACGATTCAGAAAGATGTGGGACTCCACATCTCAGAAAACTGAGGGACTTCATAATTTAGAAAGGAGACAGATTACATGATTAAACATTCGTACCTGGACTCTCAAGAAAGACGGATG
>CM065726.1:42136075-42143575 GCA_033310375.1 Conus canariensis | reverse complement strand
CGCACGCACACACGCACGCACGCACGCACGCACGCACGCACGCACGTACACACACACACACACACACACACACACACACACACACACACACACACGCGCGCGCGCGCGCGCGCTCTCTCTCTTTCTCTCTCTCTCTCTCTCAAGTTAAAGAACATGATCTTATATATGGTCAGTTAAAAAAAACAACTTCCGATTTGTGTGCTCTTATTGAAATGTATTAACGCATATGGACAAAAGCTTATAAAGTATAGTATAATCTGGACAGCAGTGCCAAGAGGTCGTGAATTACAAAGACTCGTCAATGGTTAAATTCATATGGGTTCCCTTTTGTTTGGAAAAATCAAGATTTTCAATGTATTTCAAGTCTCATAAATTCTTTTGGGCAAAGAGTTTTATATTGTAGATGGCAGGACTGGCTCGATTACCAGTGATAGGTTTTCAGAATATCGACAAATCAAAAACTGCATGCGTGGTCGAACCATATATTGCAATGTGAGTGAAGTGCTATGCAAAATGTGCTTTGACTAAGTGTAGATTCGGTATTTCTGATATTGCTTGTCATCGTTTTAGACACAGACTTGAACTCGAACGAGTAGTGTTACGGCGTTTCCCCAGTAGAGCTACAGAGGATGAAATTCAATTCTTGTTTTGTTGTCCCGTCCTTCATGACGTGAGAGATAAATTCATCAAACCTAAATGCTTTAACAATCCGAGTAACTTTCGATTCAGTCTGCTGTTATAGTTCAGAAATGGATTCACACTTTTAAAACTGACAACATTTATCCATGGAGTTTTGAAAAGATTAATACAACAGCATCGTAGCACGTTTACAGTTGTAATTTGTTTCTCTGTTGATGCGTCTTATGCAAGTAAGTGTGAAAATTGATATAGGGGTCAGATTAGTGCAGATACAATTCTTATCATACATTTCATTCCTTTGCTATTCATATATAACCTCCCTCAGTTAAGGACTTTCGCCTATACTCAACAAAATTATTCGTTTTACTTGTATTCGTACTCGTAATAGTATTTTCTCTCTCTGTCTCTGTCTGTCTCTCTGTCTGTCTGTCTGGCTGTCTGTCTGTCTGTCTGTCTGTCTGTCTGTCTGTCTCTCTCTCCTATTCTTTCAATGATGTAAGCAACGTGTTAGTTTCTGTTTCATCAAGGAGGCGTCACTGTGTGCGAAGTAGTCTATATACACTACACTACCTCTGCTGAGCTAGAAGGTCAGAGTCGAAGTAGTCTATATACACTACACTACCTCTGCAGAGCTGGAAGGTCAGAATCGAAGTAGTCTATATACACTAGACTACCTCTGCTCAGCAAGAGGGTCAGAGTCGAAGTAGTCTGTATACACCACACTACCTCTGCTGAACTAGAAGGTCAGAGTCGAAGTAGTCTATATACACTACACTACCTCTGCAGAGCTAGAAGGTCAGAGTCGAAGTAGTCTATATACACTACACTACCTCTGCTGAGCCAGAAGGTCAGAGTCGTAGGATTCAGTAGTCTGTATACACTGCACTACCTCTGCTGAACTAGAAGGTCAGAGTCGAAGTAGTCTATATACACTACACTACCTCTGCTGAGCTAGAAGGTCAGAGTCGAAGTAGTCTATATACACTACACTACCTCTGCAGAGCTAGAAGGTCAGAGTCGAAGTAGTCTATATACACTACACTACCTCTGCTGAGCTAGAAGGTCAGAGTCGAAGTAGTCTATGTACACTACACTATATCTGCTCAGCTAGATGGTCAGAGTCGAAGTAGTCTATATACACTACACTACCTCTGTTGAGCTAGAAGGTCAGAGTCGCAGGATTCACGGCAGACGGACAAATGAATTAAGAACCAAGATGAAAGAATTGAAGTCCAGGGTCTCATGGATACGACTTGACAGATGTCTGACCTGTGCATTGGCCCAGCTCGCTGGTCAGACCTTGGGTACCTATCTATATTATCTATGCCACTATTATGGTTGTATGTGCGTGTTTGCGTTTGCATGTACATGCATGTGGGGGGAGGGGGGGCATGTGTGTGCACCAATGTATACATGTATGTGTGTGTTTATGTGTTTGTGAGTGGACAGGCCCATGTATGTGCGCCAATGTATACATGTATGTGTGTGTTTATGTGTTTGTGAGTGGATGGGACCATGTATGTGCGCCAATGTATATTACACGTATGTGCGTATCTATGTGTTTGTGAGTGGAAGGGCCAATGTATGTGTGTGTGTGTGTGTGTGTGTGTGTGTGTGTGTGTGTGTGTGTGTGTGTGCGTGCGTGCGTGCGTGCGTGCGTGTGTGTGTGTGTGTGTGTGTGTGTGTGTGTGTGTGTGTGTGTGTGTGTGTGTGTGTGTGTGTGTGTGTGTGTGTTGTGTTGTGTGTGTGTGTGTGTGTGTGTGTGTGTGTGTGTGTGTGTGTGTGTGTGTGTGTGTGTGTGTGTGTGTGTGTGTGTGTGTGTGTGTGTGTGGTGTTGTGTGTGTGTGTGTGTGTGTGTGTGTGTGTGTGTGTGTGTGTGGTACATATATAATGTGAGCAAGCATTCCTGTAAGAATGTTTTTTACCGTCTCTAAGCCCCGACCCTTCTGTCCAGTTGCCAGCTAAACCACACACGGCCGAATTGGAGCACAGGAGTTATCTGGTTTTAGACCACGGCCTATCATCGAGCTCACTACCGGGAATTCGTTTGGTGTCATAATGTCCTAATCATGATTATCTAAGACAGCAATGGATTCCCTTTCGTATGAATTAAATTGGTAATTATTACTCATTAAAAACACGCTTGGTTCCATTTGATTTTCTGATAGCAAGTGAAAACAAGTCTGAGGCAGGGTATTTGGCTGTGTTCTTATACACATCGTTCCAAACACGTTGTCGGCCTGCTTCAAACGTTCGAGTTGTATCTTGTTTTTACTTTGGGGTGGGGGGTGGGAAACGGAGGTCATGCCATTATTTTTTTTTAAGCCAGTCTCATTGCGTCAGTTTTTTTTCTTTTTCCTTTCGTTTTTGTTTTTCTGTTCTTTTATTTCATTTTCTCTTGACCATCCTAAGAAAATGGGCGATCTTTCATCAACACTGTTTAGAGTTCAGAGCTCTCTCTCTCTCTCTCTCTCTCTCTCTCTCTCTCTCTCTCTCTCTCTTAATTCGTTTCATCTTCTACTGTCTTTCGAACAGTAAAAAGAGTAGGTGCGTGGAAAAGACAAGAAAAAAGATCCAGTCATGATGTTATCGGCAGGTTGAGATGGGACTGCTTCTTTCCTCAAAACATAAGAGTCCAGTAGCATGCTATGTAAACAGATCCAATGATCAGTACTCGTGCATGCCTTGCCTGATAATACCGTCATTTTTTGTTGTTGTAACTGTACACAACTGAAACCACAAAGGGGAAAAAATAGGAGAAAGAAACAAAGAAGGAAAGAAGGAAGAGAAAAAAAGAAACACAGAAAAAAGAAGTTCCGAACTCCGCATGCAGAATAACAACGACACAACACAACTGAAACAGATACCTACAGCAGAACTGGCTCTAAACGAGAACCAGGGTGACCGGGAGAGGGGAGGAAAGAGAGCAACAGGATTACCTCAGTGGCTCGCCAGATGCCCGTGACACGGCTGTATCCCCTAACAAGGCCCCACGGGACATTCTTCACCTTCTTCTGGGGAAAGTTTCTGGCAGGGGAGAGCACATCGGTTGCCGCACCGTGAGCTCGTTAAAGGTCTCTGCAAGTTTTGCTGGTATGCCCAAAACTGCCTTACTTGGGACGATTGCCGGGGCATGGAGAATGATCCGTATTGCATATATATATATATATATATATACATATATATATATATATATATATAATATATATATATATATATATAAGCATGAATATGAGACGATTGTCTTCTGAGGGACTGGTGTTTAGACTATAACAAATAATTGGCGCTTCAAATAATTGTTTGGCGAACTCCAGGATGTGGCCGACTGGCGCCACAGTTTCACCAAAGTCAGGGAGCGTGCGATTTGAAGCCTGCATCACAGAAGGTGGACAAAGGTGCATATCAGGACTCAGATTTATTATGCAGAGAGTCACGAATTTCATACGCAGTTTTGCATGGCACAAAGACCTCACAGACAATAAAGAAAAAAAAGAGGCAAGCTTATAACGCTAGCGCTCAGATTATTTACTTCTCAGGGAACATGAAGGGAATACCACTGTTACTCACGTGAAACATCGATAGTAATTGTATTTTGACACCTGCACTCAAGCAGCTATAAATGGAAAGAATCAAGTGCTTGCGCGCTCTATGTGTGTGTGTGTATGTGTGTGTGTGTGTGTGCGTGTGAGTGCGGGCGTGCGTGCGTGCGCGCGAGTGAGTGTGTGTGTGTGTGTGTGTGTGTGTGTGTGTGTGTGTGTGTGCGTGCGTGCGTGCGTGCGTGCGTGCGTGCGTACGTGCGTGCGTGCGTGCGTGCGTGCGTGCGTGCGTGCGTGCGTGTGTGTGTGGTGTGTGTGTGTGTGTGTGTGTGTGTGTGTGTGTGTGTGTGTGCCGTACTGATAAATTACGTTTGAGAAATGTCATGTTAACCTCGTTTCATTACCGGGCTTACGTTTTAGTCCATACACCCTCAGATCAGGAGTCAATTTTGCTGGTATGTAAAACAAACAAACAAACAAACAACAACAACAACAAAAAAAACCCTCCTGCAGTCTCGACGAGAAAGGTACTTTCAAATTTTATTCGTCCTCCTTCCATGTTACACCCTATCCCAAAGCGCCAGCTTGGCTGTGTTCAGCTCAAGACGAAGGATGTCTCCGGGACCATACAGGTGCCCTAAACTACCCTGCAAAGTCGTGACCATACAGGTGCCCTGAACTACCCTGCGAAGTCGTGACCATACAGGTGCCCTAAACTACCCTGCGAAGTCGTGACCATACAGGTGCCCTGAACTACCCCGCAAAGTCGTGACCATACAGGTGCCCTGAACTACCCTGCAAAGTCGTGTCCTGAACTACCCTGCAAAGTAGTGACCATACAGGTGCCCTGAACTACCCTGCAATGTCGTGACCATACAGGTGCCCTAAACTACCCCGCAAAGTCGTGACCATACAGGTGCCCTAAACTACCCTGCAAAGTCGTGACCATACAGGTACCCCAAACTACCCTGCAAAGTCGTGATCATACAGGTGCCCTGAACTACCCTGCGAAGTCGTGACCATACAGGTGCCCTAAACTACCCCGCAAAGTCGTGACCATACAGGTGCCCTGAACTACCCTGCGAAGTCGTGACCATACAGGTGCCCCAAACTACCCTGCAAAGTCGTGACCATACAGGTGCCCTGAACTACCCTGCAAAGTCGTGACCATACAGGTGCCCTGAACTACCCTGCAAAGTCGTGACCATACAGGTGCCCTGAACTACCCTGCAAAGTCGTGACCATACAGGTGCCCTGAACTACCCTGCAAAGTCGTGACCATACAGGTGTCCTGAACTACCCTGCAATGTCGTGACCATACAGGTGCCCCAAACTACCCTGCAAAGTAGTGACCATACAGGTGCCCTGAACTACCCTGCAAAGTCGTGACCACACAGGTGCCCTGAACTACCCTGCAAAGTCGTGACCATACAGGTGTCCTGAACTACCCTGCAAAGTCGTGACCATACAGGTGAACCAAACTACCCTGCAAAGTCGTGACCATACAGGTGTCCTGAACTACCCTGCAAAGTCGTGACCATACAGATGCCCTGAACTACCCTGCAAAGTCACAGTGGAAGTTGCGAGACTTTCCAAAAAGAGACCGGAAAAAAGTCCCTGGATGGAAGACAAGAAAGAATGGACAGCTCACAGCGCCTCTCCACTGTCAGACAGCTCACAGCGCCTCTCCACTGTCAGATGGACAGCTCAAAGCCCCTCTCCGCTGTCACATGGACAGCTCACAGCCCCTCTCCACTCTCAGATAGACAGCTCACAGTCCCTCTCCACTGTCACATTGACAGCTCACAGCCCCTTGCCACTGTCAGATGGACAGCTCGCAGCCCCTCTCCACTGTCACATGGACAGCTCACAGCCCCTCTCCGCTGTCACATGGACAGCTCACAGCCCCTTACCACTGTCAGATGGACAGCTCGCAGCCCCTCTCCACTGTCACATGGACAGCTCACAGCCCCTCTCCACTGTCACATGGACAGCTCACAGCCCCTCTCCACTGTCACATGGACAGCTCACAGCCCCTCTCCGCTGTCACATGGACAGCTCACAGCCCCTCTCCACTGTCACATGGACAGCTCACGGCCCCTCTCCACAGCCACTGACTTGAAGACCGGGAAGCTGTGCGGGGATCCTATATCACGTGACGATGAGGAAAAGGGAGGATGAAGAATATGACGAGGAGGTGGAGGAGGAGGGGGGGGGGGGGGGGGATGGGGAGGAGAATGTGATAATAAGAAGGAAACTGAACTGTTAGGTCGCCATGTGGACCCCCCTGAGAGAAAACTGCGCGCTGCTGCTGGGCACTTGGGAGCATGAAAGAGTTGATCTAAATCAGAAAACGAAATAACTTCTTTATGATAACACACAGAATGATGATGATGAACTCGCTCTTTGCAAACTCGTGATAAAATTTGACAGAGAAAGGTACATAAAGAAGCGTGCAAACCAATCCGAGCACACGCACCCCCCCCCCCCCCCCAAAAAAAAAAAAAAAAAAAAAAAATTATAAAAATAAAAAAATAAAAATAATGATAATACTAATAATTTGGGAGCACAAACAAATCGCAGTAAGTCAAAGTGCAGGGAAGGAAGTAAAAAAGCAAACAAAAAACAAAACAAAAAAAAACCCACACACACACACAGCGTAACAGAATCAATGAAAATAAAAAGGAATGAAATCTTTTGATTTGAATAAACAGAGAAAATAAAAATCGTTGTTAACTAATTAGGAAACTCCATTTCGCTGTCTGTATTCATGATTATAAACGCGCGGGGTGCTACGTCTCTCTCAACGTTACTGATTTCCCAGAACACCCACCGACGATCACATCAATCAAAGCAGGCACACAGGCGTGTTTTGATAAACGACATTGATATCCATAGTAATGTGAAGGAAGATCTGTTTTCCTTTTCCTCCATTCTCCCCATTCCCCCCCCCTCTCTCTCTCTCTCTCTCTCTCTCTCTCTCTCTCTCTCTCTCGTCAAGGCGCTTTCATCTTTTTCTTTTTCTTGCTTATCTTTTACCTTTTTCCTTTTTCTTTTTAACAAGGTGAAAACCAACAACATGGGTGTAGTGGCCCAACGTGCGGTGTCTGTATTTAGCGACTCTTAATTCAGCGTCTTCGTGAGAAAGCTTCGGTCATTATTGTAAAATTACCCGCAATGATACATTTGTTCTACTTCATGCGTGAACGCGTGCACACACACACACACACACACACACACACACACACACACACACACACACACACACACACGAAGGAATTCATACTTTGAATATTTGCTGCATGTTACAGTGTTACAGTTAATT
>CM065726.1:42126075-42131075 GCA_033310375.1 Conus canariensis | reverse complement strand
CTGTACCATCGTTTACCCTGTAACTTCACACCACTTCATCCAAACAGGAAAATATAAGAGAAAGAAACAAAGAATGAGAGAACAAAGAAAGACACGAATAAATAAAGAAAACAACTTCCAATTTCCGCATGTAGAGCATGCGACAACACAAACTCAGCATAACTGAAGTAGATGCTCGCGAGGGAAGTGGCTGACAGCGAGAGGCTTCACCATCCTCCAGAAGTCTTCTTCGTTCCAGGTTTTCGAAATAAGGCCAATGCTTGTTCTGCTGGTAATGGCTCTTGCTTGCTTTTTCAGTTTAGACATGCGGCCGCTTTTGGTATCTCTCTTGATATTCAGTTCTGCAACATGGTCCATGGTTTGGTGAACTGGATGTCGTTCAATGAGATGATTCTTTAAGTTTCTTATGACGTCTGATCGGCTCCGTTGTTATCCATGTACGCACTTGCATTTGCAGCAAGGCTGTCTGTCTGCTTGCTCATTTTCATTGATACCTACATGTCCAACAAATCGCACCACTGTCAGCTTTTCCAACAGGAGGCTGCGTATTAGTTCAGGCCACCCACGACTTTTTAATCCTTCATCCATTTTTTAAAAAGAAAGCTCAGTGAGTCAGTTTTGTCGCAAGTTGATTTCACATTTGTCTATGAATGTACGATGGCACAGCAGTCGTGTCACTGCTACAATCTCCGTTGTTTGACTAGAGATCGTGAAATAGTGTGCAGCACATTGTGCCATTTTGTTTCACTACATATCCTCAGCAGGACTTATTCTTAGTGATAAATTGTCAGGGTGTTTACTCTGTTGTAGAGGTTTTTTTTTCACCTGCAAGAAAATAATGATGACAGACAAAATAAATTCAGTGAACTAATTGAGTCGTCATAAATTTTGTTGACTTTCGTTGGTTTTACATGTAAATGGTACACACCTGATGGCGTTGTTTCCCCTCATCATTTTGAGGACTGTGTGTGGGCGCGTGTGTGTTTGCGCGTACGAGCACATACCTATACGCGCGCGCGCGCGCACACACACACACACACACACACACACACACACACACACAACACACACACACACACACACACACACACACACACTCCGCTTTGAAATCTCCCACCTCACTTTAGATTCAGGTTTAGGCACGGACTAAATCGTGAACTTGTTTGACACAGACCTCTGGAAACGGTGAGGGAAAAGCACCATGTGCACAACAACTGGCGTTATCAGTCACCCCTGGACAAGGCAATCACCCAGCACTAGGGTCACGTTCCCCACTGTACTGGGGAGGCCGCAGGGAGGGGGGGGGGGGCACTTGGGAAACAGTCATGCGTTATGACGGTAACGATAACGGCGATTGTGCTGAAAGTGATGATGATTGATGATGATAGAATGATGATTGATATGATGATGATGATGATGATAATGATGATGATGGTAATGATGATGAGATTGATGATGGATGGTATGATGATGATGATGATGATGATGATGGTGATGATGATGATGATGATGATGATGGTGATGATGATGGATGTGTGATGATGATGATGATGATGATGATGATGATGGATGGTGATGATGATGGATGGTGATGATGGATGGTGATGATGATGATGATGATGATGATGATGGATGATGATGATGATGAGGGATGATGATGATGTGATGGATGTGATGATGATGATGATGGATGGTGATGATGATGATGATGTTGATGTGATGATGATGATGGATGATGATGATGATGATGATGATGATGATGGATGATGATGATGATGATGATGATGGATGGTGATGATGATGATGATGGATGGTGATGCTGCTGCTGCTGCTGCTGCTGTGATGATGATGATGGATGGTGATGATGGATGATGATGATGATGATGATGATGGTGATGATGAGATGATGATGATGATGATGATGATGATGATGATGGATGGATGGATGGATGGTGATGATGATGGATGGATGGATGGATGGATGGATGATGATGATGATGATGATGATGATGATGATGATGATGATGGATGGTGATGATGATAGATGGTGATGATGATGATGATGATGATGATGATGATGATGATATATGATGATGAGCAGCAGCAGGAGGAAGAGGAGGAGGAGGATAAGGATGAGGATGAGATGATGAAGATATTGATGATGATGATGATGATGATGATGATTGATGTGTTGTGCTTTTTTCTTGTTCTTTTCTGTTCTTTTTTTTCTGTCCCATCTTGTGTACCACCTCTATGGCATTGCACGCAGGCTGCTCATTCTGACACCACCCCCACCCCACCCCCCCCCCACCCCCGTCCCGTCCGGTTCGCCCCGCCGCAGCCACGGCAATGGCAATCCACAGGGAGCAGTCAGGTCATCAAGAGGTTACCCCCTGGAGGAGACACTGCACTGCTTCCGAGTCACTTCGGTGGTGTTCAGCAGTACCTGTTCTGATCCAACGTATGCAGAACAACACCTATAAAGGCCCCTATTGACGAAATAAAAAAGTGCTCATTCGCGGAGCCGGCGTGAGAGAGCTCTCCCTCCGGAGGACACTGCCAGGTCCGTCCAACGACAGCCCCGATGAATTTGCCGATACCGGTGACTCCGACAGAATCAATCCAAGGCCATAGACAAGGAGAGGACATCCAAACTGAGATCACCATGAGGGCAGGGCATGAAGGGCCACAAAATCCGAAGCAATTTTTCAATGAAGATGAGGATGATGAAGATGGTGCTACTGCTTTTCATTCCGGTCTGAGGCTGCATGACAGGCCTGTACTTCCACTCTTACGTTCATAATGTATCCCGGCGTCAACCAGGCCTAAGCGATACAGACATCTGCAGTGTTGGTCAGGAAATTTGAGCAACATTCCCAGACACGCATCCATTAATTAAGTGGATGAAACTCGGCTGTGTGGTCCCAGCCTTCCCAGCTGAGCCCGTAGCAAACTCAACTCTGGGTAGGAGCCGGTCGGGGCAGAAAAATCCTACAAATAAATGGCTCTGATGGGAATAGAACCCACGACCTCCCAGTCGGGAGTCCGCGACGCTAACCACTTCGCCATAGCGGCCGGTATTGCTGTTCTTGTTGCTGATGTTATTGCATAATATGTTTCCTCTTTTAATGCAAAGATAGGTCATCTTTTTTTTCAGTAACCGCGGTAGGACTAGCAGCAACGGCAGCGGCATCGTAATGTCATCATCATGTTGTAGTAAGTATGTCTGGGGTTGGAGGAAGGGGAGGGATAAGTCACCTCTTTTCTTCTTCTTCATCTTTCCGCTGTTGGTGATGGCGGCGTTGCATGCGGCTGTGGAGATCAGGAGGAGAAGCTTCATTCATATTTTGTTGCTTATCCACTTCTCCTGCGTCTCTCTTCCCTCCTCTCGCTTTTCCTTCTTTAATGTTTGATGTATTCGTTTCCATGTCGATTTATTCGTTCCTTCTGTCAACGGCTCGATATGAAAATAGAATTTTTGTTTACTAACACAGCATATCATTTGATATTAATATTTTAACTTGGCTTCACATCACACACACACACACACACACACACACACACACACACACACACACACACACACACACACACACACAGTAGCACAAACGAAGAAACATATGCACAGAGATACACTTACACAAAACATACATTTTTTCACACCCTTTCACACCCGAGAACTCAGACACACACACACACACACACACACACACACACACACACACACACACAACA
Organism: Conus canariensis; assembly: GCA_033310375.1. Lineage (NCBI taxonomy): Eukaryota > Metazoa > Mollusca > Gastropoda > Neogastropoda > Conidae > Conus > Conus canariensis. Next base: position 42,127,340 of record CM065726.1, on the reverse strand, counting down.
CACACACACCACGCACGCACGCACGCACGCACGCACGCACGCACGCACACACACCACACACACACATCATTCCTGACATACGTCCAGTGGTGTTCTGTTGGCATGCAGAGATATCCAATTTGTTTCTGCAGCTGCATACAGCACGCTGCATCTCCTCATTTTCAGAAAAAAATCTTTTCTTCCATATCAGATTATCTTCGGTGGGAGTGTAGGAAATAGTTCCTCCCCGCCTCTCTCTACACTTCCATCCTCCCCCTATCACTGTCTCTGTCTGTCTAAGTGTCTGTCCGTCTCTCTGTCTCTCTGTCTGCCTTTCTGCCTGTCTGTCTGTCTTTCTCTCTCTGTCAATCTCTATCTCTGTCTGTCTAAGTGTCTGTCCGTCTCTCTGTCTCTCTGTCTGCCTTTCTGTCTGTCTGTCTGTCTGTCTGTCTGTCTGTCTGTCTGTCTCTTTGTCACTCTATCTCTGGCTCTGTCTGTGTCTCTGTCTCTCTCTCTCTATCTCCAAGCCCCCCACCACCTACCCCCCCCACCCCACCCCCACCCCTCCACCCCCAACCACGCAATCGTTCTCGTGACCTGATTAAACAGAAGGAAAGAAATTGAGAAAGGTGCTTCAGATTCCCACAAGACGCGAGTGTCGAAATGTTTAGGCGATATGTTAATGTCAAGATTCACGTCTCTCTCGGTCAAATAAAACGAGTTGGGCCTCTCCTTTTCAGATAGTCTTGACGCTTGTTTGATGAGACATAAACATAGGAGCACGACGTCACACTTGCAAATATCACGGGTTCAGTCTGAAAGGCTGTGTGCGTCTCACAGTATCCCCCCCCCCCTCTCTCTCTCTCTCTTACACACACACATACACACGCGCGCGTGCACACACACACACACACACACACACACACACACACACACACACACACACACACATGTATGTATGTATGTATGTATGTATGTATGTATGTATGTATGTATGAATGTATGTATGTATGTATGTATGTATGTATGTATGTATGTATGTATGTGTGTGTGTGTATGTATGCATGTATGTATGTATGTATGTATGTATGTATGTATGTATGTATGCATCAGTTGATCGATCCGTAGAATGTTCACGTTCTGGCTGTAATCGTCCTTTCTAAAAACATTCGTGACAAAAAAACACCCCAGGAATTTCATTGTGAGATGTCGCCTACATTTCACATGCACAGAGTTTGGCCAGACATGAAATGTAAATCAACTGCACTGCCAGCCGAAGTACCACC
>CM065726.1:42053575-42121075 GCA_033310375.1 Conus canariensis | reverse complement strand
ACACACACACACACGCACGCACGCACGCACGCACGCACGCACGCACGCACGCACGCACGCACGCACGCACCACGCACACACACACACACACACACACACACACACACACACACACTGTAACTTTGATACGAGTACGCTTCGATATATTTACAAAGAAATATCGGTTCACAATCAGTGATCATCAAAATCTGTTCCGTCTTAACTTGGATACGTAACAGAGGTAATAAAATGTCTTACACAGTTAGTGTAATGCCATCCTAATCAAATGTTTGATTATTTTGCCTCTGCAAAATTGAAACTTTAAAAAAAACAGGTGAATTACTTGCTCAACAAAGCAATAGTTACAGCGAAATATCAACAATTTGGTAAAGAAACTGAACTTTGATGAGCAAGAACACTAAATGGACAATTTGCAGGAATGCTTGTCTATTTTGTTTTTCAAACTTAAAAATTGATAAGGCTTAATGACAGTAATTAATAGCAAAAATATAAAGATCTCTTACTGCTTTTCATTCTTTGCTAACTGAAACATTAAACAGTTTTTTTTTAACAGAAAACAAAAACTAAAACTTCTAGTCCTTTTCGCTTTTACATCTTTTGGCGACTGAAACAGGGAACAGGTTTTAATGAAAACAATTAATAGCAGACATATAAAGATCTCTTCCTGCTTTTCATTCTTTGCTAACTGAAACACTGAAAAGGTTTTACTGGAAATCAACAGCTAAAAGTTAGTCTTTTTTTCTTTTACATCTTTTGCTAACTGATACATTGAAAAGGCATTAATGAAAAGAATTACTGTGATGGCAGAAATGTAAAGATTCCTTACGAAAAATTAACAACAGTATGATGTTTCAGAAACATTGTCTTTTTCATATTTTTGAAATTCTGAGAAAATCTTAAGCAGACCTAATTGCCCGAGCGACAGCCTTCCAGAATGAATTCAAATCTCGCACGCCTTCTTAATACTGGGTCTTGAGGTGCAAGATGCGATTCTCAAGAACACGCTACTTTCTTCGTCTTGGAGGTGGGGCATCTCCTCTCTCTGCTGCAGTGAGCGGATTTTCTGCTACAGACTGGCGATCTTTCAGTTGCCTCAAAAAGTTCCATAGTGAAGGATGACGAACTTGAATGGCCTCATTCAGAGTGCGATGGTAGCCTAGGACAAATTATTGGTAATTAAAGGATGTCATTTTTGTGACCTATTGTAAACTCTAGTCTGGGCAGTGGGCAGGTCTTTAGACCTGCATAGGTAGATAGGCGACCCCACCCTCCATGAGTCTCCCAACCAGGGGTAAATGGATCCTGCTGTCTTGCAGGCTGCTTTGAAAAGGAAAAGGCTACGGGAGTAAACCCCTAACGAAAATTCCGGAGTGGAACCCCTAAGACGGCTTGGTGGTGAACTCCACCATCACTCGAGCAGCTCCTGCAGTCCAGTCGTGGTCAAGATGTTATGCCCTGCATCCCTCTTGCAGTAGCGGCTCGGACCGAGGGGGGGGGGGGGGGGGGGGGGGGGGGGGGGGGGGGGGGTCGTGGTGCTTGGGCAACCCACAGCCTCCATATACTTCTTTGCCCAGGATTCATTGACTCCACCTCTCCTTTCTGCTTTCCCAAGTCCTGGGGCGACAGGCGAGTGGAGACGATGGCAGGTGGGAGATGGCACTGGGAGCTGCTAGTCACGGACCTGCACTCAGGCGGTCAGGGCAGGATGGTCGTCACTCTACTCACCGGGGCAAGAGTAGCTTTCGGCAGCCACTTTGGCGACGGAGCAGTCCTATTCAATGATAGCACTGCTCCCCCCTCATGGGGAGGGGCCTAGAAAAGGTGGCCTAAAGAAAGCTTGCCTCAACCCATCCTGTCAGCATACCGCAGCTGACCGGACATCTAAGAACACGGTCGAACTCAAAAAGACCTACCACAAAGAACAAGCGCAAGCACACTTTATGTGTTGGAGCCTGGAACATCCGGACTCTAATGGACAACAGGAGGAGCGACAGACCAGAGCGTCGAACAGCACTTGTGGGCCAAGAACTAAAACGTTACAAAGTTGATATTGCGGCACTCAGCGAGACGCGCCTGGCAGACACTGGAGAAATCACAGAAGGAGCTGGATACACCTTCTTCTGGACAGGAAGGCCCTTGGAGGATTAAAGAGAAGCAGGAGCGGGCTTTGCCATCCGCACCTCGCTGGTCAAGAACCTAGAGTCTCTCCCAAAGGGCATTGGTGATCGTTTGATGACTAAGAGACTGCCTCTCCAAGGAAAGCAGCACCTGACACTCATCAGTGTGTACGCCCCCACCATGACCTATACCCAAGAACAGAAGAAACTGTTCTACCAGAGCCTCTCAAGCTTGCTACGCAGTATCCTAAAGGATGACAAGCTTTTACTTCTTGGGGACTTCAACGCTCGTGTGGACAGGGACTCCAAGTCTTGGCCGAATATCATCGGACCGCATGGAGTGGGACAGGAAAACTCAAATGGCCGGCTGCTTCTTACACTCTGCGTGGAGTTTGGTTTGACCATCACCAACACACTGTTCCAGCTGCCGGACATCCACAAGGCTACCTGGATGCACCCTCGCTCCAGACACTGGCACTTGATCGACTATGTGATCACTAGGCGGTGTGACATCCAGGATGTCCACATCACAAGAGCAATTAGGGGAGCGGACTGCTGGACTGACCACCTGCTGCTGAGGTGCAAGCTCTCCTTCTCCATCGCTAGCACCCACAGACGCCGGAAACCTCATATCAAGAAGAAGCTGGATGTCCAGAAACTGACTGACCCAATGACAAGGGAAACCTTCGTGACCGACCTTGCAAACCAGCTCAATAGTTTACCAGATGATGTTGACTCAGAAAAGGCCTGGGTAAACTTCAGAAACGCAGTCTACGACTCTGCCAGGCTGTCTCTGGGGCACCCAAAGAGGAAACACCAGGACTGGTTTGACAACAACAACACGGAGATCGGCAGACTGCTACAGCAGAAGCACGAAGCCCACTCAAGCTGGCTCAATGACAAGGGATCAACAGCCAAGCATGATCGTCTCAAGCATCTAAGAGGCAAGGTCCAGGCTGAGCTGAGACTGATGGAGGACAAATGGTGGAAAGAGAAGGCTGCAGAGTTACAACAGTACGCTGAAGAGCACAACTCCAAGAAGTTCTTTGCAGGCCTGAAGACTGTCTATGGCCCCTCCTCCAACGCCATGGCGCCTGTACGGACAGCTGATGGCACTCTGCTTACTGAGAAGAGTGACATTGTACAGCGGTGGTGTGACCACTTCAGCCAGCTTCTGAATAGACCATCTCAGATTGATCAGCAAGCGATCCGGGACATGCCCCAACGTTCAGTTTTGACATCACTTGACTACCCACCGACTAAGGAGGAAACCCAGAAGGCGATCAAGCAGCTCCAAATCAGAAAGGCACCTGGCCCTGATGGCATTCTCCCTGAGATCTTCAAGGTTGGTGGAGAGGCCATGGTTGACAAGCTAACTGAGCTGATGCAGAAGTTCTGGGGTGAGGGAGCAGTACCACAAGACTTTAAGGATGCCAGCATCATCCACCTGTACAAGAACAAGGGCGACAGAGCATCGTGCGACAACCACAGAGGCATCTCACTATTGAGCATAGCAGGAAAGATTATGGCCCGTGTCATCCTGAATCGCATCATACACCACTTGCTGGACGATGTCGTCTCTGAGAGCCAGTATGGCTTCAGGGGCAACAGGGGGACAATCGACATGATCTTCGCTGTTCACTAGCTGCAAGAGAAGTGCCGGGAACAGAATCAGAACCTCTACATCTTGTGGACCTGACAAAGGCTTTCGATACCGTCAGTCGCGAGGGTCTGTGGGCTATCTGTCCAAACTTGGCTGCCAACTGAAGTTTGTCAAGATTATACGATCCTTCCATGATGGCATGATGGCTCGTGTAGTGGAAAACGGCACTGTGTCTGACCCCTTCCCCGTGTCCAACGGAGTGAAGCAAGGATGTGTCCTGGCACCAACCCTATTCAGCCTCATGTTCGCCACAATGCTGTTCTCTGCTCTCTCTCCAGTACCAATGCGGGTGTAACGTGGTGAAACTGCCCCCCTTCCCAGTTTAACTCCCGGGAGTCAGTCTCGCGCTGTCCCAGATTAACTCCCGGGAGTTAATCTGGGTTTACGCCAAATCAGCCCACCAACAGGACTAGAACAGCCCCCCAGGGAGTTAATTTGGCATTGGCCCAAAGCAGCCCCTCCCCTTGGGGAGTTAAACTGGACCTCGCCCAGAACAGCCCCCTAAGACATCTGGGGAGTTAATCTGGCACCGGATTGGAACAGCCACCCACTGGAGAGTTAAACTAAACTGGCCCAGAACAGCCCCTTCCCACTCCTGGAGAGTTAAACTGGCCCTGGCACAAAAGAGTCCCCTCCTCCCTCTCCTGGGGAGTTAATCTGGCACCAGCCCAGAAAAGCCCCTCTGGAGAGTTAAACTGGACCTGTCCCAGAACAGCCCCCCTCCAGAGGAGTTAATCTGGCACCGTTATGGAACAGTTCCCATGGGAGTTAAACTAGACAAGGCCCAGAGCAGCCCCCTCCCCCTCCTGGGGAGTTAATCTGTGTCATGAGTCGGCCGAATGTTCTCGAGCATTTAGGCAAATTAAGGGGAGTTTTGCTGTTGTTGAGAGCAAGTTCCTTGGGTTCTTCAAGTGTGCGAACTCAGGCATCACCAGAGGGGAATACTCCGAGTCGTATACTGAAGGAGGGACAATTACTGGGAAGTGTTTCGCATGTCTAGGGGGGTAGTAACAAGAACATGCCGACATGCCGACCTGGGTAGACGAGAGTGTCCACTTTGAGCACTGGCTATTCAGTGGGTTCTCCAGTGGGGCTGAAAGGAAGGCGATCGTGTCAGGTGACCGTCATGGGTAGGTGACCGTCAGCCTGCAAGCAGAGTACAGCGACCATTCCGTCGTCCTTTGTTCTGAGGAATGAATGGAAGGCTTCGGCCTATTGAGTGGTTCGCACCTTGTTGTCTATAGAGGTAGTAATTACTTGAAGCATCAGTCCTGGCTGGTAGAGAAGTCCAGGCTGTTAGTACAATGGGTAGCTTCGGGGAATCGAACATGAGTTGAATAGGAGGTCAGGCATTAAGTGCTTGGTACCCAAGTCTTGTTGGCGCTAGCAGCTGTTGTGTGTGTATGTGTAGGTGACTAATGATTCCATTGGCGGAATAAAAATAACTTGGGGATCTATTGGTACAAATCGTGTGAGGGGTGTGTGCCAGTGATTCCATTGGTTGAACCAGCTAAATTCGGGTTCTCTCTTTCTTTGAGAACGAATATAAGGAGCTTGGAAAACCAGGAAGTGTGTGACTCACTTAAGGGAAAGTGAACTCGCCCGTCTTGCTGAGGGCTCAAGAAAATACAGCGAGAAGCAGAGGTTGCTGTCGCCTCGAAGCCGACGACGAGAAGAATTGTCTCCAGGGTGGGGACGTAGACAGTGGAGGTTGCTGTAGCCTCGGAGCCGACGACGAGAAGAATTGTCTCCCGTGTGGGGACGGTCGACAGCAAGACGTGTTAGCCTGTTGGAGCCTAGACAGGGAGCTGCCAGACAACGGTGGGGTGTTTGCAGCCAGAGAAGACCTGTGAGAGAGGCCGACAGGAGCCCCTTTCCGTGGAGAGGGCGAAGTGCGTTGGAGTCCGGGAGACTCGGTGTGAGGGTGCAACTCAAGCTACGTTGCCAGTGTCCCCCAACTGGGATTTGGCCAATCGGGAGGACACAACAGTGTGGCAGCTTCAGTTCGTAGTCGCACAGTGGGAGGAGAGAAACTGACGGTCAACCAAGGAATGCTGGCAAGTTATGGACGTTTTACTTGTTCTTAAGTCTATAAGTGTGCAAACAAAATAGTGGAATATTGTCTTTCCTGGTTAAGTAAGAATAACTGAAGAACAGGGGATGCGATTTATGAGATTGTCTGTATGATGTTTACATATTTGTATGATACAGATAAGTGTGTTGTGTAGTGACGGGTGGGGGCTCGGAGTCAAGTTAAATAAAAGTTGATTATTTTCTATGAATGTTATTTGTTTCCCGTAACCTTTGTGCGGGCCCGATGTGAGTGACAGAGTGCGTGTGCCTATGTGAGAGCGCATTTTGGTTGTGAAAGCGTAAATACTTCTGTCTATAACCCCCCTGCATCCCTGAATATTAAAATCATATTTTAATAACGAGGGGGAACGTCGGAGACCCGTCACAATCTGACACAGGCCCAACCCCCCCCCCCCCCCCCTCCCCGCTAGAGAGTTAAACTGAACCGGCCTAGAGAAAATGATCCTGATGACGGGCCTTTCTTGTTCTCTATCAAATCGACGTGTCGTCATTTTTGCTGTACATTCTCGCCTTTTCCAGCATCGCCAAACCCACATTCCTTCAGAATTCTCGCGGTGGAAGGAATACCGGAATCCATCATTTATCAAAACTTTTCCTCCCCGTTCTCCTCGCATTAACGTCGCCATCCTTTCAAATCACGAAACATGTAGGCCTAAAGCGGAAATTCGGTTTGGGTTTCCCCAAGCAAAAGAGCGTGCCGAAACTGTGTGTTAGATCAGAGCGAGTTACATCTGAGTGAGTTAGATCTGCGAAATAACATAGGGTGATAATGCAAACTTAACCTTACACCGCACAAATCGCAATCACAGCTCCTCTCTCTCTCTCTCTCTCTAGCTGCGCGCGCGCGCGCGCGCGTGCGTGTGTGTGTGTGTGTTTTAACACCTATGATTCCAGAGGGGAGATATGTGAAACGGAACAAACAGTCAAGCCGTAAGAACTTTTTTTCCAATAAATCTATGCATATAAAGAAAAGACAAGGAGAATGACAAACGAACAGACAAGCACGCGCACGCACGCGCTCGCGGATGCACACGCACGCACACACACACACATTTCCAGTCTTTCCGATCTGGTGCAAGATTTCCCCAGAATTTTATTTCTTGATTTATCAGAGGAAAAAGAACGGATGCACACATACAAAGTGAGAGTGTGTGTGTGTGCATGTGCCGGGTGTATGTGTGAATGCGCGCACTTGTACATATATTTCTTTCTGACTTTTCCCGTACTTGAAAAGAGGTCTAAATGTGCTAATAATGGTGTTTGGACGCATCGGGCCGTGGACGCGACAGACCGTGGACGTATCGGGCCTTGGACGTATCGGGCTTGGACGCATCGGACCGTGGACGGATCGGACCGTGGACGCATCGGGCCTTGGATGGACGCATCGGGCCGTGAACGTATCGAGCTGACCCCGCCAGGAAAGATGGCCGTCCCCATCGCCCACCATCCCTGATTCTCTGAAACGAACCAGAGGAAGATATCGCCCCAAATTTATGATTTCCTTTCACACACCCTTCCTCCACCTTCAGTGCCATGGCTGCTTTGCGACAAACATCCAATCCAATTCATTGAAATCTAATGCCACTGAATGTGCCATTTTCATATAAAAATGTTAACAATATTTTTCAACGTCTCAACCGTTCAACCTTTTGATGTTGGGGAGAGAAATATTGTGACGCACGGATTCCACGCATGCAGGCGAGCTCAGCGGAAGTGCGCCTCGCTTTAGAAGGGTTCACTGATGGTCAGCAGGGAAAACAAGCGGGCGAACCTTGTCAGTTAAGGAGCTACGTTGTGCTGTAGGAGACAGTTTTGTCCTTGCATTGCGACAGAACAGCCGTAGACGGTTACGACGGAAAGGACGGCTATGACAGTGCAATTGCTAGGCCCGGAGACTGACACAGACAGAGTGACAGACTGGCAGTCGGTGCCATTGAAGGGCTTGAAAAGAATCTTGACGAAACCATCAAGAGTCCGGACTGACTCGCTAAGGTAGGGCGTGTGTGGGTGTGAAGGTGCAAGTGCTCATAAACGAACTTCTCCAAAGTATAGGGAAAACACTTTAGAAGCGTTAGTGCGGGAGGGTATTGTGAAAGGAAATATTCCCCCATTATTCACTGTGATTTTTTTTAAGGGAGGAAAAAAATGATGGAAAGAAATGAGCTTTGATATTGGGCGAGTGTTATACAAGGGCCACTAAATCAGGTGTTTGCCGGGGGATTTACTTTGCTACGGGTGAGCGCTAAGGCCTTAAATGTGACGTCAGCCATGGGATAGCTCATGTATCTTAAGAACTGAAGAAGTGTTCTGCGAAGGACGTCATCGGTAGAAGTCCCAAACAAATGACATCATTGTATGGGGGGATATTAATCTGATTTCATAATCAATTGTCAGGTTATTGCACAAAGTTATGCTGTGCCTCCAAACACATGGATCAGATAACGATTAGATGTATATATATACACTATAATACAGGCGACGTTATTGTGGCCAGTGCATGAATTTTGACATGTTTTGATTTTTATTGAAAACTAGTAGTAGACCCTCCTTACAGTTTGATTAAAAAAAAAAAAAACTAGCTGTAGACCCTCTCTGTCATCGGTTTCGAATTTTATTGAAAACTGTAGTAGACCCTCGCCGCACCAGTTTTAAATTTTTTTAAAAACCTAGCTGTAGACCCTCTCCATCATCAGTTTTTAATTTTATTGGAAACTAGTAGTAGACCCTCTCTGTCATCAGTTTTCAGTAGAAACCCCACTATCTACCTTGTAGTATCTACCTTACAGCGTCTTTTACACTTCCACCCCCCCCACCCCCCCACCCCCACCCGACACACACACACACACACTTGTTACCTCATATACAGCTTGCAGCTATCTTCCTTTCCCCTCTCCCTACATCAATCTATTTTATCTATCCCCTCCTTCTCCATCTTATTTTTCTTTCAGTTACATATATATATGATCTCCCCACAAGTTTCCTTTCCCTGTTCCCTCTCTCCTGTGCATGTGTGTGGAGGTGAAGGTGTATAGCCCCTCTCACCTTTCCTTTTTTAAAGTAGAAATATTAGCCCATTGATCATTTCCATTTCTTTCCAACCAGTATTAGTAAGACTAAGAATACTACACTTATCATGACTAGTATCATATGATCATCCAGGAGTACTGTTTACTTTTCCAGTAATACTGTTTGCATAGCTTGACTACCCTCTTTCCTTTGCATATGTGTGTGCGTATATGAGCTCCTCCCTCTCACCTTTTTTTCTTCTCTCTCTCTCCTGTTCCAATATAATGATAGCCCTTTACTCATTGATCACTTCCATTTCTTTCAACATTTTTTTTATTAGTACCAGCATTGCTACATATCACTACTATCATTATGATCACCACCCAATAGTTTTGTTTGCTTTTTTTTTTTTTTATTGATCATTTTCATTCATTGCTACTAATCGTGATTATTATTCTACCTTTATTACTTACTGTCATTACTATTATCATCCTACCAATAAGTAATAATTTAAAAAAGAAAAAAAAAAACATGCTGTTTTACTGTCCGTAACCCCTCTGCTTTCTTCCCTTCTGTGTTTAGCCACTGTTAATACTATTTCTATCATATTATTACAAGTGGTAGTAATCCTCCCGTTATTATTTAGATATTTTAACAGCATCACTATTATTATTATTATAGTATTGTCATTATTTTAGTTCCCTTGGTACCCATTTCCTAACGCTTCTTTTTCATTCAACACCCATTTTGCGCTGAATGTGAGAAAAGTGATGGCTCATTCTTCTTTTCATTGTCCTGAATGTTGTTTTACTTGAAGAAGACCAAAGAGGTCAAAATGCATTGTTTTGCCCCATAATCTGTCCATATTGTCTTGCGGTACCAATAACATATCTTTATAAAAATTTGTTGCAATTTCTGCCTTCAGTCACCTCGCTTTGAAATAGCACATTGTAAGTTTAAGCACCAAGGCCATATGGAGTCAAGATGAAAAATGACACTGTCAGATTGGTATGAGAATTTTCATTGTGTGAATTTTGATTTCTGCTTTTCTTTCACATGCTCATCCCGGTACATGCTAAGTGATTCCAAACAGACTAACATGAAAGGAATGGGAGTAGCTTGGGTAAATCAGCTGGTCACAAAGACAGGGTCACAGGTGAGGCTGAAAGCCTGATGTACAATATCAGCAAAAAACAGCTAATGTAGTTCATGATTGTGAATTTCTTCCAGCGTACGCAGGTTGATACTCCTGCGGACACCCCCCTGTATAGAAAGGCAAGGATTAATCCCATCTGCCCAACAAAGGGAATGGAGTTTTGTGTGTATGACCGTTTTTTTTTTATCCTGCCATTAAGGCAGTCGTACTCCAGCTTCGGGGATATGATGTCATCGGTAGAAATCCTTGAAAATGATTGGTGGGGAGTTGTCCATTTGATCTGTAATCAATTTGATCTTAATCTGTATGTTTCAGAACACTTGTAACTGTGGTCTGTGGCCTATGGAAAAGGACACAATACCACTCTCTGTTGCTATCTCTTTCTCTGTCTCCTCTCTCTGTCCTCTCTCTCTCTCTCTCTCTCACACACACACACACACACACACACACACACAAACACATGCATACACACACACACACACACACACACACACACACACACACACACACACACACACGCACGCGCGCTGCATTCTGGTTTTCTGCTTGCACTTCTGCACAATATTGATTCACCAGAAATCTCTTTGAACATTCTGACTTTTATGTATTTGATGTGAATCAGGGGTCCACGGCGCTGGATAGAGGTGATGGGCAAAGAGGAAACAAACCTTGCAGGGAGCAGGGACAAGAGCCGCATGAGAGAGCACCTTGAAGCACTTGGATGACAGACAGGAGGGAAGATCAACACCTGGAACAAGACATCCACAGAAGACTCCCACACCAGAATGCAGGTGAGCGTTTTTTGTTTTTCTTTTTCACTTTTACAAGGAAAAAACGAGTTAAGTCATGTCAAATTGAAGTGTTGCTAAGACATAAGAACAGGTTTACCGGATGTTGTTCACTATATGAATGCACTGAATTTAACATGGTTTCATAAATTATGTAAACATAAATAAAATCATGTATGAAGAAACATCTTCACAGCTATAGAGGTTTTATTTGGTCCCAGCTTATTTTGAATGTTCAGATGAAGGAAACTGTGAAATGCAACAAAAAGATCTGAACTCCCAGCAAAGGCTATACACTGCAGCAAGTACTTGCAATTTTGAATGGCTATAGACCTGTTGCTTTGACCTCTTTTGTAAGGAAGTCTTTTTGAACGCCTTGTCCTTCAGATTCTTCTTCCCAAGTCAAACAGCTTTGTGATCCATACCAGTTTGCATACAAACAGAAGTACAGATGATGCAATAATCACTTTTAAACCCTGCATACACACATCTTGAAAGCAAGGATTCTTTTGTTTGCATCCCGTTTGATATCTCATCAGCTTTTAATACTATTCATAATTCAACCACACATTATGGCCAAGAAAATCAAAATTTTGCAGGTCAACCCAAAATTGATTTTATGGATTGTGAACTTTTTAGTCAACAGGTTACAGTGCGTACGCTTTGAAGGAAAATATCAGCTAGAACCACATTTACTGGTGCACCTCAAGGCACCGTTCTCTCTCCTGTACTCTTTATACAAATGATTGTACTGGTTCTTCTGTCATTCCTGTCGTAAAGTACTCAGATGATTCTGCTTTAGAAGACCTGTCAAATTCAGATACCATTTATGTTCAAGAGGTGGAACGTTTTTGTACATGGTGCAAAGAACTGTCTAGATTTGAATGTTAGTAAGACAAAGATGGTAATTGATTTTCAAAGAAACCCGGCTCCTGCCCCTCACTTGTATACCGAAAACACCAAAGTGGAACATGTAAGTGAATATAAGTATCTGGATACTATACTGTGCATTTAAGAAACACATAGTTTTATTTCAGTCATTTCATGTGTCATTTAGCATTCAAAATATTACAACCACAGAAGAAATGACAGTCTACTGTTATGTCTATTATGTCTGACTATTCACACTGAACAGAGTTCCCTTCCCCTGGCTGCTGCTGTACTTCCCAATCCCCACTCAAAATCAGTACTGGGTATGACCCCCATTTGCCCGAATCACAGCCTGGCACCTGAGTGGCATGGAGGCAATCAGGTGCTGGATCGTCTGCCTTGGGATGGCGTTCCACTCTTCCTGCAGCGCTGCAAACAGGCCATCAGGTGTTGCAGGGGCATTGACTCGTGCTCTGAGGCGTCGGTCCAGTTCGTCCCACAAATGTTCTATCGGGTTGAGATCTGGACTTAGTGATGGCCAAGGCAGGGTGTGGATATTGTGGGTGTATGAGGAAGACCATGGTAATGCGGGCTGTATAAGGCCTGGCATTGTCCTGCTGGCTCTTGGTTCCTGGAGCGGCTACCACGGGCAGGACATGTGCACGCAAAATGTCCTACACGTACTGTGCAGCCGTGAGGTTGCCTTGGACACGAACCAGCTGGCTCCTGCCTGTGTTGCTGATAGCTTCCCACACAGTGATTCCCCCACCACCATGCGGAGGTGCCTCATCCACATATTGAGGAGCGTACTGCTCACCAAGCCTCCGGTGGACCCGTCTCCTTCCGTCGTGGCGTTGCAGCAGAAATCTGGATTCATCACAGAACCAGACATGTCGCCAGTGGTTCCTCAGAGTCCAGGGTTGGTGTTGGTTTGCCCACAGCAGCCTGGCCTGGCAATGGCGTCTTGTCAGCACATTCCCTTGATAGGGTCGATAGGCCCGCAATCCAGCTGCATGGAGACGGTTTCACACTGTCTGCTGATCCTCTGGTTGCCAGGAAGTGCCTGGACAGTTGATTGGGCTACCAAGAACTGATTATGCGGATGCCGAAGGCGTATGAAGCGATCTTGTGCTTGTGTAGTCGCCCGTGGTCGGCCTGACCTGGGACCATCAGCTGTGGAGCCTGTTTGCCTGTAACGAGTGCAGAGCCTACTGATGGTGCCTTGCGACACGTTCGGGACTCGGGCAACGTCGACTTGCCCCTGACCTGCCTGCAGACGGTCAAGTGTATTTCCCCTTGCAAGTGTGCTCAGGCGTGGCATGTTTTCTCCTTGTTCGAAACCTTTAATTTTTCACTAAAATGAACTGGCTTTTATAGTGAATCTTGCCAGGGATGGAAGCAATTTACTCACCACAAATGTGGTCATTTATGGTTATTGCACAGATTCCATGGGGCACACGCTTCAAACTGCATTATCATTCTTGGAAGACACGTGGATCACGCAGACAGCCAAGATTGGGTTTATCCTTTCAGTTTGAGTTCAACATAACTGTTTTCTGCTATACGGGGCATATTTCTGTCAAAATTTTCCTTTATATTTTCATCGAAAAAAATATGCGTTTCTTTTTGTGCACAGTATACTTTAAATGATAATATGAATTTTAGTGCAAATACCCAAGTTACCCACAAAAAAAATGCCACTCTAGAATATATTGTCTTCAGAAACCTCGGTCTCTCACTGTCAAAAAGGACATCTTAAATAATTGTTTTATTGTTTTGTAGAATCAGTGTTGTCCTTTGGCTGGTTTGGAAATATTAGCGTAAAAAACAAAAAATTTTAAGCAGAGTGATGAATACATAGATTATTGGCAAAAATCAAGGACAGCTAGATAAATTGTATGAAAGTCATGTCACACTAAAAGCTGTGAACTTTGCTGCCGACAGTTCTCGTGTTCTTTCAGAAAACTATGTTCTACCCTCTGGACTAAGATTCTAAATTCCAAAAGTCAAGACAAAGAGAACCAATAACAGTTTTGTTCCCGATTCCATCAAATTCCTGAATCATAACTAATCTTTCGATAAGATCCAGTTCCGAAAACTTGTTTGTATATACACTACTAAAAACAATTGAAGTACCACCCCTAACTTTTGTATGCAATTTTTAAAAAGCTCTGATAAACCAATTAATATTGATAATTGAATAAACTCTGCTGGATAAGCTTACCCGGTTCTCAAATACTACTCCTCGTGCATTTTTGTTATGTTAAAGTCGGTCAGCAGTTATCTACCGCGTCGCATCTGAGGCAAAAAAATCCCGAGAAATTATCGAACTTGTGTCGCTCCCAGATTTTGACACAGACACAGCAAGAAAAAAAAAATGTGATGCACGTGAAAGCAAGTTCTTTTCTGAGCAGAATTGCAATCAGTTAGCACATTTGACGGGTATAAAAAGTCGCGAAATTTAGGAAGATTTAACCATGCCTGCGAGACAACGACTAAGCAACACCGACAGAGGAAGAGCGATAGCATGGTACCAAGAAGGTATTGGCTTGAGGGAGATTGGTCGACGGCTTGGAGTGAGTCACCCAGTCATTCTGAGGCTCAGAGACCGTTGGCTTAACACTGGAAGTGTTGAAGAACAGCAGGGACGTGAACGGACGAGAAGCACCTCCAGACAGCAGGATCGGTTCATTGTTATCGCTTGTCTGAGAGACCGTTCAGCCAGTGCCACAGTACTCCGAGACCAGCTACGACAAGCCAGCAACGTCAACGTCAGTACCCAGACAGTTCGGAACCGGCTCCACGACGCCAACTTGAGGTCAAGGTCCCCAGCAGTGAGATCAATACTGACCCCAGCGCATCGAGCTCATCGTCGGGCCTGGGCAGCATGTCATAGAAGGTGGACAAGAGCTGAATGGGCAACAGTACTCTTCACAGACGAGTCAAGGTTCACCCTCAGGTTCAACGACGGGCGGGTTCGCGTCTGGCGACGTCCTGGAGAACGCTACGTTGACGCTGCCGTCAGGGAGCATGACCGCTATGGAGGTGGGTCCGTGATGGTGTGGGGTGGGTTCAGCCTACGTCACAGGACCCCCCTACACCGTGTTGAAGGCCGCCTGACCGGTGCCACCTACCGCGACACCATCATCCGCCCCCTTGTGATGCCCGCCCTGAGGGCAGTTGGCCAGGGCGCACAGTTCCAGGACGACAACGCGCCGTGCCACTGCGACGCCATCGTGAATCAGTTCCTACAAGGGCAGCAGGTGACAAGAATGGACTGGCCTGCCAGGTCACCAGATTTGAACCCCATAGAGCATCTGTGGGACGTGCTGGGAGGCGAGTGCGGGCCCACAACCCTCCAGCAGACACCGTGGACCAGCTGTTTCAGGTGCTGGAGCAGGAGTGGCAGGCGATCCCCCAGGACACTCTCCGCCGCCTGATGCACTCCATGAGACGTCGATGTGACGCTTGTTTGAACGCGAACGGTGGTCATACCCGTTATTAACATCATGACATCTACCATAGACTCTTGTTACTTTTCATTTTGGGGGTATGCCTCTTTAATCAAGTGTAAAACAAAGATAATTTTTTGTCACGGTGTTTGAATAAATTTGAATGGATTGAGGAATAATAAAAATAAAATATTCAATCATTAAATTATGTTCAGCTTTGTTTTCTTTCGAATGACAGCAGTTTTCCTAAGTGGTACTTCAATTGTTTTGAGTAGTATATATGTTTGTGCGTAGTATTCGGTGTGTGCGAGTGGGTGGGTGGGTGTAATAGTGATCTGTTGTTTGTATGGCAACTCTTAACCCCTTCACTGCCACAGTATAATGCTTTTTAATAGCACACTTGAATAACTGTGTGCCAAGGTAAAATTTGGGTTCTTTGGGTAGGTTCAGTAAAATGGTAACTGCTCACTTATTTCTTGACAAATCTTTTGGATTTTTGGCATGTTTTGTTATGCATTGCTGTATAATGTCCTGTCAAAATGACTTGATTATGTTGATAATTACTGTAGCAGAAATTGACATAACTATAAAAATTTTACCAAAAATAAATTTTTGAGTATACACAAACACATTGTGCCAAATGAAATGAGTCAAAACGCTGAAAAAGTGGCTTACTATTTATTCAACATCAGCACTAACACATGACAGTCATATAAATCCCAGGGAATGTTGTTCTTGATGATAATCTGCTCATAATTGGGGGTACTATTTTTTAGGTAAAAAGGGGCATGATCATGCTTTTCACAGTATGTTCACAAACATGTACATTACTCATCCATTTATTGAGTTATTTGTTAGATGTTTTGTGAATTACTTCCTTATACCCTTGTCTACAATTGCACATCATTCTAATTTGATTTTTGGTGATGATAATGGTTCACACTAGTAACATGTGATAAAATAGTTTTTGTTTTGTTTTCAGTATGATAGTTTTAGAAGAATTCTGCACATAAAAGCCCACTAAACACAGCAGCAATACCTTTTGGTGTTTGCTCAACAACATTACAAACACCTAGGATTCATATTGTCAATAAATGTCCCTCTGTAACAATCTGTATGTTACTGGGGGTACCCCAATTCTACTAGAAAGGGGCATAATTTTACTATTTGGGGTAGGTTCAGTACCTCAGTTACTGCTTATTCATTTGTTGATATATGACTTGGAATTTATGGCTTCTCTTTCCCTATACCCCAAGCTATGATGCTATATAACAGTCTAATTTTGTTGGCCATAAGGGGATGGACAGGGATATAATGAATGATGGTTTTACAAAAAGAACAGTTTTCAAGTATACAAAAACAAATTGCATCATATGAAATCAGTGAAAACAATGAAAAAGTGGTGTGACTAATTATTCAACATCAAAACTAACACATGACAGTCATATAAATCCCAAGGAATGTTGTTCTTGATGATAATCTGCTCATAATTGGGGGTACTATCTTTTAGGTAAAAAGGGGCATAATCATGCTTTTCATGGTATGATCACTAACATGTACATTACTCATCCATTTACAGAGTTATTCGTTAGATTTTTTGTGAATTACTTCCTTATACCCTTATTTACAATTTCACATCATTCTAATTTAATTTTTTGGTGATGGTAATGGTTCACACAGTTACATATGATAAAACAGTTTTTGTTTTGTTTTCAGTTTGAGAGTTTTAGAAGAATTCAGCTCATAAAAGCACACTAAACCACAGCAGAAATACCTTTTGGTGTTTGCTCAACAACATTGCAAACACCTGGGATTCATATTGTCAATAAATGTCCCTCTGTGTAACAATCTGTATGTTACTGGGGGTCACCCCAATTCTACTAGAAAGGGCATAATTTTACTATTTGGGGTAGGTTCAATACCTTCAATCACTGCATGTCTATTTGTTGACATATGACTTAGATTTTATGGCTTCTCTTTCCTTTACCCCAAGCTATGATGCTATATAATATAATCTAGTTTTGTTGGCCATTAGGGGATGGACAGGGATGTACCAATGGTGTTTTACAAAACAAGAACAGTTTCTGCATACATGCACATGTTTACAACACATAAAACCTGTAAAACACTCACAAAACTTCAAGTGTTTACTCAGCATCACTGTAAGTATACAGTGTGGCCAAATTGTTTATAGTATAATACTTATTGGTAAATGTTCAAAACGACAACCATGGGGAAAAAAAGTCTGAAGAAAAAAAAAACAATTGTTGTTGAAAAGAAAAAAAAAAAACACACACACATTGCATGCATTTGTTATCACACAAAACACTGTAGGAACTGGGTTAGTGTTTGTGAACAAGTACTTAATTACTGGCATGCTGTTCTATGTAGGAATCCATCACTTGCCGTATGAAGTCTTGGACATAATCCTCAGGTTGTCTGCATTCCCTGCTTCATAATTTTAGGGGACGGTGCTCTTTTTTTTTTAATGTCTGTCCAAATCGTGGTTCAAAGAAACACATATGGAGATTCACCACTTGGCCTTCTTTCACTGATGGCACTCGGTCTGGTCACAGCATGGACAAAATCATGAACACACGCACACTTGAGAAAAAAACAAAACACTGTAGAATGATAAACATCCGGAACTTTTCATGCAGATGATCCAGAATGGGTTGGATCTTGTAGAGCCAGTCGTACCCTGGATCACCTTTGACTGGCAAGGCTGCATTGGCGATGAAATGCAGAAACTGAAGAATCTGAAATACAGAATAAAAGTTTCAAAGTGGTCAAGTAGACCCACAATTGGGTACACACACACACACACACACACACACACACACACACACACACACACACACACCACACACCACACACACAGTAAGCAGACCCACAGTTGGCGACACACACACACACACACAACACACACACACACACACACACACACACACACAATACAACCCACACAAACACACACACACACACACACACACACACATAACACACACACATACACACACACACACAATTTAACACACACACACAATTTAACACACACACACAATTTACACACACACACACCAACCCCCACACACGCATACACACAAACAGCCTAAACACACACACACACACACACACACACACACACACACACACAATGTACACATATGCACAGACACACACTAACAGTATCACACACACATAATGTAAAAACACCACAATGGCACGAAAAAAAAAAAAAAAAAAAACTGCAGTGGATGACTGCTTTGTGCTTACAATGAACAAACTATCTGGAAATGCATACAGAAATAAACAATGCTTAGGCACACATGTGCGCACACAGAAGCACACAGACACACTACACACACACACAGAGTCCCACCTATCCATACAGTCATTATTTGCCATAATTATGTGATTTCAGTGGGAAATAAGCAAAGAAGAGGAATACAGAAAATAGTGGAGGAATGAAGAATCAAGTAGTAACAAACACAAAAAAAGAAAAATAGAGCTACTTCCTGAATCCGGTTTCTGGTCATGAAGGAACTGAAGACTGGAGCTCTCTGCAGCCTAAAATGGGCACAGCTGACTTCCAGACCAGGATTCCCAGTGAAAACACCACCAAGGCTGGGACTGACCACGCCCATGCCACGTCCCCTGGCCACTTCCACTGGACCCTCGCCGTCATTCTGAGACCCTACCATGTCCACGACCCCCTCTGGTCATGACAGGAGTGTGTGCAGTGCTCATTGATGGCACGGGTTCGGCCATTTCTGCTTCGTCACCCACGCTCGGGCGTTGTATTCACTGCTGTCATGTGCAACTAACAATGAAGCCACGTCATCACCAGCACGTATCTCCGATAAAGTGGATGGTGCTGATTCCCATCCATCTCCTCATCGCTAGTATCAGGATCCGGTCCTCAAAGGTCTTTTCTACGACTTCTGTGTCATTTTGAAGGTCATCTAAAACATCAAGCGCAGTGTAACGCTTGAAAACAGGAGGCGTCGACGAAGTGCAGTTGAGCTGCCATCTTGAATATGCTTATCAGCTGTAACCTCTCAACTTCGCAATTTGCATAACGTATGGTCAGCTGGCTGCTCGCGTGAAGGGAAAGGGGCCATTCCTTGACACCAGTAGAAGAGGTGAGAACATTTTAGACGGTCGTCTCCCAAGTAGATTTTTCTGCTTTCTGTGATGAAGTTACGGCGTGACACTCCGTCCCGGGCGTAGCGATATCAGTTTTCAGGGACGTGCGTTACAGTTCCAGGCAGGAACGGGTTAATTTCTCTTTGGAGATAATACAGTGTTCTTGACTTTTAAAACACATGAGCTACGAAAACGTGCTTCACATGCAATCAGTGATGACGAAATCTGAAATAGCTCCCACTGCAGTTGAGAGATGGTCTGAAATATACAGTGACAATTGAAACTGGGATGCAATATTTAGTTCTGTTTTTCTACTACTACAGATGTACAATTAAGGTGGTTCCTCCGTGTAATATCACCTTTATGGTGAAAACAGTTAATATTAAAGATTCATTCAATCAGTTAAGGTGGTTCCAGATGAGACTGCTACATAGACTTCTGCCAACAGAGGAATACTTGTATACAAGAAAGTTGATCGACTCTCCAGTTTGTAACCTGTGCTGTCGAGAAACTCAGACAGTTGAACATCTTTTCTGGGACTGTTAGATGGTCCATTCTTTCTGGCAGATAACAAAATGGACACATCACTGGTGATAATTGGTAGGTTTATTGGAAATTTGGAAGCGATATATTAGTATACTTGACATTCTGAAATGTGATATTGAAAACAGTGTGGAAATTGACCTTAATAAATATTGCTTGATTATCTTCCACAATTACGAACTTGAAATATTTTCATTTGACATGTGATTGTGCTTACTATGTCAGTGTGTGTGGAAGGGTGGGGTGGGGGTAGGGGATTTTGGTGTTGGAGAGATGAGGGGTGGGGCTTACCTTTTTGTTTATTATTAATTATGTGTTAATGTTATTAATCTATGTGTTTATGTACTTCTTTTCTCCATGGGAAGTGCGTCTCTTCCTGAGCTGAAGATAAAACTGCAAGTGCAGCAAAAATGGAATAGAAAGGGTATTCATTTTGTCCCCCTTTCAGTTGCTTATCGGCCATGTTTATGACAGTGGCTGCGATAAACACAGTTCACAATGTTTCTTCATTTTCCTTCTGAGTTTACGGCAACTACAGCATTCATACTTGTGATACTCAGATTTACATGTGACTGTGGATAAAACTCTTTGCGCACTGTCCTCTTTCTGCGCACTTGTACTTCTCCAATTATTTGAATGGAAAAAAAAAAGGGGGGGGGGGGGGGGGGAACAGTAGTTGCCTAGCACCACCAGGATAGCAGTATGAATAGCAGTATTCATTGTAGGTGAAAAATGAAACTGATAATGGCAGTAGGTAGAATGTGGGTAGTCATCACTGCCACTTATAATTTTCAACTGTGGTTGGTGTTAACACCCCAGGTTTTAGTGTAGGCTGAAAGAAATTATTTTTTTCATCTATGTCAGATTTTATGGAACAAAGATGTTTAATGAAGTTTCCGGCATGTTTGTAGGTGTATTTGAAAAGGTTGTGCTTTTTTTTTTCTTTTTCTATAAAGACTTGTGAGTTGACTTCAACTTGGTGACAAGCCCTGATATGGCCTTTTGCAGTCAGCTGGGCTGTAAGCAACCTTTTACCTTACCTTACCTTGCTTTGCCTTCTGCCTTGCCTTGCCTTGCCTTGCATAAGCTGCTCAGTTTCCTTGATGACATTGGCCAAGGCAGCACAAGTGATTTATACACCAACCACATTTAACAACCAAGAAGTTGGTGACAGTTCACGAGAGTCAGATAGTAGAGATGTATGAGAGTCATGTCATGGATGTGACACCCCTATTCAGTGGCTGTTTCTGTACTCAGTGTTTGAAAAAATGTAAGTGATTGTTAATTTCTTTTTTAATGATGTATAATAAGATTATTCCCATTTTGTAAGGACTATATAGACTGTGTCAGAATGGTAAGGCAAGTGGTAGCATGAGTAAGCAATGATTTACACCTGTAGTAACTGTTGATGATAAGTTGATCATAACTCTGTTTCTAGGAAGCTTGATGAAAGTGTGAGGGACTACGCTCTCGGTATGGCTACAGAAGATCCACAGAGAGGCGTTTGACATTCCCATGGCAAGTGGCTGCCTGATATTCACCAGATGCAGCTGTTGAAAGCTGCAGCCGTCATGTGACAAAGCAGCGATACTATGCCAGCATTTGTCAGTGAGCCAACAGCTGATGCTCTGCCAGGACTGGTGAAGAGAATGAACAAGCCAACGGTCAGTTTATGATACGCTTGCCTTGCTTTGTTCTTTGTGGCATTGAAATGCTGTATCTCATGAAAAATCAGTGAATGTCAGTCATTATCAGTATAGCCTGTTTTCATATGTCTGAAAACAACAGCATAGCCAAATTGCTTCTGTTTAATTAATTACTGAATTTTTTCCCCGATGATCTGATTTCCTTTTTTAGTGTGAGGGTTTTGTGTAAGTTTGACAGCCCTGAAAAGGCTCTGATTCATGGGCTGGGCCATAAGGATGACAGTTTCTTTTCAAAACCTGAAAACTTCAACCCTATATGTCGTTTGGGGTATAATTGACAAAAAGCAAAATGTAAGATTCCGTCCAGTTCCTTGCCCTCTCCCTTCATTTCCCACATGTCTTTCGTTTTTGTTTTTTTAAGTTTTTTTTTTTTTTTTTTTCGTTTTCCAATATCAACCCAATGCTCCTACTTTCCCTTACTGACCCTGATCCTGTTCAGCCCCACCCTTACTTTTTTTTGCCAACACTAGCCCTTCTGTTCAATCTCCACCCCTCTCCCCAGGTTCAACACGCCGCACTTCTGTTCATTTCTTTCACATTTCTAATCCAATCTTTGTCACCATAACTTAGTGTTATAGCACATTCCCTCTCATACCCTTCCCTGCTTGCTTGCATATGCAAACACACACACACACACACATGCCAAAAGAGATGTTAAAAGATGGTCCTTTAAGGTATTTCAGTGGAACTGTTGATCTGTTATAACTTCTAGTGACCGAATAACAAAAAAACTTGCAGAAGAAAAAACTACAATGTGTTGGCCTTACAATCCCTACACACACATAGAATAAGTTACCTAAACTTGCTGGCTATTATTTCCCCCAACAGTTCAACAGGAAAACACTAACAATAAAATCATCGCAGCCATTTACATCAAGGAAGGAGAGAACTACACCTCCTGTGCAAGTCCCGTTCCACCAGACACACCTGATTCCTATTCCTGCGCAGTCAGGGTTCAGGTAAATACTGACATCATATTAACTGTTGTGTCAGTCTATCCACCACGGGGACCTAAAGCACAATTCTGATTGGTTACGATCAATTCATTTAAGACCAGATGAAAACAATAAGTATCTTGTGACTGGAGATTTTAATGCTCATTCCCCGTTTTGGGAAAAGGATTGCCAGTTGGCTACTAGTAACCGTTTCATTGAAAATCTAGTTGACTCATCCTT
Source organism: Conus canariensis (assembly GCA_033310375.1). Taxonomy (NCBI): domain Eukaryota; kingdom Metazoa; phylum Mollusca; class Gastropoda; order Neogastropoda; family Conidae; genus Conus; species Conus canariensis. Next base: position 42,098,356 of record CM065726.1, on the reverse strand, counting down.
ATTTCTTTTGAATGACGGGAGAATAACATGTGTTCCTGACAACCCGAAGCACAAGCCAAGTGCAATAGATCTAACCTTGATATCTCCAGATCTAGCACCACTTTGTGATTGGCAAACCCTCGATGACATATTCCTATCATTACTACCTTTGAAACTTCAAGGCTTGAACCAACAGATTTGATAAAGGAAAAAGTCCCAAAATATTATAAATGAGCGAACCCAGGTAAATTAATGGAATTACTGAAAACTTTCTATGTTGACACAAAAGAACTTGATATTCAAACTATTGACGACCTGTATGATCAGTTTCAGAATGCTATGCTTTCTGCTGCGAATCAGTCAATACCTATGATAAAACTTTAATCAGTTAAAACACAAGGAAATGTCTGGTGGAATGAGACGTGTGAAAAAGAGAAAAAGGAGAAAATATATCAAACTGAGAGAATATTTACAAAGCAAAGAAGAGCGCCTGAAGAGCTTCTTGAGGAAAAGCAAAACGGCAATATTGGTCTGACTTTTATAGAACGAAATAAATTATAAAGATTTTCAAAAAGTGTGGGAAAAGTTAAGAACAATGAAAAATGGAGTAAACTTCGAAAATGTCCGTCAAGCTCCCAAACTCCGATTTCCCTTCTAATCTAGAAAAGGCCGAAGCTTTTGTTGACGATCTTCGCCAAAAATGGCAGCAAAGAAAGTTTATCAACAGAAAAATAGACTGCACAGAGAGCAAGAAGAAGAAAACTTCACCAAGAACAATCCAGACACTGTAATAAACCACTTTCTGAATGCTCCCATAACAGTTCAAGAAGTAGAAGAATGTCTTGCTAATCTTGGACCAAAAAAACATCAGTGTCATGTCCCACCTAATGTTAAAAGCTTTATCTCGGTGTTCATCAAAAATGCTGGGAAAATGGCAATTTGCCTTCATTATGGAAGCATTCTATCATTGTTCCTATACATAAACAAGGAAAACCTCGAAGTAACATAAACAGCTACCACCCAGTTGCCCTAGCATTGCATACATGCAAACTAATGGAAAGAATTGTCCTAAGAGTACAAATATTTTGTAATAAACATCAAATTATCCCAATAAATCGAGCCGGTTTTCAGAAAGGCAGATCAGCAACAGAACATCTAGTGAAACTCGCATGTTAAACAATTCGCAAGATGAAAAATCTTGGCAACTTTCTTTGACATAAGGAAAGCGTACAAACAAGTGTGGCATAAACGACATTTGTATAAACTGAAAACTGTTGGAATGAATGGAATCATGTATGATTATATAAAAGTTTTCCTTTAAAATAGAACTATTCAAACAAGAATAGAGCATACATATTCCACCACTAGAACATTGGAAATGGGTCTTCCACAAGGATCAGTATTATCTCCAATCGTATTTAGTATCCTAATTGCAGATATAACCAAAGGCTTATCTAAAGAGCTCATCCAAAGACAAGTTTTTAGTACAGTTTGCTGGTGACATATGTCTGTGGATGAAAGTCACTATGAAAAAAAAGTCATTAAGATTCTTAAATTACATAAAGTAAAATATCAGCATGAATTAAACAATATCAGTAGTTTCTTACTAAAGTGGATTGACACTGTCGGCAGAAAAACACATCTTATGCTTTTGAACTCTGGATATGACCCAGACAAACTTCCACAAATTACCCTGAATGGATCTGGTCTGTCTTAAATACATCAAATCTGTTAAATTCTTAGGAGCATATCTAACATCAAAACTTTCATGGAACCAACATTGGATATATTTTGAATAAAGCAAGAAAAAGTTTAAACTTTCTAAAGATCATAAGCAAACAAAATGGGGACAAGATAAATTTAACACTCATCTTCTGCTCTTGTGCGGTCTAGATTGATTTATGCTCAAGAAGTCTTCTTCAGCGCTCCACAGCATCTACTTAATAAGTTACAAAGTGCAGACTGCAAAGCATATAAACTTGCTCTTTGAGTTCCCACACATACATGTAACATTGGTACATACTATGAAATTGGAATTTTACCTTTGAGTTTCGAAAAGTGTCCTCCACAAAATTTGTTTTAAGGAACCTTTCACAAAAAAAGTTTCTGTAAAAATGAAGTATCTCTAAATTCAGATACAGATTTTGCTAAATGAGCAAAAGACATAAATTAAAATCAGCTAAATCTGTTCAGTCATACACATCTACTCTTCTAAAAAAAAACAAACACCAACATTAACCAAAGTAAAATAGCTGTCAATCCGTCTTTTCCACCCATTCCCAAATGGGAACAAACAAATGATCCACCATATCTTTAAAAAAATTATGTAAATTCTCTTTTGGAAAAATCAATATAAGGACCATCTTCAATTTTTTACAGATGGCTCAGTGTTAGATGACCATAGAACAGGAGCAGCTTTTATAAAACCAAAATCAGAAGTGGAGGAATTATATTATCTTGGCAAACACTTGTCAATATTTACTGCAGAATTAGATGCTATTCTAATGTCCTAAAGTATGTTTTAAATTCTTCCATAGAAAATTGTCAACTTTACTGTGCAGTGATTTAAAGTCGGCCCTTTCTGCCTTACAGTCTTTAAATCTAAAGATCTGTTGTGAGACCATTACAGAATATTATATGACACATAACCTATCGAAGAAAAGAATAAATGTGACTTTCTGTTGGTTGCCCTCACATTGTGAATTTCAACAAACGAGAAAGTTAAGCTGCTCAGAGAGCAGCTCGCAATATTGAAGGCATGACTGCACTGAACATTCCGCTAGACGTATCAGAATGTTATACTTTAATCACGAGAGCATCCTTTAACAGTTTCAAGAGGTTATTGGAAGACCAGATAGCCAGTATTATCACAACTGTATACAACCAAATCCCGACATCCATCCCAAGACTGGATTAGACAAATTTGAAAATACGACATCTGAGAGGTAGTAACTTTAATTCATAGGATGCGTTTAAATTCACTTCGAACCAAATACAGTAAAAATGTTACATGTATGTGTGGGGAAACTCTTAGTGTACGTCACCTTTTACTAGATTGTCCAAGAGTAAAGAATACAGTGCACAAAGCTGGTTCTAATATTTCACATAATAGATCACTCGGTGACATTACCAAAAATGTTAGATAATTATGCTTTGTGCGTTATGCCCACATCTATCACGCAGTCCAGTAGGAATTTATCTTTAACTTTCAACAACCCCTCATGTATAAAAGAAATTGCACCAGTACACTCGCGCATGCAAATACACAGGCATGCACGCGCACGCACACCAGTCACACCAGTACACAATCTGTCTGGAATCACTGTAAGTGGGAAGACATTAAATTGAAGAACAACACATGCCACACACACAGCACTGCACATGCCACACACTGTGTGCATGCTGTCCTTAACATATCCTTATCATTTCAGCATTTCTACTCATTCTCATTTTCCCCAGCTGTTGTTATTCTGCAAGTGGGAATGAACAGGAGTGGCCTTGTGCCTTGTTATTGCCATTGGTTGCAGACTTCATTTCTCCATGTCCATCTTTTTCTGTCCAAATGACCACCCTTACCCACTGTGTCTTTGTGAGATCATAGACTCTTTCCTGCCCTGTCCCTTTTGTCCTAATGACCACAGTGGACTTTCATGCTTAGTCCATTTCTTTCTATCCTAACCAACCACTCCTGTCACTGAATACTTTGTGGAGAGGAGAGAGAGTTGTGTGTTCGGGCATCATGTCTATGGTGAAAGTGCTGATCTTTCATCAAGAATGAATGTAGAGCAACTCCAGTTCCTAGCATGTTGTTTAAAACCTCTCTTTATTCCGTATATTTTTCTTTCCATTTCATTCCCTCCGACATATTCCATTTTACAACCTTCAAACCATCCACTCCCTTTCTCATCTCTTAAATGGTCTCATTTGCGCTTCTCCATATGCATACTGTTCTGTTCACCTGCTGACTTTCTATACTTCATCTTTTCCTGACAGTGCTAGTTCTCAGTGCTTTTACCTTATCAAGAGTTTGCTTATTTCCTGATCTTTGTCTTCCAGAGGTCATCCTTTGCATTGCCTTCTAGGTCAGGTGTAACAATCTGCTCTGCTGCGTACCCAGTTCCACCACCTCCACACATAGGCACTTTTCAAACTTAAAGCATGTAGTTTGTATTATTACCTCCAGTGCCCAAACTCTCATAGCTCTCCGATTTGACCAACCATTTCCACAGCGGTTCCAACACATTCTGTTCAAAAGCATTTGCATTCCAGTACCTGTCAGTCCTGATTGTGCCACATCTCTGCTCTGTATCCTTTGCTTGTTCTTATCTTGGTGCTGTTTTTAAGCTACAATTTTTTTCAAAGCATTTCAGTGTACCTTCCATCTATTCCTGTATGTGCATTTAAAATAGAACTCCAGGAATTGGCACTTTTCTCTTTCACTTCCATCTCAGTTAGCCATGTTTTGTTTCCTGTGTCCCTTTGTTCAATGAAAAGGAGCTGTGAGGGCTGGGCTGCAGGGATAACAACTGGATGTTGTATGTGTACATCCACTGGTATCTGTTTCTGAGAGTACAAGACAAGAATACTGTATGTGTACATCAACTGGTATCTGTTTCTGCGAGTACAAGACAATACTGCATGGGGGTGGGGGGGGGTGGGGGGGGGTCTATTTGATGTAGGGAAAGGAAGATAGCTGTAACTTATGTCCAAGGTGAAGTGTGCATGTTTGTGGAGGATATACTTACTACTTTTGGATGTTGGAGCTATTTGTGATGGAAGTGTCACCCCCCTGTTTAAAGCTGCAGTGGACCTGTTTGGCAGGGTGCACTATGCACGACTTTGGCAGCAAGTTGGAAAAATCATCAACCTGATTTTTCCAGCTTGCAGCCAAAGTTGTGCACCTGGCCAAACCTGACCACACAGCCTAACACCCCCAAATCCCCACACAAAGAAAGGAGTGCCTATGTTGTAGTATGAGTAATGTACATTTATATGTTCATGAGTGCAGGATGACGAAAAAGCTTGACAACACCAGCATGTTCTTGATGAATTGCTTTATTTCTGTGTGCATCATGAAAAAAGTAGCCCTGAAACTTTCATTGATGGAATATATAAATAAAATGTGGATATTGTTGGTTTGTGTGAATGAAGAGAAGAAATATGAATGTATAGTTTTCACCCCATGATAAAAGCGGATTTGTCCCTGCCGAAAAAAAATTTGGTGGTGGAATAGCCCTATCTCCAAGTTTGGAGATCAGACTTTCCACCCCATGGTAAAAGTGAATTTTCCAGTGACAAATCAAAGTTGGTGAAAATATACATCAACAGTCCACCAAATAGAAATCCAACAAAATGTGCAAAACTTTCAAAATGTGTACCAAATGACAGTTATGTTTACACTGGTAACGTAATGTTGCTTACACACACAAAATCATACTAATACATTTATACATGCATCATCAAATCATGCATAGTGTTACCCACAAAACATGGATTAAGCACATCAGTAAATCAATAGGACCAAACAGATTTAAGCACATCAGTAATTCAATCACTAGGACCAAACATAAAATTCTGTATTAGATGACCTCCAGTCTCACGTGTCATATGCTTCCAAACATTACCACTACTGTATTAAATGAAAGCCATCTTTGGGGAGTGAAAAAAAAAAGAGGGACTGAGTGGTAGAAGGAATCCAACAGAGGATAGGGTTGTAAAGATCATTTAAACCAGTGGGAAGGTGCAAGTATTTCAACCTCACAACTGCTAAGTCCAACAAAATCGTTTGCACCCCCCTATCCAAAAAAAAAAAAAAAAATTGTACTCATACTTATGTTATAATGGAAATTTCACTTCAACTCGATGATAAAGTCCAACAAAGTTGTCAGATTTCCTCTACACCCCCATAATAAAAGAAATTCAAATTTGTTATTCTGGAAGTTTCAGTTTGCTTCTCCGTTTACCCTGTATAAAAGACAGCACCCCCACACCCACACCTTCCATACGCGTGTGTACAACAGAGAATGGGAATATTAACTAAAAATTACAGTTGGGCCAAGTACTCCCCCCTTCCCCTGCCATCTGACCCCCCACACCATACCACCACTCCAAACAGACAGAGTAAACAAACTTAAAAACCTAAGCGGATATTATACAATAACTCAAGTACCACTACTTACATGAATAACCTGTGTATATGTCTGTGAACTATGTACACCAAAAGTAATGCACAAAAATTGCATTGCTAAGCTCGCAGAAGATAAGACCGTGCAAAGGATGACAGGAAACCATCACACATTAAGTTTAAAGCCACACAAATACACAATGCATAGTGGCTAAACCTGCACAGGCTGACATATAAACAAACCTTGCCAAATCTGTACTACCAGGGTCATTCAATTTAAAATCCAAAAAGGCTCTCCGACGCTTAAATGAACATATAAATAAATGAGGGGGAAAGCCCCTGGTAATTATACCTTGCTTCATAGCACACACTGGATTGGAACACAGCCCACTTCACCCATCAACAAAAGTGCATGTGTGTGAGAGAGAGGTAAGGTAATGTTGCTTATAGCCCAGCCGACCGCAAAGGGCCACATCAGGGCTGTCACCACATTAAAATCAACTCACAAGTCATCTAAAAAAAAAAACCCAAAACTTTCACACATCTCTTTAAATTACATCTTCTACAAACGCACCAGAAACGTCGTTAAAGATCTTTCTTCTGTAAAATCTTAAATCGGATGAAAAATGTTAATCTCTCAAAAACTCAAAGATCACGTCAGGTGGGACATCTCTGAACAGGGTTTTCATGGACTCTGCTGTAAAGTGTTTATGTCTCACATAGTACAAGTCCCAACAATCTAAAACAATATGTTTCACTGTGAGTGGTACATGACATGGAATGCACCACGGGGCTTCTTCACCTTTCAAAAGATAAGAATGGGTATAAAACGAGTGGCCTATGTACAATATTTGTCTTATTCCTATCAATATTTCATTCTAGTCTACTTGCTGCAGGGAAACACGACAATATTTGTCTTATTTATGCTACCATTTCATGCTAGTCTGCTTGCTGCAGGGAAACATGACAATATTTGTCTTATTCATACTACCATTTCATTATGTTTCCGTGCTGCAGAGTATTCGTACTATCATTTCATTCTGGTCTACTTAATGCAAAGTAAAAATTCTTTAGTTGTCTCTGGAGACCAACAAGTGACTGATAGTACAATGTCAGCAAAAAGCAGCACAATTCATTCTAAAAGATCCAGCACTTGATGAACAAAGACAATGTCACAGGCTGCAGACATCTCCTTGTGTAACTCCACTTGTGCACATGACAAACTCGGATAATATTGCTCTTTATCTTACTTTGGATTTTACTGCACAAGACCTACTCTTTATGCAGCGATACAACTGTTTCTGTCATTAATATTTGTAAATTGTTTCTGAACTGCAGCAAACAGAGTGAATAGGATGACTGTGGAAAAACCGTATTTAATACCCACCTAACGTTCTCCAGTTATATGAAGTTTGCTGCAAATACTACAGAAAGAAATGCCTCCAAGATATTTACATTAACAATCTCGCCCTCCTTGAATAAGTGAAAAATTATGGATTCTTTCCAGCTGTCAGGATGAATGCCAATATCAAAGAACAGTTTCATCAGAAGAGGCAGTCCAGCCACATGTCTTGTCACAGCGTTCACATCAGCACCAGACAGTTCTGCAGCCTCCCTGCAAAATAACAAAATAACAACTGTTAGTGTTCTTTTCTTTAGCTTTGATGAACAAGAGTGTGCCAAGAGGCTTCACTATGAAATGTGAAGTACGCAGACGAGGACATGTGGAAAACATTTGCAAAGGGAGGTGTTACTTGTTACAACTTCACATGGAAATAACTTATCCCCTGCCCTCCTCCTTCACTCCACACAAATAAAGCTGGTAAATTTAACTTATGACAACAATGTAAAACATACCCCCCACCCTCCTCCCCAAACACACATGCACACACAAACATACACACCTTCCCACAAGATAAAGCAAGGTTCTTTCTTCGGACGCAGCTTTCCAAAGATAATGCTCACTTAAGGTCTCACAAACCATAAAACTCGCAAACTGTCTCTTTAACCATTGTATCAAAATGACACGGAGCATGTCAAATGGCAATCTTAGGACATGCAAGTCGTGCATACCAAAGGAATGTTATTTCTTCCTAAGTACATCCCAGTGTGTCTTCCTTGAATAATTTTGAACAACATGATTTTGATATGATTAAAACAAAACATTTCGTAAATAGCAAAATACAGAAAAATGCATACATACAGAGCGAGAATGAAAGTGTTGGTAATGAGTATCAAAGTGCACATCAAACTGTTAGAGAATGAGTGGCCATCACTCAATACAATGATTGAAACACTTTTTGATACAGTCAATACACTTGGTCATTATCATTCACAACTTTCGTCAGAGACACACAGTCAATACACTTCATTATTATCATTCACAGCTTTTGTCAAAGAGACACAATCACTACACTTAGTTTTAATCATTCACAGCTTTTGTCAGAGACACAATCACTACACTTAGTTTTAATCATTCACAGCTTTTGTCAGAGACACACACTCAATACACTTGGTTAATATCATTCACAGCTTTTGTCAAAGAGGCAAAGTGGCTACACTACACTGATACTGCAGCACAACATATCTAAAGTCGCATCACTGTCGGAGTTTAAAGATTTACAGCACACACACACATGGAGATACTAACCAACATCAGTGTCCACAACTGTTCAACATTTTCATCCGTTTTGATTTTCACCACTGAAAAGATATGAAATTGAATCAATGATAAATTTCACACCAACAAAATAATGAACAAATGTATGCTGAATACATATGCACATGTCAACATCCTAATAAAAGACTACTTTCACACCAGTGCCAGTGAGCATTACACATGATGCTATGGCATTTTGCAGTGTGCTGTGTGTCCTCCCCCTCTCCCCATTCCCCTCATGTCCCCTTTATCCCCCTCCCCTTCCTCCCCAAAATGGGCAGATAAGTTTCACTTTCACGCCATCAATGTACCACGTAACCCCCCCCCCACCACCACCACCACCACCACACACACACACACACACCCTCACACAAACACACACGTCTACTCACAAGATGGCAGAAGGAAGCATGCTTCTTTAAGACTGGATCCAGCTTTCTGAAGATGTTGCCCAGATGAGGTCAGCTGCAGCTTCGACATCAGCAGTCTCACTGTAAACCAAGAAGATTACCCTTTTGCCTTAAATAGCTCTCATCTCTTTGCAAATTATTACATTAGAGACTCATTTGGAGTACAAAAATCCATCATTACCTCTGGATCAGAAGCCTCACAAGCCATTCCTTTATCATCAAAAAAAAATAATGAATACAGAGTATATCAATCAGACTTAGGACAAAGCACAATTTCATATAAAACATGGCCCACACATTCCTTTAAAACAGAAAATTGTTATGTACATCCCAATGTTTCTTCCTAAAACACTTTTAACTCTAATTTCAATGCTGTTGTTATTCAAAAGAAACATTGGTAACAAAGAAAACTATTACACAACTCGGTGCAATGGCTGAAAAATAACTAATGACACACTCAACACACAATTATTAACTATTTGTTTACATACAACTCCCATATGGGCAGCAGCATACGCCAGTCAGAATGTGCTACCAAACATGGGCAACACCATCTGAGTGTACAGCAATGCATAACACTTTTTTTGTTTTTTTTTTGCTTTCTACAACTAATTTCAGATATTCATATTAAATTCATTAACACTGTTGATTTTCAGACAAGATCAGATCCACGATAGAAATTCTCTTTAAAAAAAAAAAGGGGGGGGGGGGACTGATAAACATGCTACATAAGCAAAATGATAAACATAAGCAATTGTTGTGCAGCCAGAAACATTGCACAGACACAGGGAAACACTGGTCTACCTGTCTGTGTATAGAAAGATATGAGAATGTCACTGACAGTTGCTGTCACAGTGAAGCACTGACAGCAATACAGTGCTGAGACAACACCCATGATCTTGGCATTATCCAACGTTTCTGTTAAGCTTTAAATATTTTCTGCTCTCTCAGGCAGGCACACACACGGACACACACAAGACAAATATATACTCACAAAATAGTAGGCGGAAGAAATGCTGTCTCATAAGATTGGATCCAGCTTTCAGATGGCACAGCCCAGGCAAGGTCTGCTGCTGCATTGAACATCGTCCACAGGCAGGTCAGCAGCTTTACGCTAGAAGAAGAAGTGGAATTTCTGTTTGGTTTCAGTTACTAACATCAAGCATCATTCTTTCCAGATAATTACATTAAGACCACACTTAAAAGTAAGAAAATCCACACTGTATCCTTAGATCAGAAGTCTCATGAGCCATCCCTTGAGTATACGATGCACTAACATAAAACCTAGGACATACAGTTCCATGGTGCAAATCATGTAGTCCATATACTCATAAACAGAAAATCATAATGTATACCCTAGTGATTCAATACTGTCAGTAAAACAAACATTTTGCTAGTAAATAAAGTGGGGGGAAAACCACATGCATACTGAGTGAAAGTGTCATTTTTAGAGCTTACAATAAAAATGCAAGCCAACCTGGAACAGAATGAATAACACTTTTTATGCAATGACTAAAACCAATTCATGAGATTATCACATTACACTATGCAATGAATGATGAAAATAATTCATGATGTAATCAACGCAATTAATTATTATCAAAGTCATTCACAGCTTCTGTCACAGTCAAGAACTGGCTGCACTATAGCACTATGACAACAACCTCTAAACACATGATAGTAAGGTGAAGTGCTCCTTCATAACACCAGATCCAGCTTTCTCAGAATGTTGCTCAGAAGAGGTTCCATGCTGCATTAAACAACAGTTGTAGGCAGGTTGTCATCATCGCTGTAAAACATTAATTAAACATCAGTTGTGGGCAGATTGTCATCATCACTGTAAAAACATTAAACATCAGTTGTACTAAAGAATTTAAGATTGTCATCATCACTGTAAAACATTAAACATCAGTTTAACCCTACTTCCCTACCCTACTTCTTCTGTGATTCTGCTCTATGCGACAGAGGTAGCCATCCGTCCTAAAATCGATTGATTGATAACGCTCCGTGGGTCGCCGTGCTCGAGAAGAGCGACGTAAGGGTCACTCTCCTACGGGAGCTGCAGGCTGACATCCTGACCCTCCCCCATTCCCAGCTTCACCTACCCCCTCCCTCCCTTGCCTATCCCCTACCCCTCCCTCCCTTCCCTGCGGTTAGAAGTGCCAGGCACAGCGGAAGAAGGCTGCTGTCCAGGGATCACTGCGGGTGTGGAATGAGGAGTATCATGGGGCAGGGAGGGATCCTCCCGTGCCACCACGAAGTCCTGTGAGTTGTTTGTTTGGTTGTCTGCGAGTGCATGTTGTGTCGAGTTGGCCGATACAAAATCATGTGAGCTGTGCGTAGGGTTGTCTGCAAGTGCAAGCTATGTGGAGTTTGCTGTAGTGAAGCCTGGACCTGAACTGTCTGAATGTGTGTGGTTGCCGTTGTGTTGTGCCTGTTGTCTGCGGGAGTGTCTGCGCCTAATCTATGGTGGACAGCGCCATGGGCACTACAACTACCGGCCCAGGACCACAGCCAGCAGCACCCCTACCCACAACATATGGCGTGAAGCGATGGCTTCTCCTTCCCCTCGAGGGGCCCGGGACACCAGGAGACGTTGCCTCAAAATCAGCTGACGCTGCGAGGACGTTCCTGCCTCTCGATGGTCCTGGCACACCAGGAGGTGTCCAGTCTGGCAAGGCTCTTGCCTGTCCTCCTCCTGCTGGGGCTGTGACACAGAGCAATGCCAAGACATCAGTCCACTAGACAGCCACTGTGTAACACCACAGACATCAGTCCACTAGACAGCCACTGTGTAACACAACAGACATTCAGTCCACTAGACAGCCACTGTGTAACATCAGACATCAGTCCACAAGACAGCCACAGTGTAACATCACAGACATCAGTCCACTAGACAGTCACAGTGTAACATCACAGACATCAGTCCACTAGATAGTCACACTATAACATCACAGACATCAGTCCACTAGACAGCCACAGCGTAACACTCCACTAGACATTTACTGTGTAACACCAGACATCAGTCAACTAGCAGCCACCATGTAACACTACAGACATCAGTTCACTAGACAGCCACAGTGTAGCAACACAGACACAGTCCACTAGACAGCCACAGCGTAACACCGCAGACATTCAGTCCACTAGACAGCCACAGTTTAACATCAGACATCAGTCCACTAGACAGCCACTGTGTAACACCACAGACATCAGTCCACTAAACAGCCACAGTGTAGCACCACAGACATCAGTCCACTAGACAGCCACTGTGTAACATCACAGACATCAGTCCACTAGACAGCCACTGTGTAACACTACAGACATCAGTCCATGACAGCCACAGTGTAACATCAGACATCAGGCCACTAGACAGCCAATGTGTAACATCACAGACATCAGTCCACTAGACAGCCACTGTGTAGCAACACAGACATCAGTCCACTCGACAGCCACAGTGTAACACAGTCCAATAGACAGCTACTGTGTAACACCAGACATCAGTCCACTAGCAGCCACCGTGCAACACTACAGACATCAGTCCACTAGGCAGCCACTGTGTAACACCACAGACATTCAGTCCACTAGACAGCCACAGTGTAACACCACAGACATCGGTCCACTAGACAGCCACAGTGTAACACCACCGACATCAGTCCACTAGACAGCCACTATGTAACACTACAGACATCAGTCCACAAGACAGCCACAATAAAACATACCACAAATGTTCAATTTAAAAAACAGTTAATAGGTAATTGCTCTGTGTGTGTGTGTGTGTGTGTGTGTGTGTGTAGGTGTGGGTGTGCATTGGTGTGTGTGAGTGAGTGTGTGTGTGTGTGTGAAAGTGTGTGTGTGTGTGTAGGTGTGCATTGGTGTGTGTGAGTGAGTGTGTGTGAGTGTGAGAGTGTGTGTGTGTGTGTGTGTGTGTGTGTGTAGGTGTGGGTGTGCATTGGTGTGTGTGAGTGAGTGTGTGTGAGTGTGAGAGAGTGTGTGTGTGTGTGTGTGTGTGTGTGTGTGTGTGTGCACAATTAAAATCAAAGGAGTAGGACTATTTGGGGCAGATCACCTGGTGCAGACACCAGGTCATGGTGGAGTGCAAAGGCCTGAAATGTGATGTCAGCTGAGGGGAAGGTCATGTATTTGAAAACTGTGAGTGACGTCATCAGTAGAAATCCCCCAAGGAGGGTGGGGGTGGGGGTGGGGGTTGTTCTAATCAATTATCAGTTCACCACTGGCTCAAACTTATGCTTGGCCTCAAAACACTTGTATACATAATACAGTGATTTAGTACTAAGTCTTAACTGTGGTATGTGGCATCATCGAGCTGACAATCACAAAGGGAATCTGCTCCATTCTTCCTTGAATTCTGAAAATTTGTCGCTTGCTTCAATTTCAAATCGATCAAAAACTAATCATTCATATTTCAGAACAAACTGTGGTTGTGCAGACAGGCAAGATTTGTCGCTGCTGATCCTCCACAAGATCGGGTGAGAGAGAGGGAGATAATTCCCACTTCAGCATTTCTGCATAAGGCACATGACAGCCTGGTGCACGAGCTTAGTATGTGATGCGCCATTCACAAATTTCACACGAAAATATCGCGGGCATCACGACAATCTGAAGCTCTGGATACCCCTGATGTTACAATACTACTTTGATTTGATTCAAAACAAAAAACAAAACAAAAGACAAAATCTCATCAAACCAGAGACTGCACAAACACAATCTTGCCAATATGGAGACAACGTTTTGAAAGCTTTTCTGATCCTGATTTCCAGTTAATTCCTGAGGACTTGCACCCTGATTAATTCCATCATACCTGAGTCGTATTTCAATAATCCATATTTTTAGTAAGTAAACACAGAAGATAGGATAAATGTACCAATGCACAATCTGTATAAGAATGTGTTACATTCATATTCCTTATCAACTAATGCAAAGCTATCTGAATGAAATGATATTTCAGAATATTTGACATTTTAGTCAGATCCACTGATCCAAACCCTCCATACACCAGTCCCCTTGCTCTCCGTATTCACGACATTTCTCCTTTTTCTGTCCCTCCTCTTTACAAACACAAACCCAAGCTTGTAAAACTGCATGATATCACATTCTTTATTCTATCTTTCTTTTTTCATTCTTTAACTTATGTTTGTTTTTTAACAGTGTACAGCTACCTGTACCTGGTTAACTTCACTCCTTAAATTTTTGTTTCCTGAAGGTAATGTTTACTTTTTCCATTTCAGGAAAAATCACCCTCCCTGTGTGTGTGTGTGTGTGTGTGTGTGTGTGTGTGTGTGTGTGTGTGTGTGTGTGCGCGCGCGCGCGTATGCGAGCATAGTATAATCTTTCTCACTCTTTACACTCTTCTCGTATTCAAGCAGTCTCCAGTAAGGCTTCATGAAGCATATGAAACCAGCCTTTTATAATGAATTACTACAATGTGTTCAAACAATTAAAATGCAACAACTTACTATGATTGATCCCGAGTTGTTCAAAGATGAGGGTTGGTTGTCAGTACACAGCACAAACAAGGCTGGAGATAAGCCTGTCTCGCATGCACCAAAGTATGTTGGGTCACTTGCCCGTTTTTATTCCGTCATTATTGAATTACAACTTGCAGCTGACTCAGAACACAACCATTGAGTGCCTATCACAATGCATCACTGATCCGAGTTGTTGAAGAGTAGAAACAAGGGTTAGTGAATGCCAGGATGTGTCTCTTTGCATCAGAACCCCCAGTTTTTGCATTTGACACCCCACCCCCCACCCCACCCCACTCAGTTTTTGGGGATAAGATAAGATAATGTTGCTTATAGCCCAGCCGACCGCAGCTAGTGAAGAGTTTTCATATCTGTAATATATTTTCTTAATTTCATGTTCCCAGTTTCTCCATCTTAAACCCCCCCCCCAGTCCAAATCTTTGCAAAGTCATTACTATGAAGACAGTTGAGTTGTTGGCCTGCGCTCGTTTTTTCCCCCCACTATTAGATTGTTCGTCTATGTATTTGTCTGACTTTATTCAAGTTTAAAAGGCTGTGCCAGTCTTGAATAAAAGTTACTCTGTTAGGTTTTCTTATGGGAGCAAAAGTTACCCCACTTGTTTACTGTTTATGTTAATCAATTCATTTATTCATGTGTGTGTGCATGTGTGTGTGCGCATGCATGTGAGTATAATGTGTGTGTGTGTGCATGCATATGAGTGTGCATGCCTGTGTGTGTGTGTGTGTGTGTGTGTGTGTGTGTGTGTGTGTGTGTGTGTGTGTGTGTGTGTGTGTTTGTGTGTGTGTGTGTGTGTGTTTGTGTGTGTGTGTGTGTGTGATCTGACTACTTTTGTGTTTTTGCTATTATTTACCATTATACATGTATTTTAAAATTCTGTGAAATCAAGTTTGTCTATTATGTAATGCTGAAAATCTATCATAAGTATTGTTTACTCAAATGGGTTTTACTATTGCTTGATCATTTATTACGTGCATCATCATCATCATCATCATCATCACACTTTAATGCTTCTTTTAATCAGAATTTAGGTCTGACAGTGTTGCTTCTGTTTTTAGCAAATTTTGAAAATTAGTAACTGGTGTGTGTGTGTGTGTGTGTGTGTGTGTGTGTCTGTGTGTGTGTGTGTGTGTGTGTGTGTGTGTGTTTAGTATGTATTTATCTACATGTATGAAGTTTTACATTATAACTAAATTGATTTTGTTGGGTTGTTGTTGTTGAGTTACCCTACTTGTTTATTGTTCATTGTTGCTGAGTTACCATACTTGTTTTTGTTCATTGTTTTTCACGTTTATTTATGTCACTATGTAT
Organism: Conus canariensis; assembly: GCA_033310375.1. NCBI lineage: Eukaryota > Metazoa > Mollusca > Gastropoda > Neogastropoda > Conidae > Conus > Conus canariensis. The sequence continues at coordinate 42,082,371 of CM065726.1, read as the reverse complement.
AGTTTGTCAGCAGCACGATTGTAATTTCTCAGAATTGAGATAATAAAGTATTCTTATATCTTGTATCTACACCCTTGGACCATGAGTAGGAACAAAGCAACTTTGTTCAGAAAAAAAAATGCTAATCAACAGAATGAATGCCCCCAATTTACTCCCTTTGGATGATAATCACCTTGACATCAAACGAGCACTCCTTGCACAGGTGACCTTATAGTTACGTTATACCCCTGATACTGACAGTTCATGTTAAGGACGTCCCTTTCCCATCATCCTTACATAGAAAAAAAATGAGGAAAAGAGGGGGAAAATGTAAGGGGGGTGGGGGGGAGGAGGTGGGAAGGCGAAGCTGGTCAGGTATTGGGTGAGGGCTAACCATTTATGAATCAATACGGTAGGTCCACAGTGCCTCTGGCCAACTCTGCAGCTCCTCACTGTAGCTCATTAGCAGGATCTACAACAGGCTTCTAACTTCCCTCCTAGCACCCCGACAACCAGCAGTGCTGACCCTCCAAAAGGGGCAAGATCGATTCATTGATCTAAAGGCGGCTGTTCCTTGGAAGACAAAGAAGAAAATGCAATAAAGCAATGAGTATCATGTTGTTCCCAAATCAAATGGAACTGTGGGGCTATGCACTGATATGACCCACTTGAACAAAGCAGCTCAAAGAGAGATCCAGCCTATATCCTCTGTGGATGAAAGTCTTGCCAAACTCGCTGGCTCTAAAGTTTTCACAAAACTGGATATAAGAAGTGGCTGCTGGCAGCTTCCTGTCACAGTAGAATCAAAGCTCTATACCACATTTGTTACTCCTTTGGGCAGATTCTCGATGAACAGACTTTCCCTTGGAGTTTGTTCTGCCAGTAAAATTTTTCAATGTGCCGTGTCAGAAATACCAGAAGATATTGACAGAGTGGTCTGTCATATGGATGACGTTCTTGTACATGTCCTAGGTCACAGAGCACATAATGACATCATTTGCAAAGTTTTACAGATTTGACAAAGCTGGTGATGGTCATATACTGAATATTGTGAATTTTCTCAGTCATCTACCAAGCCTCTGGGACGCATCATTGATAGTAATGGTATTCATCTAGACCCTGAAAAAAATCAGACCAGTCGAGGACTTAGCACCTCCCACAAATATCACCGAGTTGCAGAGATTCTTTGGCATGGTTAATCACCTCGCTAAGTTGATACCTCAACTTGCTACAAGAACTGAACCTTTAAGACAACTGCTACGGAAATACACTATGTGGCACTGGGACACGTCACAAGAAGATACATTCAAGAAAACCAAAGCACTCCTAACATCACCAGCAGTCTTGACTCATTATTCAACTGAGTTTAAAACTATTGTTGTAGTTGATGCTTCAAATTACGGCATAGGTGCTGTACTTCAAGTCCAGAAGGACGATTCTGGATGACCAGTCACTTCTGCATCATGATCACTGACAGCTGCAGAGCAGAACTATGCTGTAATTGAAAACAAAACTTTGGCAGTCATGTGGGCAACTGAACGATTTCATGACTATCTCATGGGTCTCAATTTCATAATTAAAACTGACCGTAAACCTCTCATCCTGCTTCTCCATACTACAGAAATAGCATGACAGCCACCCAGAATCTAATGATTCAGACTCCGCCTCATGCAGTCAACCCAGTTGTAATCTACGTTCCAGGGAAACGGCAAATAACAGTGGACACACTTTCCTGTGCACCCACTTCCCAGCTGAGCACAATGGGTGTTTATCTAGTAAATGCAGTAGTAGCCGTCATCCAGCAGACTATTCAGATCCTTCCTGCTTCTTCACAAGAACTGTCAGATGTCAGGAAAAAAACAGCATGCTGAAGCAGAAATTGTACATATTATGGAATAGTGTCGAGTTAGATGGCCAGCCTTCATTTCATAATCAACACCTCTTAATACTACATATTGGTCAAATCGTCAACATCTCTCCCACTGTGGATGATACTTTGCTATATGATGGTCACCTTGCCATACCTAGAGATATAGCAGCTGGAGATACTTTCCAAGTTGCATGAAAGCCACTTTGGAGTCACCAAATGGAGGAGTCTTGCCCAGTCTTCAGTATGGTGGCCAGGCTTCAGTTCCCAAATTGAGGAAATGATCAATCAATGTCAAACATGCAATAAGCTGTGTTCAGAAAGAAAAGAACCACCACTTCCCTCATTACTTCTAGATCATCCTTGGTCATGTGTACGAATGGATCTATTTGAACTAAATTCTGAACAATACATTCTTGTTGTTGACTTGTTGAGATGGCCTGAATTTCAAATTCTTCAGAATAAGACATCATCATGCTATCTTTGTTGTCAAAATCATTTTTGCAGTGACGGAGTCCCTGATGTAGTAGTTTAGGCCCACAATTTTCCGGTCCTCAATTCCATGAGTTCACCAAGGACTACAATTTCACCCAAACTATGAGTTCACCTCAATACTCCCAGAGCAACAGCAAAGCAGAAAGGAATGTTCAGACAGTGAAACATCTAAAAAAAAACAAAAAAGCTGCAGATCCTCACCTCCCCGTCTCTCTCTCTCTCTGGTGTGGTTATGTGTGTATGTGTATGTGTATGTGTGTGGTGTGTGCGTGTGCATGTGCGTGTGTGTGTGTGAGAGAGAGAGAGAGAGAGAGAGAGAGAGAGAGACATCAAAATGACTGAAGGCCATTCAAATCTCTCTCTCTCTCTCTCTGATGTTCGTTCGTTCGTTCTTCAATTTAACGTCTATTCACATAAAGTGATTTTAGACAGGGTTAGGGGAGTAGCGTGTGTATGCATGCGTGTGTGTGTGTGTGTGTGTGTGTGTGTGTGTGTGTGTGTGTGTGTGTGTGTGTGTGTCCACGGTGTGTGCGCGCGCGCGTGCGTGTGTGTGCATGTGTGTGTGTGTTGATGGACCGATAAGAGATTTGTTACGAGCTGTGTCTGGAGTGGCACTGTCTTCATCTGTCCGTGGGCAGGGGTGGTTGGGTCTGTGGGGTGTGCTCGGCAGCTGGAGGGTTTTTCGCCGGTGGGCTCTGCAGTCATGAAATACGGGCTGGTACACCCATGGGGATGCTACTTTGAGGCTGTTAATAGCTGCACCCTGTAGTCTGATTTACCTCTGTTCAGGAGCAGTTATGTCCCTTGATATCTTAATGGAGTGTCCTGCGCGTGCCTGTACCCATCGTCAACACAGCGCAGGCCTCCAAGGGTGGTACAGGACTGCTCTAAAGGCGGGTGAAGACAGTGCTTCTCTGGGTCCTCCCCAGCACCTTCGGGTGTTTCTTTTTCTTCAGTGATTCATACTAAAATTCTTTACAATTAACACTAACCAAAGTAAGTATTAAAACAAAGGTGTACAGGATATCTGGTATAACCAAAATGTTAAGCGCTCATATCTGTAGGAACACTTGTTACAAAAAAGAACCCTTTGGACTAATCAAGGAATTAACAAAAGAAACAAGACCTGGTAAGTTCTGGAAAATACACGTGCCATCAAGTTGCAGGCAGTCAGGATTTTCATTTTTGAAATATGCGCAGTGGAAAAGGAGATGCTGGGTTGTGAAACTTTCAACTGCTCCGCAGATGCGATTTAAATTTTTCCGAAATTTTGTACGGAAAGCGTTTAGCTTAAGCCTGTAAAACAGGGATTCAAGTTTTCGGTTATTTTTTTAAAGTATGTTTGTGTCGGCCAATTGATAGGTAATCTTTCCACTTTTAGCCGCATTGCTAGAAGAAAAAGTAGCTGACTGGGATTTGTCACAGCAGAGCAATTTGGAGTGAGGTAGATGTATTTTAATAAGAACCAAGTTTTTGTAGGCTTCATAAACCTTTTCAATACACGTCTTTTTTAATAGACCATATCCTTCGTGTAAACACAGAGGACTGTTGATTTCTATGGATTCATCGGACTTTCGTGCTCCTTTTCTGGCAGCCCGGTCAGCCCACTCATTACCAGAAATCCCACGGTGAGACGGGATCCAGCAAAAACCAACTGTTGTACCTCTTGATATAAGAATACTGACAAGATGTTTTATTTCTAAAATCACCTCACCTCGATTTTTTACAGCAATAGATTCAAGGCCTTGTAGGACAGATTTAGAATCCACACAGAAAAGTGTTTTGTAGATAGTAAGTGGAGTATCAACAAGAAAGTTAAGTGCCATTACAATTGCCACCAGCTCAGCCGTAAAGATAGAATACCCCTTCCCGAGATGAAAAGATTTTTCAACTGTAAGGGTAGGAATAACAAAACCACTTCCAGCTTTTTCATTTAACAGTGATCCATCGGTGAAAACTTTAAGGTGATGTGAATAATTACTATCGATATGAGATTTGGCAAGAGAGGACAATATATTATTGTTAATGTCTTTCAATAATTTTGAGGAATGTCATTATAGTTGTATTAGATTTAATAGATCTAGCTCGCTTCGGGAAATGGAAATCTGATCATAAAGCTAATTCATCTTGGCTTGAGTTCTGAACAGCTGAGCTATGTAGGATGAATTTAGCACAGGCCAAGTTTCTATAGTCGTCAAGGGGCAGAACTCCGGCTTCGTAATACGTTCCTGATGCACTGGCATGAAATGGGACGCCTAGTGCGAGTCTAAACGCCTTGCAGTCTACGCTTTGTAACTTTTTAAGTAAATAGCTTGGTGCGCTGAAGAACACTTCTTGTGCGTATGATAATTTAAATCTTACTAGAGATGTCGGAAGGTGTACTAAAGTTTGTGTATCTGCGCCCCAATTTTGTTTACTGATTACTTTAAGAAGATTAAGAGATTTGCTGGCTTCGTTGATAATATGTTCAATATGGTTGTTCCAAGTTAATTTAGAGGTAATATTTACTCCTACAAATTTTATCTTGGTGACATAATTCAATACTGTTATCTACCTTAAAAGTAGGAATATTGCAAATACTTCCACCAGCATCAAACATCATGTGGGTTTTTTTCTGCCGATAAACTAACGCTGTTTTCAAACATGAATATTGTTATATTATCTAGGTCTCGCTGATATGTTTTTTTAATGAAATTGAAAGATCTGACTGAAGTTTTCTTCTTTAAAGTAACGTTCATCCACATGCAAATATTGTCAGCATATTGCACCAAGGAGCAGTTTTCTGATAAATGCTTTGGGAGATCGCGTACCAGAATATTAAAAAGTAGCGGAGCGATGACCAATCCCTGAGGAATCCCCATTTGTAAATATCTCTTGCTGGAATAAACATTTTGTATATTTCTTTCTATACTTCTATTGGTCAGAAATGCTTTGATCTAGTTATATACATGACCAGAAAGACCAATGGTTTTCAGTTTATATAAAAGTCTCTCATGCCAAACATGATCATACGCTTTTCTGACATCAAAGAAAGTGGCAAGGGCATTTTTTCTTCGTGCAAATTGTTGTTTTACATGAGTCGTCAAGTTTACCAGATGGTCTATTGTTGATCTGCCTTTTCTAAAGCCTGCTTGTGTAGCTGGAATTATACCGCGTTTCTCACAGTGATATACAAGCCTACTTAAAACAATTCTTTCCATTAACTTACACGTGTGAGAGGGGGTCAGCTCGATACGTCCACAGGCCGATGCGTCCAAGGCCCAATACGTCCAAGGCCCGATACGTCCAAGGTCCGATGCGTCCACGGTCCGATCCGTCCAAGGTCCGATGCGTCCACGGTCCGATCCGTCCACGGGCCGATGCGTCCAAGCCCGATACGTCCAAGGCCCGATACGTCCACAGTCTGACGCGTCCACGGCCTGATGCGTCCAAACACCATTATTAGCACATTTAGACCTCTTTTCAAGTACGGGAAAAGTCAGAAATATATGTACAAGTGCGCGCATTCACACATACACCCGGCACATGCACACACACACACTCGCTCTCTCTCACTTTGTATGTGTGCGTCCGTTCTTTTTCCTCTGATAAATCAAGAAATAAAATTCTGGGGAAATCTTGCACCAGATCGGAAAGACTGGAAGTGTGTGTGTGTGTGTGTGTGTGTGTGTGTGTGTGTGTGTGCGCGCGTGCGCAAGCGCGTGCGCGCGTGCTTGTCTGTTCGTCTGTCTGTCACTCTCCTTGTCTTTTCTCTATATGCATAGATTTATTGGAAACAAATTCTTACGGCTTGACTGACTGTTCCGTTTCACATATCTCCCCTCTGGAATCATAGGTGTTAAAACACACACACACACACACACACGCACGCACGCACGCACGCACGCGCGCGCGCGCAGCGAGAGAGAGAGAGAGAGAGAGAGATAGAGAGGAGCTGTGATTGCGATTTGTGCGGTGTAAGGTTAAGTTTGCATTATCACCCTATGTTATTTTGCAGATCTAACTCACTCATATGTAACTCGCTCTGATCTAACACTTTTGGCACGCTCTTTTGCTTGGGGAAACCCAAACCGAATTTCTGCTTTAGGCCTACATGTTTCGTGATTTGAAAGGATGGCGACGTTAATGCGAGGAGAACGGGGAGGAAAAGTTTTGATAAATGATGGATTCCGGTATTCCTTCCACCGCGAGAATTCTGAAGGAATGTGGGTTTGGCGATGCTGGAAAAGGCGAGAATGTACAGCAAAAATGACGACAGGTCGATTTGATAGAGAACAAGAAAGGCCCCGTCATCAGGATCATTGATACACAAGAACACAACCACCCTTCAGAAGAGGAGTTTATACAAAGGGCACTGATGAGAGAAGAATTGAGGGCAGAAGCCATAGAAGATCCAACACGTCCTGCAAGAAGAGTATTTGACACAGTGCTGGCAAGACATCATCGCAGAGCTGTTCAGGGGGTGGGGACAGACCAGACGAACCTTCCTTCACTTCTGTGAGATCGTCAATATCAACTATCCAGGAGAGAGAGAGAGAGAGAGAGAGAGAGAGAGAGAGAGAGAGAGAGAGAGAAGGGGGGGGGGGGCTGCTCTAGGCCAGGTCCAGTTTAACTCTCTAAGGGGGCTGTTTTGGGCCAGTGCTAGGTTAACTATCTAGGAGGGGGAGGGGGCTGTTCTGGGCCTTGTCTAGTTTAACTCTCCGGGGGAGGGGGGGGGGGGAGCTGTTCCATGACGGTGCCAGATTCACTCCCTGGATGGGGGCTGTTCTGGGACAGGTCCAGTTTAACTCTCAAGAGGGGCTGTTCTGGGCTGGTGCCAGATTAACTCCCCAGGAGAGGGGGGGGGGGGGCTGTTTTGTGCCAGGGCCAGTTCAACTTTCCAGGGAGGCCTGTACAAGGCTGGAGCCAGATGAACTCTCCAGGAGAGGGTGGGGGAGGGGCTGCTGTAGGCCAAGTCCAGTTTAACTCTCTGGAGAGGGGGGGGGGGGGAGGGAGGGGGGGATGGGCCGGTGCCCGATATATTCCCCAGGAGTGGGGCGGGAATGTTCTGGGCCTTGTCTAGTTTAACTCTCCAGGGGGGCTTTCTATAACAGTGCCAGATTAACTCCCCTGGAGGGGGGGGGGGAGGGGGGCTGTTCTGGGACAGGTCCAGTTTAACTCTCCAGAGGGGCTGTTCTGGGCTGGTGCCAGATTAACTCCCCAGGAGGGGGGAGGGGGCGGGGGGGTGGGAGGCTGTTTTGTGCCAGGGCCAGTTTAACTCTCCAGGGAGGCCTGTACCAGGCTGGCGCCAGATTAACTCCCCAGGAAAAAAAAAAAAAAAGGGGGGGGGGGGGCTGTTCTAGGCCAGGTCCAGTTTAACTCTCTGGGGGTGGGGGGTGGGGGTGGGACTGGGGCTGTTTTGAGCCAGCGCCAGATTACCTCCCCAGGAGGGGGAGGGGGCTGTTCTGGGCCTTGTCTAGTTTAACTCTCCAGGGGGGCTGTTCTAGGACAGGTCCAGTTTAACTCTCCAGATGGGCTGTTCTGGGCTGGTGCCAAATTAACTCCTAAGGAGAGGTGGAGGGGGGGGGGGGGCTGCTCTACGCCTGTCCAGTGTAACTCTCTAGCGGGTGAGAGGGGGGGGGGGGTTGTGCCTGTGTCAGATTAACTCCCCAGGAGGGGGCTGTTCTGGGCCTTGTCTAGTTTAACTCCCAGGGGAACTGTTCCATAACGGTGCCAGATTAACTCCCCTGGAGGGGGGCTGTTCTGGGACAGTTCCAGTTTAACCCCCCAGGAGAGGGGAGGAGGGGACTTTTGTGCCAGGGCCAGTTTAACTCCAGGAGTGGGAAGGGGCTGTTCTGGGCCAGTTTAGTTTAACTCTCCAGTGGGTGGCTGTTCCAATCCAGTGCCAGATTAACTCCCCAGATGTCTTAGGGGGCTGTTCTGGGCGAGGTTCAGTTTAACTCCTCAAGGGGAGGGGCTGTTTTGGGCCGATGCCAAATTAACTCCCTGTGGGGCTGTTCTAGTCCTGTTGGGGGGCTAATTTGGCGTAAACCCAGATTAACTCCCGGGAGTTAATCTGGGACAGTGTGAGACTGACTCCCGGGAGTTAAACTGGGAAGGGGGGCAGTTTCACCACGTTACACCCGCATTGGTGCCGTTTTCCACTACACGGGCCATCATGCCATCATGGAAGGATCGTATAATCTTGACAAACTTCAGTTGGCAGCCAAGTTTGGACAGATAGCCCACAGACCCTCGCGACTGACGGTATCGAAAGCCTTTGTCAGGTCCACAAAGAGAATGTAGAGGTTCTGATTCTGTTCCCGGCACTTCTCTTGCAGCTGGTGAACAGCGAAGATCATGTCGATTGTCCCCCTGTTGCCCCTGAAGCCATACTGGCTCTCAGAGACGACATCGTCCAGCAAGTGGTGTATGATGCGATTCAGGATGACACGGGCCATAATCTTTCCTGCTATGCTCAATAGTGAGATGCCTCTGTGGTTGTCGCACGATGCTCTGTCGCCCTTGTTCTTGTACAGGTGGATGATGTTGGCATCCTTAAAGTCTTGTGGTACTGCTCCCTCACCCCAGAACTTCTGCATCGGCTCAGTTAGCTTGTCGACCATGGCCTCTCCAACCTTGAAGATCTCAGGGAGAATGCCATCAGGGCCAGATGCCTTTCCGATTTGGAGCTGCTTGATCGCCTTCTGGGTTTCCTCCTTAGTCGGTGGGTCGTCAAGTGATGTCAAAACTGAACGTTGGGGCATGTCCCGGATCGCTTGCTGATCAATCTGAGATGGTCTATTCAGAAGCTGGCCGAAGTGGTCACACCACCGCTGTACAATGTCACTCTTCTCAGTAAGCAGAGTGCCATCAGCTGTCCGTACAGGCGCCATGGCGTTGGAGGAGGGGCCATAGACAGTCTTCAGGCCTGCAAAGAACTTCTTCGAGTTGTGCTCATCAGCGTACTGTTGTAACTCTGCAGCCTTCTCTTTCCACCATTTGTCCTCCATCAGTCTCAGCTCAGCCTGGACCTTGCCTCTTAGATGCTTGAGACGATCATGCTTGGCTGTTGATCCCTTGTCGTTGAGCCAGCTTGAGTGGTCTTCGTGCTTCTGCTGTAGCAGTCTGCCGATCTCCGTGTTGTTGTCAAACCAGTCCTGGCGTTTCCTCTTTGGGTGCCCCAGAGACAGCCTGGCAGAGTCGTAGACTGCGTTTCTGAAGTTTACCCAGGCCTTTTCTGAGTCAACATCATCTGGTAAACTATTGAGCTGGTTTGCAAGGTCGGTCACGAAGGTTTCCCTTGTCATTGGGTCAGTCAGTTTCTGGACATCCAGCTTCTTCTTGATGAGGTTTCCAGCGTCTGTGGGTGCTAGCGATGGAGTAGGAGAGCTTGCACCTCAGCAGCAGGTGGTCAGTCCAGCAGTCCACTCCCCTCATTGCTCTTGTGATGTGGACATCCTGGATGTCACGCCGCATAGTGATCACATAGTCGATCAAGTGCCAGTGTCTGGAGCGAGGGTGCATCCAGGTGGCCTTGTGGATGTCCGGCAGCTGGAACAGTGTGTTGGTGAAGGTCAAACCAAACTCGGCGCAGAGTGTAAGAAGCAGCCGGCCATTTGAGTTTTCCTGTCCCACTCCATGCGGTCCGATGATATTCGGCCAAGACTTGGAGTCCCTGCCCACACGAGCGTTGAAGTCCCCAAGAAGTAAAAGCTCGTCATCCTTTGGGATACTGCGTAGCAAGCTTGAGAGGCTCTGGTAGAACAGTTCCTTCTGTTCTTGGGTATAGGTCATGGTGGGGGCGTACACACTGATGAGTGTCAGGTGCTGCTTTCCTTGGAGAGGCAGTCTCATAGTCATCAAACGATCACCAATGCCCTTTGGGAGAGACTCTAGGTTCTTGACCAGCGAGGTGCGGATGGCAAAGCCCACTCCTGCTCTTTAATCCTCCAGGGGCCTTCCTGTCCAGAAGAAGGTGTATCCAGCTCCTCCTGTGATTTTTCCAGTGTCTGCCAGGCGCGTCTCGCTGAGTGCCGCAATATCAACTTTGTAACGTTTTAGTTCTTGGCCCACAAGTGCTGTTCGACGCTCTGGTCTGTCGCTCCTCCAGTTGTCCATTAGAGTCCGGATGTTCCAGGCTCCAACACATAAAGTGTGCTTGCGCTTGTTCTTTGTGGTAGATCTTTTTGAACGAGTTCGACCGCGTTCTTAGATGTCCGGTCAGCTGCAGTATGCTGACAGGATGGGTTGAGGCAAGCTTTCTTTAGGCCACCTTTTCTAGGCCCCTCCCCATGAGGGGGGAGCAGTGCTATCCCTGAATTGGACCTGCTTCGTCGCCATGGTGGCTGCCGAAAGCTACTCTTGCCCCGGTGAGTAGAGTGACGACCATCCTGCCCTGACCGCCTGAGTGCAGGTCCATGACTAGCAGCTCCCAGTGCCATCTCCCACCTGCCATCGTCGCCACTCGCCTCAGGACTTGGGAAAGCAGAAAGGAGAGGTGGAGTCAATGAATCCTGGGCAAAGAAGTATATGGAGGCCGTGGGTTGCCCAAGCACCACGACCCCCCCTCTCGGTCCGAGCCGCTACTGCCAAGAGGGATGCAGGGCATAACATCTTGACCACGACTGTACTGCAGGAGCTGCTGGAGTGATGGAGTTCACCACCAAGCTGTCTTAGGGGCTCCACTCCGGAATTTTCGTTAGGGGTTTACTCCCGTAGCCTTTGCCTTTTCAAAGGCAGCCTGCAAGGCAGCAGGACCCATTTACCCCTGGTTGGGAGACTCATGGAGGGTGGGGTCGCCTGTCTACCCATGCAGGTCTAAAGACCTGCCCACTGCCCAGACTAGAGTTTACAATAGGTCACAAAAATGACATCCTTTAATTACCAATAATACATTTATTGTTTGTCCTAGGCTACCATCGCACTCTGAATGAGGCCATTCAAGTTCGTCATCCTTCACTATGGAACTTTTTGAGGGAACTGAAAGATCGCCAGTCTGTAGCAGAAAATCCGCTCACTGCAGCAGAGAGAGGAGATACCCCACCTCCACGACGAAGAAAGTGGCGTGTTCTTGAGAATCGCATCTAGCACCTCAAGACCCAGTATTAAGGAGTGCGAGATTTGAATTCATTCTGGAAGGCTGTCGCTCGGGCAATTAGGTCTGCTTGAGATTTTCTCACAATTTCAAAAATATGAAAAAGACAATGTTTCTGAAACATCATACTGTTGTTAATTTTTCGTAAGGAATCTACATTTCTGCCATCACAGTAATTCTTTTCATTAATGCCTTTTCAATGTATCAGTTAGCAAAAAATGTAAAAGAAAAAGACTATAACTTTTAGCTGTTGATTTCCAGTAAAACCTTTTCAATGTTTCAGTTAGCAAAGAATGAAAAGCAGGAAGAGATCTTTATATGTCTGCTATTAATTGTGTTCATTAAAACCTTTTCCCTGTTTCAGTCGCCGAAAGATGTAAAAGCAAAAAGGACTAGAAGTTTTAGTTTTTGTTTTCCGTTAAAAAAAAAAACTGTTTAATGTTTCAGTTAGCAAAGAATGAAAAGCAGTAAGAGATCTTTATAATTTTGCATTAAGCCTTATCAATTTTTAAGTTTGAAAAACAAAATAGACAAGCATTCCTGCAAATTGTCCATTTAGTGTTCTTACTCATCAAAGTTCAGTTTTTTGTTTTTTTTTTACCAAATTGTTGACATTTCGCTGTAACTATTGCTTTGTTGAGCAAGTAATTCACCTTTTTTTTTTTTTTTTTTTTTTTAAAGTTCTTCAATTTTGCAGAGGCAAAATAAAACATTTGATTAGGATGGCATTACACCGTGTAAGACATTTTATTACCTCTGTTACGTATCCAAGTTAAGACGGAACAGATTTTGATGATCACCGATTGTGAACCGATATTTCTTTGTAAATATATCGAAGCGTACTCGTATCAAAGTTACAGAGAGAGAGAGAGAGAGAGAGAGAGAGAGAGAGAGAGAGAGAGAGAGAGAGTGTGTGTGTGTGTGTGTGTGTGTGTGTGTGTGTGTGTGTGTGTGCCCCTTTACTCAAGAACGCAGATATCTTCCTTCAAGGAAATCAAGTCAGTGGATAAAAGAAAGAACATTTGAATGACATAACGAAATTAAAGATGTCGGGTCTTACCTGGTTTCAATCACGCATCTCACACTCAATCATGTCTCAAGCAATCCTCAGGTAAGACCCATTCCAATTCACCACTCTTACGCAGACAGACACAATTCCCCAAACTCCAGGCCCTCACACACACAAACGGAGAGGGGAACGCACAGTGACATGTTACGTCCAAAATTGTTGTAGCTTCCCAGATTGTCGCAGCGACAATTTGGTATGGCCCAAATCGTCGCAGCGACAATTTGGGATGAATCATATATCCCAAACTGTCGTGGTAATTTGGTATTCTAATACCAAATTGGCCTGTCGCGTAGAGCACCAATTTGGTATTGAAAAACCATTTTGGTACTCGAGTTGCTCAATACCAAATTGGGTTGGCCCCGTGAAAATTCATGAGGGTTTAACGTCTCACGTGCAAACTCAGTTAACCTGGTGCATATCGGGGACGCTGATTACACAAGTGAATGTGCTGCCACACTGGGATAGCAGCTGCACAGCTCTAGCTTCTACCCCACCCAGTCACATTATACTGACACCGGTTTTGGGGGTGATGAACTCCACAGCCTCATACAGAAGAGAAAAATTCGAGCCCTGAGCGGACTCGAACCCCCGACCGTCTGCATTGGAGGCCAGCGCTCTCCACTGAGCTACATCCCGCCCCTGTTTGGCCTCGTTGAGCACCAATTTGGTATTCATGTTCAAACACCTTTAGTATGTGTTAGAATACCAAACTGGTGCTCTACAGAACGTTATGTCAGTATAGGCATTCCAAGGGTGTTGGCCCGCACTTTGCATCAAATGTATCACCTAATGCAAAGTGCGGGGCGCTCCGGACTTTGCATCAATGTAGTGCAAAGCCTGGGGCACGCCCCGCACTTTGCATCAGTATGATGCAAAGTGTGTAGATGGGCCCGATACTATCAGAATTTTGGGCGAGAGAACGGGCTTGGACCATAACTGGCTTGGACCATAATGGCTGCCGCCCCACTACCAAGTTTCAATTCAATCCATGACAATTATTATAGTTACGGTTAAAGCACAAAGTTCTCATATTGCTACATTGATGCAAAGTGCGGTTTTATGTCCGATGCACTTTGTATTAGTTGAAACATTTGATGCAAAGTGTGGGCCAACAAAGGGCAACACAACTGAGACTACTTTTTGTGCTGCTAATCAAGGGTCTTCGAACACAAGGGTCCCCTATCTATCTATCCATCTGTCTGTGTACTGTATCTATCTTCAATGGCTCCATAACCACAAATGACCAAGAAATCCACTTGGAATACACACGAATGGTTTGCTTTCTTAAATGTGAGTACACAGACACGGGGACACAGAAACACGTCGAGTCAGAGACATGGACACAAACAAAGGTAAACACAATGAGATAGAGACGTGGATCTATAGGGGTGTGAACATATAGAGAGGAGGGCTTTCTGTATTACTGTACATTGGAGAGATGTAAATGCGCAGTCTCTCTGTCGTGCAGTCATATCCACTGTCTGGTGCCTTAAAATATGTGCACTTCAGGTCCAGTTTGTCGCAACTCTGACAGATTGGGCAGCAGTGACAATTTGGGATGTATAGTTCATCCCAAATTGTTGCTGCGACAATTTGGGAAGCTGCGACAATTGGGACGTAACAGTGACAGGAAGGATACATTTTTTAAAAATTCACACAGGGGTTCATTCTCACAGAATATTGGTCAGTTTGGTGGATCAGAGTGACCAGCGATCAATTGAGTCTAGATGACCTGTTTTCTGGTACAGTCTGACTAATTAGTGGTCAGGTTAATCTAGTGGCCTGTGGTCAATCTGGGTTGTCTAAGTGTTTGATCAGTCTGAGTGACCAGTGGTCAGTTCGTAGTCTGATTCACAAGTAATTAGATTGAGCGTTAATCAGTCTGCATGACCAGTGGTCAGCCTGGGTAGTCTGAATGACCAGTGGTCCCTTTGGTCCGTCCAACTGGCCAGTCGCAAGAATGAATGACCAGTGGTCAGACTAGTTAGTCTGAATTTTCCATTTCTATGGGGGTTAACATTAATGTCCCATGCGCTAACCGTGTAAGATGGCACTGATTATAGGCAGGAAAGCAAGCACGCACGACGCAGGCATGCATGCACACACACACACACTCTATCAAATAGATAGATATATTGTAATAGTTTCAAAGACAATAAAATTTTTATTCTGATTCACACACACACACACACACATACGTAACACCACCCCTAAATCACATGCATGCACGGACTACGTTTGTATTGCTGCTTGATAAATCATAAGCTCCCCTGAGTCATGACTGACATGCATCACAATTCAGTCGCGCACACTCGGTTAAATGCACACACTGAAACGTGTAAACAATTGAAAGGCATGGACACTTGAAGGCCGTGGACGCAACAGAGCTTGGACACAACGGACCTTGGACATTAAGAGCCTTGGACTCAGTGACATGGCTTTTTAACTAGCGCCCTTTGAGTCTACGACCCGCTGAGTCCAATTTTTTTGACTCAACGGGCCTTGGACTTCAAGGGTCGTGGACACATCGGCACACCAGCACCCGATACGTCCACGGCCCGATGTGTCCATTTTGAACATATCGGGCCGTGGACGTATCGGGCCGTGGACGCATCGACATGCTCCCCCCGCATTCGGCGAGCCCGTAGCTGCATTCTTCAAATTAGAACCCAATCTTAGAACACCAAAAAGAAGTTTCATGGGGGGGGGGGGGGGGGGGGGGGGGGGGAGGGGGAGGGAGCATTCCGAAATCCTTGGACAGCGTTCATTTACTTTCTACGATAAACTACTTGAACACACGTTCAGCTTCCCGCTGGCCAAAAATAGGAAACCTTTCGCCAATAGGTCTGTCTCGAAGCGGACACAGTCCTGACCTAAGAAGCAGTTGCAAAATTCTTTTTTTCCTCTTTTTCCTGTAGTCCACTTAAAAAATGTCAACACACAATCTGCATGGGGGGTGGGGGTGGGGGGGGGGGTGTCTGTTGGTGCTTTACGAGGTTGAGGGTTAAATTACAGTTTATACCCCCAGTCTATTCAGCACGTACGCCGTGCTGCTTCCCATTCACCATACATTCACCATTCTGGAGCTTGAAGGTAAGTCATGTGCGCCATTGCACCAGCAGCCACTCCAGGGCAGCTAGCCGTACAGGCAGAGGAGGTGCGGGAGACGGGGGTGGGGGTGGGGGTGGGGGGCCGAAAGGGGGAACGGACAGTACTTTTGAGTCTTCTCCCAACAGAGAAAGGAACCAAGGCGTCCCACCTGGCGCTTGACACCGACTGCCACAAACAGGACTCGTAGGCTGGGCTAATAAAGCTAAAGTCCCGGTCTAGGTCCCTTTTTATAATTACAGATAATAAAGTGGGTTTTTTTTTTCTTCCTTTCTTTCCTTTTAAGGTAGGAGGTAAAAAGGGGGCCAGGACCAGTTGATTTTATTTACAAGAGTTTTTTTTTGTGTGTGTGATAAATGATATTGACAATTTTGAAAACAACGAAACAAAAATACAACATAACGCGGAATGTTGAAATTGTGACAAGACTACAGACCATTTCCCCAAGACACCACCAACTCACCTCGACCCGCTGGACAGGTAAACACTGACAAGGGGAGCACTGGACACTGTGGCCCTGAACACATCACACACAACTGTGCCAGAGCTCTGAGTCGCCAGTCGGGGTGTGTGTGTGTGTCAGTGAACCCTTCTCACGGGTCAAAAGGGGTCACAGCACGACCGGTGTAACAGCCCAGTCTTACCCCCCCTCCCTCTGGAACTTACCCCGGGGTAAGTCTGGGCTAGCCTGCTTTTACCCCCGGGGTCATTCCAGGACTAGCTGGAACTTACGCCCCCTAGTTGGAACTGACTCCCACCCCCACCCCAGTCATCTACATTGTACAAGGTACACAGGCACTCAGGAGACACTAATTAGCTGTAAAAATAGTTAATAACTCTGATATACATTAAAGTGACCAATGGTCAGTGACACTGACCACCGGTTGTCTGCATTGCACAAGGTATACAAACACTCATGAGACACTGATTAACTGATATAGTCGAAATATCTGATTTACATCATAGTGACCAGTGGTCAGTGGCACTGACCACCAGTCGTCTGCATTGTACAAGGTACACTGGTACTCGGGAGACTATAATTATTTGCGAAATAGTTAAAATCTCCGATTTACGTCATAATGACCAGTAATGACCGCAAGTAATCTACATTGTACAAGGTACACAAGCACTCGGGAAACACTAATCAGCTGTTAAATAGTTAAAATCTCGGGAGACTATAATTAGCTGCGAAATAGTTAAAATCTCCGATTTACGTCATCATGACCAGTAATGACCACAAGTAATCTACATTGTACAAGGTACACACGAGCACTCGGGAAACACTATTTAGCTGTTAAATAGTTAAAATCTCCGATTTACGTCATAATGACCAGTGGTCAGTGTCACTGACCACTAGTCATCTGCATTGTGCAAGCTAAGGTACACAGGTACTCAAGAGATTCTAAGCCCCCGGGGGGGGGGGGGGGGTAAGTTCCAAGCTAGTCCTATATTGACCCCCGGTGGTAAAAGCAGGCTAGCCCAAACTTACCCCGGGGTAAGTTCCAGATGGGGGGTAAGAACGGGCTGTTACACCGGTACGACTTGAAGAAGAAACCTATTTCACACACGCACACAACCTACTGCTATTTGCACGAAAAATCTGCGATACATGCAGCTGCTGACAGGCTCAACACACACACACACACACACACACACGCACCACCTACTGCTATTTGCACGAAAAAGCTGCGATACATGCAGCTGCTGACAGGCTCAATGCTTTCCAACGTCCCCACCACTGGACTTGGGACCTTGTGCAGCCTCAGGCCCAGTACGACCCCCCCCCCCCCCCCTCCTTTAAAAAAAAATCGTTCTACTTCCCACATGTCATGCTCGTCAATATGCGGGCCACCACGTCAAGTCCCACCAACCTGTACTTAGTAACGCGTCCCTTCCATTTCTATATATGTATTCATTTATCTATTTGTTTTTACTGGAGTTGCCTCTTCCATAGTTCTTGCAAGTGACCTTTTTTTGTTTGTTTGTTTGTTTTACTAATAAACACGGATTGTTTGAGATAGGTGTAATATCACAGTCATGACATGAAAAGTGAAAGCATGTCTTTGCTGTGAAAGAACAACAAAAAAAAACCCACAACACCCCCCCCCCCCCCCCCCCCCCACACCCATCTTTAGTAAATGAACACAGAAAAGTTTCTCTGTCTTTCTCTCGTATATAAACCACAGACTATATGCTGCATGTTGAACCGCATTTATTAACACATAATGACAAATCATACACTGTGACAATGTCAATGCATGTTGAACCGCATTTATTAACACATAATGACAAATCATACACTGTGACAATGTCAATGCATGTTGAACCGCATTTATTAACACATAATGACAAATCATACACTGTGACAATGTCAATGCATGTTGAACCGCATTTATTAATACATAATGACAAATCATACACTGTGACAATGTCAATGCATGTTGAACCGCATTTATTAACACATAATCACAAACGATACACTGTCACAATGTCAATGCCTAAAGACAGAAAATGGAACAGGACGATCATCTCAATCATCAAACAAGATCTGCATGCTGGTCTACCTGCTAAGATGTAACTTTTTCTTTTGAACCAGGTACGTTTTTTTGTTTGTTTGTTTTTTTAATTACTCTACCAGGAACGTTTTTCTTTTGAATCACTCTACCAGGAACGTTTTTCTTTTGAATCACTCTACCAGGAACTCTTTCTTTTTCTTTTGAATCACTCTACCAGGAACTTTTTCTTTTGAATCACGCTACCAGGAACTGTTCTTTTGAATCACTCTACCAGGAACGTTTTTCTTTTGAATCAAACTACCAGGAACTTTTTTTTTCTTTTGAATCAACCTACCAGGAACTTTTTTCTTTTGAATCACTCTACCAGGAACTTCTTTCTTTTGAATCACTCTACCAGGAACTTGTTTCTTTTGACTCACTCTACCAGGAACTTTTTTCTTTGGAATCATGCAATCAGGATTTTTTTTTTTCAACCAACCAACCCAGGGTTAATGAATACAGTGTTACATTCATGCGCTTTCATACTACCACCACACACGCCAGTGTGAAGAGTACACACATGACCAAACACAGAAGAAAATGGTGTACGCACATACTCAGCATTTACAAGTACAGACACACTCGGTCTGCATCTCCAGTCTCCATTGTAGGGCCACTGGAACCCCCAGCCCCTGCACGTCACAAAAGTCTGCTGCCACCCTGCAGCTGGGAAAGACAATGCGTCTCTTTAGGTGGACTGTCTGCATTTACTGGGATGAGAGGGTAGGGGGAGGAGAGAGGCAGGTCACCTAAGCAGTTGGCAGGAGGGGGGAGGGGGGTGGGGGGGGGGGGGCGGTGGGAACTGATGAAAACTGGTTCTCAACATTTTTTCAGGCCTGAAAACTGATCCTCATAATTTTCCAGGTTTGGAAAAAAACAACAATAACAACAACATGGTAGGGGATTGGGGGAGGGAGAAGAAATGTCGTTGTCAGCCAAAAGACGATATGCGAAATCTACAGCCTCACTCACCAACTTTCTCAACATTGTCAAGGCTTTACATACTGCCATGCTGAACGACAGACCCCACAGAGTGGCAGTCACAAAATGAAAGATTGTTTTGATGACAATTTCCCGTTGTGACCAGTCCCAACGGAACGGATGTACACCCATCAATCAGTTCTCTGTTGCTCAGGCAAAATAAAGCTTGATGAACACTGGATCCTGGAAGGGCTAATGCTGGAAGATGTTTGCCAGCTCACAGCGACTCAACAAGAAAAGTGATTTTCAGACTGTATTACAGGCACCTCTTCTGGTCTGAGCCTGACACCCCTAGAGCCGGAAGGAAATACTCTGCAGACCTGAACTGAACAACATTTGGCTGAGCTGGAAAGGTGATGACCACAGTTTTCATCAGTCAGATTTCCTGCCCGAGCCAGAACCGTTGCACCCCTGCTTTGACCTCAGAGCGAAGGCTGCGAGAGTTGATATGCCACTGGACTGTGAAGGTAATGGAAACGTCCATCATGTGTAAAGAAACTAACAGATATTACAACAATACAGACCATATTCCTGACAAATATCAAAGAAAGAAGTTGACAGAAAAGTCCCTTTCAACGTTATATCAAAATAGAACATATTCCTGTCAGTTATTACAGAGAAAGATGTTGACAAAATAGCTCCTACAAATATATTGACAAAACTGAACATATTCCTGACAAGTACCAGGGAAAGATGTTGACCAAACAATTTCCTTTAAACATTGTGACAAAACAGAACACATACCCGACAAAAAACGTCAAAGAAAAAAGTTGACTGAACCAATTCCTAATAGTATTACCTCAAAACAGAACATATTCATGACACATATCAAAGAAAGAAGCTGATGAAGCAGTTCCTACAGTCCTCACAACAAAACACAATGCATGTCTGATGTATAACGATGAAGGCGAACCCTGACCTATACTTAGTTTTAATGTTTCATGTGACAAACTGGATCACAATAACAGTGTCCCACATGACTGACATTTCAAGCAGCAGTAGAATCTTTCTTCAACCAGGCGGTCAAGCTCAGGGAAAATTCTTCATGGTGGATAAAACCACAAACCATTAACCCTGTTCACTTCACTGCAGGAATGAAAGACTGCACTGAACGTCTTGGTTGTGTGTGCGTGTATGTGTGAGCATGTGTGTAGTGTGCAATGTGTGTGTGCACGCATGTGCGTGCATGTTCATGCATGCGCATGTGCATGCGCACGTGCATGTGCACACTTGTATGCGTGTGTGAATGTGCATATGTGAGTGCGTATCTAAGTGCATGTGGACATGCGTGTATGCAAGTATGCGTGTGTGTGTGCATGCTTGTATGCACGTGTGTGTGAGTGTGTGTATGTTTGCATTTGTGTATGCATGTGTGTTTGCGAGTGCACGTGTGTAGAGTCTCTCTCATGACGATGTTCCAGATTTACGCTTCTGTTTCTCCCAACTTGTTTCTGCTTCATTTTCTTTCCTCTAACTCATCCATGACCTATCCCTGTCACCTCTGCATTTCAGACGACTTCCATCAGTCCACACACCCTGAACCCCCGACAGCTGACCTCACCTCACTCCAAAGAACTGATCCCCAGCCCCTTCCCTTCCTCCACCCTCAGGTCCTCTAGGTCCAGGGTCAGCTCCGTGTTGACCTGGGTCTCCAGGCTGGCCGGGGTGACCTCCAGGCACAGGTCGTACTGCTGGTCCAGGCCCAGGTAGCTGTCGCTCATGACGTACAGCGTGTAGATCACCCGCCCCGTCTGCTCCGGCGTCACCAGGGCCAGCTGCGCGTTGGTGCGTCCGCGGTGGAGGTGGCCCACCCGCTTCAGGGCCACCACCTCCTGGGCCTCCACGTTGCCCACCACTAGGATCCACCCCTCGTCCTTGGGCTTGGGGAAGCGCGGCGCATAGGCCTTGCTGTCCGGTTTCTGGGCGTGTCCACAGACAGAAGAATCAGAGTCATAAACAAAGATAGACAGAACTAAGAGTCATATAAAGCCACAAAGATAGATGAACCAAAGTATTTACACACCTGTTTACCGTAAAACTGCTATTGGTGTACTTTTCAACCAAAAAAAAAAGGTAAAAAAGCATGTTTTCTACTGAGAGTGTGTCCAAAATTCCAAATCTTGGTAAAAGCGAGAGTGGCCATGGAGGGGGAGGGGGGGGGGGGGGGGCATTTGTTTGCACCTTGCATCACACAGTAAAGGCTTCCTCCGGGTAGTAAGCCATCTGATCTTGCATTCACTACGGCAAAAACAGGTTCTAACACAAATGACTTTCAAACCCTATTCATCAGCAGACTTTGGCACAAACTCATCTTCTGAAAACATTTCTTCTTGTCCAACTGACGAGGCTTCCTTGTGGAAGCCGGCATGGCGTGGCCCACTGAATGGACCCTGACCAGTCAGTGACCAAGGTGTCTGCTCATGGTTTTCCGGTCTGTTCCGCAATGTCAGTCCATCGCTTTTTTTTGTTTTGTTTTGTTTTGTTTTCGTCTGCCCTTTCGTCTCCCTCTCTCAACATTTCCCTGGAGAACTATTGCAGCTGGGCCACTTGATCTTGTTACGTGGCCATAGTAACGTAGTTTTCTGTATCCATACATCCCCTCCCATAAAAGAAACGACACAGAAAGCCCGTGCGTCCATCTGTTCCCCACCTACCTTGCCCCTGTGGGTACCCAGGCGCTGTAGAGTGACCTGCAGCACGTACTCCTGGTCAGCGTGCACTGCCACCCAGTCGCTGTCCGCTCTGCGGCCCCCTGCAAAAAAGACCGCATTGCAATGGGTTCACAACGTCGGAGAGACTAAGAATGCTAGGAAACAGGGGAAAGCACACTAGGCATTGAATTGTGGCTTCAGGTGCACTGCCTTCATTCTACACTGGTGCCCATGCAGCGTTGATTCAGGGATTTCAACAAAGGGGCCCTTGCAGCCCCCTCATTACTAACCAGGCTCCCACCTCGTCACAAAGTAATGGTGGCAAGGCCAGGCCATATTTGCCTGTTTCCTTCTAACGCTGCAACGTTGTTTGGAGTTGGTAGGTCTCTTACTGGTACTTGGCGCTGCGTCATGCTAATCCTTATGTCACCTTCTGAACAGCATCTTTCTTAGATGTATGTACCTCTGTCTACTTCTTCCATCTCCTTTGCTTTCTTTGCAGCAGACAGGCTTGTGGAAGCAAGATCAAACAAAAAGTTTGCCTCATCTGGCTTGAAATATATGCACGGGCCAGTGCAGATCAGTCTACCCTAGAACAGCTATTGCTGTAATTTTCAACTAAAATACGTGTGTTCTCTACAAACTGTGTGTACACATCTTCCGAAGTTTTGTAGAAGCGAATGATGTGGATTGGAGGGGAAGAGGGGAAGTGTTCGTTTTCATCTACCATCACACAGCATAGCTGATCTTCCAGTACTGACTCTACAGTAGAAATAGTTCTCCCAGTACAAATTACTTTCAAACCTTGCTTTGACACAAATTCATGTTCGCTCTCCAATCCCCCCCCCCCCCCCCCCCACCCCCCCACCCCACCCCCCCCCCCCCCCCGGGTATTTCAGGGCCTGTTGTCCCCACGCATCGGCATGCCGTTGAAGACACAAACGCAGCCAGGAGAAACTTGGCATGCCAGAGTTTGCGAGAGTTGTCTCTCTTTGGTCATATCGCACGACAACAATGGTTTCAAGAGCAACGAGTTCTCAAGAACTTCGTCTCTTGATTTCTTTTCCGACATATCCTTTTTTTTTCAAATTTGTTGTCTTCATCATATCTTCGCCAAACGTGTGTACAGTATACAGCAAAATCTTATGAGTAAATGGGTCAGCCAGAGACATTATGACGAAAAACTGTTTCCGCAAATTGGATGATGATGGGCAGTTAGTGGCTGAAAGAGAACAGTCTCCCCAATCATACATTTCTACAAAGACATGGTCTGGACGAGTGAGAATACATGCACAGTCCACACAAACAGGATTGTACTTATGCACTTTCACTTACGTTTGTCCCTCTTTGGCCACCGATGAATGCAACATTCTTCCCTGTCATGATGACGAGTGGTTGGAGCTCAGCTTCCATTTGCACATCCAGTGAAAAAAGAAAAAAAAAAGATATTGCAGGTTTCCTGTAATAATGTGCTCTGGAATTAGCACAGACCTTGTTTAAAAAAAAAAAAGAAGAGTAAACACAGCTCAAGATACTGTGAGCCCAATGTAGGCATGGAATGGGATTGGACAGAATACAATGATGTCATGCTCCATAGTTCCACTTTTTTTTCTGCTGTCTCCTCTTCCTTGCCAGTTCTTCCTTGCTGCTAATTCTGACCCCCCCCCCTCCCCCCGCCCCCCGTCTTTCCACAGCCTAAGCCTGTCCCATCCCGTCACAGTCTCTACACAGGCAATCCACAGGGAGCAGTCAGTGTCTAGTCATCAGGGGGCACCTCACCAGAGATGACACTGCACTGCTGCCGAATCACTTCAGCGGTGTTCACTGGCGCCTGTTCTGATCCAACATATGCAGAACACCACCTACTAAGCCCACTACTAGCGACGATAGCTGCTCCGTCTCGGAGCCAGAGCAGACATGACAATCATTCCTTGCAAATGTGCGGATGTTTTGGAAGGGGGCTGCTTTCAGCAGACGGGACATTGCAGAGCCTGTTCAAACTTGTTCCTTTCTGTGTTCAGCAGTCCGAAAACTGAAGTGCTAACGATCATACGTCATGAAGCCATTCGGCACCTGTCTTTCCAAAGCCTGTGGCTAAACTGTGATAAGATACGCCGTTGAATCTTCTATGAACATTGGGAAGCCTTACCGTTGTTGCTGATGTTGACGGGTTTGGCAATCTCCTCCGACTGCCCCTCCCACCACCCCTTCACGCTCATCTGTACCTCCAGCCTGGGCAGACGCTCCAACACCTGGCAGATCTGCCTCACAGACAACACACACACATACACAGACATGTAGGCACACACGCCAGCGAACACGGCACGTAGACAGACATTAACGCTGCCACAGGATCTCCATGAAGCTGAAATGCATCTTCCTTAATTCATAATGGTGGCACTAAAACCAGCCATCTAAACACAAAATCTCGCTAATGCTGAACCTTGAAGAAATTAAGATGAAAAGCATTGAAAGGATTTTAGAAAGTGATCGTCAATCTCCTAACATCTACACCAAAGCTGTACACTGTTTGGTACCAAACATCCCAGAATGGCGGTATGGGACGTTGTCATTGTTCCTGGAAACCATGGAGACAGGACATTTTCTTTTTTCAGAAATATAAACCTTTTTCATGTACACTTTAAATCACAAGACATATACCATACATACACACGTACTCTCCCTCTCAAATCCCCTCGCCACCTCCACCCTCTCCCTTTCTTTTCTCTCTCCTGTTCACTCGCTTTGCCTCTTCCCTCCCTCTTGCTCCCTGTCTCTCTCTCTCTCTCTCTCTCTCTCTCTCACACACACACACACACACACACACACAGAGTTCAGACACAGACCTGATCAATGTGGTTGTGGGGCAGCTCACCGCCCAGCGCAGAGTGCAGGAACTCCGGGCTGCGGTCATACACTGCCATCAGCTCCGGCAGGCATTCAATGGTGCTGGGCACGTCCACGCTCCCTTTCCGCCGCGCGCCTTTACTCTTTTGGGGCCTGTAAAATACCCATACGTTGTTCGTTGGCAACACGATCCAACCATCCCCACCAACACTCCCTCCAGTTTAAGACATCTTTCTGACATCATTTTCGTCTCTTTCTGTGGCTGTTTCAAGGTCGGGTCTTTCTGACATCATTTTTTTTGTCTCTGTTCCCTGTCTGTGACGGTGTAAACGTCATATCGGTAGGCATCTGGTGACGTCCCAGACCATCCAACTTCCTCTCCTGGCTAGTTTTTAAGTTGCCAAGTTTGCACACGCTAATCGGCAGTCGATATCACATTCAGATTGTAGAACCTAAATTTTGTTCGAACAGGATATACAAACACTTGAAAGACATTGTGTTCCTCCACAATTGCCTCCCCCCCCCCCCCCCCCCCCAAATCAAAAGTATCATTCTCATTTATCCATCACATGGGTATCTTCAGCAGCAGTAAGCAGTAAGCAGTGCAAGTCACTGAACAAAAAGCAGAAGAGGTCACACACCTGAAGTAGGGCATGTGGTAGAGCTCGAGGTGGGGGAGGGTGAGAAGGGAGGAGTCGTGGCACCACCTGCCCTGCACCACCATCTGCAGCAGGAGGATGACCTGCAGGGAGGTCACCAGCCAGCCCCGGTCCGCGCTGACGTCCAGCATGGCCTGCACCACACCACACAGACACACACACACCACACAGACACACACACACCACACAGACACACACCATACAGACACACACCACACAGACACACACACACACACACAGACACACACCACACACACACACCACACAGACACACACACACCACACAGACACACACACACCACACAGACACACACCATACAGACACACACCACACAGACACACACACAGACACACACCACACAGCGAGTCCTTCAGTGGACAGCCAGAAGACAGCAGACAGCAATGGAAGCTGAAGCAAGGGGCAGAGACGGGTGGGTGGGTGGGTAGGTGGGGGCTGGGGGTAGATGAAGTGTGTGTGTATGGGGGGGTAGGGGTTGGGGGATGGGGTGGATAGGTGGGTGATGGGACTGATGGGGTTGGGCAAAAATGTACCTACTCTTATTCTATGTCCATCCCTGTATGCCATATATAGATTTTCAAGTCTCTCGTAGAAAGCAAAGCTGTTCCATACACACACACACACACACATGTGTGTGTGTGTGTGTGTGTGTGTGTGTGGTGTGTGTGTGTGTGTGTGTGTGTGTGTGTGTGTGTTGTGTGTGTGTGTGTGTGTGTATGTTTTTGTGTGTGTGTGTGTGTGTGTGTGGTGTGGTGTGGTGTGGTGTGGTGTGGTGTGGTGTGGTGTGGTGTGTGTGTGTGTGTGTGTGTGTGTGTGTGTGTGTGCGCACGCCTTTTTTTTTTCTTTTTACAGAAAATGCTTCTTCAGAGTTACTTGTTGAAAACGAAAAAAAAGGAAAAGTCTACCAAAATGTGGGGTGTTGACTTACCTGATTCTGTCTGACAGACCTTTGAGAAAGATGGAAACAGAATCTTGATATGCTTGATTCTAGAGAAAGATAACACAATTTGAATGTGCTCAAGTCTATAACACAAGACAACAGGAAATCTAAAACTTTTACGTTGAGCACAGAATGACAGAAAAACTGTTGACAAATCTGAACAGGACTGCACGTTGCATTAGGCAAAAAAAAAAAAAAATGATGTCATACATATCCGAACGTTTTGACGCCCTAACACCTTAGCTATCAGTCAAGAAAAGGAAGATGTAAAGATGTAGATGGCTGATCATTACTTGTAAGATACGGATGGTTGATCATTACCTGTAAGATACGGATGGTCGATCATTTACCTGTAAGATACGGATGGTCGATCATTTACCTGTAAGATACGGATAGTCGATCATGACCTGTAAGATACGGATGGTCGACCATGACCTGTAAGATATGGATGGTCGATCATTTACCTGTAAGATACGGATGGTCGATCATTTACCTGTAAGATACGGATGGCCTGGTCCAGGACGGACTTGGTGTCGGTGTTGTAGTCGGAGCAGGGCAGGGTCAGCTGTGTGAAGTGGGCCTGCAGCAGCAGATGGGTCTTGGTGTGCGCCGAGTCGAAGGAGTAAGGGCTCACCTCCAGAGGCAGGCGTGTGGCCAGCTCACTGTCAACAGTCAGCACAGTCAGTCCAACAAAAGCAGTCAGTTGACACAATCAGTCCAACAAAAGCAGTCAGTTGACACAGTCAGTCCAACAAAGGCAGTCAGTTGACACAGTCAGTCCAACAAAAGCAGTCAGTTGACACAGTCAGTCCAACAAAAGCAGTCAGTTGACACAGTCAGTCCAACAAAAGCAGTCAGTTGACACAGTCAGTCCAACACAAAGGCAGTCAGTTGACACAGACAGTCCAACAAAGGCAGTCAGTTGACACAGTCAGTCCAACAAAGGCAGCCAGTTGACACAGTCAGTCCAACAAAAGCAGTCAGTTGACACAGTCAGTCCAACAAAAGCAGTCAGTTGACACAGTCAGTCCAACAAAAGCAGTCAGTTGACACAGTAAAAAAAAAAAAGTCAGCAAAGGCAGTCGGTTGACACAGTCAACAAAGCAGTCAGTCAACAAAGGCAGTCAGCTGACACAGTCAACAAAAGCAGTCAGTCAGCAAAAGCAGTCAGCTGACACAGTCAACAAAGGCAGTCAGTTGACACGGTCAGTCAAACAAAAGCAGTCAGTCGACACAGTCAACAAAGCAGTCAGTCAACAACAAAGCAGTCAGTGAACAAAGGCAGTCAGCTGACACAGTCAACAAAAGCAGTCAGTCAGCAGACACAGTCAACAAAGCAGTCAGTCAACAAAGGCACTCAGTTGACACAGTCAACAAAGCAGTCAGTCAGCAAAGGCAGTCAGCTGACACAGTCAACAAAGCAGTCAGTCAACAAAGGCAGTCAGTTGACACAGTCAACAAAGGCAGTCAGTTGACACAGTCAACAAAAGCAGTCAGTCAGCAAAGGCAGTCAGCTGACACAGTCAACAAAAGCAGTCAGCTGACACAGTCAACAAAAGCAGCCAGTCAGCAAAGGCAGTCAGTTGTCACAGTCAACAAAGGCTGTCAGTTGACACAGTCAAACAAAAGCAGTCAGCTGACACAGTCAGTCAGCAAAGGCAGTCACTTGACACAGTCAACAAAGGCAGTCAGTCAACAAAGGCAGTCAGCTGACACAGTCAACAAAAGCAGTCAGTCAACAAAGGCAGTCAGTTGACACAGTCTGTTAATACAGGCGGTCAGTTGACACAGTCAGTTAATAAAGGCAGTCAGATGACATAGTCAATTGATAAGGCAATCAGCTGATACAGTCAGTAAATAAAGGTAGTCAGTTGACACAGTCTGTTAATACAGGCGGTCAGTTGACACAGTAAGTTAATAAAGGCAGTCAGATGACATAGTTAATAAAGGCAATCAGCTGACAGTTAATAAAGGTAGTTGACACAGTCAGTTAATAAAGGCGGTCAGCTGAAAGAGTCAGTTAATAAAGACAGTCAGCTGACATAGTCAGTTAATAAAGGCAGTCAGCTGACAGAATCAGTTAATAAAGGCAGTCAGCCGACAGAGTCAGTTAATAAAGGCAGTCAGCTGACAGTCAGTTAATAAAGGCAGTCAGCTGACAGAGTCAGTTAATAAAGGCAGTCAGCTGACAGAGTCAGTTAATAAAGGCAGTCAGCTGACAGAGTCAGTTAATAAAGGCAGTCAGCTGACAGAGTCAGTTAATAAAGGTAGTCAGTTGACACAGTCAGTTAATAAAAGCAGTCAGTTGACACTATTAATACAGGCGGTCAGTTGACACAGTCAGTTAATAAAGGTAGTCAGCTGAGATTATAAAGGCAATCAGCTGACACAGTCAGTTAATAGAGGCAGTCAGTCGACACAGTCACTTAATAAAGGCAGTCAGTATACACAGTCAGTTAATAAAGGCAGACAGCGGATACAGTCAGTTAATAAAGGCTGTCAGTTAATACAGGCAGTCAGTTGACACAGTCAGTTAATAAAGACAGTCAG
>CM065726.1:42041075-42043575 GCA_033310375.1 Conus canariensis | reverse complement strand
AAAAAAAAAGCACAAAACTATATTTCACACAAACTTGACTGTCAACTATTGTAAAGATCCGAATTTGCAATATAAAGCACGTCAACTGCAAACGAGTGACATGCCTGAGTGGTGGGGGCCAAACGATCTATACCATCATTCCCGGCGTCGCTCCTTCCGGTCGGCCATCGCGACACCAGCCCAGTGACGTTGTCTCCCCTGAGGATGACATGAGTGGACGTGCCGCTCTAAAACAACTAACCCGCCTCCTCGCTCACTATTTCTCTTCCACGTCATCGCCGCACCGTCGATCTAGTTCCATGCCAGCTCCAGCTGGGGTCGTGGTCACGCCACTCAGACCATGACCCGGTTCTCGGGCAAAGCGGATCTTCATCAGTGTAGCCAGAGGGAAACGTGCCAAACACCGACCACTGGCTTTCTTTCTGGAGAAACTGGTTCCAGACTAAGGTAGTTCTGCATCAGCGTATGTCTGCCCAGTTCTGTGTATGGCGAAGGTGTGTTGGGGAGTGAGGAGGGTTGGGGGTGAGGGGGAGGAGGAACGGAGTTCAGGGTTGGGGGCTTTTTTTTTTTTTTTTGGTGGGGAAGTCTCTTCCCGCGTGAGTCGAATAACGCCGATCAATATCCGAACTGGCTGGTAAGGTCTTTGCTCCCACACAGCAGCGGGTTTGGGAATGGTTGTTTATTGTGACTGTTCCTCCCGTCAGCATCAGTGAAGGGGGCGGCCACTGCTGCAGACTGACATGGACAGACATGGGAGTAGAAGTGGTGGGTACTTTCTGTACAGCTCCATTCGTGTATGTGTGTGGAAAAATATCTCCAAACGTGAAATCTTTTCCTTTCCTGGCTGGGAATAATTAACATGGTTTTTGTTTTTTTCATGTCAAATTCCAAGGCCGATTTACTACATCAGTAGACATCTACTGATTCATCCTTCTCATAACGAAGGTTTTAAACAAAGCTTACTTCAAAATCCCAAATCAGCAAGTCTTGAAGATAATTTGGGGTCAAATATTCAGCTGATACATGGTCACCCAAAGTCTTTCAATATTTGACGGAAAGAAATTGTGTTCTCATTACTCCTAGGCCATGTGACAAAGCTGCCCCTCAAAACTGCTTCACCAATGGAGCTATTTTCCACCACAATGGAGAGTGTGCATCCGTCACCTCGAGTGGAAGGTGTGCGTAACCGCGCTATTGTAGGTTACGTGGACAGGTCGTATCACTGGGAACGCTTGCTAGTGGCCCAGGTCAACTGGCTGTCTCTCTGACACGCCCGGCTCTGACCTCCGCCGTGTGATGTCGTGTTGGTGATGACATAACCTATGAGTCAGTAGGCTCTTCTGTTGGGAAGTCTCTGCACAGCTCTCGGATTTCCCTTCCACAGGTCTCCATGGGCAGGATTCTGACGGTCACTCTTGCTATCGGACAGTCAGCAATGAATTGCTTTGGACTGTGTCACTAGGGGATGGACCCCAGGATGATGATGTCTCTCAATACCTTGTATAGTCTATGAGGCTAACATCCCCTCCTCATCATACCACAACTACTGACTCCTGTAGACCGAAGTCTATTACCCGTGAACTGCCACCGGAGTTCTTGCAACCTGTCACTTCGTGAGCAGGTCGCAAGAACTCCGGTGGCACTTCGTGAGCAGGTCTTTTGCAGTTGAGTTCTGTTCGACTCCCTGTCTCTCATGTCAGCAAATGCCCTCTCACCGAGTTGTGAGAGTGCGCTTGTGACTGGCATTCAGCAAAGGTGTGTTCAGAGAAACCGGGGCTTTGCCCACCATCTAGAACTTCGGGAAAAGAAAAGGATTAAAAAGCAAAGATGACCGACCTACACTCACGAAGTTAACGAACATTCCATTACGTGATGCAGGTCTGACGTCTCACGGTCTCATTTGGGAACTGTGAGGCCAGTCAGCCATTCATTTACCACATGACAGCCAGGCCTGTTCTGGAGGTAGCTGTGACACTGTTTTGAAACAGGGTTAGTCCAGCCAGCGAGTGGCGATCCCTCCATGACGAGGACAGCTTCAACAGCGCGTGATCTTGAAGTCTGCTGGACTCACAGAGTGGAGTACTGAAGACAGACTCACATCACTGGAAAACTTTTTACGGTGTGACTTCGTGGATATGGTGTTTCTACATACTTTGATTCCTTTCATGGAAGCGACAATTCTTAAGTTCGGTGTTCTTAGGTGGTTTTAAAATCTCCTCCCACACTGCTTCAGAACAGAGCAAAGGACATAGATGAACATATCAATTAAATGAATAAAAAAATCCACAGTGAAAAGCATGAGTTATGCAGACTGTGCGTGTGAGACAACGCAGTGTGGGCGGACAGTTTACCATCAACAGTGATACATGTGTTAATAGACACATGTATAAACTGAAGCCAGCGACAGCGAAACAGACTACAGAAACGTCGTCTTTGATCTTTTCGACTTTTCTGAGACATGCGGTGATCTGTTTGGCTGATCAGGCCTGACGGTGACGGC
>CM065726.1:42031075-42033575 GCA_033310375.1 Conus canariensis | reverse complement strand
GTCCCTTCCCCTCCCCCGTTCAGGTTCCCCACCCTAATCCAGGCCCATACCCTGTGTCTAAGCAGCAAGAAATCCGCGGACGTGGAGAAGACGGCAGCAAGCCAGAACCCAGCGGCACCCGCGGCCACCACCAGCCAGAGCAACCCCACCAAGGTCCACACCGCCACCGAAGGCAACTGCCAGTCCCTCCTCAACGACAACCACAACTACGAAGAGGTGTCCGACGACGGGTTGGGCGGGGTCGCCGTGGCAGGGAGGCCGCCGGCGCCGACAAGCCGGAAAATCTCCAACGTCAGCCTGCCCGCCAGCACCTACTCCCACATCAAGGCCAACCACGCCCCGGCCACCCAGTCTCGACGCAACACCACCCCGGCCACCGTCCCCGAGGCCGACGATGACGACTACAACCACCTGAACCTGGCCCAGGCTGGACGCCTCACCAGCCCGGAGGCCAAGGCCTCTTCTGCCTCGAGACCCGTCTTCGCGTCTGAGGATGATGAGTACATGGACGTCAACGATGACGGAGACGACGCCGGCAGCGATATCTACGAGGCCGTGGACGGAGACCTGGACAGGACTCCGCTGTGCCCGCGGCGTGGTGGCGAGTCCGATGAGTACACCAACTGCCAGAGCGGGGAGGACGGCAAGATCCACATCTATGGCAACACAGCCGGCCAGGGCTCCCGCGTGAAAAACCTCCATCTCTCCGCACCCGCTTCCCGGGCTAATGGGGAGACTCGCCCCTCCCTCCCGACCTCCCCGCCCCCCACCGCCGGCAAAGGCCTGAGCCGCCACAACAGCCGCAGCCTGAACAACCTGCATGTCCGGCAAAAATTCCAGGGCAAAGGGCAGCACCAGCACAGCAAGTCCCTGGACCTCAACCGCCACAGCCTGGAGCTGGGCCAGCAGGCCCTCTGTCAGCAGAGAGACCTCTTCTTGCAGCGGTTCCGCAGTCAGGCAGACGGGGCGGAGTTCATCGACAGTGACTCTTCCCCAGTGGAAGATGACTATTCAGAGGTCCAGATTAGTCACCCGGGACATGATCCGTTAACTTCCAACATGCCTGGCACATCTCCTGATGCTGCTACACAAGCCTCACAAACGTCAACTGCTAACTCACCCAAGGTCTCTGAACATCCCGGCATGGAAGCTGACCAGGTGTTGATGCGTCGCATGTCGCGGAACTCCAAGAAGAAAGCGGCGGTGGGCGGGGATGGGCCCATGTCCATGGTGGACCACCTGAAGATCAACACAGAACTGCTGGAGCTGGAGACGGCCGTGCGGTACTCCATGGAGATCAAGGAGGACGAGCTGGTGATGATGGACAACGTCCTCTACGGCACCCTGCCCAGGGACCTCTCCCTGCCCACCACCGAACTCTGAACATCTTTAGGGCGCTGGGAAGGGCGTTAAGCTTCAAGACCCTGTGAATGCCTTCAGCTTTCAGGACAATGTCAATGGCTTGAACCTTCAAGACGTTTTGAAAGACTGCAACGTTTAGAAGACTTGGAAAGACTTTCAGACACTGTGTCTTCCACTTTCAAAACACTGTCAAAGTCTTTCACTGTCTTCTACTGTCAAAGTCTTTCATTGTCAGAAGACTCTCACCGTCTTTCAGTGTCAGGACTGTCAATGTCTTTTATGGTCACAGCACTGTCAAGGTCTTTCATTGTCAGAAGACTGTCACTGTCTTTCAGTGTCAGGACTGTCACTGTCTTTTACGGTCACAATACCGTCAAGGTCTTCCATTGTCAGAAGACTGTCACTGTCTTTCAGTGTCAGGACTGTCAATGTCTTTCAGTGTCAGGACTGTCAATGTCTTTCAGTGTCAGGACTGTCAATGTCTTTCAGTGTCAGGACTGTCAATGTCTTTCAGTGTCAGGACTGTCAATGTCTTTTAGTGTCAGGACTGTCAATGTCTTTCAGTGTCAGGACTGTCACTGTCTTTTAATGTCCGGACTCTCACTGTCTCTCAGTGTCAGGACTTTCGCTGTCTTTCAGTGTCAGGACTCTCGCTGTCTTTCAGTGTCAGGACTCTCACTGTCTCTCAGTGTCAGGACTCTCACTGTCTCTCAGTGTCAGGACTCTCACTGTCTCTCAGTGTCAGGACTCTCACTGTCTCTCAGTGTCAGGACTCTGTCTCTCGGTGTCAGGACTGTCACTGTCTCTCAGTGTCAGGGCTGTCAATGTCTTTCAGTGTCAGGACTGTCAATGTCCTTTATGGTCACAATACTGTTAAGGTCTTTCACCTTCCGCCTGCCATAACCACCTGCATTGGATGTGGACAGTAAACCTCCACGTTGACTACAGCTTATGAAAGGAGCGAGTAAGTTTTCATTGCATCGGATGGCGGCGTTCTCTGAACACTACTTTGAAGCCTGAACATGTTGCTGTTGGTGTTGTTGCTGTTTTGAACGCTTTCGGCAATGTGCACTGAGGGTTGATCTGAATTTCTCTTTCAAAGCTGACACGGCTCAACCACGACTAGATTACCATTGGT
>CM065726.1:42018575-42021075 GCA_033310375.1 Conus canariensis | reverse complement strand
TGTTAAGTTTTGGAGCAGTTCCAGCGTTTTCCCTGACTTTTAAAAGTTTTCATGGAGGAGCTGTGCACAACCTGCACACACCAACTCAAACGCAGTTGAAGAAGAGGCTTCATCATGTGACAAGCGGCCATTGCAGGTTTATGAAGGTTAATCTTCACTGAACGAACAACGGGTCTCATCACCAAGTCATGACAAACCACCATCCTCTTCTCTCTAAGCTGAACTCTGCGATCCACGATCGGTTCGCTGAGGTTGCCGAATTACGACGAAGCGCAGATCGATTCTGAACTGAAAGACGAACGATCCATTCTCAAAGGGAGAGAACTCAAGCTGATTATAAATTCAGATTTGAACGATCGGGAGAGAACTCAACCTGCAAGAACACTTCCAGCTGGTACGCCACTCAGATATATATTGCCACACCTGCTGCGCAAGGAATTGTCTTGAACAGGCCATGAAGCCGATTTTGGTCATCCCCCCCCCCCCCCCCCCTTTTTTTTTTTTTTTTTTTTTAAACCAAACCACTGTGAACTTCGACCAGGTAGCGAATGAAGTGTTCAGTTCCGAATCGAGAAAGCAAATGTTGGTCAACCAGCCACAGAGGAGTTTGTGTCAACCAGTCACAATATGATTTCTGTTATTGTGAAAAGACTGTCGCTTAGTCTTAAGATAAGATCGTTTGGCACTGATGAGAAAACGAAGACCGCTGACATGTTAGAACTGATCATTCTAATAAGAAAATATTTCATTCATAAATATATAATTAACAAAACAGACCTAAACATGTTTTTGGAGGACCTGGTCTGTAGGCAAGATGTGGAAAAATACGTATTTTTGATGAAATGAATTATGCAAGCTGCCAAACGAAATGGTTAGCATGTTTTAAACTCATAGAAGATGAACGCTTATACTTTACGTACGATACAATCTCCTTCTTTGCTACTGGCATGTTATCAGCGACGTTAGAGCCTTGCCGGAACAACGTGATACTGAAACTGGTCTGTATCAATTGCCTTCTTCGAATGTCACGATCTGATGGGTTTGAGGTGTGAATGTAGGTGACGATGTTCTAGAACTTTGATGGTGGTGTACACTGTCACTCTTGATCGCTGGAATTTTTCCTTTGTGTGTACCCAGTAAAAAGGGATTTTAAAACATGATTTCCGTTACATGACAGCTTTAACTTGCTTATTTCCCTTTGCGCGCGCGATTCCAAACAATTCCCAAAGCATGCTGACTACCCCCCCCCCCTTCCCCCCTTTCCGAACCCCTCGAAGGAAGCAGAGGAGGTAGGACTCCCCAGAAGCAAACCAAACGTCCTGGACGGGACAGCGTCGAGGACTGGACTGGTAAGCAACGTCTCTAGCCTGTTGCGCATGACTGAAAGCCGAAGGTGCTGTGGTGATTCAGGACTAACAAAGAGACAAAGTAACTCCCTAGCAATAACAAAGAGAGAAAGTATACCGGTCACGAAAACAAAGAGGCAAAGTATATTACTTACGATGACAAAGAGACAAAGTAGATTACTGACGATAACAAAGAGACAAAGTATATTATTACAGCGATAACAAACAGACAAAGTATATAACTAGCGATAACAAAGAGACACAAAGTATATTACCAACCATCACAGGATCGTTATGTACAGAGCTGTGGCAGCTGATCAGCATCACAACGACTTGTACTTGAATGTCAGGATGTTCAAGGACAAGACTGAACTTGAACTTTTACACACACAAACAAATCTGATATTCCTCCCTGACAATTTGGCAAAACGTGTAGTAAAAATACGTAAGTTTAAATCCTGCAGTGCCCATAGAGAGAAGACGGGACGGGGCTGCAGGGCATCGTGCAAAAACGATAAGGTGTGCACTAAACACAGTTCAAATGACAAGAGATTAAGTTTGTTGTTTAGTTTGATACTTGTTTTTTTCCTTACAACAGTTAAACAAAGATTAAGTTTGTTGTTTAGTTTGATACTTGTTTTTTCCTAACAACGGTTAAAACAAACAAAGATTAAGTTTGTTGTTTATTTTAATACTTGTTTTTCCTAACAACAGTTAAAACAAAGATTAAGTTTGTTGTTTATTTTCATACTTAATTTTTCCTAACAACAGTTCAAAACAAACAAAGATTAAAGTTGTTGTTTATTTTGATACTTGTTTTTTTCCCCTAACAACAGTCAAAACGAAGATTAAGTTTGTTGTTTATTTTGATACTTGTTTTTTCCCTAACAACGGTTAACAACAAACACACAATCAGATGCTGAAATACTAACGATAACAGACAAACACGGATTAAAAGTTCCGTCGTTCATTTCATCAATAAATAAAACGGTAAAACGAACTAAGTTGAAGCTGGCCAGACTGGTGAAGATCACCACGCAGGCCAACAGAAAAAGCGTGCTTGTTCACAGTTGTTTCAGCCGATATTCTGTTTCACTGAGAGTGTGTAACTGCTGTGATCCGTTCCTCTCATAATCACTGCCCGTGCTATTACG
>CM065726.1:42006075-42011075 GCA_033310375.1 Conus canariensis | reverse complement strand
GGTGATCTCCCCTCGCCCCACATATATACATACATGCACACACGTCACACACACACACACACACACACACACACACACACACACTCGCATGTGTGTGTGAGTGTGTGCGTGGTGTGTGTGTGTGTGTGTGTGTGTGTGTGTGTGTGTGTGTGTGTGTGTGTGTGTGGCGCGCGCGCGCTTGCGCTTGCGCTTGCGCTTTGAAGAAATCCTTTGTTCAAAGCTAAGCATGAACTCCCTAAGCGCTAAGGGCTCAAATCCCGCCAGGCACAGTCAGACCATCACACCGGTAAACCCTGGCCCTTGTGCCCTCCATCTTCTGACAAAGGCTAATGCACACGTTAAAAAGGTTAAAGGACACAAGCGCGCACGTTTTCTTTCTCTCCGTCTGTCTGTCTGTCTGTCTGTCTGTCTGTCTCTCTCTCTCTCAAACTTATACTTTTTACATAACAAGAATCTCTCTCTCTCTCTCTCTCTCTCTCTCTCTCTCTCTCTAACTTATACTTCTTACATGACAAGAATCTCTCTCTCTCTCTCTCTCTCTCTCCTCTCTCAAACTTATACTTCTTACATGACAAGAATTCTCTCTCTCTCTCTCTCTCTCTCTCTTCTCTCTCTCTCTCTCTCTCTCTCTCTCTCTTCTCAAAATCTTCTTACATGACAAGAATCTCTCTCTCTCTCTCTCTCTCTCTCTCTCTCTCTCTCTCTCTCTCTAAACTTATACTTCTTACATGACAAGAATCTCTCTCTCTCTTCTCTCTCTCTCTCTTCTTCTCTCTCTCACTCTTCTCTCTCTCTCTATCTCTCATCTCTCTCTCTCTCTACATATTAACAACTCTCTTCTCTCTCTCTCTCTCTCTCTCTCTCTTCTTCTCTTCTCATAACTTTCTTTTTCTCTACCTCGGTATCAGTTTCAATTTCGCAATAGCTAGGCCTAGCATGGCCAATACATAGTCGATACTTTGTATCTAAAACGACATCAACAACAGCACACACACACAACACACACACACACACACACACACACACAAACAAAAACCAAACCAACCAACCACACCAAAGAAAACAGCCCCGTCATGGACTGAAACACAGCTGCGTACACGCACACCAACCGTGTGTACAATGCATAAAACATGTCTCAACTAAACACCGACTCTCTCACGGCAGCACCAAACTATAGGCTCTGCTGTGTGCCACTTCACTCCATTAACCTGTTTGGCAGTCAGTTTACACAGTTGAACAAAAGGTTGGTGACAATCTTTCATAAACATGTTAATGCAAAGAAAGCTACATTATTTTTTTTTTTCAACGCGTGAAAAATAATTCAGAAATAATTCAATGCAAGATAATTTTTTAAAAAGTGCATTAAAAAGAGATGAAAACAAATTAAAACAAATTATCATTCAAGCATTTCAAAACAACTGAAGATACGTTTTTATCACACACAGACACAGACACAGACACAGACACAGACACACACACACACACACACACACACACACTTTCCCCTAGCCAAAAGCACTGCAGAATGATGTGCTGCTGTGGAAAGCCTCACTACCCAGCGCCAGATGAACAACATAAAAACCAGCATTGTTACATGTCAAAACAAAGGGGAGAAAGAGGGCCGGGGTCAGGGTAGGGGCGTGGGGATGGGGGCGTGGGGATGGGGGCGAAGACTTCCTCAAAGTAAGACAGGAGAATGGACTACAAAGACAGGGAATACACACGCGCACGTGCATGCGCTCGCTCCTCTCTCTCTCCTCTCTCTCTCGCACACCACAAACACACACAACACACACACACACACACACACACAATATATATATTATGGAGAGAGAGAGAGAGAAGAGAGAGAGAGAGAGGAGAGGGAGAGAAGAGAGAGAGAGAGAGAGAGACAAAAAGAAGAGAAGAAGAAAAGAAGAGAAGAAGAAGAAGAAAACAAAACAACAACAACAACAACAACAACAACAAGAGAGGAGGATGAAGAAAGGAGGAGAAGGAGCAGGAGGAGGAGAGGAAACGAGAAGGAGGGCAGGAGGAGGAGGAGGAGAAGAAGAAGAAGAAGAAGAAGAGAAGAGAAGAGAAGAAGAAAAGAAGAAAAAACAACAACAACAACAACAACAACACAACAAGAACAAGAAGAAGAAAAGAAGAAGAGGAAGAACAAGAAGAAGAACAACAAGAAGAAGAAAGACAAGAAGAAGAACAACACAAGAGAAGAACAAGAGAAGAAGAGACAAGAAGAACAACAACAAGAAGAAACACAAGAAGAAGAAAGAAAAGAAGAGAGAAGAACAAGAAGAAGAAAACAAGAAGAGAGAAGAAGAGAACAAAAGAAGAAAAAAGAAGAAGAAGAAAAGAAGAAGAACAACACAGAAGAAACAACAACAAGAGAGAAGAAAAAAGGAAAAAGACAGAGACAAGAAGAAGAAGAACAAGAAGAAGAAGAAGAAAAGAAGAAGAAAAGAAGAAGAAGAAAAGAAGAAGAAGAAGAACAAAAAAGAACAACAAGAAAAGAACACAAGAAGAAGAAGAACAACAAGAAGAAGAGAAGAACAAGAAGAAGAACAACAAGAAGAAGAAGAGACAAGAAGAAGAACAACAACAAGAAGAAGAACAAGAAGAAGAAGAACAAAAGAAGAAGACAACAAAGAAGAAGAACAAGAAGAAGAAGAACAAGAAGAAGAACAACAAGAAGAAAAGAACAAGAAGAAGAACAACAAAAGAAGAAGAAGAGACAAGAAGAAGAACAACAAGAAGAAGAAGAGACAAGAAGAAGAACACAACAAGCAGAAGAAGAAACAAAGAAGAAAAAAGAACAACAAGAAGAAGAAGAGACAAGAAGAAGAACAACAAGAAGAAGAACAAGAAGAAGAAGAACAAAAAAGAAGAAGAACAAGAAGAAGAAAAGAACAAACAAGAAGAAGAAGAGACAAGAAGAAGAAACAACAAGAAGAAGAAGAACAAGAAGAGAAAACAACAACAAGAAGAAGAAGAAAGAAAAGAACAACAACAACAAGAAGAGACAGAAGAAGAACAACAAGAACAAGAAGAAGAACAAAGAAGAAGAAAAAACAAGAAGAAGAAAGAAGAACAAGAAGAAGAACAAGAAAACAACAACAAGAAGAAGAAGAGACAAGAAGAAGAACAACAACAAGAAGAGAAGAGACAAGAAGAAGAAAACAACAAGAAGAAGAAGAGACAAGAAGAAGAACAACAAAAGAAGAAGAGACAAGAAGAAGAACAACAACAAGAAGAAGAAGAGACAAGAAGAAAGAACAACACAAGAAGAAGAAGAGACAAGAAGAAGAACAACAAGAAGAAGAAGAGACAAGAAGAAGAAGAACAACAAAAGAAGAAGAGACAAGAAGAAGAAAACAACAAGAAGAAGAAGAGACAAGAAGAAGAAGACAACAACAAGAAGAAGAAGAGACAAGAGAAGAAGAACAACAAGAAGAAGAAGAGACAAGAAGAAAAACAACAAAGAAGAAGAAAAGAAGAAGCAACAAAAGAAGAAGAACAAGAAGAAACAAGAAAGAAAGAAAAGAAGACAACAACAACAAAAGAAGAAGAGACAGAAGAAGAACAACAACAAGAAGAAGAACAAGAAGAAGAAAACAACAAGAAGAAGAAGAGACAAGAAGAAGAAAACAACAAGAAGAAGAACAAGAAGAAGAACAACAACAAGGAAGAACAAGAAGAAGAAAAAGAAGAACAAAAGAAGAAGAAAAAGAAGAAGAAGAAGAAGAAAAGAAGAAAAGAAAGAGAAGAGAGGGGCCCAATGAAAAAGGCGGAACACACGAACACAAGAAAGTACATGTGCACAGCATGTCAAAGAAGGCCGGGGATTCAATTTGTACTGAAAGACACCCCCTTCCTCCCCACCCCCACCCCTCCCCCACTCTCTCCACCCCTACCCCCCACCCCTCCGGCAATCCCCCCCCCTCCCCGGAGGAGGGCAAGGTGAAAACGGAGGGGCAGGGAGGAGCAGGGGGAGGGATGGGGGTGGGGTGGGAAGAGTGGGGGTAGAGTTGAAGAGAAGGCACTGACAGCAAAGTAGATGGAGCAACCCGCACAGCAGCAGGCACGTCTTTTGTTTTCTTCTTCTTCTTCTCTGGCAGCAATTGCAGGACCGTGTGTGTGTGTGTGTGTGTGTGTGTGTGTGTGTGGTGTGGTGTGTGTGTGTGTCTGGCTGGTTATCACCACCCACCCCCAACCCCACCCCTCGCTCTTTCAATACCACAACTGACGTCCCTTCATCATCATCATCATCATCATCATCCCCTATCACCCCCCCCCCTTCCCCCACCCCTCCTCACCTCTATCCCCTGTCCAATGGCCTTCTTCTCAACATGCGCACTCACGCTTGCATTCACGAACGTACGCACGCGCGCGCACACACACACACACAGCAACAAAAGCACGCACACAAACACGCGCCATCGGACAGACAGACAGACAGAAAACAGACACAACACACACACACACACACACACACACACACACACACACACACACACATACACACGCGCACGCACACCTGGTGCCCCAACTGCTGCCAAACTTCTCTTCACATTCCTTCAGTTCCAGCATACTGTTGCCCCGTTATCTTCCTTCCAACATTTGATTACCGTCACTTCACCGGGAGGAGCTGAATATGAGCAGAAAACAAGATCAGAGAGAGAGAGAGAGAGACAGACAGACAGACAGACAGACAGACAGACAGAGAGATCTTGTTGAGAGAGAGAGAGAGAGAGAGAGAGAGAGAAGGAGGGGGTGGTGTGGTGGTGGTAAACAAACAAATATTTGAAACATTTGCGAAGCGCGGCAACAACAATAATGATTACATAATAATGTTGCGGCTGCTGCTGCTGCCAATAATGATATTTTCAGAGGCACACAACGAGAGAGACAGACAGACAGACAGAGAGAGAGAGAGAGAGAGAGAGAGAGAGAGAGAGAGAGAGAGAGAGAGGAGAGAGAGTACACAGATAGAGGTGAAT
>CM065726.1:41993575-41996075 GCA_033310375.1 Conus canariensis | reverse complement strand
AGCGACCAGTTCTTTCCAGTCGTTGATCACTCTGGATAGGACAGGAAATGGAGAAGAGCTGAATGACCAGAAAATTAATAATTCAGCCAGAAATGACGCTGGAAACAAGGACAACACTGAGAGCTGTCAACTTCATGTCCAGTGTGAAGTCCACAGGAGCAGGGATGGTTCAACACCGACACCAGTCACCCTGGTCTTTGGAACCACTGCAGGGAAACAGGCTGTGCTTGCCGCACTTTCTGATGATGTCATCACCTCAAACGAAACAACTGCACCTGTTTTGGATACACCCACTCTTTTCAGGCCCACTGGAAAAGATGTTCGTACATTAACCAGCGAGAAAAATGCTTCAGCAGACAACAGTGACAAAGACCTCGACCCCAAAGTAACCGTTCCTTCTTCTGAGCAACAAACTATCAGAACCTTGACAGAACACCCAGCTGGAGAATCCAATCAAGATCAACCACCATTAACTGAAACAGGAACTTTGGATTGTTCTGACCGATCTGGTCATGTTCAGCGGGCCAGTATGTCATTTGCAAGAACCATCACCACTCCAGTGCCAAAGAAGATAGCACCAGGAGAGCTGCTGTACAGCGAGGCAGTGGCAACTTCCAGTCCACTGCTTGGAGGCGCTTCCAGACGCACTCCGACTCGACCCGAAACACCCAAAGAAAACGAGGACTCCAGAAGATCTACATCCCAGCCATCCAGACAGACCAGGGACACTTCTGCTGCACGGAACAAAAATTCAAAACCCACCGAGAATACCATTCGGTCGTGGGTAACTAAGCAACCACGCAATTTCGGACCAAAGAAGGCCCAAACAACCGGTACACGGTTTTCAACCCGAATTAAAGGGACGAACAAAACTGGACAATAGGGATTCGGCCAAAGCCCAGGCACGTTTCATACAACTGAAACTCTGACATTTCTTTCTTATAATGTTTGTGGCATCCCTCCAAGCTAAATGATTCTGACTTTATTTTGTATATTAGCAGATTTGATTTTGTTTGTCTTGTAGAAACCTTTACTGCAGAAATCTTTACAGTTGATGTTTTAACCAAGTTTACTCAGTACAGCAGTCCAGCAGTTAGGCTGTCTAAAGCAGGTCGCAAATCAGGTGGTGCGACGCTACTTGTTAGGAAAGATCTAGATCAGCAAGTTACAAGAATTGACTGTGAAACCGAAAACATTGTGTTGTTAAAACTGTCCCAATGTTTATTTAAGTCAACAACAGATGTCTTTCTGATTGCTGTTTATGCAGCGCCGCCACAGTCTCCTATATATAATATTTCACGTTTTGAAAACGACATTTCAGCTGTAGAATCATGCATGTTGAATGTATCAGAAAATTTTGGAGACGTTCCATTCATTATATGTGGTGATCTAAATGCCCGAACTGAAAATGTACAACCCTACCATGAAAACGATGTTCAATATTTTCTAGAAACGCATCAAGATTCCAACTATGTAGAGTCAGCTACGAGAAGTTCAGAAGACAGAGAACTTAATTATCATGGTAGACTTTTCCTTGAATTGGGTGCACAGTTTAATCTATTCATTGTAAACGGCACAACTAAAGGGGATAGGTCGGGTAAATTCACGTTCATCTCAAATAATGGTTGTAGTGTGATAGATTATTTTGTCATCTCCACATCACTTACGTATGCCATACAAGACATGCTTGTTGATGAAAGAATTGATTCTCAACATATGCCCATTGTTTTAACCTTGAGGTGTAATGGTTATGGAAAGATAGAAAGAAAAGACAGTTTATGTATACAAAAACTTGTTTGGAATCCTGACTACTACGATATGTTTAAGGACAGCCTAATCAGACCCAATTCCATAACTGCTTTGGGAGAAGCCAAACGAATGATAAGTGTAGATGTTAATGTGTCCATTGCTGTGTTCAATGATACTTTGACATTGGCTTCAGAATGTATGTTAAAACAACTGAAATTTGGTAGCTTCCCGAAAAAGCAAGTATGGTTTGACAAAGAATGCAGGACAACAAAAGCGTCCGTAAAAAGTTCGCTAAGAATCTTCAGACATGAGCGATCCAAAGCAAACTTAACTGAGTACTTGGAACAGAAGAAATGCTACGAAGATTTACTGAAAGCTAAGTCCGATATGTATAAAACTGGTCTTAGAGACAAATTATTGAATGCTACCAACGACTCTAAATTGTTTTGGACTACTCTTAAAAATGTCAGACATACGCAGAAGAATTCATTGGGGGACATTTCGAAGGAAGACTGGCGAAATCACTTTGCGAATGTTTTTGAAGCAACATTACAGCCACAACCATCGATTGTTTGTGAGGAGAATAATAATGTTGAACACCAAGTAATAAATAGCTTAAACTCGGTTATTACCCGCGAAGAAATCATCAATTCAATCAAACATTTAAAATGCAATAAGGCAGGTGGTCCTGATGGACTAATTCCTGAGGTATTCATTTATTCGTACACATGGATACTGCCTTATTTAGAAG
>CM065726.1:41976546-41983475 GCA_033310375.1 Conus canariensis | reverse complement strand
AACTTCAGAGGCAGTGCACCCACGCCGCTCGTTCCGACACCCCGTCCACAGCCACAGCCCGGTTGGCCCCGCCGCAGCCCCGGCACCGGCAATCCACAGGGAGCAGTCAATGTCAAGTCGTCAAGAGGCAACCCACCGGAGGAGACACTGCACTGCTGCCGAGTCACTTCGGTGGTGTTCAGTGGCACCTGTTCTGATCTAACATATGCAGGACGCCACCTACTAAGCCCCCTACTGACGACAATAATTGCTTAGTCGCGGAGCCGGCGTGAGTGAGCTCTCCCTCCGGAGGGCGCCACCACGTCCGTCCAACGACAGCCCCCATGGACTCGCCGATATCGGTGACCACGACGGAACGAAACCAAGGCCACAGACGTGGAGAGGACATCGAAATTGAGGTCACCATGAGAGCAGAGCATGAAGGGCCACAGAATTTGAGACATCTTTTTTTTTATGCTGATCGATGAGAATGAGGATGATTAAGATGATGCTACGGATTTAGCCTGGAGAACTTCATCCCTGGAGTGTTGACTGGAGAATGAAAGCCTCAGTGGTCTAGGATTTTTTGCTTTTGTTTTTGCTACTACGAGGTTTCCTAGTCTGCGGACATCTTCTGGGTCATGCAGGCTGTCCAGGCAGCCAATCTCTTTCATGAACCTCTTTACAGTGGCAACATCTTCCTGTCTTCTTTTCTCCTTGTCTTCTATGGTTGGTTCATCCGGTCCAAAAATGACCAGATTTTTGCTCCTTCGTGCTCTGTCTTCAGGCTGCTCTCTTTGCTCTCTAGCTTTCTCCTCCATCATTTTCTCAATGTCATTTTTGCTGATTTCTGCTCCTCCCGATGCTTGGTTTTCTGCAACTCCTGCCGCTGACAATGTTTTCACTGCTTCTGCCATCTTGGGTGGGAATTCTCCAGCTTCGATCTTTTGACGTCTGTTCTTTGTTTCCTTCATTTCACTCTCAAGAGAGTCCATTCTATCCTCCATCATGCCAAA
The DNA here is from genome assembly GCA_033310375.1 of Conus canariensis. NCBI lineage: Eukaryota > Metazoa > Mollusca > Gastropoda > Neogastropoda > Conidae > Conus > Conus canariensis. Next base: position 41,982,480 of record CM065726.1, on the reverse strand, counting down.
TCTAAAGAGGAACTTCCTGGCTAGCTTATTGCACGGTTTGGGACAGTACCAATGGAGGCCAGATTCCTGTTCCTTTTGGTTTGCTTCTGCTCTGACTGCCTTGAACAGTGATTCGCCAAAATCCACACATTTTGCATGGTACCAAGCACGGCACAACTCACAGCCGACTGACCTCTGTTCGTCCTCCACTTCTTCCTTACATATGTTGCAAATGCATGGCTGTTCTGTCTGATCCTTTTCAGTTCTTTTAGCAGCAAACTGGGTCTCCAAATGCTCCCCTGCATCAGTTTTTTTTGCTAGTACTAGTTTTACTGCTGCCTTGGTTTGAAGCAGAACCTCTCCTAGTTCCAGTTGCCTTCTGTACACTCATTGTTTCTGTCTCTGTCGGCTTCAGATGTAGATCAGCCAAGCTGGTTATCGTAGGCCTATGCACTAAAAAGTCAACACGAATCGTCAATACTCAGCTTGCTTCAGGACTTGTCCCAAGTCGTAAAAATAAAGTCACTCACCGGTTAGATGGCGTCTTTGGTGTATGGTAACTGCAGTTTTGAGATGTATGAACAACTGGACAATGCCTTTCGATGTCCGAAAAAGAAGAAAAACCCCAAACGAAGTTTTGCATAGACCGGAAGTGGTTGTTGAACTGAGCACGAAAACTTCGGTCATCCAAAGGTCCACTTCAGGCGTCGATTTTCAGCTTCATTGTGTCAGAGGCCACGAGTAACTTGCTTATTCAGCTCCACTGATACTTTATGCACCTTCCTAATCAGTTCGGTGTCACTGTCACGATGTAATTTTTTGCCAAATCAAATCAGTTTTTTCACCGCGAATAATCTGTCATCTATCTTGCACCACGCATGCGCCAGAAAGCGGCGGCTGTATGAGAGAAGGCAACGTGGCGATGAGTATCATGATACAGGCTGTCCGAAGGGCAACTGGATCTACAATGCAGGCTGTCCGAAGGGCAACTGGATCTACAATGCAGGCTGTCCGAAGGGCAACTGGATCTACAATGCAGGCTGTCCGAAGGGCAACTGGATCTACAATGCGGCTGTCCGAAGGGCAACTGGATCTACAATGCAGGCTGTCCGAAGGGCAACTGGATCTACAATGCTGGCTAACCGAGACGAATATTTTGCTCGCCTCGTTTCCCTCCTCTTCACTTGCAGAAGTTGAAAACGGAAGTGTAGGACCGTGGGGCCGCCGGAATAGCTTAGTTGGTACAGCATCGGACTCGTAATCTTGGGGTTGCGGGTGTGCATCTCCGCCGGGCCGTTTCGGTACAGGGAGATATTTCATTGGTTCTGACTCCATTCCCCACACAGTCCTTCGAATGAGACTATATAAACCGAGGTTCCGTGTGTGGACGCACGCACAACGTCTTGCACACACGTAAAATCCCATCACCAACTTTCGGAAGAGAAGGCCAGTTTGGCTGTTGGTATGGATGACACATTACGCATAGCATGCACCTTCCCCGAAGTTGGAGTGTGGCTGCCTTTATGGCGGGATGAAAAAATGGTCATACACACAAAAGTGTCAGAATAATCAACATGATGATTGTGGACACTAAAAGAAAGAAGAAGAAGTCAGTGAAAATCACTGCAGACCTGTTAAATCAAAATGACAATATGGACAGCAGCTGGCCAAACATTAGCAGTTTGCGTGAACACTGTCATCATCATCGCTGTAACGATTCCCATGGTCGACCGGTAGATGAGTTTTCCGTGTAGTTTGATTATGTAGTTATTCCTCTTTACTTTGTCATGTGATGACTTCCGCGGCAACAACGGCAAATCAAGGGATAAAAAAAAAAAAAAAAATGATGGCAACTCGTTACATGGCCTGAACGTTATTATCCAAAGCAAATGCGACTGATCGACCTTTAAATCAAATGTACAACACGGAAGCAGCCAACAATTACTTTTCGGTTGAAAGCCAGACAAACAGAACCGTCAATGTCACAGCTCTGTGTGTGTGTGTGTGTGTGTGTGTGTGTGTGTGTGTGTGTGTGTGTGTGTGTGTGTGTGTGAGCGTGCGCGCGCGCGTGTGTGCGTGCGTGCGTGCGTGCATGTGTGTTTGTGTGGGTTAGAAATGCATTTTAAATTTCAAATCACTCTTGACATGAGGCATTTACGTTGTGGGCCTACGAGCACAGATCACAGTTCCTTTAAAAAACAAAAACAAAACAGGCAGCTCTGTAAAGACCGATGGCATTTATCTGTGATGATTAGAGTTGGGCATCATCGGGAAGTCGTGCTGGTTACAGGGTTTTTGTGCTTCTTTTCGTTGAAATATTTCTAAGTTGGTTCAGTGTGCAAATCTACTGATTTTGTTTATCAACCTTGTAGATGTTAGTGTTCTCAGGGCCTGACGAGGTGGGTGGAAGAGGGGTGGGGGTGGGGGGTGGGGGGGGGGGGGATCGGGCATTTTTGACATTCTCCATCTCCCCCGGTATGCTGTTGAAATCAACGATGTTTGTCCAGGCCTGAACATCAGGGGAGCAGGGGGGGGGGGGGGGGGGGAGGGGGGAAGAGGGGGGGGGGACTTTCCGGAAATCTCCCCTCCCCTCACAGACCCTCCCTCCCTCGTTCCTGGACTGGTGAAATTTCACTGTAAGCATGCCCCCTTCCACCGTCCCCGATCCTGTCTGCCACCCACTCACCCCTCCCACCCACCCACACTTTGTTCCGAATTCCTTCCAAGATCATGCTTTACACACACACACGCACGCACGCACGCACGCACGCGCGCGCGCACACACACACACACACAACCAAACACGCTCACACACTTTCATCCCACTGCTCGGCTCACATATAACGAAAGGACATGTGTCCAAGCCAATGACTGCGGTCAGTCAGCAGTGGGAGTGTTAGGTCAGAGTTCAGTTGTCATGGCAGTGATGGCGTCAGTTCCATAGATGAACATCTCTTGATGAAAGCCGCTCGAGATGGGCAGTGGGGAGAGAGGGGGAGGGGAGGGGGATTGAGGACTGGGGAGGAGAAAGCCAGACAGAGGGGGGGGGGGGGGGGGGGGGGGGGGAGGGGGGGGGGGGGGGGGGGGAACAGAGAGTACTGACAGATAAACAGACAGAGACACAGATAAACAATGTACAGTTGTTGGGGATGAGGTTGTAGAGGGGGATGCGATGGGGGAATGGGGAGGGGAGCGATGGGTATTCTTTCCCTACGATCGTGTACTGGTAATAATGATATTCTGAAGGTGTAAGAATCTCTCTCTCTCTCTCTCTCTCTCTCTCCCCTCTCTCTCTCTCTCTCTCTCTCTCTCTCATATCAGTATGTTGTTGGGGAGTAGGCCAGTAGTGTCACTGAAGGCTAGGGGATGTAGGAAAGAACGGGGGAGCGGGTAGGTAAGTTTGCGCGATTATAAGATGCTGTTCTGCGGTAAGATATCTCAGTCAATGCACAAATGTAGTCATACGTGGAAAGTAAAACAACAACAACAATAACAACAGCAACAACAACAACAAAACCGTTAGGCTGCTGGCTTAAAGGGGAGGGGGGGGGGGTATGAAAATAATTCTTTCTAAATATATATATATATATATATATATTGAAAGCTGACGGTTTGATTTATATCGACTCATTTACATAGTGATCTCATTTAAGATTTCTAGATGGAGGTGGTACAGTTGGGTGGGGTGACTAAGGTGGGGGTGGGGTGATATTCACTGGCACCAGGACTGCCAGGGTCAAATATTTTGGTCAATAAACACATCTATTACAGAATATTTTTCTTTTCAAATAAATTTACTCTGTGAGACGTGCTCGGTTGACAGCTAGGCATATTACAACCTTCACATGAAAGTTTCAAAGGACAATTCTGTATTGAAATGTACTGGTACAATTCATTCTTTTTTTGTTTTAAAGACGGAAAAGAAAGTTTCATCTTAGTGAACAGAATGGTTTCCGTCCCCACCCCTCTCCGGCAGAAGACAGCGTATTTGTGTCAAAGATGACTGCTTCAGTGTGAACTGAAAATATTTTAAATGCTCTAACATGCCAGTAAACACACTGTCACCACAGCAATATCAATATTTTGTCAATTACTGAGGCTAAGGAATCGAGAACAAAAAGAAACCTGTCCTCAGTTGGGGTGTTTTTTCTCACATTTACATCAAAACTGCGTACTTAAAACCACATTGTAGTTTGTGACTTCCAATGACACTCAATGACACGGATTCAGACCGGAGAGGCGTGTGAAGTGGGAAAAGAAATGAATATCTGATAATTCAACACTTACTGGAAGTTGGAAAACTCATCCTGGAAGCAGAACACCGGTGCTGAAAACGCAAAGAAAGTCACGGAAAAAAGCTGTCCAAAAGTCACGACGCACAGAAAGGGCTCTCGGCCCTGGATCATGGTTTTGTTCCCTCAATTGCAACAACGGTGTTCACTCCAGATTTGGTCTCCTCTGTATCTCATGACATTCACGGGAATCCGTTCCGAGGTGACCTCTCTCTCTCTCTCTCTCTCTCTCTCTCTCTCTCTCTCTCTCTCTCTGGTGTGGTATGTGTGTATGTGTGTATGTGTGTGTGTGTGTGTGTGTGTGTGTGTGTGTGTGTGTGTGTGTGTGTGTGTGTCTGTGTGTGTTGTGTGTGTGTGTGTGCGCGCGCGTGTGTGTGTGTGTGTGTGGTGTGTGTGTGTGGTGTGTGAGAGAGAGAGAGAAGAGAGAGAGAGAGAGAGAGGAGAGAGAGACATCAAAATGACTGAAGGCCATTCAAATCTCTCTTCTCTCTCTCTCTCTCTCTCTCTCTCTCTCTCTCTCTCTCTCTCTCTCTCTCTGATGTTCGTTCGTTCGTTCTTCAATTTAACGTCTATTCACATAAAGTGATTTTAGACAGGGTTAGGGGAGTAGCGTGTGTATGCATGCATGTGTGTTTGTGTGTGTGTGTGTGTGTGTGTGTGTGTGTGTGTGTGTGTGTGTGTGTTGCGTGCGTGTGTGTGCGTGTGTGTGCACGTGTGTGTGCGTGTGTGTGTGTGTGTGTTGATGGACCGATAAGAGATTTGTTACGAGCAGTTAGCTATGTACAGTGATTCATGCTAAAATTCTTTACAATTAACACTAACCAAAGTAAGTATTAAAACATAAAGGGTACAGGATATCTGGTATAACCAAAATGTTAAGCGCTCATATCTGTAGGAACACTTGTTACAAAAAAGAGCCCATTGGACTAATCATCAAGAATTAACAAAAGAAACAAGACCCGGTAAGTTCTGGAAAATACACGTGCCATCTAGTTGCAGGCAGTCAGGATTTTCATTTTTGAAATATGCGCAGTGGAAAAGAAGATGCTGGGTTGTGAAACTTTCAACTGCTCCGCAGATGCAATTTAAATTTTTCCGAAATTTTGTACGGAAAGCGTTTAGCTTAAGCCTGTAAAACAGAGATTCAAGTTTTCGGTTATTTTTTAAAAGTACGTTTGTGTTGGCCAGTTGATAGGTAATCTTTCCACTTTTAGTTGCATTGCTAGAAGAAAAAGTAGCTGACTGGGATTTGTCACAGCAGAGCAATTTGGAGTGAAGTAGATGTAGGCTACTTTAATAAGAACCAAGTTTTTGTAGGCTTCATAAACCTTTTCAATACACGTCTTTTTTAAGAGACCATATCCTTCGTATAAACACAGAGGAATGTTGATTTCTATGGATTCATCACTTTCGTGCTCCTTTTCTGGCAGCCCGGTCAGCCCACTCATTACCAGAAATCCTACGGTGAGACGGGGATCCAGCAAAAATCAACTGTTGTACCTCTTGATATAAGAATATGACAAGATGTTTTATTTCTAAAATCACCTCACCTCGATTTTTTACAGCAATAGATTCAAGGCCTTGTAGGACAGATTTAGAATCCACACAGAAAATTGTTTTGTAGATAGTAAGCGGAGTATCAACAAGAAAGTTAAACGCCATT
>CM065726.1:41966546-41969046 GCA_033310375.1 Conus canariensis | reverse complement strand
ACACACGTAAAATCCCATCAGCAACTTTCGGAAGAGTAGGCCAGTTTGGCCGTTGGTATGAACGACACGTTAGACATAGCATGCACCCTGCGTGAGAAATGGAACGAATGAAGGCAGTAAGGATACTGAATGAACGATATTGGACGACATTGACTGGATAACACGGGAAACGACTGAACGAAGCGCCAGCTGGCAGCTCTTCAGTCGGCACCACCCAGGTAGGCAGCCCGTTGTGTGGATTGTAAAGCGCTTAGAGCTTGGTCTCTAGCCGAGAATAGGCGCAATATAAGTATTCATTATCATTATCATTATTATTATTTCATGGAGAATTTCATTCGTATTGGACGGAAAGAAAAAGAAATTCTACTCCTGGATGAACAGAAGATCATGGTCTGGGATTCTCAACATCTGCCGGCATTCGTTCCTTCTCACAAGTGACCTGAATTAAAGAGAGGGAAGGGGGAAATTGAGGGGGCGGGTGCGGGACAAGGGTAATATCCCAGACGCCAAGTGTAGATGATCTCCCTTCGTAGTATGACAGGTTTCGTCAATGTTGTGTTCGCTTATGTGATTGTTTAATTCCTTCTTTATTTCTTTTTAAAGTCTAGGGTTGTCTACGAGCCCCCGTGGGCGTGCCGGAATCTCTTTCAGTGTAAAAAAATGTCCCTGCTGTCTGGGAATCGTTCGCTAGTCATTTCTGCAGCTCTCTTTGACTCTACATTTTTGTTTTTATCTTTGTTTGTTTTATTTTTTCGGCCACTGTTTTTCGGCTTAGGTTGCCCATTCACTCGATTTAGTTCTGGCATTTTTTCTTGTTACCCTTTTACGTCGTTGGACATACACAAACACAAATCATAAATAAAGAACTCACGAAATATCGTTCACGATAGATTAAAATAATATGAAAAACAGAATATAAACCCATGAATAAATAGTCGCATTTGTAAGAGAACACCGAACAGGTGGTAGGCACAAAGAGTTATGTGTCACCAGATCTTTAGAACAGAAAATGTTGCATAGATTGAGAACACAGGCAACGCTACGAACGTTCTTGGACAACGCTACAAACGTTCTTGGACAGGTTTGAGAATGTAGTAATCGACATGAACTGGGCACAGACAATGTTATAAGATCTTCTGCATACAGAGCACTGCACAGACGCTGGACACAGACATTAACACAAGATCTCGTTAATAGCTTAAGAAAACACTGTGCAGCTATTTGATTCAGGCCTTACTGCAAGATCTCATAAATAGTTGTATGAGAGCACTAAACAGATGTTGGACAAAGAGATGATTGTGCTACAAAGTTTCTAGAAAAGAGAATACTACATAGATAGGGAGCACAGGCAACGCTACAAACTTTCCTAGTCAGCATTCAGAGACCAGTAGCTGACAGACATTGGACACAAACAATACAACACGTTCTGCGAATACAGCGCTACATAGTCACCAAACACAGATAGTGCCACGAAGTCCAATGAACAACCAACTATAAGAGAACGTTGCACAGATGCTGGATTCAGACAATGCCACAAGATAGTGTTCACAGCTCCGACGAGGACATTTTACTGACACAGACAAAGATGCAATGCAAGATTACCAGTTGCAAAAGAGTTCAACATGGTACCAGACACAAACGATGCGACATGAGCTCCGGAACATAGAGTAAGGCACCGATGTTCGACTAGATTAATGCTACAAGATGTGGTTAGTAGCTGTCGAGGAACACTACACTGATACTGGACACGGACAATACTACTGGGCCTCCTCAGTACATGCAAGGGAACAGTGCAAAACACGGGAAACAGACAGTGCGTAAAAACAAAGACTAAAGACGAAAAGAAACAAGGAATAGATGACTAAGAAAGAAGGAATGCAAAAAAAAAAAAAAAAAAAAAAAAAAAAAATGAAGAGAAAGAAATAAAAGAGATGGACGAACAGACACACGGGTGCTAGGACAGACAGGAACAAGTAGGGAAGAAAGAACGGGTAGGAAAAAAATGCAGGGAGGTAGGGGAGAGGATCGGGTGAGGTGGGGGACAGACAGAAACTAAAGAACAACAAGATGCAAAGCATATAAACGTACTCCCAGTTTATCTTGAATACGCGTGAGATATTCCATAAAGAGGAAAAAGCGTTTTGGGCCGTTATAGCCGTTACTAACGGTTATTCTGGTAAACATCGGGCATCATCCGTGACCCATAATGAGCATACCTACAAATTTTCAGAAAGATCGGCTAAGTACTTTCCGAGATATTCCATAAAGAAGAAAAACCGTTATGGGCCGTTATAGCCGTTAGTAACGGCTATAACGGTAAAAATAAAACACCGGGCATCATCCATGACCCATAATGAGCAGGCCTACAAATTTTCAGAAAGATCGGCCAAGCACTTTCTGAGATATTCCTTAAAGAAGAAAAACCGTTATGGGCCGTTATAGCCGCTAGTAACGGCTATAACAGTATAACAAAACATTGGGCATCATCCGTGACCCATAA
>CM065726.1:41931546-41961546 GCA_033310375.1 Conus canariensis | reverse complement strand
ACAAGTTGGGTATTTTTTGCTCCCATAAGAAAACCTAACACAGAGTAACTTTTATTCAAGACTGGCACAGCCTTTTAAACTTGAATAAAGTCAGACAAATACATAGACGAACAATCTAATAGTGGGGGGAAAAACAAACGCAGGCCAACAACTGAACTATCTTCATAGTAATGACTTGGCAAACATTTGGACTTAAGGAGGGGGGAGGGGGGGGGGGGCGGAATTTGAAGATGGAGAAACTGGGAACATGAAATTAAGAAAATATGTTACAGATATGAAAACTCTTCACTAGCTGCATAAGGGAACCATCGCAATCCCTTTTGAAGGCAGATATATTTGTATTGCCTGCAGAGAACTATAAAATAGGCATTCTGGCTCACCCACCTCCGCCAGCTCCAACCGGCTGAAGCCGGTTTCGCTGTTGCTCCGCCGGCTTACCCAGAGTGCCTATTTTATAGTTCTCTAATAGTAAACACTTTACAAACATACATAATGTGTAGGATTATCTGTTTTTAACACTAATTTAGAAAACTTTTGAGACTTAAGTTTTTGCTTAATCCTTCGTTTTTCTTGATCGTTTTCAATAACATCATTTTCACGCATACATTCATCAAACATCAAACATACATAATGTGTAGGATTATCTGTTTTATAGTTCTCTGTCACTGGACCGTTAAGAAGTAAACAAACAAAACAATGGGGACTTGGTTAACCATGCCTTTATTCTTAGGAGGGCTATTTGTCAACCAAGTTGGGATTTCATTCTATTGTGAGGAATGACTGGCTATTGAAAGCTATCTGAATAGGGAGTGTCTGAAAGGGGTGGGATGTGTGTTCACACAAGCGTAGAATCGTGGCACGTTGTTGAAGATTATTCTAAGCAGCCACCAAGTGCACTTATTAAAAGCTTGATTCAACAAACAAGACAATTGTATAAAGTACACCCGGCGGCCGCCTGAATAGGCAGCCTGTTGAATAGGACGTGACAAAGCGACGGTCCACCTAGACCGCGGCCGTTAAAGCGTGGCTTTCTGCTATAGGCTGTGACGTGTGCCTGTTTAATATTCATTTCACGCGCTCTAGCTAGAGCGCGGCCGTTCCCTGCTGTGGCTCTTGAGAAGATCGTGTTTCAAGCTGCATTGGTAGTTGAATGAGAGTGGACCAATACTGCCTTATCTCCTCACTATATGAAAACATTGCTTTTAGTTCTTTTCTCATGGAGTAGACTTCAATGAAATAGCAATTCTTGATGAACGGTTTGTGATTCAAGAAGTTCTATCTCTAATTCAGAAGAGATACTGTCTTGCGACATAACACAACACTTTCTAACTGAAAACACGACTGCACTGCACACCCGCAAATGACAAGACAGCTAGGTTTAGTTGCTAACAACACAAGTGCTGGGCGGAAATGTCGTCACTGTTACTAATCAGCTGATTCTATCTAGTCTTGTGATTGGGGGAAGGTAAGAAACATGTTTTGATATGTTTAGAAATTTAGCCGCCTAAATTTATACAATGACGTCTAACGCCTGTACTGAACGACGCCGTCTAAATTTATACAATGCCGCGTGGCGGCCTGACGCCCTTATGTGTAACTTGACACGAACTAGCAAACAGTGCGGCGCTTCGACTCGGCTATTGTGCAGTTGAGTAAGCCGGGGTCAGACATGTCTGACCTAGATAGTACATAAAGGCAGAAGGGAGTTGTCTCCCCGGAAAAGAATGTAACAATTAATTGTGAAAAAAAATCGTCATTAAGTCGTTCTAGGTTCTTATTCAAGTCGGCATCACGTTCTTATTCAAGTTCTTATTTAAGTTCTTAACAAGTTTTTATTCAAGTTCTTAACAAGTCAACATCAAGTTTTTAACAAGTCATCATCAAGTTCTTAACAAGTTCTTATTCAAGTACTTATTCAAGTACTTATTCAAGTTCTTAACAAGTCGTCATCAAGTCGTCATTAAGTCGTCATTAAGTTCTTATCAAGTCGTCATCAAGTTCTTATCAAGTTCTTATTTAAGTTTTATCAAGTCGTCATCAAGTCGTTATCAAGTTCTTATTCAAGTCACTTATAATTATTTATTAAGTTCTTAACATATTATTGCATATCAAATGGATCAAAATGAGATTTTGTTGTTGGCAGTTCTGGCATGCTTTTTTGTTCGGCTTCTGTATTTAGTGGCTGAGATTTTTTGGACTGCTTTGGTTTTTGCTGGCGTTGTTTATATATTTTATAACCGTAATAACCACCCCCAGCAGCAATGACGCCAAAAATGGCGACTGTTTTAAATTCAATATTCCATGACGACTTTGGTGTTGTAGGTCTTGAATCAACTTGTGTATTTACAGCTGGCATTGAAACAACTGTTGGCGTTGGCGATGTTATGTTTTCATTATGAGTTATATTCTGTGCTTGGAACATTAATTTTTTTTGTTTGTTCCACTCTGCTAATTTTTTTCCTGCTGCAACACGCCCAGGATGAGGAGGCTTTTTACTGGTCACTTTCTCCACCTGATTCAATGTTTTCTGATTCTGCTGATTTTCTGGCTCGGTCATTTTGAAGGGAAACAAAATCTATATGATTAAAAGTAATTAATCCCATGATTAATGGCGATAACAATGTTCCAAATCTGTAATATAGATCACATCCTAGAGACTCTAATGACTTTGTTAAAACTGGATCCTGCGTTAAATCATACATAAAATCTTGTTCAGAATCAATGGGAGCAAATCTACTAACTAGTTTAGTGTACAAACTAAGAACCGTTTGCCCAACACTTTTTACCATTCTTGACCCCAGTTGCGCTTCATACCTGTTGTGATACTTTACAATGTCTTGTGGCGACATTTGTTGAATCTGTTCTATGCTGAATTCATTTCCAAGGTACTGTTTTGTTTTTCCACATGCTGCTAAAGAATACAGCCTTTCCTTTTGACGCATAATAGCTTGGTCATCAACTTGATCATTTGTAAGTTCAGGAAGTAAATCATCGCAGTTCATGTTTTATTAATAAATAAATATTATTTTATTTTTTAAAAATGAGCGCCGAAAAAACTATTACTAACCTTGTATACCATTCTGCTGTTATTGGAGGCCTAAGTGTAGGATACACAATGCTTGGTAAAAGCCTGTTAAAAATAAAACCAGCAGATCTTGGCAAACTAGACTTTGAAGACTCAGCAAAACTGATTGCTGTTATTACAGCTTCATTTGCTACGAAAGATTTTTTAGTTAAGCAAGGAATAATTCCAGACAGTATCAATATGTAAAATTAAAAAAATACATTTATAAAAATGGCTTCACTCGTAATGATGATTGGTGGCGCTGTGGTTAATGCGCTTGCTTTTAGCGGAAGTAATTACGCATTTAGTAAACTACGGGATGACGGCGAGAGAAAAAGACATAACAAAGCTATGGAGCAACTAGCCGCAGCACAAGCTGCGTATGAAAAGCAGAGAATTGAGCAGTTAGATTTTATTAACGATGAACTGAAAAAACAGGGACATGCAGCTTACACATTTAAAGATGTTGATCAAGCAATAAAAGAATATTATCTTGTAACAGGCAAGCCAATCGAGACATTGCCTCCACCAAAATTCAGCGATTTTTATCAACCATCAGAAAAACAAAAGATGCAAGAAATATTGTTTATTGCCTTTGGTATGACCGTTGTGTATTTTGTTGCGCATAATATTGGCTGAATAAAAATGAACAAAATCTATTATTCGCCAAAAGGATATTGGAAGGGAATAACAGCAATTAAAAAGCTAAGCCAAGCAGCTGGAGTCAGTGAACAAACAGCAAAGGAATGGTTATCTAAACAAGCGATTTGGCAAATTTATTTACCAGCGCCTAAACGAATACAAAGACCCCCACCTTTGTCAACAACAATACCGAACGGACCACCCATACAAATGGATCTTCTTATATTTACCCCATGATACGATTAGACGAAAAAGATTTAAGTACGCACTTACAGTCATTGACATAGCTTCAAGATACAAAGATGCTGAACCATTAACACAAAAGAGTGCTTCTGCTGTTGCTGTCGCTTTACAACTGATATATCAACGAGGACCCTTAACTTATCCTCGCATGATTCAAGTCGATGATGGAAAAGAATTTAAAGGTCAAGTGAATCAATTATTGTTAAAACATAGAGTTACCATTAAAAGAGGCATTCCGGGTGTTCACAGATCACAGGGTTTGGTTGAAAACTTTAACAAACAGTTATCTGAAAGGCTTTTTTCCTACCAGTATCACAGAGAGCTGGTTGACAATTCTCGCAACACAGAATGGGTAAAAAGACTGCCCTCAGTTCTACGTGCAATGAATAATGAAGAATTTAAAGGTCTAAAACCAGTACAAGCAATCAAAAAACAAAAAATAAATGTTGTTGAAGGAGAGTCTTCATCAAGCAAACTATTACCATTTGGTTTGAAAGTAAGGTACCTTTATTTACCGGGAGAAGCAGAAGGGGACACCCGCATCAGGGCAACAGATCCAGTTTGGAGTGTTGATCCATATGAGATAAAAAAAATTGTGAAAATGAATCCGCCCGTGTATTATTTACGAGAAACTGACACAACAAAACGACCAGCCCCTCAAAGATCTTTTGTGAAAGAAGAACTGCAAATAATCCCGCCAGACACAGTTCCGCTTAATTAATTTACGTAAATATATTTGAGTTTAAAATGGAAGCTCAAAAAGAAGAAATCTTACATGAAACTAAAATGATGATAAAAAAAGAGACCTTAAAATTAATACAAGAATCATATGATACGTGTTCAGCTATTAAGGAAACAATTATGTGGATTTATCGGCACACGGCAATGCATCCTGATCGCCTACGATCCCAAATTTTGATTATCAGAATAACGGATAAAGAATATCTTGAAAAAATAAAAAAAATTCGTGCACATCAAGCAAACATGAGAAAAATTTTGTCTGAATTGGATATTGATATGATTGAGCTTCTAGATAAATTTGAGGAAAAATATAAACCCGCGGATGAAGAAGGTATGTAATTATGCTGTTTTCCAATGCCCGATTGCATATGAAAACTCTGGATTAACAAACACACGTTTTGTGTTTGTTCTATCTAATGACTTCTTTGTTACAACAGTTGTGTTGATCTCATGTAGATTAGATCGTAGTTTTACGTTGTCATGATGAAAAGTCTTATTGTCAAACAATGCTTTTTTATAGTTGTCATGGGATATGCTTGATTGCACAACACTACGAGATATTCCCTTTGCTTTTTTAACAACTTTTTTTTGGCTTGAAAGACTGTACATTTTCGACCTCAAACCAACAAACTCCTTGATCACACCTCCAGATAATTCATCCTTCATCTTACCTAAAACCTTCTTGTTAACAGTTGAATGCAAAGGCGAATCTTTAGGATAATCAGATGTGTCGTACCATCCCGCATGCCCTTTTGCTACTTCTATTTCCATGTCTTTATAGATATCTTCAGTAGGGATGTCGATTACAAATGAATCTGTATCTGTGTACAGAACTCTGGACTCTGGATACAAGGGTTTAAAGTAGTCGTAAAGAAATTCTAACATCAAAAGCTTCGACAGCTCTAAAACAGTAAACCCAATAAAAACGGGCTTGTCCAATTTGACTTTCTTTTTTTTCATCATTATGCCAAAAAGCTGATCATGAAATCTTCTGAAGTCCTGATAATTAGGTTTTGAAGTCAACTTAATTGCAACGTTTTCTCTGGTGACCAATCTAACATCTTTACGCTTGTGCAGATTTTCCATAGTCTTTCCAAAACAGCTGTTGTTCATCAACTTGAAAAAGTCTTTTTCTGAAGCATCTGCGGATTTAGTTCTGAGATCAGTGTTCTTCATGATGTATGGTTTCATGAACTGTTCTTGATCAAAAGCAATTATACGATGAACAGCTGTTAACTTTAAACCATGTCTTAAATAAAATTGAAGAAGTCTGTAATGACAGACATAATTTTTTTTGTCACGAAGATTAGGCACAAGTTTAGGCGGTTCTGTCATTGCCATCTTTAGACTTTCTGCCGCTAATGGATAGTCATTATGGTAATCATGAAGTTCATGAGGATATTCTAAATCAACTTCTAGAATGAGACCTCTTTTACGATCAGCTTCTAGAGTAGGTAGCCATTTTAAAAACTTTTGAATGTCTTTTACACCTCCTGTGTACATTTTAAAGTTACGTAATGGAAGTGATTGCGCCATTGCCCATCCATACAGATTGTTTGCATCTAAATACATGAGATAGTTAGACCTTTTACTTGGATCATAGTTGTCCAAGTATTTGTTGTTTGCTTTACAGTAATGGTGCGACGCCATACTGATTCCCCCACGCAATCCGTTTTCAATCATCTGAAGCATTGGCAGGTCAGACAATAAATCAATTTGTACTCCAGTAAATTTTAAGAAAGCGTCCCAGCTCATCCCAGGCGCAGAAATGTAATGCGCAGGATCCAGGCTGTAATGTTTCATGCAGGTCTTCCTATAATTTTCAAAGACGTCCGCCAACAAACAGGTATCCGCCATTAAATAGGAATCATGATAGTCTCCCATCGTTTTACACTCTAACTTCTGCCACGCATCTTGAGCATGCTGGTAATCAGAATCACTGATGTCCTTTCCTCTAAGACTAGAAAAGAACGCGCCTTTAGGCGGAAGTGTATCTTCGTCAAACCTTTGCCAACTGTTCATGTACTCATAAGGGTAAACGCCCTTTCTAACAAGAGTTGGGTCAAAATATTCTTCTGTTATTGGGCAGGACTTTAAGGATCCTGCCAGTGACTCTAAACTCCCCATCAGGTGTTGCATAGAGTCATAAAAAGATAAATTATTTAAAGTGAAACACATGTACTTTTCTGATGACTGCGCAATGCATGACACCCTAAAGGCGCTAGTTACTGCTTGCAATATAAGATGAGAGTCGTAACCTCGCAAGTTGTGAAAGAATATAGGCAGCTTCCATGTCTTTGGTTCAAACTTTAGTTGAAGATTGCATTTGTTATGTGCTGCTCCTCTAAACTTTCCACTAATGTGATCATGGTCTCTTACTGTTGGATTCTCTGCGGTGGCAACCAAGGCCGCCCCACAAATCCAACAGTGAGTGGCTGAGTCATACTGTTGTTGGTCTTCAGGCGTCATTATGATTTCAGATAAGTTTAGATTATTAGAACAGGCATTACGCACTTGCTGCATGCGTTTTAAGAAGTATTTTGCAGCATTTGGTCCTCTGTATAATTCTGGCTTTGAATGGACTCCATCCGACCTAACAATGATGAAGGCAAATGAGCAAATCTGATGATTACTCATTAAGACTGTTTTAGGAAGTTTCTGTGGGGTTGGTCCTTCATAAGGAACAATGAGTGATTCGAAGTCTGCGTAAACAACATATGGACTAGTTTGCAACCGTTTCCAGTTCTTAAAACTAACTTTACTGCCTTCTCCGGGCGTAATTAGTTCTGTATTGCAGTCAACTGGACTGAGACAATGTTTTACATGTTCGCTCGCAGCTTGAACGGACGGAATTCTTGTTAAACATTTTCTACAAAATTCTTGTTTGCTATGTTGTTTTGTAGTATGCACTAGTAATCTACTCATTGTGCGTATTAGAGTGTAGTGCAACCCATTAAGGCTTTGCATTAGGAGTAAGTCTACATGAGTTTTGGTTGGTTCGCCTATTGTTGGACTGTTCTTTGACACTCTAATTGGCAGAAGGTTGGTTTCTTCAGACCATGTGTAGACATTAACAGTTATTGGTGGATTTTGTTTTTCAAACTGATCAATTTTGTCTACAGCCATAGGAAATTCAAGGCCGTTAAAGTTAAGATCATTGGCCCACTGTAAATAGTTAGATACTCTCTCTGCATTTTTGGCAACGTGATGCAGCCTAGCAAGAACGCACCACATAAAACATTTGTCGTCTGAATTTTTTATGTTCAAAACTGCTTTCTTTGCAACTAATGTTGGAGGCAGTGGAATGTAAGACTTGCCTACAATTGGCTCATACTTAGCTTGTCTTAATCTGATGTCTAGGACTTCACCCTCTGACCAACCAGAGCCTCTCATTTTAGCTGCTTCAGAGGCTTCATTAAACTGTGTAAGAAGTTGATCTGCCCAACCGGGTGTTAAGTCATTATAAGAAAGAATAGTCTGCTGTTTAGTTGAGACCCAGACTTCTAGATTTTCTTCGTTTATTGTTATATAGTCGATTAAAACAACTAACCTTACTTTAACTGGAGGGTTTATTGTTAGTTTACTTGGAACTTGAGAAATAGCGTGTACAACGCTTGCCTGCACGTTTGTTGGATCAATAACTTCTAAAACGACCTCATTTAAAGCTTTTGACAAACGCTCTTCCTCGAGCATTGCTTCAAGCAATTCATCTGAACCTTCATATATCTTATCCATGTTGAGCTTCTTTTCTAACTCAAAATATTTATTTAAATCAAAAAAAAAATACTTAATCAGAATCAATATCAACGGTCTTTTTGTGCTTGGACTCGTAAACTAAAGTATGAACGCCCTTTGGGGTTGTTAATGTGAGCTGTTTAGAACAGAGTTTAATGTCTCGTTTACTTTTTTTTAAACATTCCTTTTTTATCTGGTCGGTGTCTGGTTGTTGAGAAAAAGTTGCCCTTGCCTTTCTTTGAAGATCAAACTTTTGTCTTTTGTAGTCCTCAAAATCAGCCTGTAGGCGACTAAATTCTTCATCCGTGATGTTTGAGTCAGCAAGTGCTTTATTTATTGTCAGTTTGAAGGAACTAAGTTTAGCTGTTATTAGTTGAACCATAGCTGTGTGCTTTTGGAGTTTAGCTTTTATTTTTTTGCTGACAGCACTTACAGCCAATGAACACAGGCCAAGAGTTAAAGACAAACCACCTAGAGGTATAGCTGCCGGCGCACCTACGCCTGTTGCTAAGAGACCTACACTTGTTCCTGCTGATAGAGCACTAGCGGTCGATGCTCCAGTATTAACATATGTAACAGCATTAAAGACAGCAGAATACCTTCGTTTGGTTTTACTGTATTTTGAAAGGTCCTGCTCTAGTTGGGTTTGCATTTGTGTTATGTTTGTTAATCTGAAAGTTTTTATGTCTACAGCAGCAGCTATCTCTTCTTTGGGCACTTTTGGATAAGTCGTAACAGACATGCTTTTTTAAAATAAAAATAATTTAGTATTGGATATCTTTCAATCTGTTATCTTGAATATTCAGCTGCGCATCATATATTAAAAACAAATGTACATTAAGTGGTTTATCACTCTCTTTTTCTTTATCAATTTGAATGTTTATTACGTCTTTAACTGTTCTCCCACTCCCATGCAACTGATTATCTTCTGTTGACCTTAGGTCAATCCATAAACCGTATTTCGTTGTTAAATATTCATCAAGTCTAACACTGTGAAGGTGTAGATCTTTAGACACAAGGTCTACTGTTGGATTTCTACACCTCCCGCCTCCAAACAATTTTCTTATTTCATCAAAATGATGATAAGGTTTAAGCCCGCTACCGTAGACTTGGTTAGGACTACCCTCAATTGAACATTGTACTTTCGTTATTTTAGGATTAATAAATTTTTCACTTTGTCTTTTGAATGGTTCTTCATCTTCACACAGCAATAAAATACCTTTAAGGGATCTTGCTGCAGCACTAAAACTAAAGTTCCATATTGTGTCTGCCCTGCTTTTAGGATATTTAGTATGATGAATCACTCTTTCGTAATATATTGCTAATTTTGACTGATATTGTTGCTCAATCAGCCTTGCTAAGTTAGGGTTGCTAACAATGTCAAACTCTAACGAGATGTCGAAAATGCTGTACTTGGAATCAGTGTCTGTCGATCTAATGACACGTTTGTATTCATTAAAAGTTAGTTCATATGACAATCTGTCTTTTAATGCTCCTTGAAAGTATGGCGCATGCGCTTTTAACAACTCAAAATCCAAGGGTATAGAAAAGCGATTTCCAAACGCATAACTTACAGCTTCATACTTGTTACCGTCTTTAGCATCTTCGGCGTCTATTCTGTGTTTTAGTGCTTCGTTATTTTCGATTCCTTGAAACGCAAGATCGGCCCTTTCATTATCGGTTAGCCATAGATCAGAATAGATTAGAAATATGTCTGCATTGTGTAAAGAAAATATTTCTTGCCCCTCAAGTTTTATAGAAATTTTCTTAACGATTGCCCGTCCCAGATTCTGTACAACTGTCCTGCTTGTGTCTGTTGCTGAATCAAGTTCTATTTTGAAAGTAAGCCGTGCAGATCCCGGCACAATCACTTCATCTGCTCCTAGGTCTGGAAATTTAACAGTAAGAATTTGATCTGAATCAATAGTAGATGGATTATTTGGAACAATAATATTCTGTTTATTTCCCTTCACGCCAAAGGGCTCTTTCAGTCTTCTATGCGGGTCAAGAATTGAGCCATATGCTTGTGACATTTTTTTTTATAAAACAAAATAAAAAGTTAATTATTTTTAAAACATGGCAGGCATTGAAGATTATGATGTTTTTGATCCTGGAGACGACATGAGTGAAATGACACCTTTGACACATCCATTGCGCTCATTGCGACATGAATTAACAGAAAGTAAGGTCAGATCATTGTACCAAAGTTTAGGCCAAGAACCTCCCGAATTTATAGACCCTAATGATTTTGAAACAAAAGATGGCCATTTGCTTTTTAAAAACGAGCAAGGACAACTTGTTCAGCTTACAACTAAACCAGACTCATCAAAGTTTTTAAAAAAGAGTACAATTAGACAAAGGCTCAGTGTGAGCGAACAAAATCGCCTTGGCATTACTAAACCAAAATTAGATAGGGAAGCAGTTGCTAAACTTCAAAACACACTACAAGAACTCCCAACAGATAACCAAATACAAAACATACCCCTTAAAGATTTAAGCCCAACAGCAGACAAAATAATACAAGCAGAAACCAGTTTTTCAGAAGAAACAGCATTAAAAACTATGCACGATCCGCCGCTACCTATGAGAGAAATAACGGCCCTTGATCATGCTTTAAGAAGCATCAGAGGCGAATTAACAAACAATTTAGCAAAACTGGGTGAACTAGATGAGCATATAAAAAGAGAAAAAGAAAAACTAGTTGAGGCTGATGACCACAACTTAGGACCTGGTGTTAAAGAAAGAATAACACAAAGACTAAAAGATCTTGAACAAGAGAGATCAGCAAGACTAGAAGTGTTGTCTACTAACCGAGAACAATTACGAACTCAAGTGAGCAGAATAAGAGAAACTATCCAAAGAATTTTATATGAAGACACAACGTTAGCAGAACGAATAAGAACACTGTTTAGAGAGCAAGGTGTCACATTAGCAAGTGTTATAACAGCCTTAGGATTTGCAATAAGTACACTGGTGTTGGCTATTACAGGCGGCGGTGGGCAAGGGTTAGTGCCTCCGCCACCATCACCACCATCAGATAAATCATGGGTAAAAAAACAACTTGATCATCTTGCAAGTTTATTAAAAAAATTAGCCAGTAAGGCAATAGATTCTTTGCCTGGTATAATAGGAGGGATCGTTAGCTGGCTTTTGTCTGCCGCAAGTAAAGTAGTTGGCTTTATGGCTGAGCACTTATGGACATTAGTTGTCTTAATAGTTGGGTTACTTTATAGTAAGATAAAGACCAAGTAATCCTAGGGCAGTTAATCCAATAACAAGTGCTGTCTTTTCATATTCATGGGGGTCGCTTTTATTCACCATGGGGATTGGTTGGGGGTGGGGTTTTGGGGTGATTGGTGGGACTTCTTTTTTTATTGCTATTGCTGGCTTAGAATTTATGTCGTTTTTCCCGACCTTCTCTTCTTTACCAGCCACAAGGATTTCATTATTATAGTTTATTATTGTTCCTATCTGGAGTCTGAGGTCAGAAGGCAGCATGTATAAACCAGTGCCGACAGCAAAGTCTACTTTCGATCTTGCGTATTGCAAAACATTTTGGTACCTTTTAATACTTGAAGGCAAATCAATTGCAGAATTAATAGAATCCTCTAAATTTGCTAAATACTGTTTTTGGGCGTCAAAGCCAGTAGAAGGATCAATTATGTTTGATCTCGTTTGTGCTTGCGAACCTAGCAAACACCAAACATAAGTACGAATGGAGTCGTTTATTCGTTCTATTCCCGCTCTAGTTAGACCATTAGAAGTATCCAAAATAAATGTTGTCCATGCTGTTTTATGCTCTTGCTCTATGGACCCGAGGTGAACAGTTGTGCCTGAAGAGAAAGATGTGTAAGGAGGATTGTAATCATAGTTATACTTTCTGTGCACGCCCCAAAAATAAAGGGTGCCTAAACCATGATTAAGATCCAACTTTTGTCTAAAGTCTGTCTTTGGGTCAATATCAAATTCGTTACAGATCCTTTCAAAAGCCTTGTAATCTATTCTGTTGCTGAATGGATTAAACGTTTTGTCATTTGGTAATGGCGCTTGCAGTTCAGATAAAATACGTCTGAAGGTGTAATAAAAATGAAATCTATACACTGACCTCACCAAAGGATCAGGATGATTTAAATGATCGGCATACGACACTCCACCCCAGTTGATGCACAAAACACAGCAAAGTTTAACTGGTTCTGATAAAACTGCATCGGATGACTGAACCACACTTTCGGGATGTAGTCGTTTTTGATAGGAGGGTTAAGATAACGATCCAATGGAGTACTAACCTTTACTTGAAAGGCGTCAGACTGAGTCACAGAAATGTCAAGGGTGTCAGTTGTTATATTTTTAAGATTGTAGTGCGGCCCGACAGAATATTTTGCATTAGTATATTTGAATGCACTCATTTTTAAATTTGTTTTAAAAATGTTTGTAACAATAACAACTCAAGACAGTCCTTCGTTTTTAGAATATGCTATTGATAATAACTGCGGAACCCAAAGGGTCGCACTCCATGAAATTTTTTACAAAGTCGTATGGTTTAATATAACTGAATCCAAGGAGAATAATAAGATTAAAAAATTTGATAATAGAGGAAACTTAGTTAGCCAGTTAACCATACCTGATGGTTATTACGGGTTTTGCTCGCTAAAAGAAGCAATGAGTAACTTCGACATTACTCTCAAACTTAACAATGCAAATTTGAAAATAATGTTGACATTCAAACCTGAAGAAGAAGTAGACCATTACCTTTTTGATGTAGAGCTAGCTAAAATGTTAGGCTTTGCAACTGACAATCATGGTTTTAGAGTTACATCAGACGAAACTACTTATGAGGGAGAATATCCGCTCGATCTTGCATTACATTCATTACTCTATGTTCATTTGGACGAGCTGAGCACTGATGAAAACTTATATGATGGAAGGCCCTCAACTGTTTTAAGAGCTCTTCCATCAGGGAAAGCTGCATATTGCGATTATGAAATTATACAATTCCCTAATTTACAGTTTAAAAAATTAGCTTGTGGGAGGGTCAGATCATTTAATATAAAGATCACAGATAAAACAGGGAAAGTCGTGAAATGTGATAACCTGCACATTGTTTTAGAAATAAAATAATAAGGTGTACTAAAAAATAATGTCTCGTGGGCCAGAAGAATCAGGAGTTACATTAGCGCCTGAGAGGTGTGTAACTTTAGAATTAAAAGACCTTGCAGACGTTGAGGACTTTGAACAAAACGGTGAGATAGGCACTTTGTATGGTTTTGAGTACACTAAAGATGGTTATTATAAGCGCAAAGAGGTTGACGACAACAAAAGGTTTCCTAAACTAGAACAACTACGCAATCTAGAAGCAAATAATACAGGTCAGTATGAATATAAAATAGTTCGAAAAACTGACAACAAATGGCACTTAGAACCATATTTAGAATGGGACATAAAATTTGAATTCTTAAGCCCATTTACATTTTTTGACCGTCAAAAAAGTTTCAGAAAAGCATTGAACTCTGGCCCTTTACATGTAAGTCTTATGCCAGAGGACAACAGTCGGAAAGCGATCGAAATAAAGCCGTTTGGGGACAAACAGTACATCCTCCACAGAAGAGAATCGGTTTTAAAGAAAGCTTCTACAAAATTACAGTTCATTCCACGCACAAAATTAGGAGACACGTTCACAATGATATTTAAAATTTCTGTCTTAAAAGATGAGGCGAGAAATGGAGCTGTGGGTGTCAGTGACAACCTTATGGAAGGAATTCTTATTAGCTGGCAAAACTTAGACGTTGACAAACTTAAAGTTACTGTCGTCGTTCTTTACAATGGCGAGGATATTAAGGTCATAACAACAAGCAACAAAATTGATATTAGTTTAAATAGAAACGATCTTACAGAACTGAACTGGATTAATCTTACACATTTGGGCCTTATAGGGTTTTATTATACTGAACAAGTTTTGACAGAGAGTATGATAAAAACAATAACTGGATTAGATTAAATTCTGTTTTAAAACTATGGAGCAGACGACTTTGGTGTCAATGCCGATGTTAAACTTTATGACAAAAACCCCTCATTGTTCATTGATTTGTGGACAGACTGGTTGTGGAAAAACAATATTTGTCCTCGACCTATTACAAACAGTTTATCGTTATAATTTTGATCATATAGTAATTTTCTGCCCAACACTTAAATGGAACAAAGCATATCACGACAGAAGGTTTATATGGACAGATGATGACATATATTTAGTTGATCCTAGCAATAAACTGAGTGAGTGTTTAGAACATTTCTTTAGACAGTTTGAAGGAACTCAGACACTATTTATTATAGATGATTGTTCAGCAGAAAAGGATATAGTCAAAAAAAGAAACGCTTTGTCAAAACTGGCTTTCAGTGGAAGACATGCTGGGATAAGTGTGTGGATTTTATGTCAAAAATATAACTCAGTTTTAAAAGACTTTAGAGAGCAATTAAAGACAGTGGTTTTATTCCACATGAAAGACAGAGACGCATTTGATGAATGTATGCGTGAAAATGATGTTATTGAAGACGATCAAGAAAAACGAAGGATTAAGCAAAAACTTAAGTCTCAAAAGTTTTCTAAATTAGTGTTAAAAACAGATAATCCTACACATTATGTATGTTTGTAAAGTGTTTACTATTAGAGAACTATAAAATAGGCATTCTGGGTAAGCCGGCGGAGCAACAGCGAAACCGGCTTCAGCCGGTTGGAGCTGGCGGAGGTGGGTGAGCCAGAATGCCTATTTTATAGTTCTCTCCTGCTCCGGGGCCTTTCGTCCGCTGGGTCGGACTCATCAGGGAGACACGGCTGGTTGTGTCTGCGCTCCTGGCGTCAAATAGAGACACACCACAGTCCATATGTATTATGGACTGTGGTGTGTCTCTATTTGACGCCAGGAGCGCAGACACAACCAGCCGTGTCTCCCTGATGAGTCCGACCCAGCGGACGAAAGGCCTCGGAGCAGGCAATACAAATATATCTGCCTTCAAAAGGGATTGCGATGGTTCCCTTATGCAGCTAGTGAAGAGTTTTCATATCTGTAACATATTTTCTTAATTTCATGTTCCCAGTTTCTCCATCTTCAAATTCCGCCCCCCCCCCTCCCCCCTCCTTAAGTCCAAATGCTTGCCAAGTCATTACTATGAAGATAGTTCAGTTGTTGGCCTGCGTTTGTTTTTCCCCCACTATTAGATTGTTCGTCTATGTATTTGTCTGACTTTATTCAAGTTTAAAAGGCTGTGCCAGTCTTGAATAAAAGTTACTCTGTGTTAGGTTTTCTTATGGGAGCAAAAAATACCCAACTTGTTTACTGTTTGTAGATTTTAATACTTCATTTTTCAAAAATATTTTTTAACAAATATATATATATATATATATATATATATATATATATATATACATACACATTTATGTATTTAGATATATATAGATATATATATATATAAGAAAATATGTTTATACATTTAATTATATGTTTGTATATATATATATATATGTATATATATACATATATATACATATATATATGGTGTATGTTATATATATATATATATATATATATATACATACACAGACACACACAGACACACACACACACACACACATACACACGCGCGCGCGCGCGCGCGCGCGCACACACACAGACACACAAACACACACACACACAAACACACACACACACACACACACACACACACACACACACACACACGGCGTGCACCCCCCACCCCTACCCCCGCACCGCCCTCCCTCAACTCGTATGCATACACAGACACGTACAACGCGCACAGGGTAAATAAACCATCCCAAAGATGTTCGTACAACACAAATTTGATCTTCCTGGAATACCACCTCTCCTCAAAAGAAAAAAAAAAAGTAAATAATTTCCGAAGCAATATCAGCCTCGTATTGTCTGGTTCTTGTTTGTTTTTTAAACGGGGTGGGAGGTAAGGGGAGGTGCGAAGGGAGGGGTGGGGGGGGGGGATGGGCGGAGGTTTTCTGACTTCTGTTGAGGCTTTTTAGTTTTGTTGTTGTTGTTTTTTTCTGTTGTGTTCTCCTGTGTCATCTCTTGTCTTCACCTGCTTGTTTTTCTTCCAGTTTTTAGGCTGTTTTGATTTCCGTGTGGTCTTGATAATTGGGCGCTTTTTCTTTTGTTGCACTTGTTAGTTCGGTTTTTCTTTTTTTCTTTTTTCTTTTTTTTTTTTTTTTTTTTGGCGCTCGTGGAATGATAAATATTTGTTCGGAGCTACTGTTGCTGGCTTTTTTGCTTGTTTGTTTGTTTGTTTACTGTCTTGCTCGGGGCTCCTGGTTTTTTTATTTTATTTTTTTTTAAATTTAGTTGTGTCTGTGATGATCAGTGAGACGGAAATGTCAGATGTCTGTGACATGTGTGTACTTTCATACATGTCAAGTTTGCCTTGGTCCGCCTCCCAGCCCCATCTTATTTTTCTTCGGGCCACAGCGCTGGGTGTGTACGTCTGGAGAGGCGGGGGGAGTGGGGATTGGGAGGAGGGGGGTGGAGGGGGAGTTGGGAGGAGGAGGTGGGGGGGGGGGGGGGGGCGAAGGAGCCTGACAAGAGTTGTGGTTTTGACGTCGTTGTATCGAGGTGGGTTCGTTTTTATCCCCGGCTTTCCCTATGGTTTCCCCTTTTACCAGAATCAAAGAGAAACAGATCTGGCCGTTTTTCCGGTTATTGTTGTTGTTGTTGTGGTTGTTGTTGTTGTTGTTGTGGTTGTTGTTGTTGTGGTTGTCGTCGTCGTCGTCGTCGTCGTCGTCGTTGCTGTTGTTATTTTCTTTAAATTGATGTTGTTTTCAGGCCCCACACGGAAGACAACAAAACTCGTTGACCAATAATGTAAAATATACACTATTTGTGGACCTTCAGTACACACGATTAACATCACGTTGGCTGAACACTTTTGCAACGAGTTTTAAACACTAGTTGAACTCCATTTCCTCGTTGCTTTAGCTTCAAGAAAATTTGGGTTTAAAACATCCATGCAAGAATACACATTCGTGTTGTTCATAATACTACCAAAGCGGCGAATAATTGTATTTAGTAGTTTATTATAGCCACACTAAAACCATACACATTTAGAAATTCTTATCTTCTGCTCAAAATGTGGTCACATTAACAGTAGGGGCACTTGTAATATTGAGAAATAGAAGTAATACAAAGAAGAAGGGGAACAGACTTGGTAGAACCGACAACGGTTTTGAAAGGAGGAACAGAAAACATACGTTGTTCTCTACCAGTTTCTAAACAAAGCGGGCAGTTTGTGTGTAAATGTCTTAAACACTGCAACAGGTACACAACGAAAAAAGATATAAAGTTCTTCCTTCGTTTTCTACACAAATGGAAAATAAACTGTAAATGTAAACCAGTGCTCAAACAGTCTGCTGTCAAAACTGAAGTTTCTGTTGTTGTTGCTGTTGTTGTTCGTTTGTTGTTATTTGTTAATTTCATTTTCGAGACATTGGGTGAGTATCGCCAGGTTTTGCTTCTTTCAAGTTTGTGGAAGACTGGGAGATGAAGGGTTGAGCGAGATATCAGGGTGAAGAGGGGGAGGAGAAGGTTGGTGGAGGGTGGGCACTAAGGGGTTGGGAGGCGAGAAGGGGGAGAGAAGGATGGGGGGAGGGGGGGTCATTGCTAAGTGTCTGGCTTGTTTCCAGTCCCCCTTAATGCTGTGTTGCAGTTCCATCTGTTGCACACTGGCATCATCGTAGATATCTGATGTACAGAAGAGGAGGAGGAGGAGGAGGAGGAGGAGGAGGAGGAGGAGACCGACGAAGAAGAAATTTTGCATCAAGCCACTCTGAAAATCTCTCTCTCTCTCTCTCTCTCTCTCTCTCTCTCTCTCTCTCTCTCTCTGTCTCTGTCTCTCTGTCTGTCTGTCTGTCTGTCTGTCTGTCTGTCTGTCTCTATCCATGTCTCTGTCTCTGTCTGTCTGTCTGTCTCGCTTACTCGCTTGTGTTCGCTCTCTTGATCTCACTGTGTCTGTTTTATTGTCTCTCTGTCTCTCTCTGTCTGTTCGTCTGCCTGTTTGTCTGTCTGTTTGTTTGTCTGTCTGTCCGTCTGTCTGTCTGTCTGTCTGTCTGCCTGCCTGTCTGTCTGTCTGTCTGTCTGTCTCTCTCTCTCTCTCTCTCTCTCTCTCTCTCTCTCTCTCCCCTCGCTTACTAGCACTCTTTATCTCTGTGTCTGTTTTTTTGTCTGTCTGTCTGTTTGTCTGTCTCTTTGCGCGCGCGCGTGTGTGTGTATGTGTGAGTGTGTGTGATTTTACTCCCCACATTCATGGATTGCGCACGTGCGTACATGTAACTACCGATGTTGCTTTTGAGACTGACTCCAGCACGTGGATGAAGCTCACAAATCCCCTGCACTGCAATCAGCACAAAGAACGACGTCAGAGAGACTCCAAGACAGGCAGCAAGCAGCAGCATGCCAATTTCCCCAGGGAAGAAGGGGAAGCCCCAGATCATCTGCCCTGACACTAACAGACAGTCTGACATGTTGAAATTGACGGTTGACCGTCCCAGATGGACCTGAAACTCCAACAGAAGGTCAGTTTCCGATCCCCTCCCCATCCTCCTTCTGGTTCTTCAGGTACGCTGCACCACACTACACGGTCTCATAGGAACTGCCCATCTTGGTCATCAGCGGACACATGATCTGGGAGGAGCGTCGTCTAACCTTGACCTGGCACGTCACCCAGGATCACGCCAAGGACTTAGGGATGTTGAAGGTATGTGGATTATCGTTCTTGGCGGGAAGTAGTTAGGACTGTTCTCAGCACCTTGACCGAAACTTGAGGGTGGGGGGTGGGGGTGAGGGGGTAGGGGTTGGGGGTTGGGGGTGTTTTACTGTACGTCTGAATCCCTTTTGACTGCTCCTGAGAAACAAACCGTTATTGGTGTGGGACTGCAAATTGCTTGTTTAGGAATGAGACCGATAGGGATGTTGCAATGTTGGAGTAGCAAACATAAAGCGAACAAAACGATCAACAAAAAAAAATTTAAAGTAAGGAATGGGGCGGGCAAATCAAGTCCGGCGTTGTCGTCTTGTTCTTGTTCTTGTTCTTCTTCGTCTTGTTCTTGTTCTTGTTCTTGCTTTTGTTCTTGTTCTTCTTCTTCTTCGTCTTGTTCTTGTTCTTGTTCTTGCTTTTGTTCTTGTTCTTCTTCGTCTTGTTCTTGTTCTTCTTCGTCTTGTTCTTGTTCTTCTTCTTCTTCTTCTTCTTCTTCTTCTTCTTCTTCTTCTTCTTCTCCTCTTCTTCTTCTTCTCCTTCTTCTTTTCTTTCTTCTTCTCTTCTTCTTCTTTCTTCTTCTTCTTTCCTTCTTCTTCTCTCCTCCTCCTCCTCCTCCTCCTCCTCTTCTTCTTCTTCTTCTTCTTCTTCTTCTTCTTCTTCTTCTTCTCCTTCTTCTTCTTCTTCTAGTTGCCTTTCAAGCGAAAACTAACCTTGTGTAATGAGAGGAACGTGGCCTTTTTCGCAACAACTTGTGCGGGACTTTCGACGGAAATGTAACCCTCCTTTTTAAAGGCGCATTTATTATGACTAGTGAGTCACAAGGCAACAAAAGAGACCTAACATAATACAGCTGACTATCTGCATCCACAACAAAATGTACGTACTCTTATAAAACCCTCTACCTGTGTCCATCCCTTTTTTGTTGTTGCTGGTAATAAAGCATTAGAAAAGGTATTTGAAATCTGTATGCGCTCAGTCGGTGGTGAGCAAAATAACACACTAGCATCCACAGCCAGCGTTCTGTCAGCTGATGAACTGTAATTACTGGCTATGGATACAACGGTAAGCTGTAGAAACGGGGGAGATGCTAGTGACAAGTTATTCTCCGTAAATGCTAACCCTGCTTTTAGGTGTTTTTTTCTGTGCTATTTGTAAGAAGTCTATCGCTCTTTATGAATGTAGTAACTCTTTATTTTATTGGACTTAGGTCATTGTAATCGTCGCTAAAAAGATGTCTACACGCTTTCTTTTTCTTTCTTTTTTTTCTGTTGTTGTTGTTGTTATTGTCGTCGTCGTCGTCATCGTCGTCGTCGTAGTCGTCGCTGCTGTTGTTGTTATTGTTTTTGAGGTCGCCTATCTGGTCATCGGGCACTGTTTGTCATGTTTATTTTTTCCCATGGGACAGCGTCAGTTTGACAAGTGAACAAGTTATGCCTTAAACAAGGAGAGATGATAGTAATCCAGATCATGCTTGTAGTTTAGCAATGAAGGTGTTAAGAGAAAATGTATATCTGTGGATGTGGGTGAGAGAGAGAGAGAGAGAGAGAGAGAGAGAGAGAGAGAGAGAGAGAGAGAGAGAGAGAGAGAGAGTTAGAAAACTTTTATTCGATCAAGGATTGAGATTTTAGGCAGAGCCTATTCTTCCAATCTCGAAATTGTTGAGTATTTGATCATTACATTTCCACATCTGACAAGATAAATATGTAAAAAGGTGAACTTGACGAATCAAAGACAGAACACACTATCAGAGCAAGGGACAAGAAATGTCAGCCAGCTGTTACACGCAGAATATCAAACTGCTCTGACATTAATGATCACGATAGGAGTTCCAAGGATAGCATGCATATACACACTGGCAACAATTAACACTCGCTCAATGTATGTCAGCTTCAATTACCATGATGAAACTTTTCATCCTTACAACTGCCTTCTCCGTTTGCGCATTCACTGTGATGCAGAGACGAGCATTTTCATGTACGTGACTTAGCTACCTCCGTTCGGAGGAGAAATGCTGCCACTCGGGCATGTTGGTTTCTTACTTTGTTTGTACAGGTGCTACCGAGATTACACCTTAACTATTGCTCTGAATTTCTCGATATCTGGTGGAAAGATGGAATTTGTCCGAGGGTCTGTTCATTTAGATTTTTGTGGAAAGATGTAATTTGCCCTAAGGCCGAATGATTTGAATTGTGGTGGGAAGATAGATTTTGGCCTAAGGCGAACAATTTAAATATTGGTTAAAAAGTGGACTTGGATTATTCCGGACAATCTAGATTTTGCTGTAAAATGGAATTTGGCCTCGGTCAAACCATTTTAATTCTGGTGGAAAGTTGGATCTTGGCCTAAGTCCGCAGCATTGAGATTTTGGCGGAAATTTTGATAGAAATATGCGGTTTAGCCCAAAGGCCCAAAGCATTTGAATTTGGGAACAATTCCGTCTTGCGAATCTGAATCGATGGGCGGATTAACGATCCGTTTATAGAGATTGTTACACACTTTCTACTGAACATTAACACTTTGACATTTGTGTTTTCAAGAAATATAAAGACTTTCTGATGGTATAAACGTTGACACTTCATTTTTTTCCATATCTTGTTTTACATAATATAGATGGGAAGTAACTGTTTTGACTAACCTACCCACCATCACTTCTGACCAAAATAAGTTGTGTACATGACCTGACTTGCTCATGATTACAGACGTTGAAAACAATACTGCCAACCGCCCCCCCCCCCCCCTTTTTTTTTTTTTCTTTTTAAAATCAAACTGTAAACCCAACATTTTGAACATGCAGATGCAGAGGATTGCATACCATTCTTGACCTTCAAAGCACTTGTGACCTAGCATCTGACACACTGTTTTACTCGTAAGATGTATTTTGTCAGCGATTTTAGATTATGTTGATTACACAGAAGTAGATAATAGCTTTTCTATTCGATATATAATTTTAATACACACAAAGGGGTGGGGTGAGGGGTTAGTGAGGATGGTGGAACGTTTTCAACTAAATTCAAATGAAACACATGTTGCGCTTACTTTAAACGTCATGGGCGGTATGGATTCCAGTATGTGATCCTCCGAACTCATCATGATCACTTACGTCTGAACAATTTGATATTCTGGCTGCTGATTGACCGACGATGGAAACTGAAAACACAGCAGAAAAAAAGCCATACAATCACATCATTATATAAATTAGTTTGATTAAGACATGAGCGGTGATGGTATGTTATCTTGATGAGGATGCCTTTCTTAGCATGTGGATGATTGGAATAAAAATGAGCGACAGCTGACAAATGGAAACTGCATATTGTATAAGTATGTACTGGTTTCACTTGGGTTTAGCAGGAGTAGCTTAGTTTCAAACGGTCAACGTTGACACTGCATTCTTCAATACATATCAAGTGAGCCACCTTTAGCGCGGTCTCTGTCTTTTATTTGTTTGTTGGTTAGCTTTCAGTTTTCCCTTTCAGAAACCTTTTTCTTCTTACCTCTCGTTTACTTTGTAGATCTATGTTTTTTTCCATCCCGATTACTGTATGATCCTTCACATATTACACCAGTGCTTTCTTTAGAACATACACCTGAGTGGAAAGCAAAGAAGCCGCTAATTTATTTAAATAATAGAACATGTTGTGTGAGACTCCCTCCCTCCACATTTCTCTCTGTGACAAAATCTTGTCATTACGACATTTCAGATATTTTTTTGCTCAACATTTGTGTTACATATTAAATAAATGTCCGTAATTTGATATGTCCGTTGTATTGACACGAAAGTTTGGAACAGCCCGAAATGTTCAGATATTGAATAAAAAAAAAAGGACTGTTTCATGCACTTTGTTCATATGCCACCTTGTTTATCAAAACTTGATTATTGATTTCCCTTGGGAATGAAAATAGTGAAAACAATTTGCCATGTATTCATAAGAACAATTAAAAGCCGATAAACGTATTCAGTGTCATCGTTACTGTATGTATGTATGATGGTTTGACTTGTTTCGGTTTATGCTTACCCCCGTCTGAGGTGCTAAGTTCTAGGTAATTAAATCTCTCTCTCTCTCTCTCTCTCTCTCTCTCTCTCTCTCTCTCTCTCTGTGATTTGTGTGTGTGTTGTGTGTGTGTGTGTGTGTGTTGCTGTGTGTGTGTGTGTGTGTGTGTGTGTGTGTGTGTGTGTGTGTGTGTGTGTGTGTGTGGTGCGCGCGCACACGTGCGTTTATCTGTAGACGATAACAATGGAAAATGACACAAATGTGCTCATGTATATGCGCACTTGGATGCGCACGCGCACGTGCATGTGTGTGTGTGTGTGTGTGTGTGTGTGTGTGTGTGTGTGTGTGTGTGTGTGTGTGTGTGGCGCGCGCGCGCGCGGGGCGGTGGTTTCACACATACGTGGTCACGTATCATGTACATGGATATGTGTTCGCATGTACTTTTTTCTTTATAGTTTTTTAAAACTGCTTCTGGAGTAACAAAAAAGTTACAACACATATACATACTCTCTCTCTCTCTCTCTCTCTCTCTCTCTCTCTCTCTCTCTCTCTCTCAAAATTGAGCCTAAAGCGCAGCATCAACCAAATAAGGAAGGTTGGCTGATTTCCCACGAGAACAAACAAGTTATGTACCGTCGCACTGGCAGACACACATGAAGACAGGTTCTCATTGACACGGGCTGTCACTGTCCGCCAAACGGGATGGGCGATGTCTTTTCAGCGAGAAAAAATTAGAACGCTGTCTGTACCCTTTCTAACGACTAGTATATTGCCTCTTTAGTGGGCAGGAAACAAATTACGATTTTCTAAATATCAGGGTTTTTTTTTAAAACAGCGAAGACAGACAGCGCAGAGAGTTGAGGCCTTGGGCATTTGCATCCACTCGCAAAGCTCCCGAAAACAATGCAAAAGGGGAAACAGACACATACATGCTAAAACAGCAGACTGCGGAAGCACCAAAGACCTATCATTGTTCACTCAGACAGAACCCATCTCATGTCGTCCTTTGTGACGATTCTGGCCATACCATGTGATAGAGAAGCGAGATATAAAAGTTGGTCCCCTTCTGTACATTCATGGCGGCGGGCATAAAGCATCCAATCAGCTGCGATGTGCGTCACGAACTCCGCCATGGAGTGGGACCAAGCACACAGTCTGGATCAGTCTGGATCACCATCCTACGGGCACTGTTTTGAGCACAGAAACAAGACTGCCAAGACCAAATCACTTTCTGCTTTTCTCTGTCCGTGCTCAAGATACATTGTGCATCCTTTTGATCGTGAAATTTGAAAGAATATTTCACATTTAGTAAAAGGTTTGGGTCCTTATTGACTTGCAAACAAAAGAACATTTGATACGCGCCCAACTACATGCACGTACAGCTTGCCTCTCTTCTCTCTCTCTCTCTCTCTCTCTGTATATGTGTGTATGTGAGTCAGTAAGAGAGAGAGAGAAGAGAGAGAGAGAGAGAGAGAAGAGAGAGAGAGAGAGAGAGGGCATTGTGTGTGTGTGATTGTATGTGCGAGCGTGCTTCTCTCTCTCCTCTCTCTCTCTCTCTCTCTCTCTCTCTCTCTCTCTCTCTCTCTCTCTCTCTCTCTCTGCGAACTCGGAGAAAAAAATTGTGCGGTGGTCAAACATAAGACAGAGCAGTTTCCCAAATGAATTCCAAAGTAGTCTACTACTTTAAGACAATGCATCGTCCTCAAGCTAACACGTCGTCCCAGTCTGACCAGCCGACAGATTCAACGAATGGCTGGTGTCTGAGTTCCTCATGATGAGGGTCATACAAGAGACCCACAGGAATCGCTCTTCATGCTAATCGGTGAGCATAGTGACGGAGGGACTGAAACCTGAGAATGGCAGGCCACTGGTGATCATATAACGGTCCCGGTGCTTCGGCTAGACAGATACTAACAGATTGTGCTGGACACTTATGACAGTTTACAGACAGCCAGGAAATGTCAGAATGCTGTCTACAGTGGTATCACTTCATGTGATATGGAGATATTGCACGGCGTATACAAGAGAGAACTAAAGGCTTTTGTGTGGCTGGCATGTTTTGTTGATGACTGTGTTTTTGTGATGACATTACACCAGGGGGAAAGAATGCCACAATGTTCTTTACATCTTAACCCTGGATCACTTCAGTGATACATTAGAAGGTTTGAGGTACCTACAATACATTGCAAACTGAAAAATATTTTCCATGAAATGTTGACCGTGGCCGTCATCCGTCCACTTATCTTTGCCTTTCTTTTCTTTGTTTTGCTGATTTTTTTTCTTTTTTTTTTTGTCTTTCATCTTTATGACTGTTATTTATTTACAGCGGTAAGAGCAACAGCTCTGGCAGTAACAGGGATACCAGCAGAATCAGCATTTTGTGCATTGTTGGTGTTGCTTTTCCTTCCTTTCTTCTTTACTCTTCCTCTACCTCCTCCGCCTCCTCCTCTTTCTCCTCCTCCTCTTCCTCCTTCTCCTCCTCCACCTCCCTTCTCCTCCTCCTCCTCCTCCTCCTCCTCGTCTTCCTTCTTCTTCTTCTTGTCCCTCATTTTCTTTCGCACATCCTTGTGGACTCTTTCACCATCGTCATTGTTATTATTGTCAGCAGCAGCATCATCATCAATGTCACTGAAATCCCCTTTTTGTAGTTTTTACTGTTGTTCCTGTTCCTCTTCTCCTTAACTTCCACTTCTACAACTTTCTTGTCATTATCTTATTCCTCGTCTGTTTGTGCCCCCCCCCCCTCCCCCTTCTTCTCCATCCTTTTCTGTGTCATGCAGGAAATGTTCGATATTTATGGATAGTACCGGATCATGTCAAACATTTCAGGAATGCTGTCTGATAAGCCAAGCACATTCACGCGAAGCTCAGAATCTGGCTGAGTTCTCCCCTAAGGCAGTGATGCATCTGAGTCGGGACACAAACCCTGTCCCGTCTGTGGGCTGTTGGGGGACGTCGGCCTTCTCATGAAAAACGAACCTAAGTAGTAGGGGGGCAACCCATCTCTCCGGCCCATCTTTTACTGGGATTTTGACCATTCCGTGTGATGACTTTGGGAATAGAGGAGGGATGGAACTGAGTCCGCTGAGGGATCCGAATCCATCCAACCGAAAACGGCAGCGGACATCAAAGTAGCCAATCAGCTGCAATGTGAGTCAGGACATCAAAGTAGCCAATCAGCTGCAATGTGAGTCAGGACATCAAAGTAGCCAATCAGCTGCAATGTGCGTCAGGACATCGGCCATCGAGAAGAGCCTGTGGGACTGTCTGTCACGGAATTCTGCCCTAAGTCGTGGCGAGGAGTGGGAGAGGAGTGGGAGAGGAGTGGAGTGGGCGGGGCAGTGGGGTGGGGGAGGCGGGAGATACAGACTTGGCGTATGATACATTCAGGATGTCTCTGGTGTTATTTCTGGGATCGCCATTGTGAAGAACGTGGGTCCGTGTTGAACAAGCAAAGGAGCAGGATAGTAAGGCCTCGCAGACACTCTTCCATGTTGAGGGGGGAGGGGGGGGGGGCGGTTAATTTTCTTTGGCTGGCAACTTTTCTTCTGCCTGGAATTTGGTAATGGTTAGATTAGATCTTAGGCGTGACCATGATATTTGGTGTTCTTTTTATATTTTGCAGGAATAACGTGTGTCATATCTGAGATGAATTAAAGTGTGTTAGCCACTGCAAACTCTCTCTTTTTGACAGCCATGATATGGCCTCTCGCTGTTGGCTTAGCTTTATACGCAGGATGTTTGATCTCTCTCTCTATCACACACACACACACGCACACGCACACACACACACACACACACACACACACACACACACATGAAGATACATCATACATCTCTGTCAAGCGAAATGGAATAACAAACTGTGTTAAGCAGACTACATACTGATCCATCTGCTTTAATCATTCCTACATTCCAACCGAGCAGGCTCCATGGTGCATGCCATGTGATAAATCTCTCAGCATTAAACATCTTTTTTTTTTTATCGAATATTAGGATGTGTATAACGGCAGGCGCAAACAGTTTTCTTGTTGTTGTTGCATGGATTCTATAAGACTTTGTTCTGAGAACTTCCACCCGATGTGCTTTGGAAAAAAGAAGGGAGAGAGAGATAAATGGTGTTTATTTGATAGGATTTCATTTGGCTGGTGACAGATTGTTTAAAAAAATCAAACTTCGGACTTGACTATATTTGACATTTCAGTCCTGGCATTCTAATGTGTACATAGTTCTGTTTAACTATTCTGCAGCTCTAACGTGGTCTCCGTAGTCGGCTGGGCTATAAACACCGCGAGTTAACTTTACTTAAACTGCCCCTACTCTCCTCCATTTCTGTTTTGGTCATGTATCTTTTCACTTAATTCTAAACGTTACCTCTTCCGTTCGGTTGCTGTGTAAACACATATTTCCCCCTAAACGTATCACTCTTACGCCCGTCCCTGTGTTACTATTTACATTCCTCCTTTTCCTCTCTGGTCTACCACTTCTTCTTTGTCATTAATGTTATCGCGTTTCTTTGAACGGTGTTTCTGTTCGTTGCTACAACAATACCACACCCAAAATAAGTACATTGGCCTGAAGGCTGGCACCCTCCCCGACCTATTTTCGTAGACATAACGATCAGATGCTACTGCATCACCGTTTAGAGAGATAAGAAATGTGGCAGACTGGAAAATTCACTTAAGATCCGAATGGTGTGGATGTGAACAGGCGTGGGAGAAGACAGCCTTGTTGACCAGCAGACCTATCTGACCGTGCTGCCCACTAAAGCCAAGAGAGACAGGAAGGCAGTACTTTGCAGCTCTGACAACAATGATACACCATACCTCTCCGGTCAGACAGAACCATCTCCCTTATGGCGACTCTGACCATTCCGTGTGATGAAGAAGCTAGGAATGAAAGTCGTTTCCCCTTTGACTGTTCATAGCGGCAGCCATCACAGTGGCCAATCAGCTGCAATGTGCGTCACGAACTCCG
Organism: Conus canariensis; assembly: GCA_033310375.1. Classification (NCBI taxonomy): domain Eukaryota; kingdom Metazoa; phylum Mollusca; class Gastropoda; order Neogastropoda; family Conidae; genus Conus; species Conus canariensis. Next base: position 41,933,394 of record CM065726.1, on the reverse strand, counting down.
CCTCAGAGAGCAACCGAGCAAACCGTCTGCCACGGAATTCAGCCATAATTCATAGACTCGGGGAGATGTTGACGTCGTTCGTCCTGTCGGGTTGTCTCTGGTTTTACGTCCAGGAGGCCATTGCGTGGCTGTGTACTTAACAAAGAAGCGAGATTGTCGGGTCACGGTCACGTTCTCTCTCGTTTTTTTTTTTTTTTTTTGCTCTGTGTTTGGATATATTGTGTACCCCCTAAAACAACCTCATCCACGCAAAGCTCAGAACTTTACCAACGCAAAGATGTCTCTGAGTCTAGACACACGCCAATCAGCCGCCCTGTACTTCAGGGCATGGAGAAGAACCAGTCGGACTGTCTGTCACGGCATTCTGTCATAATATCTGGCATAGAGAGAGGAGGGGCAGTGCGGTGGGGGTGGGGGTGGGGGGCATGGAGGGGGGGGGGGGGCTAGACTTGGTGTATGACAAGTTCAAGATGTCCCCGGCGTTATTTTGGGGTCATCATTGAGAAGAGCATGGGTCTGTGTTAAAGAATGAAACCGGCCAAAAACAGCCTTGCTGGCTTTCTTCAATGTTTGTCCTTTCCTTTAACTAATTTGTCTGTCTGCGATTTGACAATGGTGAGTTTGATCTTAAAACCATGGTTGCAAGTTTCTTATATGTACTGACGTGTTTTTGATGGCATAAGAATATAGAGAATGCATATCATATAAGGAATGAGTTACAGTATGTTGGCTGCTTGGAATCTCTCTCTCTCCTCTCTCTCTCTCTCTTCTCTCTCTTCCCACACACACACACACACAGACTCAAAGACGCACACAGACACACACAGAACACACACACACACACACACACACACACACACACACACACACACACACAGACTCAAAGACACACACACACACACACACACACACACACACACACACACACACACACACACACACACACATTCATGTGGGCTGCATATGTGTGTCACGTACTGTCTGTCTGGAGGAGTGCCTCCGTGAGTGGAAAGAGCAATTAGATGAGCAAAGGGAGAGAATACAGACAGAAATCTGACTGTGCACCGCTCGCTCAACAGACAGCACGTGGCAACACACAGTTTGACAGCACTAATTCCACGTGGGATGCAAAGAAATAGAACCGTTTCAAACAAACCCCTCACAGTGTCGCGCAAACATGAGAATGACCTAAAAGGAGTCACCGTCTGGGGGTCTCAAACGACTGAATACCCCGTAGGACGTTACAGTCTGGCACAATGCACATTTAATATACCAATGTTGTTTTCAATAAGCCTGGCAAAGTATGATTTAAAATTGTATTTAACTTTGCATCGAGCTCTGATTTCTGTAAAAAGATTCTCTCGCTTCTTTCGGTTCTTTTGTTTGTTTGTGTTACCATTGCTTCATAGGTCTCTTTTGTAAATGAAGACAGCATAACAGTCAACTTTACCCTTTTTCGTTGTAAGGATGCATGTTTGTCTAGAATCTGAAGAAGACTCTCGTGCAAAGTCAGGAGGACAATGTTAGGATCGTTCGTATTGTATAAGAAATAAAAAGAAACAATGGTGAGATCCATGAAAAACGGTCATATCAAAGTGCATATTAGGTCTATTCAGTATGCATGTGTGACCCTTCTTTTTCAATTTCTGTATTTTAGATTTCCATGTACGATAAATGACATGATCATGACGGATGCCACGTTTTCAACATTAACATTTGTCAACTGCGTTAGGGTCATTTCAATAAAAACGATCGATAATGGTAGCAAATGTTGCCGTCGCGCAAGTTGGAGTTGACACGAAGTGTGTTACTTCTATCAACGCGATGGGTGGAATTCCATGCTTGGTG
>CM065726.1:41921546-41924046 GCA_033310375.1 Conus canariensis | reverse complement strand
GAATTCGAAGATATGTCTGTAAGCGTACCCTCTGAGTTTGCAAGAAAGTCGCAAGATGATGTTGTTAACACGTTTGGAGAACAATTGATTGACATGTGCAATGTATATGATTGTATTATTATTAATGGATTATCTGAAGGTTCTTTTGATAATAGTTTCACTTATATATCTAACTCCGGAGCCAGTGTGGTAGATTATTTCATCATGTCGTGTGACATGTTTGTGTCTGAATGTAAATGTTCTCTTACTGTTGAAAATGTGATCGAATCAGACCACTTGCCTGTTACACTGAACGTTAACATCAATGATTCCGCAATTGAAAATGATGCGAGCACAAGGAAACAGAAACACAGTAAATTCTTTGATAAATTCGAGTGGGAAAAGGATAAAGAACATGAATATATAAAAGAGTTAAATAGTCGTAAAACTCAAAGAAAATTACAAGAGGCAACAGATGAAATGGAATATAATGTAGATAATGCTCTCGTTACTTTTGTAGAGTGTTTGAAATCTGCAAGTTACTGTATGCATAAAAAAATGCTATATTCACAAGAAAGTGAAGGCCAATAGATGGTTTGATGAAGAATGTGCTCAAGCTAAAAAAGAAACTCGCCAAAAACTCATGATCTTTAGATCAACACGGAAAATAGAAGAAAGGAAGGAATATGTACGATCAAGAAAGAAATACAAACACATGCTAAAAAGAAAGGCAAGAGCTTTTAAGCGCATAAAGACTGAACAGCTTGAAAACAACATTAAGAATTCCTCCGTGTTTTGGAAGAGTTAAGAAACATGGGCCACGAGAGCAAAGAAATATTAACAGTGATAACATTAATATTAATGAATGGTGTAGTCACTTTAAAAATGTGTTTAAAAGTCATGAAACTGAGGCTTATGAAAGTTATGTTATGGAGCTAGATATACAGAGGATTCTGACCATATTCTTAATGAGGATATCAGGAAGGATGAAGTAGAGAGAGCCATCACGAAACTGAGGCCAGGTAAATCATGTGGGATTGATGGTGTGTCCGCCGAGATGTTGAAAGCAGGAGCTCATAACGTCACCAAGTTCCTTGTTAAATTGTTCAGTGTCTTGTTTAGTAAAGGTGTGTATCCAAAAGAATGGGCTAAAGCAATCATAATACCCATTCATAAAAAAGGAGATAGAAACCAAGCAAACAATTATAGAGGTGTTTCACTAATTAGTACAATCAGTAAATGCTATTCCTCAATTTTAAATGCAAGGTTATACAGATGGTTGGAAGAAAATAAAAATGATTTCAGAGAGTCAAGCAGGATTTCGTAAGAATTACTCTACTGTGGATCAGATCTGCAATCTTCACTCTATTGTTCAGAAGTGTATGAGCAAAAAAGGCCAGAAATTATATGTTGCTTATGTTGACTTTCAAAAGGCCTTTGATTCTGTGCGCCACGACAAGCTTCTTGAATGTTTGAGGAATCAAGGTATCAGAGGAAAGTTTTTTAGTTCGTTACATGCTATGTATTCTTCCCTGTTATCGTGTGTCAGAGCTAACTTTGATTATTCTGATTTTTTTCAATGTCCAATTGGTGTCCGACAAGGTTGTGTATTAAGCCCTACCTTATTTTCAGTTTTCATAAATCAGTTAGCAGAGTACATGTCTGAAAGAGGAAGACACGGAGTTCACTTGATGCCAGATATTATGGAACTGTTTATTCTACTTTTTGCCGACGATGTGGTTTTAATTTCAACGACACCCGTAGGTTTACAAAATCAATTGAACTGTTTAAAATCATGCTGCGACAATATGGCACTTAATGTAAACAAAGACAAAACAAAAATAATGGTATTTAGAAAAGGTGGTTTTCTGGCAAAACACGAGCAATGGTTTTATGATGGAGCACAACTAGAAGTTGTAAACAGTTACTGCTATCTGGGTTACAATTTTTCTACAAAACTGAGTCACAAAAAAGGTACAGACCATTTAGCAACCAAGGGGAAAAAAGCAGTTTTCTTTTGAATAAAGCTTTCAACAAATACAAGGAAATGACTGCCAAAACATATTTTACGATATTTGATGCAAAAATAAAATCAATATTATTGTATTCGTCTGAAATATGGGGATATCAGAGACTCGATAGCTTAGAAAAGGTCCACCTAATGGCATGTAAAAGATTTTTAGGGGTCCCTAGTCGAACACCAAACAAGATGGTATATGGAGACTTAGGTAGATATCCTATATTTGTTACTTCCTATGTTAACTGTGTCAGATACTGGATACGACTGTTGGATATGGAACAATACAGAATTCCCAAACAAGCTTACAGAATGCTTCTTTCTTTAGATACAGAGGGGAAAGACTGTTGGGTGAGTAAGATAAGACACATTTTATGTGAAACAGGATTCTCTTATGTATGGCTTTGCCAGTCGGTTGGTAACGCCAGTGCATTTGTAAAAATATTCAGACAAAGACTCATTGATATGTTCATTCAAGAATGGTCGGGTACTATTCGAGATAAG
>CM065726.1:41889046-41891546 GCA_033310375.1 Conus canariensis | reverse complement strand
CCTCCTCCACCATTTTCCTTAACTTCTCATGACGTAACACTGTCAGAAATCCATGATGGATGCTTTTGGCAGTCAGGGACCCCCCCCCCACCCCCCCCCCCCCCCCCCCCCCCCCCGCCCCCCCCAAGCTTCGTCATATACAACAGTGCAGAGGGGCTGTAAGCAGTCCAGTTCTTCGTGTTGTCTTTCTGGGACTTCTTTGGCCTTTCTCTAGGACGTCACGCACTCTTCACTGTGCCACTGTAGGTTGGTACTGGGCCCATCCAGTGTCATGGGACCGTCCTTTATCATGTGCGGGACACAGAACATTGGACAATATGAGAGGCCAGGTAATGAAACGAGGTTTAACATTACCGTTTTGAAATGTAGTCCTACACGAACGCGCGCGCGCGCGCACGCACGCACGCACGCAACACACACACACACACACACACACACACACACACACACACACACACACACACACACACACACACACGTGTTTGTTGTTTTTTTCTTTCGATCGATAGCTTGGGTGCAGAGGTCAAAACATAACCACTATGTGCATGTTTTAACCTGCACAAGGAAAGTTTCCACTCCGTGCTTCCAGATAAGTAAATAATCTGATTGCTAGCGTTTCAATCTTCTTATAATTTATACCTAACTAGCTGAAAGGCCTATGTGCCATACAAAATCATGTATTGAGTTCAATGCTCATTGGACCGAAATTCAATTTCTGACCTGCTTTTCTGTTCACCTTCACGCATGTGAGTCTATTTCTCCATGCTCCTCAACTTCGACAAAATGGTGCCGTGCGCCAGCATCGTTGAAGTTTGCTAAACAATTATTTGGAGCCCATAACTTTTGTGTAGTCTACACACCAATTCCCTAAAGTCAGTCTTGTCATCTTGGTTCAAACCTATAAACCAAACCGTGAGATGAACCCCAGTTTTTACGCCCCAGCGATCGTCCCAGGTAATGCAGTTTTGGGCTCGCCAAAAAAGCATGCAGAAACCTCTGACACGCTCACAATAAGGCCGCCGACGTGCTCTCCCCTGACAGAAAGTTTCTACAGAAGAAGGTAAAGAATGTCCCGTGGGGCCTTGTTAGGGGATACAGCAGTGTCACGGGCATCTGGTGAGCCACTGAGGTAATCTTTTTGCTCTCTTTCCTCCCCTCTCCCAGTCCCCCTGGTTCTTGTTTTGAGCCCGTTCCCAAGAAAGTATGTGCTTTAGTCATGCCAAGTCTGTGTTATTTATTCTGCATGCGGTAATTGGACCTCACCCCCCCCCCACCCCCCCTCTCTCTCTGTCGTTTTGTCTCCAACTGTCTGTCAGTCCGTCCGTCTATCTGTTTGTCTGTCTGTCCATCTGTCTGTCTGTTTCTCACTTCTATTTTTTGGGGGGTTGAAGATGTGTGTGGTGTGTGTGTGTGTGTGTGTGTGTGTGTGTGTGTGTGTGTGTGTGTGGTGTGTGTGTGTGTGTGTGTGTCAATGCGTACAAAGATTGACAGCTGGATAGATTGATAGGTATGTGTGTATACATGCATATGTATGTATGTATACACACACACACACACACACACACACACACACACACACACACACACACACACACACACACACACACACACACACACACGCACGCACGCACGCACGCATGCACGCATTTAAGGAGATAACAAAGGTGAAACACTAGGACGATTTATAAACAACCTAAAATCCCTTTCATCTCCAAGACAAACAAGACAAACATCAAATATAATGGATATATAGATTACAAAGGACACAATTTCTTAATACGTATTCCTCTAAACGTTGTCCTCTCCATGCATCACAAACAGTAACGTTCCGTGATTGGTGGTTTGGTCCATACGTCATTTTGGTTCATACGTCATTTTTAATACCACCTGACAGGCAGACAATTACCACAGGAACGGGAGGCAGAGACCGGCGAAACAGCATACGTCATTTTGGTTCATACGTCATTTTTAATACCACCTGACAGGCAGACAATTACCACAGGAACGGGAGGCAGAGACCGGCGAAACAGCATACGTCATTTTGGTTCATACGTCATTTTTAATACCACCTGACAGGCAGACAATTACCACAGGAACGGGAGGCAGAGACCGGCGAAACAGCGGGTGGACGAGAAAAAAGCAAAAACGGAAATGGGGCAACAGCAGTGGAAAGGTTACTGATCAGACAGGGGCGGGAATGGGGCAACAGCAGTGGAAAGGTTACTGATCAGACAGGGGCGGAAATGGGGCAACAGCAGTGGAAAGGTTACTGATCAGACAGGGGCGGGAATGGGGCAACAGCAGTGGAAAGGTTACTGATCAGACAGGGGCGGGAATGGGGCAACAGCAGTGGAAAGGTTACTGATCAGACAGGGGCGGGAATGGGGCAACAGCAGTGGAAAGGTTACTGATCAGACAGGGGCGGGAATGGGGCAACAGCAGTGGAAAGTTACTGATCAGACAGGGGCGGGAATGGGGCAACAGCAGTGGAAAGGTTACT
>CM065726.1:41879046-41884046 GCA_033310375.1 Conus canariensis | reverse complement strand
GTGTTCGGCTGATTTGGAAGCATAGATAATAATAACAACAACAACAATAATGATAATATTAATAATAAAACCAGCATTCTAGACGGTTAGGGAGGTAGGCCGGGGCAGAGAACGATTAAGGTGGGGTGAAGAGATGGGATGCTTGGTGGAAGTAATGGGAAAATGTCTGAAAATGCCAGGCTGAAAATCTTGCATCTTACGCTGTTTAAGAGACTGGAACGCAAAAAATTGTGGATCCACCCTCAGATCCGGATCCGTGCCAGCATTCAATGGGCCCTTCCTTCTCCCGGCATTCAATGGGCCCTTCCTTCTCCCGGCATTCAATGGGCACTTCCTTCTCCCAACATTCAACGGGCCCAGCATTCAATGGGCCCTTCCTTCTCCCAGCATTCAATGGGCCCTTCCTTCTCCCAACATTCAATGGGCCCTTCCTTCTCCCAACATTCAATGGGCCCTTCCTTCTCCCAGCATTCAATGGGCCCTTCCTTCTCCCAGCATTCAATGGGCCCTTCCTTCTCCCAACATTCAACGGGCCCAGCATTCAATGGGCCCTTCCTTCTCCCAGCATTCAATGGGCCCTTCCTTCTCCCAACATTCAATGGGCCCTTCCTTCTCCCAGCATTCAATGGGCCCTTCCTTCTCCCAACATTCAATGGGCCCTTCCTTCTCCCAACATTCAATGGGCCCTTCCTTCTCCCAGCATTCAATGGGCCTTCCTTCCCTTATGCCCTTCCTCCCAGCATTCAATGGGACCCTTCCTTCTCCCAGCATTCAATGGGCCCTTCCTTCTCCCAACATTCAACGGGCCCTTCCTTCTCCCAACATTCAATGGGCCCTTCCTTCTCCCAGCATTCAACGGGCCCTTCCTTCTCCCAGCATTCAATGGGCCTTCCTTCTCCCAGCATTCAACGGGCCCTTCCTTCTCCCAACATTCAATGGGCCCTTCCTTGTCCCAGCATTCAATGGGCCCTTCCTTCTCCCAGCATTCAATGGGCCCTTCCTTCTCCCAGCATTCAATGGGCCCTTCCTTCTCCCAGCATTCAATGGGCCCTTCCTTCTCCCAACATTCAATGGGCCCCTCCCAGCGTTCAATGGGCCCTTCCTTCTCCCAGCATTCAATGGGCCCTTCCTTCTCCCAGCATTCAATGGGCCCTTCCTTCTCCCAGAATTCAATGGGCCCTTCCTTCTCCCAGCATTCAATGGGCCCTTCCTTCTCCCAGCATTCAATGGGCCCTTCCTTGTCCCAGCATTCAATGGGCCCTTCCTTCTCCCAGCATTCAATGGGCCCTTCCTTCTCCCAGCATTCAACGGGCCCTTCCTTCTCCCAGCATTCAATGGGCCCTTCCTTCTCCCAGCATTCAATGGGCCCTTCCTTCTTCCATTTTTCCATCAGGTTCTGTGTTCAATCTTGCTGACAACAAGACTCACAAACCAACAAACACAGGTGAAAACATAGCTTACATGGTGGAGGTGAACACAGAACAAATGGAGGTTACGTGGAAACATGTCATGCCAAGTGTGATTAACTCTATACAACCGTATGAGTTTATGCTGCCATGGACGCATGCATGCAAACTAAAACAGTACGAGTTCATCGCTTTTTAGTGATTCAAGAAAATAAAGCCATGTTAAAGCGACAAATAAGCCGACTGTTTAAAAAAAGGATTATAGGCATGCATCGTAAACTTTGCAAAGTGATAAAAAAGCGTTTTTTTTTTTTTTTTTTTTTTGTGTGTGTTTTTTTCCCAGAAAATCCGAAATGGGTGCATCACATACAATAAGATGTTACGTATGTGACACAATGATAAGACGTCACGTGTTACGTTAAAGTTTGGTAATGAAGCGTGTATGGAATAATCAGCGACCTGTGCAGTCAGGGAAAGCGAACGTGAGCTAGTTCGGCTGAGGCTGGTAACTGGCAGCACACGAAGGAAGTGTAGGGATGATGATTGCAGACTTGGCAGGAGCGATCTAGTGTCGGCCTCTCCCACACGCTGGTATCCATTGCTTTGAAGTCAGAGAGAGAGAGAGAGAGAGAGAGAGAGAGAGAGAGAGAGAGAGAGCGCACTCGCGCGTGTGTCTGTGTGTGTATGTACATATGTGTGTAGATGTGTATGTATGCATGTATGTATCTACGTACGTGTGTGTGTGTGTGTGTGTGTGTGTGTGTGTGTGTGTGTGTGTGTGTGTGTGTGTGTGTGATTTTTGAGCTGTAGAACTGATTCATTTTTTTCCAGAATTACGTGCTGAATTTGTATAATTGTTCTTAAACGTCAGAGCTGGTTAAGGTCATATACTTAAAACAGTACCAACGGTTGGTAGTAGCGAGCTTGGACAGAGTGGTTGAGAAGGGAACGCACACAGAGAGAGACAGAGACACAGAGAGAGAAAGAGAGAGAGAGAGAGAGAGAGAGAGAGAGAGCGAGAGCGAGAGAGAGAGAGAGGGGGGGGGGGCAGGAGAGAGGATGAGGGAGGTGGAGGACACAGGAGGAGGTTGATGATAGGTGGCTAAATGGCTCTGAATGACTAGGCAAAAAAAAAAAAAAAAAAAAAAAAAAAATTCAGAGTGAAAACTTGGTGGTATCATGCCATCTGCTACACATTTCTTACCGCGTTGCACGCAGTCTGTGCCTGTTGTTTCATGTACTGGCATGGACCGTTGTCATCAAACAGAATGGTCTAACCTTCATTTTTATTGCTCTTTTCTCTTTTAGTACAAACCCGAAATGTAATATGTTTTATTTGCATCTTCGTGTTGATGGTCCAACGGATGCTGTTGTTGCTGTAATTATCTTTTTGTCTACCCCCGCATGTTCCACCCACTCTGCCATCATTCTCCAGGGGCATGTATTCGTTACTTGTGAGTCAAAATAGACAAATTGCCTCCCTTGCTCTGCTTTGTTTTTCGTGTCATTCACTCATTAGTTTTGCTTTCGAACAGCGAGTGGGATGACGTCAAGGCTGCGCTGATGTCACTGCTGACAGCTGTATAACTGGTAATAAACCTGATGATGAGAGTGAGTGACGAATGACGTCAAGGTGTTTCCTCTCTCTCTCTCTCTCTCTCTCTCTCTGTGTGTGTGTGTGTGTGTGTGTGTGTGTGTGTGTGTGTGTGTGTGTGTGTGTGTGAGTGTGTGTGTGCGCGCGCGTGCGTGCATTTGCATGCATGCGTCCATGTAGTTATGTGGTGTGTGTGTGTGTGTGTGTGTGTGTGTGTGTGTGTGTGTGTGTGTGTGTGTGTGATGAGAGAGAGAGAGAGAGAGAGAGAGAGAGGAGAGAGAGAGAGAGAGAGAGAGAGAGTTCTCGTAAGCACGCACGTAAAACGAACACACAATCCCACGCGTTTAGCGTAATGCACAAACCACAGGCGCACTCCGCGTCAGAAATGCGCTGACAACAAACCTCGCTCAGCTCTCATACTGCTATCCTGTCTCACAAGCTGCGGGCAGTGCAAAGGTATCACTGTGTTTGTCTGGCACGCTGTTTCCTCCCAGCGCTGACAGTTTGTCGTGTTGGCCCTGTGTCATTGTTGCCCTGTGTCATTTGTTTGCCCTGTGTCATTGTTTCCCACACTGAACCAGTGGCGTTGAGGCAGAAAGGTGAAGAACGGGGGGGAGGGGGGGGAGGGGTGGGGGGGAGGGGAAGGGTGGGGGGAGCAGGGGTTGAGCCTGGAAGGCAGATTAGAAGGATGAACGTAATGAAGGAGGTCGGGAAGGAGGAAGAGTGTAAACAAAAGAACGAAGAGGAGGGAGTGGGTGGGGGGGGGGGGGTAGGAAGAAGAAGGGTGGAGGAAGAGTAGGAAAGAAGTATAGGCCTAAATCTACTTTGTAGCAGAGAGAGAGAGAGAGAGAGAGAGAGAGAGAGAGAGGAGGGAGAGAGAGAGGGAGAGAGAGAGGAGAGAGAGAGAGAGAGAGAGACAGACAGACAGACAGACAGACAGACAGAGAGGGTGGTCTGTGTGTTCGTGGGCATCTGTCATACAGTTTTGCAGTGTTTGTGGCAAAGTATGAATCTGCTGAGCATTGGCTGATTTATAAAGTTTAGTGTCAGTATGTATGTGCATTTGTTCGGTGTGTATATACATATCTGGGCATTGATTTTTTGTTTTTGTTTTTTGTAATCGCTCTGCCTGTTACAGAGACAGCTCTTGACTCATGACAACTACTACTACTACTACTACTACTACTACTACTAACTATCATCATCATTATAAAAAGGATCCAGTCACGATGTACCAGGCAGGGTTACAGGGGACCATTTCTCACTTCAGAACTAAAGCGCCCAGCTGCCAGGAATATGCTACGTAAGTAGATCCAATGAAAAATCTCGTGCAGGAATTCCCTGACAAGCATTATTTTTTCCTGTAACTTGCTACAACTTCAGCTAAGAAAGAAAGAAGAAGAAAGAATGGCTCCAATTTTCCGCCTGCAGAATAAACAACGCACACTCAGCATAACTAAAACACTTTCAAGGAAGTGATCCTAAACGAGAACCAGGGTGACCGGGAGAGGGGAGGCAAGAGAGGAACTGGATTACCTCAGTGGCTCGCCAGATGCCCGTGACACGGCTGTATCCCCTAACAAGGCCCCACGGGGCATTCTTCACCTTCTTCTGGGGAAAGTTTCTGGCAGGGGAGAGCACGTCGGCGGCTCATTGTGAGCTCATTAAAGGTGTCTGCAAGTTTTGTTCGCGTGCCCCAGACCTATTACTTTGGATGATCGGCGGGGTGCTGAAACTGGAGGTTTTCCAAGGGTTTTGTTTATACTCTTGTATGAAGATTAGAAGGGCATTGGGTTGTAGACTACACAAAAGTTCTGTGCACCAAATAATTGTTTGGCGGACTTGAACATCCGACCGTCTGCCACAATTTCACCAACGTTAGAGAGCATCAAGTGTAGGTCACAAGTCCAGAGTTATGGACTCAGTACAGAATTTTGTTTGGCGTCTATGCCTTGTAGACAATAAACAGAAACGTCCAGCTTTAACCTCTAGCATCCAGA
>CM065726.1:41871546-41874046 GCA_033310375.1 Conus canariensis | reverse complement strand
GCAAGAGGAATGGAATTCGCAGACGGATAACAAATTGTACAAACTCCGTCCAAACCAAAGAGTTTTTACCATGTTTCCAAGGTGGCCGTAAAGACGAAACAGTCTTGTGCCGTTTGCGTACAGGCCACTCGTTTTACAGCCATACTTATCTCTTAAAAGGTGAAGAAGCTCCATGGTGCATTCCATGTCATGTTCTACTCGCAGTGAAATATATTAGGTCTTCAAGTAACAGAACAAACAGGATCCCAGACACCAATAAGCACTAAAGAAGGCCAAGAATCTGGTTAAAGTGACCGATGTTGTATGGTAAATGTAGACTGAGGTAACTGAAAAAAGAACTGAACAAAAGGGAAAAAAAAAATACGCCAATGTACAGAAACAAAAGACATTCTCACACACACACACAAGAGATGAGGACGAACTAAAGAAAAGTATTCCGTGATCTGCTTGCAACTGAACTGAAACAGAAACATAATCGTCAGCATCTTCATCCTCACACACCACACACCACACACACACACACACACACACACAACACACACACACACACACACACACACACACACTATGATAGAGACTTACACAATGCTAAGAAGGTACAAAGAGGCCTGACCAACGCGTTGGATTAAAGAGCAGGTGAAGCATCTGCTATGTAACGGGTCCATGAAACCAGCTTCCCAAATCTTTCCTTCTTTCCCTGCTGATTGATTGATTGATTGATCTGTTGGTTTGTTTGTTTATTTTTCATTTATTTGTGTATTTATTTGACATGCTTTAATAATCTGTTCTTTTAATTCATTTTTCCATTTTCCTATTTACATTTACTTTATTCAATTCTGTGTTTCCTTATGTATAACTGTTATATAACTTACATGTTTGTAAGTTTATTCATTTGATGTAGGCTTAAACCTGCGCAGAGTGTTCTAACGGAATTGCAGGAGCGGTTTCAATCGTGTAGATGGGCTGACGCCACATGCCATGACTCCTTTTCGATGAAATTTAAACTGACACTTAAACAGATGATCATTTTCAATTACCTTCTCAAATGTTTGCCGACTGTGTTTGCGATATTTGAAAGGAATCGTTGCCGTATTGGAAATTCCTCTGGAAGAGGGCGAGACACTTACCGATTCATGATTTTTGTTTACATAAACCCCGCATTTTCATTGATCAACCACTTTGATGTGAATGTAAAGTGACATTATTCCTCTCCGCGAAAGCAACCGAAGGTGACGAAGAGAACTCACTTGAATAGACAGCATGAAATCTTCAAGAAAGACCGGTTCACTTTCTGTTGTTGCACAATGTTCAACTTACGAGTGTGGAATTCAATTTTTACCCTACAGAAATATTTGGACGGCTTGGAACGCAGCTCTGGAGAGGAGTAAGTCTTGTTTTCGATATCATTTTCAATAAACTAAACCTCGGTACAAATTTGAAAAATTATTGATAAAGCTCCGCTTGTCTTGTGATTCGTTTATTAACATTTTTTGGCGGAGCTTTATCGATAATTTTTCACATTTTTTGTTTAGACTTCCGCCTGCAGTCGCCTCACTTCGCAATTAGATCTAAATCTCATACATCAATCAATCGGCCAAATCCATTAGAAAGAGAACACAAATCTGTGAAACAAAGTGAAATGTTGCAAATAGGCCACAGTTAATCATTGCAGTGGCGTTTTTTTTTTTTTTTTTTCTTCTCACGCGAAACAAAATCGATCTTTGCACAGATTCCAGGGAAGAAATCTGCTTACATGACTTATCTTCCTCTTGATCACTGCCAGACGAGAACTGCGGCGTTTGCTCCCATTAGAATTAAACAATTAAAGGCACGCAGCTTCTTGACTTGACTTGACTTGACTTGATTCAAGTTTGAGGCCCTTTTTGGGCCTGTTCGTTGGTCCTAGTTTTACTGGCTTCAGTTTTCACATGCGTGGGAATATACATGTCCTTAACCTAAGTCAGACACTCTGGTTCATAAACTGTCTTCAGTTGTTTCCAGTGTTGGTCCAAATGACTTTTGAAAGCATTCAGCGATGGGGCTGAGACCACCGTGTCTGGCAAACTGTTCCAGCAAGAGACCACTCTGTGGGAATTAAAATTTGATCTGATATTTATTCCTGGTTTCTGCTTCTGCAGTTTCAGAGAATTTCCCCTAAGGTCAGTGGTAGTAGCTAATTTGAAGACAGGAGCACTTACTTTGTAGTAGCCGTTCAGATATTTAAAGACTTCAATGATATCACCTCTGAGACGTCTGTGTTCTAAGCTTGGTAGTTTTAGTACCTTTAGTCTCTCTGAGTAAGGCCTGTCTTTCAAATGACTGAGGAGTCTGGTTGCTCGGCGCTGCACATCTTCTATTTCTTTGCAAAGCGTTTTCTGGTATGGCTGCCAGACACAGTGCCCATACTCTAACAGTGGACGTACAAGACTTTTGAACAGCTGGCTGAAAGTCTGTTCTGAAAGATAATCAAAGGACCTCCGAATCAACACAACTATCTTGT
>CM065726.1:41841546-41849046 GCA_033310375.1 Conus canariensis | reverse complement strand
TTTTCTTGCCTTTACTCTTAAACTGTATGTGTCTGTATTTTCACTTCCCCAACCCTCTCTCTCTCTCTCTCTCTCTGTTTGCATATATGTGTGTCTATGCGTGTGTGTTCATACATGCACATGGTGTGTGTGTGTGTGTGTGTGTGTGTGTGTGTGGACGCGCGCGCGCATTTGCTCCGGCCAAAACGAACATCTGAAGTATTCATTCAAGTGGTGCCGCACCAGTGTAACTTATCATGAGGCAGACGAGCTGACGTTTGATCCAAAGTCCTTGAACATGGTTTCTTATTCAAAATGTGGTTCCTCTCAGTTCAAATCGATCGCATTCCTAGCGAGCACTCCATCTTCACAGCGTGCAGAAAAAAAAAAAAAGGCAAAGGTCTCTGAGCTCAGATCACATGACAGTCTTTGGGCCGAGTTTCCCGTGCTATATTTTTTTCAATCCCTTCAATTCAGGTCAAGGGTATTATCTTTCCAGCACTCCATTTTCAATGTTCAAAGTAGGCCTATGCCAAAAACGGACATAGGCTAAGTCTGGAAGCTGAATGACGTCACAATCCAGGAGAACGGTGCAGACGGTTAAAGCCGATGTAAACAGGCTGTGAATTGAAACCTTGATCCATGCTGTTCAGGTCCTGATAGTCTAGTTCGAATGACTGGAGTTTAGCAGATTTTCGTCTGCGACATACCCTAAATTTGAGAGCTAGGCCTACTCTTGTTTCAAACAATTTCAGCTTAACCTTTTTAAGCTGTTTATATTTAGAAGGGAGTTGCACTCTTGATTTAAAGCTGGCCAATACATCTCACTATGTTTTCCTCCTCTTCTGCCTCCTCTCTCTCTCTCTCTCTCTCTCTCCCCTCTCTCTCTCTCTCTCTCTCTCTCTAATCGTGTGTGTGTGTGTGCCAGCCACCCATCCAGACAGACCGACAGACAGACGAGAGACAGACAGACAAACGAGAGACAAAGAGACAGACAGACAGGCAGGCAGGCAGGCAGACATACAGACTCACAGTCAGACCCACTGGCACACGGACAGACAGACAGGCAGGCAAGCAGAGATGCAGACAGACAGATAGATAGATAGATAGATGGACATATAGATAGATAGGTAGGTAGGTAGATAGACAGACAGATAAAAAAGAGAAGAGCAAGAAAAAAAAATAAAGAAAAAAGAAAGAAGAAAGAGAAAACAAAGCAGCATAAGAAAGTAACGAAAGAAAGAAGGAGGAAAGAGAAACGAAAGCAGAAAACATGGTGGAAATAAAGCTGGAAAGAAAGAAAGAAAGAAAGGAGGAAAGAGAAACGAAAGCAGAAAACATGGTGGAAATAAAGCTGAAAGAAAGAAAGAAAGAAAGGAGGAAAGAGAAACGAAAGCAGAAAACATGGTGGAAATAAAGCTGGAAAGAAAGAAAGAAAGAAAGGAGGAAAGAGAAACGAAAGCAGAAAACATGGTAGAAATAAAGCTGGAAAGAAAGAAAGAAGAAAGAAAGGAGGAAAGAGAAACGAAAGCAGAAAACATGGTAGAAATAAAGCTGGAAAGAAAGAAAGGAAGAAAGGAGGAAAGAGAAACGAAAGCAGAAAACATGGTGAAATAAAGCTGGAAGAAAGAAAGAAAGAAAGAAAGAAAGGAGGAAAGAGAAACGAAAGCAGAAAACATGGTAGAAATAAAGCTGGAAAGAAAGAAAGGAAGAAAGGAGGAAAGAGAAACGAAAGCAGAAAACATGGTAGAAATAAAGCTGGAAAGAAAGAAAGAAAGAAAGGAGGAAAGAGAAACGAAAGCAGAAAACATGGTAGAAATAAAGCTGGAAAGAAAGAAAGAAAGAAAGGAAGGAAGGAAGAAGAGAAGAAAGGAGAAGGTACGCGAAAAGGAAGAGAGAGAAGTAAGAAAACAAAATAGCGAAGAAAGGAAAGAAAAACTGGAGGAGATAATTGAAGAGAACATACAACGTTTACAAAAGAAGATGGGGGAGGGGGGGGGGGAACGTGAAAACAAAGGAAGAAGGAATAAAAGTGCGGAAAAGAAAGAAGAGGCAAGAAAAAAGAAGAAACGATGGAAGTGAGAAACTGTGAAGAAACAAAGACGACAAAAGAATGAAGAAAACAAAAAAATAATGAAAAGGAAAGGAAGAGAGAAGAAAATTAAGAAACCAAGAAGAAACGATTAAAGCAAGGAGAGAAATTATGAAGGAAAGGAAAGAAGAAAAAACAAAGGAAGATGGAAGGGAGGAAGGACGTAGAAAGGAAAGAAAGAAGGAAAGAGAGAGAGAGAGAAAGAAAGAGTAACAGAAAAGAAAAGAAAAGAAAAGAAAGAAAAACAGAAAGACTGATAGAAACAGAAATGGAGAAAGAAAGGGAGAAGAAGAAGAAAAAAAAAAAACGAAAAGAAAAGAAAGAAAGAAAGAAAGAAAGAAAAAGAAAAGAAAAGAAAGATAGAAAGGATGAAAGAAAGAAAAGAAAGAAAGGAGAAAAGGACGAAAGAAAGAAAGAATATAGAAAGAAAGAAAGAAAGAAAGAGAAGCTCGAACAGAAAGATCGAAGAGGGAAACTACATTTTTTTTTCAGTCACCACTGCTTTTACTGCCCAACCTTCACTACTTTTGCCCCTTCCTCATGCACAGTTGTCTCATCCCCATCCTCACCGAAAACTAAAGGAAGGGGGGGGGGGGGGGGGGGGGGGGAGGGACTGGAGCGGAGCGATAGCGGGTGATTCTTTATAGCTTGGTTACCTGGTGGAGCGTGACGGCAATCTTCAGACTCTGCCAGCGCCCAGACAGGCGCACAGCGCCGAGGAATCTTTGAGAGAGTCTCTCGGGCATAAATTCTTTGTCGATTTACCAGCAAACGGAGCGATACGATCGGTGTTCTAAACCGAAATGAGAGTTGTGTGTGTGTGTGTGTGTGTGTGTGTGTGTGTGTGTGTGTGTGCGTGCGTGCGTGCGTGCGTGCGTGCGTGCGTGCGTGCGTGCATCCAAGTGTGCGTGTGTGGGTGTGGGTGCGTGCGTGTGTGCGTGCGTGCATGAGTGTGTGTGTGTGTGTGTGTGTGTGTGTGTGTGTGTGTGTGTGTGTGTGTGTGTGTGTGTGTACAGAACTTTTCATTCTAAATAGCACCTTGGTCTATGATTAATGGCTAAACAGATTACATTCTTTGTTGGTTTATGTTTTTTTTTCTTTTTTTTTTCCGGACAGTCTGACAAACCGTACCCAATCTTCAGCGTTATGTCTGTGGTCATCCTCGACTACCTTGGACGAATGGCACTTCCTTTTCACTTGCGGTTTGATTTCTAATGTTTGTACGAACTATTAATCCACACTAGATTGTCACATAACATGTATGTCTAAACAACTTCATAACTTTGGAACTTTCTTTCAGGCACAAAAATATCATCTAGAAAGCGCAAGAGGCTTCCAGAAAGTTTCAGAAATTGTTTCTAAACAGTTCCATACTTGTACCACGTCAAGATTCTCGAAATTTCCTGAATGGTCTACGCATTTTGATTTGTCCTGCTGCATCATGGTTCCTGAACTTTTTGTGGAATTGTACATGCATAAGGACTGGCTATACAAAGCCTTGGCTCCCGAACATTCTAGAAAGTTTCATGCATGTCTGGTGGTTAAACTACGTCAGGCTTATTGAATTCCAGAATAGTGCATTTTTACTACTAGTCATTAAAAGAAGTTTTTATTTTTCTCGGGACTGTTAAAACTACTCAAGGGTGGCTCAGGAGTCATTCTCCTTAGGCTTGTACACTTTAAAGTGTTTGTAGCTCCGAGAGACAGAATTAGAGATAAGTTCATACATTCAATACTGAATGAACAACAAAGAACTGACACAAGTGTACTTTCACACATCAACTTCACTTGTTTATACAAGGGTGAAATATTCAAGCATCTTAATAGTTTTTACTAAGTTGTGGCCAATAAACTTTTACCACATTCATCATCTTGAGAGATGTCACCAAGTATTGGCATAACTATACTGTTAAAACACATGGCATACATACAAGCAGTGTATTGTCTCAAAATTTAGAAACAGTTTTAACTTGCAGTTCTTCGGGGTGAATCTATGAAACCTTACACAGGAGAGGGTCTTTCCTTTTTCTGATCTGCACCTGATTTCCTATTCCTTTCACTGGCGGCGATCACTCTTGACAGCCTTCTGTGGGGCAGTGGAGTTTCACTGGCGGTGGTCAGCCTTCTGTGGGGCAGTGGAGTTTCACTAGCGGTGACCAGTCTTACAGCCTTCTGTGGCGCAGTGGAGTTTCACTGGCGGTGGTCAGCCTTCTGTGGGGCAGTGCAGCTTGACTGGCGGTGATCAGTCTTACAGCCTTCTGTGGGGCAGTGGAGTTTGACTGGCGGTGGTCAGCCTTCTGTGGGGCAGTGGAGTTTGACTGGCGGTGACCAGTCTTACAGCCTTCTGTAGGGCAGTGGAGTTTCACTGGCGGTGACCAGTCTTACAGCCTTCTGTGGGGCAGTGGAGTTTGACTGGCGGTGACCAGTCTTACAGCCTTCTGTGGGGCAGTGGAGTTTGACTGGCGGTGACCAGTCTTACAGCCTTCTGTGGGGCAGTGGAGTTTGACTGGCGGTGGTCAGTCTTACAGCCTTCTGTGGGGCAGTGGAGTTTTACTGGCGGTGGTCAGTCTTACAGCCTTCTGTGGGGCAGTGGAGTTTCACTGGCGGTGACCAGTCTTACAGCCTTCTGTGGGGCAGTGGGGTTTGACTGGTGGTGACCAGTCTTACAGCCTTCTGTGGGGCAGTGGGTTTGACTGGCAGTGGTCAGTCTTACAGCCTTCTGTGGGGCAGTGGAGTTTGACTGGCGGTGACCAGTCTTACAGCCTTCTGTGGGGCGGTGGAGTTTCACTGGCGGTGATCAGTCTTACAGCCTTCTGTGGGGCAGTGGAGTTTCACTGGCGGTGACCAGTCTTACAGCCTTCTGTGGGGCAGTGGCGTTTGACTGGCGGTGATCAGTCTTACAGCCTTCTGTGGGGCAGTGGAGTTTCACTGGCGGTGACCAGTCTTACAGCCTTCTGTGGGGCAGTGGAGTTTCACTGGCGGTGACCAGTCTTACAGCCTTCTGTGGGGCAGTGGAGTTTCACTGGCAGTGGTCAGTCTTACAGCCTTCTGTGGGGCAGTGGAGTTTGACTGGCGGTGACCAGTCTTACAGCCTTCTGTGGGGCAGTGGAGTTTGACTGGTGGTGACCAGTCTTACAGCCTTCTGTGGGGCAGTGGAGTTTGACTGGCGGTGGTCAGTCTTACAGCCTTCTGTGGGGCAGTGGAGTTTCACTGGCGGTGATCAGTCTTCTGTGGGGCAGTGGAGTTTCACTGGCGGTGATCAGCCTTCTGTGGGGCAGTGGAGTTTGACTGGCGGTGATCAGTCTTACAGCCTTCTGTGGAGCAGTGGAGTGAGGACCGTGCGTTCCCCCCCCCCCCCCCCTTTTTTTTTTTTTTAGTACGCTAAGCCTGTTTGATTTGCAGGCTGTCAGAGACAGCCGATCGTGCCACGCTAAACAAAGAAAGGGGGAGGTGATAGCAAGCACAGGAGGGGGGGGGGGGGTGATCATCCCACCATCCCTTCTACAGTGCAAGGCATTGTGTAGAAGATTCAAGAACGCTCTATCTTAGCAGTTGGCTTTGATTTTACTTAGCCGTCATGCTAATTGACAATGTTACTCAGTCCCCCCCCCCCCCAACCCCCCTCCTGTGCAGCTCATGGGTAGACTGGATATCTTGCTGATTAAGATAACTGCATCACGCATGGGCAGAACGCACGACAGCCTGCGTGTGGGTGGTGAAAAGGAAGGAAAAGAAGACGGGGGATGGGGGGGGGGGGGGGGGGGGGGGGGGGAGGGAAGGGGGGGGGGGGGGGGGAGGCGAGGAAAGATGGGAGGGGTTTTGGGTGGCTTTTCAAAGAAAGACGACAGACAGCGGGGAGGGTGAGTGGGGTGGCGGGGGCTAAGGAGAGGGAGGGGTGGGGTTGAGCAGTGAGGGGTAGAGACTGAAAGTTGACGTAGATCAGTATTGACTGCCGTTTGTGAGAAAAAGGGAGATAGATAGAAAGAGGGAGAGAAGGGGGGGGGGGGGATAGAAGACGGGGTGGTTTGTAGCGGATAGTGTGGCGTCACGTTACACACACACACACACACACACACACACACACACACACACACACACACACACACACACACACACACATACGCCTACACACACACGCACACACACACACACACACACACACACACACACACACACACACACACACACACACACACACGCCTACACACACACACACACACACACGCCTACACACACACACACACACACACACACACACACACACACACACGCCTACACACACACACACACACACACCACACACACACACACACACATACACACACACACACACACATCTGTATCTATCTCTATCGCTCTATCTATCCATCTACCCATCTATGTATCTATCTCTCTGTCTCTATAAACATATATATATATATGTATATATATATATATATATATATATATACATGCATAGATACATATATATATATATCTATATCTATCTATATATATCTATATCTATACACGAGTGTGTGTGTGTGTGTGTGTGTGTGTGTGTGTGTGTGTGTGTGTGTGTGTGTGTGTGTGTGTGTGTGTTCACATGATTCTTCTCAAACTTGTCAACATGAATTCTCGGGGGGGGGGGGGGGGGGGGGGGGATATTATAATGTTTTAGAAGATTCATGCAAATAGTAATATTTCAAATTCACGAATGACGCACGTCTATTTTACCTGGCATGTTCTGTATTTGTCCCATCACCAGCAGCCCCCAAGGGAGCTGACAATATCAGATCGTCAGAAGGCACCCCCACGAAAGGAGATCCTGCACTGCCACCAAGTCATTACTGAGGTGCTCGGTGGCACCTACTCTCTTTTAGTATACGAGGGATATTCCCTTTCTTAGCCCTATCTACTGATGATACTGATCATTTAATTGATAATAATAATAATAATAATAATAATAATAATGAATACTTATATAGCGCCTATTCTCGGCTAGAGACCAAGCTCTAAGCGCTTTACAATCAACACTCGCTTACACAACGGGCTGCCTACCTGGGTAGTGCCGACTGAAGAGCTGCCAGCTGGCGCTTCATTCAGTCGTTTCCCGTGTCATACAGTCAATATCGTTCAATATCGTTCACTCAGTTTCTTTACTTCCTTCATTCTTTCCATTTCTTACGCAGGGTGCATGCTGTGTGTAACGTGTCATCCATACCAACGGCCAAACTGGCCTACTCTTCCGAAAGTTGGTGATGGGATTTTACGTGTGTGCAAGATATTATGCGTGCGTTCACACACGGAACCTCGGTTTATAGTCTCATTCGAAGGACTGTATGGGAAATGGACTCAGAACTAATGTTAACTCCGAGGGAAAAATCCCCCTGTACCGAAACGCCCCGGCGGAGATTCGAACCCGCAACCCCAGGATCACCAAGACTATG
>CM065726.1:41811546-41829046 GCA_033310375.1 Conus canariensis | reverse complement strand
ACGTCCGGAACAACCAGGTTAACTGAAACACCTCACTTTAGATGCAGAAGGAAATGCCGGGTATTGGTTAAAGTCAGGTAAGATACATCAGGAAAAGTCGTATTTACCGGAAAACTTCATCTGACATACATTTGGTACAGAGAGGCTAATTGGAACACGTTAATTTGCATGCACCAGGAATAGTCGGATTAATTAACCACGTTACTTTAAACACACGAAAGACAGATAAGAGGTCGTAGTTTGCCAGTGCCTTTCTTTAGAAGATTCGACAATGCAACGATGAAGAAAAGTAGATGTTCAAACGATCAGCGAATGGCTTTGCTTCTTGATCTTATTTGTATTAAAAATGAAAGTACAAAATGTCACAAACCTACGTGCTCGCACTAGATTGTTGAAACGTCTGAGGTATGCAGCCCTGATGTGGCCCGTGCTGTTAGCTGGGCTATAAACCACAAAGATTAATCTGAATTGCTGTGGGGTCAGCTGTTCTTAAACTATGGTCTTGTGTGATACAGACCAGGGTTTTTCCATCATAAACTACAGACTAGTTTTCCAAATTAGAAGTGGTGCCTCATAGCGATGTGGGTGAGACATCCGTCTAAAAAGGCAGTGTCTCGAGACTCCCACCCATCCAAAAGACAGTGCCTCCAGACTCCCACCCATCCAAAAGGCAGTGCCTCCACACTCCCACCCATCCAACAGGCAGTGCCTCCACACTCCCACCCATCCAACAGACAGTGCCTCCACACTCCCACCCATCCAACAGTGCCTCCACACTCCCACCCATCCAACAGACAGTGCCTCCACACTCCCACCCATCCAACAGACAGTGCCTCCACACTCCCACCCATCCAACAGGCAGTGCCTCCACACTCCCACCCGTCCAAAAGGCAGTGCCTCCACACTCCCACCCATCCAACAGGCAGTGCCTCCACACTCCCCCCCCCCCCTCCAACAGACAGTGCCTGCAGACTCCCACCCATCCAACAGGCAGTGCCTCGAAATTCCCACCCATCCAACAGACAGTGCCTCCAGACTCCCACCCATCCAACAGGCAGTGCTTCCAGACTCCCACCCATCCAACAGGCAGTGCCTCGAGAATCCCATCCATCCAACAGGCAGTGCCTTGAGACTCCCACCCCTCCAACAGGAAGTGCCTCCAGACTCCCACCCATCCAACAGGCAGTGCCTCGAGAATCCCATCCATCCAACAGACAGTGCCTCCACACTCCCACCCATCCAACAGGCAGTGCCTCGAGAATCCCATCCACCCAACAGGCAGTGCCTTGAGACTCCCACCCCTCCAACAGGAAGTGCCTCCAGACTCCCACCCATCCAACAGGCAGTGCCTCGAGAATCCCATCCATCCAACAGACAGTGCCTCCACACTCCCACCCCTCCAACAGGCAGTGCCTCCACACTCCCACCCATCCAACAAGCAGTGCCTCCAGACTCCCACCCATCCAACAGCTGTTGATTCGAACCCTGGCAGCGTTAGATAAAATACCCGGCAGCAGATGGGCGCCTAGGAGTCATGAATATAAGGAATTCAAGGCAGATTTGCTTCAGTGTGTGGCAGGGGGAGAGGGAATTCTTCTCCGAAGACTTTTGTCTACTGTCGCTAGAATTTCTTCCTACTTCCGATCTGTATTGTCTGACTTGGGAGTGAATAAGAAAGAAACCAGCTGTTCTGCTTGGTCGGCCTATATTCAGCTTGACAAAGGAGTTCATTTGTAATACTTTTATTACAGTTATTTTTGAGCACTTCACTGATTTCTCCAACGATGATTTACTTCAAGTTTTCATGTCCTCTTTGCTGGTGCGATGGTGATAGTTTTGAGTGTAAGTATTTGGAGTTTTCTGACTTTCACCTAACTTTCTCCAATTTCAAATATTGACTATTCTGCTTCGAATACAGCGCAAAAAGTAAACAAGCATCGGCGTCAAGTACCTCTCACAATAAACAAACATTTGTTTTCGTAGATTTTTGGACCTTACATTATAAAATGAAACTTGTGGCCGTTAACATTCGTTTCACAAATACAACATGCGCATATGTTCCTTGGAACATTGCAATGTTATCCAGTTCCAACAATTGATTTGTAACATTCAGACTTGCATCAAGATATTACTTACATTTTCAGAAAAATAATTATTAAACATTTTACTTCGGACTCCTCCACATGCCTAGCAGAAATGCATCAAAGCAAATAAAACAAACATTTAACAAATGTTTTCCGATGTCAGAATAGTAAGTCTTTTTTTTTTCGGTTTGTCTCTCTTTTTGTGTTGGATTGAGTGGAGCACACAGGATCACATCGTTCCGTGACTCAGGCGATCCGGCTTTGCTGTCTGGGTGGCCTTTCACACTGGCGATTCATCTTCCTTACAAAAGACACTTCTCACAGCGTCTGCACGTGGAAACCGTTCAACGGATTACTGCCATCTTTATTGTGTTGTTTGCATGGGATGAATACGTTTCTTCCATGTTTGGGAAATAACTTTGAAAAAATGAACGAGAGAGAGAGAGAGAGAGAGAGAGAGAGAGAGAGAGAGGAGAGAGAGAGAGAGAGAGATGACGAGTGAAGGATCCTTGTGCGTTGTACGTGAGTCGTATTGAACGATATAAAGATCCGACAAAATGAACATCTGAAAATCGCCACACATACACACAGAAAAGTTTACAGTTGTGGGGTGCTTACAGCTGCAAATAGCCACGTACTTAAAGAATACAGTTTTGAATCCACACATAGGCCTGCATATGTAAGTAAATGTATGTATGTATGTATGTATGTATGTATGTATGTATGTATGTATGTATGTATGTATGTATGTATCTATGTGTGTATGTATGTATATATGTACGTGTGTATGCATGTATGTACACGTATGTATGCATGTCTGTATGTATGTATGTATGTCTGTATCTGTATGTCTGTCTGTCTGTATGTATGTATGTATGTCTGTATCTGTATGTATGCATGTCTGCATGTCTGTATGTCTGTCTGTCTGTATGTCTGTCTGTCTGTAGGAGTAATGGCGGCAGGGGTGGAGTTCTTGGAAACCGCGCAGATGATGGAACCAGGCGCTGTAAGCAGGGGAAAAAGGCAGGAAACGGAGAACAACAGACGGAAGACACACATGAGAACCGAGTTTCCAGATGTACCGACAGCATCCTAGGTTGTGGTAACACCCCGGGTTTCTACGCTGCGAGAATGAAAGCGTACTTCCGTACGTTTATTCATTTCCGTAAACCAGCCAACCAACCAACCAAGAAAAAAACTTACAAACAAACCGTTTCGTCTTAATCATCATCAATCAGCTTGCAACAGAACTCGGTGTGTGTGTGTGTGTGTGTGTGTGTGTGTGTGTGTGTGTGTGTGTGTGCGTGCGTGCGTGCGTGCGCGTGCGCGCGTGTGTGCGTGTGTGTGTGTGTGTGTGTGTTTATGTGTGTGTGTGTGTGTGTGTGTGTGTGTGTGAGTGCGCGCGCACGCGCGCGTGCCCGTATGTGTTGGCCTTACGTATGTAGGCATGTGTGTGTGTGTGCGTGTGTGTGTGTGTGTGTGTGTGTGTGTGTGTGTGTGTGTGTGTGTGTGTGTGTGTGTGCGTGCGTGTGTGTATGTGTGTGTGCGCGCGCGCGCGCATGTGTGTGTATGTGTGTTTGAGTGTGTGTGTGTGTGCGTGTGTGTGTGTGTGTGTGTGTGTGTGTGTGTGTGTGTGTGTGTGTGTGTGTGCGTGTGCATGCGTGACCATCAAGTATTACAATGAATCCCAGAATCTTTTATTTTCAAAGTGTCACGGAGAACCAATCTAATGCACATATGTACACAAATTGTACAAACAATGAGCATTTGAGCTCTCCCTACCCTCCCCCAAACCATCCCATCCCGTTTTACCTGTGCACAGACTCAAACGTCACCACCCTGCGGACTATCCGCCATCGGAACTCGCTCCAACCATCCTCATGTTAAAACAACAGAGATTAGTGAGAACATGATTACGTCTAGAACGTACGCTCCTCTCCGTTTAGAATGTTCACCACGATCGAATGACGTGTTTCCATTGACGGGTAGTTTTTGATCCCCCCCCCCCCCTACCTCACTGCATATACTGCATGCTAATTAACAATGGTTACCAAGACTTCCGCCGGAAGACACGTGGGCAGCATGACGTCAATGCCGCACAAGGATGACTGACAGTTCGAGGAACTGAGCCTTGGCTTGTTATCGCCTTTTTTAGTTGAATGAAGTTAAGAAAGAATGAAGCGACAGATCTTGGCACTGATCGGATCCTGGGCCCGCCTTTCCACGTCCTCCACCACCCCATCCCTCCTCCCACGTGGAGTTTTGATCAGCTGGTCCAGAAAACGGGAGACCTCTTTAGCATTAGTCTTCTCCTGCCTTCATCATCAAAGGCAAATTCATGAATGGGATCTGCTTGTCCTTAAGGGTATGTGTCACACACACACACACACACACACACACACACACACACACACACACACACACGCATGCATATTTCTTCATATACAGAGAGAGAGAGAGAGAGAGAGACAGACAGACAGACAGACAGACAGACAGACAGAGAGAGAGAGAGAGAGAGAGGAGAGAGAGAGAGGCTAGGAAAGAACTAGGGACGAAGAACCAAAATAAGTAACAAGGCCATAATAGTAACTGAGGAAGACTGGAAGCCCACTAAAACACTACTTCCTGACATGTGTTTGGCAACAGTATTCTCACTCGCCGCTTACAGCCCGGGAAGTCGTCTGCATTGGTCTTGATAGATGTAGACACCTCTGCCGTGTGGAGAGACACATCTCTTTCCAGGTAGACAAGTCTGCTGCGCAAATAGCTGCAACCATTTCCTGGTGAACGAGAGGTAATGATGGAGGCTTCCCTTCCTCCTCTGTTCTACCTGATGCTGGCTCATTGTAGAAGCATAAAAGTTCTGAGAGTAAACAGTGGGTGTGGAAATAAGACAAGTGACTGGGAGAAGACGAGAGTTGTTAAGTAAATGATACGTGTTTCTCAGAGAGAGAGAGAGAGAGAGAGAGAGAGAGAGAGAGAGAGAGAAGAGAGAGAGAGAGATTCATATGCATTTCAGATAATCATGCTCTGAAAATAAGTTCAAATCAGAGGGAACCGGCTGTATTTATATTTAAAGTAACTGACGATAGAATAGAGAATATCCTAGTTAACAAAATAAATAGGCTGAATGTTCTATCAAACTGAATGATCCGGACAATTTCATGCGACCCCACTGATCTGACTGTTTTGGATGCATCGAAACTGAGACTTTCCAATCAACCAGTCTGTTCTGTATTCAAGTCGACGTGTCCCAGTTAATGCCACTGTTCTCTATGGATCCAAGCTGAGGTGTTTCAGTTTACTTAGTTCTTTTGGGTATACTTCATATGAGGTGTTTCTGTTTACCTAGTTCTTTTGGGTATACTTCACATGAGGTGTTTCAGTTTACCTAGTTCTTTTGGGTATACTTCACATGAGGTGTTTCAGTTTACCTAGTTCTTTTGGGTATACGTCACATGAGGTGTTTCAGTTTACCTAGTTCTTTTGGGTATACGTCACATGAGGTGTTTCAGTTTACCTAGTTCTTTTGGGTATACGTCACATGAGGTGTTTCAGTTTACCTAGTTCTTTTGGGTATCCTTCGAATGAGGAGTTCCAGTTTACCCGGTTGTTCTGGGTGTAACCAGAGATGATCCAATCAACCCGACTGTTTGGGATTCACTGACTATCCCTGCACAGACAGGAAAGGTGGTGTGACGACCTCTTCATTACCTCAGCCAAGAAGGCTACGCTTCAGCTGCGTCGGTTGGTCACTCTGTTTGTCTCGCAGCGACAGCACGCAAACTCTACTAAACCCGTTTTAATCATCGTGTGCAGATTTGGCACCAAACGCTGATCCATCAGGGTTAACTTGCAAAGCGAGAGGACTGCAGGCGGAAATCTAAACAAATCTTAAATAAATGTTAGCGAACCGCCCAGAGAACGTGGACAAACGAGTCACAAGACGAAACACAACTAGTTTCGACCTCTTAGGCCTTCATCAGGCGAGACATTAACGAATAAAACAATGAAAATTCACTTAGCTTTGATCGCTTCAGATCACTTGGTAGGGTTCAGCGCAAGGAAGAAGGCGTTGAATGAGAACGAGGCTGTTGGAAGGGAAATAGTGAGCGAGTCAAAGTCGTAATGAAGATAATAATATTACTGATAGGAATACTAATAATGGTCAAAATACTGAGGGAAAAAAAAAAAAAAAAAAAAAAAAAAAAAAAAAAAGGGACAAGATTACTACCAATCTGTGTCAATAAGTATGGGTATGGGAGAAAGGAGAGTGGGTTAGAGGATTCTTAAACAGCAGGGTTGCCGTGGCAACAGTCCCAGAGGCGAAGGCGATGGTGATGTCAATGCCAGTGGTAGTATCAATACTAGCAATAGTATTACTGAATGATACTGCTAACAACGATAGTGAAGGTTAAGGTAATGAAAGCATGATACAGAAATATATTTAGAAAATACAATTTTTATAATAATCAAATAAATAAATAAATGAAACATTAAAAATAATAATAAATTAAAAAATCAGTAAATAATAATAATAATAATTTTAAAAAAATAATAAAAAAAAATAATAATGATAATAAATGCATAAATAAGATAGCTATAAGTTGTGTGAGGTGAATAGTGGGAGATAAGGTAGTATGTGTGTGTGTGGTGGGAGGATATTATGGGCTGAGATAGAAGTGGTGGGTTGGTACATGTTACTTTAAGGTGTAGATGCTATGAGGGTGGAGGGAAGAAGGGGATGGGTTTACGTACTAACTGGGGGAGGGGGAGGGGCAACATATTCACACCTATACACAATCTCTCTCTCTCTCTCTCTCTCTCTCTCTCTCTCTCCCCCCCCCCCCCCCTTTCACGACCAACGATAAAGGAGCCAGCATTCTATTTATTATGTGTGTGTGTATGTGTGAGTGTGTGTGTGTGTGTGTGTGTGTGTGTGTGTGTGTGTGTGTTCCATTTATAATATCAGCCTTATTCAATGGTTACCCCCACCTCCACCCCCAGCAACCGCCATATCCACCAACACCCCTACACACATCATTACTAGGGCAGGGGGAGGGGGGAGTAAGTCGATTGATGTAGCAAATGGAGAGACTCAGAGAGTGTAGGAAAAGGGAAGATGATGATAGCTGCAACCTATGTCTGAGGTAAACAGAGGGAGGTAGGGTGGTATGGGTGTGTGTAGGTGGGGGATATTTCAGGCTGGAGCTGCAGAGATGGAATGGTACATACTACTTTTGGACGTTGATGCCATGAGGGTGGACGGTGCCCAGTTTGGCAATGAGATGAGATTCCTGCATAAGGCGTTCCAAGCTGTCACTCTTAGATTGCCAAAGTGCCAAGACTTTGACATGGTTGATGTTGTGTTGGGCATGGTTGAAGTGTAGAGCGACTGGTTTGGGCCGATGGTGGCGGATGTCGGCCAGGTGTTCAGAGATGCGCGTCTCAAGTGTGCGAGATGTCTCACCTACATAGATCTTACCGCACAGCTGACAGTGGATGGCATACACAATGTTGTGGCTCTGGCAGGAGAAAGTGCGTTTAATAGTGAAAGAGCCTGTGGGGCCATGTAGGATGGTGTCTGGTTTGGTGAGAGAGCAGATTTTGCAGTTGGGTTTTGAGCAGGGGAAAGTACCTGGTGGCTTAGGTGTTGAGATTTTGTTCAGCTTAGAGCGCACCAGTAGGTCGTTGAGGTTTTTGTCACGTTTGAAAGTGATCATTGGTGTGGTCTCAAAGGCAGGTTTATGGTTTTCTACTATGTGCCAGTTAGACTTCAGGATCCTGCAGATGGGCAGATTGTGAGGATGGAAGAGAAGGCAGGCAGTGGGTCTGTCTGTCTCTTTGGGAGGTTTAGTTTCCAGAGTAGATGTTCTGGATTTAGCTGCAGTGCGGCTGAGAGCATCACTGATGACGGCACTAGGGTATCCACGGTTGGTGAAAAAATCAGACATTTTGGCTGCTTGTATAGTGAAATCCTCTTCGCTAGAGCACAGTCTGCGTAGGCGAAGGAATTCAGAATATGGAATGCTATTTTTAGTGGACTGGTGGTGGGAAGATGTGTAGTCCAGGTATGAGTGCGCATCAGTAGGTTTGTAGAAGACTGAGGTTTGAAGCAGTCCATCTTTGAGGGAGATATTGATGTCCAGGAAATTAACTGACTGTGAAATGGTGTAGGTCAGCTGGATGGATGGATGGAAGGTCTGTGCAAAGTTGAGGAAATTCTGGAGGTCATGTTCTGGCATGGATGTGGCTCCCAATCCATCATCTATGTATCTTTTGTAGAGCTCTGGTGTTGGGCCTGTGTAAGAGGTTAGTAGGCGGTGTTCTAGGTGTCCCATGAAGAGGCAGGCATAGGATGGTCCCATTTTGGTTCCCATAGCAACACCACTGATTTGTGAGAATGTGTGGTTGTTGAATTCAAAAGTATTGAGGGTGAGGACTAATTCTGCAAGTCTGACTAGTGTAGCTGTGATGATGGATTGGGAGCCACATCCATGCCAGAACATGACCTCCAGAATTTCCTCAACTTTGCACAGACCTTCCATCCATCCATCCAGCTGACCTACACCATTTCACAGTCAGTTAATTTCCTGGACATCAATATCTCCCTCAAAGATGGACTGCTTCAAACCTCAGTCTTCTACAAACCTACTGATGCGCACTCATACCTGGACTACACATCTTCCCACCACCAGTCCACTAAAAATAGCATTCCATATTCTGAATTCCTTCGCCTACGCAGACTGTGCTCTAGCGAAGAGGATTTCACTATACAAGCAGCCAAAATGTCTGATTTTTTCACCAACCGTGGATACCCTAGTGCCGTCATCAGTGATGCTCTCAGCCGCACTGCAGCTAAATCCAGAACATCTACTCTGGAAACTAAACCTCCCAAAGAGACAGACAGACCCACTGCCTGCCTTCTCTTCCATCCTCACAATCTGCCCATCTGCAGGATCCTGAAGTCTAACTGGCACATAGTAGAAAACCATAAACCTGCCTTTGAGACCACACCAATGATCACTTTCAAACGTGACAAAAACCTCAACGACCTACTGGTGCGCTCTAAGCTGAACAAAATCTCAACACCTAAGCCACCAGGTACTTTCCCCTGCTCAAAACCCAACTGCAAAATCTGCTCTCTCACCAAACCAGACACCATCCTACATGGCCCCACAGGCTCTTTCACTATTAAACGCACTTTCTCCTGCCAGAGCCACAACATTGTGTATGCCATCCACTGTCAGCTGTGCGGTAAGATCTATGTAGGTGAGACATCTCGCACACTTGAGACGCGCATCTCTGAACACCTGGCCGACATCCGCCACCATCGGCCCAAACCAGTCGCTCTACACTTCAACCATGCCCAACACAACATCAACCATGTCAAAGTCTTGGCACTTTGGCAATCTAAGAGTGACAGCTTGGAACGCCTTATGCAGGAATCTCATCTCATTGCCAAACTGGGCACCGTCCACCCTCATGGCATCAACGTCCAAAAGTAGTATGTACCATTCCATCTCTGCAGCTCCAGCCTGAAATATCCCCCACCTACACACACCCATACCACCCTACCTCCCTCTGTTTACCTCAGACATAGGTTGCAGCTATCATCATCTTCCCTTTTCCTACACTCTCTGAGTCTCTCCATTTGCTACATCAATCGACTTACTCCCCCCTCCCCCTGCCCTAGTAATGATGTGTGTAGGGGTGTTGGTGGATATGGCGGTTGCTGGGGGTGGAGGTGGGGGTAACCATTGAATAAGGCTGATATTATAAATGGAACACACACACACACACACACACACACACACACACACACACACCACACACACTCACACATACACACACACATAATAAATAGAATGCTGGCTCCTTTATCGTTGGTCGTGAAAGGGGGGGGGGGGGAGAGAGAGAGAGAGAGAGAGAGAGAGAGAGAGATTGTGTATAGGTGTGAATATGTTGCCCCTCCCCTCCCCCAGTTAGTACGTAAACCCATCCCCTTCTTCCCTCCACCCTCATAGCATCTACACCTTAAAGTAACATGTACCAACCCACCACTTCTATCTCAGCCCATAATATCCTCCCACCACACACACACATACTACCTTATCTCCCACTATTCACCTCACACAACTTATAGCTATCTTATTTATGCATTTATTATCATTATTATTTTTTTTTATTATTTTTTTAAAATTATTATTATTATTATTTACTGATTTTTTAATTTATTATTATTTTTAATGTTTCATTTATTTATTTATTTGATTTATTATAAAAATTGTATTTTCTAAATATATTTCTGTATCATGCTTTCATTACCTTAACCTTCACTATCGTTGTTAGCAGTATCATTCAGTAATACTATTGCTAGTATTGATACTACCACTGGCATTGACATCACCATCGCCTTCGCCTCTGGGACTGTTGCCACGGCAACCCTGCTGTTTAAGAATCCTCTAACCCACTCTCCTTTCTCCCATACCCATACTTATTGACACAGATTGGTAGTAATCTTGTCCCTTTTTTTTTTTTTTTTTTTTTTTTTTTTTTTTTTTTTCCCTCAGTATTTTGACCATTATTAGTATTCCTATCAGTAATATTATTATCTTCATTACGACTTTGACTCGCTCACTATTTCCCTTCCAACAGCCTCGTTCTCATTCAACGCCTTCTTCCTTGCGCTGAACCCTACCAAGTGATCTGAAGCGATCAAAGCTAAGTGAATTTTCATTGTTTTATTCGTTAATGTCTCGCCTGATGAAGGCCTAAGAGGTCGAAACTAGTTGTGTTTCGTCTTGTGACTCGTTTGTCCACGTTCTCTGGGCGGTTCGCTAACATTTATTTAAGATTTGTTTAGATTTCCGCCTGCAGTCCTCTCGCTTTGCAAGTAGATCTATTTTGATTCATACTGACTGCTACCCTTCGTTGTTTTGTATTTCTGTTTACGTCATCAGTGTGTGTGATTGTTATCGTGTATACGTCTTTCGATCATTGTATACTGTTAATCATTGATCCGTATTTCGTTTAACATACGTTTTTAGTCGTGTACGTGCGATCGCAATCAGGCACTCCTGACCTCTCAACTCTAAGAACCTAAATCAGAACATAATGCCGGCCCCCCAATTCCTCTCCCGTACACATGCCAGTTTTCACCAGTCCATTCATTTTCTGCCACCTATCATCCAGCCATTTGCACTAGGATATGCTAAAACACAGTTTCAGAAAACGAAATCTGCATCTCATCTCAACTTTCTAAAACAATGCATTCGACTGCGAATCACCCCTCGCGGCTTCTCACTTTCTCACACCCCATCCGATCTTCATAACACCGCTCTTACCACTACCACTACAAGAATTCTATTCCAAGCCAGCCGTAGACTCATGTTGGCACATATCAAAACACTCAATTCATCCCTGGAATCTCTCTCCCGTCTTCTTCAACATTTCAAACAACAAACCACAATCATCATGCCCATAGCCACTGCTTCAAGACTCAGACAGCTCATCCATACACACAACCAGCTCATTCACAATCACTGCTACCAGATTAAGCAAGACAAGTTATCAAAATTACGAAACAAACACGAGGCAAACCCAGACCAGTTGAATCCCCCTACACACAAAACTGACCCTTCTGTCACCCATGAGCAACACCGCCACCTTGTTCGCTGCATTCCTGATAATCTGACTCTTACCAATGATGAAAGATCAGTCCTGGCAAAAGGTCTGAAATTTATTCCCATTCAGCCTGCCACCAATAAATATCAAAACCACGTTGATGTTGAAAGATTCTTTAGAAAATTAAGATGGATGGCTGCACTTGACGGTGTGCCCAAGCCCCCTCTACCAGACAGCTCAGACATTTTTACCCACCTTTTTCGAACTCCAGTGCTTCGCCAGCCACCTCTTGACAAATCCACTGAAGTTGAACTCTACATCAAAAAGTGTAGAAAAGAAATCTCTCAAGTTAAATCCAAACCTGTCCGCAATTCCAACCTCTCACGGGATGAACAAAAAGCCCTTGAATCACTGAGACAAAGACAAGACATTGTCATCAAACCAGCAGACAAGGGTGGTGCAGTGGTGGTCTGGGACAAACAGTTGTACATAAAAGAAGCACACAGACAACTGTCAGACACAAATTTCTATACACCACTCACAGCATCACCCCTCCCCCAACACCAGAAACTCATCTCAACCACAGTTAAACAAGAAATCAAACACAACAACTTACCGAAGACAGCCAAACTCCTCATAATGACAGACACCAAACAACCCACCTTCTACCTGCTCCCTAAAATACACAAAACCAATACTCCCGGCAGACCCATAGTATCTGCATGCAGCTGCCCTACAGAACACATTTCACAGTACTTAGACTCTCTCCTCCAACCCATAGTACAAGGCCTCCCCACATACCTCAAAGACACTACACACACACTCAACATGATTAATTCATACAACACAGATCCCACTTTCAAACCCAGCCTCCTCTTTACCCTTGATGTCGTCTCTCTCTACACTTCCATCCCTCATGCTGATGGACTGAAGGCCCTCGCATTCTTTCTTAACAAACGGCCCCCCAACCAACAACACCCTCCCACAGCTACACTAGTCAGACTTGCAGAATTAGTCCTCACCCTCAATACTTTTGAATTCAACAACCACACATTCTCACAAATCAGTGGTGTGCTATGGGAACCAAAATGGGACCATCCTATGCCTGCCTCTTCATGGGACACCTAGAACACCGCCTACTAACCTCTTACACAGGCCCAACACCAGAGCTCTACAAAAGATACATAGATGATGGATTGGGAGCCACATCCATGCCAGAACATGACCTCCAGAATTTCCTCAACTTTGCACAGACCTTCCATCCATCCATCCAGCTGACCTACACCATTTCACAGTCAGTTAATTTCCTGGACATCAATATCTCCCTCAAAGATGGACTGCTTCAAACCTCAGTCTTCTACAAACCTACTGATGCGCACTCATACCTGGACTACACATCTTCCCACCACCAGTCCACTAAAAATAGCATTCCATATTCTGAATTCCTTCGCCTACGCAGACTGTGCTCTAGCGAAGAGGATTTCACTATACAAGCAGCCAAAATGTCTGATTTTTTCACCAACCGTGGATACCCTAGTGCCGTCATCAGTGATGCTCTCAGCCGCACTGCAGCTAAATCCAGAACATCTACTCTGGAAACTAAACCTCCCAAAGAGACAGACAGACCCACTGCCTGCCTTCTCTTCCATCCTCACAATCTGCCCATCTGCAGGATCCTGAAGTCTAACTGGCACATAGTAGAAAACCATAAACCTGCCTTTGAGACCACACCAATGATCACTTTCAAACGTGACAAAAACCTCAACGACCTACTGGTGCGCTCTAAGCTGAACAAAATCTCAACACCTAAGCCACCAGGTACTTTCCCCTGCTCAAAACCCAACTGCAAAATCTGCTCTCTCACCAAACCAGACACCATCCTACATGGCCCCACAGGCTCTTTCACTATTAAACGCACTTTCTCCTGCCAGAGCCACAACATTGTGTATGCCATCCACTGTCAGCTGTGCGGTAAGATCTATGTAGGTGAGACATCTCGCACACTTGAGACGCGCATCTCTGAACACCTGGCCGACATCCGCCACCATCGGCCCAAACCAGTCGCTCTACACTTCAACCATGCCCAACACAACATCAACCATGTCAAAGTCTTGGCACTTTGGCAATCTAAGAGTGACAGCTTGGAACGCCTTATGCAGGAATCTCATCTCATTGCCAAACTGGGCACCGTCCACCCTCATGGCATCAACGTCCAAAAGTAGTATGTACCATTCCATCTCTGCAGCTCCAGCCTGAAATATCCCCCACCTACACACACCCATACCACCCTACCTCCCTCTGTTTACCTCAGACATAGGTTGCAGCTATCATCATCTTCCCTTTTCCTACACTCTCTGAGTCTCTCCATTTGCTACATCAATCGACTTACTCCCCCCTCCCCCTGCCCTAGTAATGATGTGTGTAGGGGTGTTGGTGGATATGGCGGTTGCTGGGGGTGGAGGTGGGGGTAACCATTGAATAAGGCTGATATTATAAATGGAACACACACACACACACACACACACACACACACACACACACACACTCACACATACACACACACATAATAAATAGAATGCTGGCTCCTTTATCGTTGGTCGTGAAAGGGGGGGGGGGGGGGGGGGGGGGGAGAGAGAGGAGAGAGAGAGAGAGAGAGAGAGAGAGATTGTGTATAGGTGTGAATATGTTGCCCCTCCCCCTCCCCCAGTTAGTACGTAAACCCATCCCCTTCTTCCCTCCACCCTCATAGCATCTACACCTTAAAGTAACATGTACCAACCCACCACTTCTATCTCAGCCCATAATATCCTCCCACCACACACACACATACTACCTTATCTCCCACTATTCACCTCACACAACTTATAGCTATCTTATTTATGCATTTATTATCATTATTATTTTTTTTATTATTTTTTTTAAAATTATTATTATTATTATTTACTGATTTTTTAATTTATTATTATTTTTAATGTTTCATTTATTTATTTATTTGATTATTATAAAAATTGTATTTTCTAAATATATTTCTGTATCATGCTTTCATTACCTTAACCTTCACTATCGTTGTTAGCAGTATCATTCAGTAATACTATTGCTAGTATTGATACTACCACTGGCATTGACATCACCATCGCCTTCGCCTCTGGGACTGTTGCCACGGCAACCCTGCTGTTTAAGAATCCTCTAACCCACTCTCCTTTCTCCCATACCCATACTTATTGACACAGATTGGTAGTAATCTTGTCCCTTTTTTTTTTTTTTTTTTTTTTTTTTTTTTTTTCCCTCAGTATTTTGACCATTATTAGTATTCCTATCAGTAATATTATTATCTTCATTACGACTTTGACTCGCTCACTATTTCCCTTCCAACAGCCTCGTTCTCATTCAACGCCTTCTTCCTTGCGCTGAACCCTACCAAGTGATCTGAAGCGATCAAAGCTAAGTGAATTTTCATTGTTTTATTCGTTAATGTCTCGCCTGATGAAGGCCTAAGAGGTCGAAACTAGTTGTGTTTCGTCTTGTGACTCGTTTGTCCACGTTCTCTGGGCGGTTCGCTAACATTTATTTAAGTTTCATCAGGTTAAGCAAAAACTGCTGAACTGAATTTAACGAAACGTGAAGCCCAAGAATCAATCGCTTAAAACTTAATACGGATCCGTACCACGCATCCGGAACAAAGCACAGGTTTTGAGTCTGTTCAACAAGATAATTACAAATTTTCTGTGAGCATGAAAACTGTGAGGATACCTTTCCGGACTGATTACTGTCTACGAAACATTTGTTGTGGAATGTAAACATTTCCTAGTGATGTGAAATAGATCAACATTTCGTATTTCCATGTTCTGTTAAGGAACCCAAAGTGAATAGGAAGTAATTATTTAAGTCCATACCAACTATTACTCCTTCTGAAGGAAAACATTTGATCTTGCTTTCAGCCATAAGGGCGGATCTCCGAGTCGATCGACTGCCGCCGAGATCTCTGTTTTCTTCGTGTTCCTGTATTTCGTGTAACAGAAGTCGCCTCGACTACTAAGTTTATATTGGAATTTGCTGCCCGAATTGGGGTACTGAGTTTGAAAAATTGTAAAAAAAATAAACTAATGGATAGAAAGACTTCAAATATTTAGCAAAAATCTATGGACAGCTGAACTTTGGTTTGCACTTGTTGTTTTAGGGGGATGTGAAAATATTTTCATGGCTCAACACTCACACACCTGATTTTACCTGGAAAACACACCTACGTCAGTGAAATAGGTGATAGACAGGCAATACAACACCCATCAACTTTATAGCACCTACCTTTTTGGTGGCAAATGATCAGGTTCACCATCTGAAAAGAACTGATGGGTGTTGCGAGGTGTTAGTAGTTATACAGGTAGCTAGGAATATACGTGAAATTTTTGTGACGCATTTTATTTACATAGCAGGAAAAAAACAAATAAAAAAAATTAACAGGTCAAAATCATACCATATTTACTGAAAATGTGTTGGAGTGCATGCTTTTTGATCTGCATGAGTTAGTTTGTGTTTGTGAGGGAAAAAAATCCTATGACTGATAACATTTCTAACTATGAGCAGGTGTTAGTAGGAAGGAAGAAAGGCAGGCATCACAACACAAAACAACACTCAAATATTTTTGTTGTACTCACCATATGGTTCCAGAAGTACTGAACTATAGATATAATCCAAATGTGATCACACACAAAGAACACAGTCACTGGAAATTTTCTTGCTTTTGAGCACTTTTGTCACACACAGATCACTGACATGAAATTTTCTTTACGTTGTGCACTGTGTCACCTGCGTCGCCTACCTCCGAGTCACTGTCACTACTCGCATTCACTCCTTCA
Organism: Conus canariensis; assembly: GCA_033310375.1. Lineage (NCBI taxonomy): Eukaryota > Metazoa > Mollusca > Gastropoda > Neogastropoda > Conidae > Conus > Conus canariensis. The sequence continues at coordinate 41,812,482 of CM065726.1, read as the reverse complement.
ACTTCATAGTCAATATCGCTGTCTGCAGAGTCTAGATCAATGTCCGATTGATTCCAGTCGTCATTTTCGGTCGGAAACACATTCATATTGAACATTTGGTCCACAATCAAGCTCATGTCACTGTCACTGTCACTGTCAGAGTCCGACATTTCGATCGTAGTCGAAGTCGATGGGATGACAAAAAAAAAATCGATTAAAAATGAAAAAGCCACGAACTGCTGTTCAAAAATGGCGCTGGTAAAGGCAGGAAAGACCCGGATAACGACCGGTTTGTCTTATTACTGTGGTCAACCCAAATAAGGGAGGCACACCAAGACAATCAGCCAACTGAGGAACGGGCGGTACAGGGCGGATGTTACCGCACAAAATGTCACCACTGCACAAAATGTCACAATTGTGACATTTTGTGCCAGTTGTGACATTTTGTGCAGTGAAGGACTGTACAAAATGTCACAGCTCGCAGTTGTGACAATTTGTGCACCTATGCCCCATTTTTGAATTCACTCTTGCACAAAATGTCACAACCTCTGTCAGTCTTGTTAGTTCGCCGCTTTCAAGAAAGCGAGCAGACTATTAACTTCGTTCGAGTCTGTTTTTTTTTCGGTGTGTGTGTGTGTGTGTGTGTGTGTGTGCGTGTGTGTGTTGTGTGTGTGTGTGTGTGTGTGTGCGCGCGCGCGCGCGCGTGCGTGCGTGCGCACGCGCGCGCGAGCGTGTGTGTTTGTGTCCCACGTCGGCCAAAACAGACATTTTTGGTAATGTCTCTTCAACCACTTAAGACAGCCTTCTCAAATTTGTTTGTTGATTAGGTAAGGTATGCTGATACTGCTCGCAAAAAATCAAGGTCAAAGGTCAAGGTCAAGGTCACGTTGATCGTTGAACACCCATTTCATTGCAAGCCAAATTGAAAAACACACAAAAAAAATACGTAGACATCAT
>CM065726.1:41804046-41806546 GCA_033310375.1 Conus canariensis | reverse complement strand
AGCCTATCAGATCTACTGAGTGAAATAGAAAGCCTATTTTCGCTAAAGTCCATAAAAATTTAGTGAACTGGAACACACCAGTTCGAGTACATTCAGAGCAATGGGACTTGGCTTTAGACGCATCCGGACGGTTGAGGTGAATTGAATCAAGTCAGTCTCGATACATACGGGTAAAGTCAGACGATCGGTACAACTCAGTTTGGAGCTGTCAGGAATAGTTGGATTTCCGGGAACACTTAATGTGGATGCATCTGGAACAGGCAGGTTGATCGGAACACGTTAGGCGGATAAACGTGGAGCGATTGGAATATTGGGAACACGTTGATTTGGATACGTCTGGAAGAATAGTATTATTTGGAACACGTAAAATTGGGGCAGTATAATTTGGAACACGTATAATATTGGGGTCTCCTGGAACAATATGATTGTTTAGAACACGTTGATTTGAATACATCTGGAACAATATGATTATTTGGAACACGTTAAAAATGGAGCTCCTGCAACAACAGGATTATTTTGAACACGTTGATTTGGATATATCCAGAACAATCAATTAACTGAAATACGATAGATTGAATACAAGAAAGATAAAAACAAGGTTGTAGTTTCTATCTACAGACTGCTTCTGTTTGAAAAAATAATACTGTGACGATGAAGAAAAGCAGACGTTCAAATGACCAGCCAGTGTGAAGATTCTCTGCCCTCACCACATTCATTACCTCTTGATTTTGCTTCTGTTGACAAAAATGCTGAGAAATGTACAAATAATTCATTCAGTTTTCGCTAACTTCATTGTTGTGCAATGGTTCTTGTTTTAACTTTAGTGTTCTTACTTTCCTCGAGATTCACCACATTTTAAACATTCACCATCCCTGTTTTGAATGCAGTGCAAGAAGTAAACAAATTTTGGTTTCAAATTCTTCTTTTGTAATGAATTTAATTTGCAGATAATTATATTTTGTTCTTTACAGTATGAAATGAAACTTGTGTCCATCAATGCGCGTTCAACAATTACGACAAACGTGTATTTTCCTTCGAACATTGCAATGTCTTCTAATTCCAACAATTCCAACGTCTAAATTTACACCAGGGTATAATGCAAGTTTTCAGGAAAATTAGATTTTATATTTCCTTCAACCAGAATCACATTACAATAAATGAAAAACGATTAACATCTGTATCCTGATATCTGAGTAATCTGTCTTTTTCATTCTTCGTTTGTCTCTCTTTCCTTTTTTCTGATTTTTATTTTTTGGAAAGAGGAGAACGCCGGAGGACACAGTATCGTGACTCGGACAACTTGGCGCTACCGTCTGGGTGGCCTTTCACACTGGTGATTCGTCTTCCATGCAAACACACTCCGCACAGCGTCTGCACGTGGAAGCCGCACAGCAAATTACTGTCATCTTTATGTTGTTTGCGTGACGTGAATCCGTTTCTTCCAATGCTGTGAATCAATTTCAAAAGAAGGGATAGGAAAATGTGTAACCAAAAGAGAGAGAGAGAGAGAGAGAGAGAGAGAGAGAGAGAGAGAGAGAGAGAGAGAGAGAGGAGTGTATGTTTGTGTTAGCGTTTGGTGTGTCTATTCAGATATTTTTGTTTGAGATTCCCCCTTTTACTCTGTTCTCTCACTCCTAGCTTGTTTGTTTGTCTGAGTGTTGTACAACAGTCTGCCTGTCTGCCTGCTCATCTGTCTGTCTGTCTGTCTATCTGTCTGCCTGACTGTCTGTCTGTCCGTCTGTCTCTCTCAAACACACACGTACACACACACACACACACACACACACACACACACACACACACACACACACACACACACACGCACAGAGAGAGAGAGAGAGAGAGAGAGAGAGAGGAGAGAGAGAGAGAGAGAGAGATTCCCACCCATCCATCTCCTATTCCACTCCCTCCCCGCCCCCACCCACCTACACAACGTTCTCACTCCCAAACTAACATGAACGAACGTGCACACAAAGACACATACAAAAGGTAGAAACAGAAAAAAGTCCTTTGGGAACATTCTAAAAGCTTGCCTGAAAAGGTGGGTTCTCAAATCCGATTTGGAGATCGGCATTGAAAAGCAATGGCGGATAGAAATAGATGGTGTGTGTGTGTGTAGTGTTGTGTTTTGTGTATGTGTGTGTGTGTGTGTGTGTGTGTGTGTGTGTGTGTGCATGTGTGTGTGTGCATGTGCGTGTGTGTGCGTGAGTACGTGCGTGTGTGTTTGAGTGCGCGCGTGCGTGCGTGTGTGCGTGCGTGCGCGTGCTTACGTGTGTGTGTACGTGTACAACCATGGGTTAATCTGACAATAAATTGGTTTCAGTCATGTGTGTGTGTGTGTTTGTGTGTGTGTGTGTGTGTGTGTGTGTGTGTGTGTGTGTGTGTGCGCGCGCGCGCGCGCGCGCATGCGCGCGTGTGTATGTGTGAGACCATCAGTTATCAAAATATATTCCAAAGTCACTGATTCAAGTGAGCAACTAGAAAGTGTACATGTACATAA
>CM065726.1:41796546-41799046 GCA_033310375.1 Conus canariensis | reverse complement strand
CACACACAGTCTGACACAGACACAGACACAGACAGACCGACCGACCGACAGGCAGACGGACAGATAGACAGACAGTGTGTGTGTGTGTGTGTGTGTGTGTGTGTGTGTGTGTGTGTGCGTGCGTGCGTGCGTGCACGCACATGTGTGTGTGTGTGTGTGTGTGTGTGTGTGTGTGTTGTGTGTGTGTGTGTGTGTGTGTGTGTACATCATGATCACATCAGCCCAGATATGACTCTTCCAATCCGCTCGGCTAAAAAGAATATGAGTTACATTTAATGCACATGCATACACACACACACACACACACACACACACACACACACACACACACACACAAACACACACGCACACACACACACACACACACACACACACACACACACACACACACACACACACATACACTTACACACGCGCGCGCGCACGCGTGCACCTCAGATTTGGCTACGTTTGGGAACATTGGGAAATAAACAACAAGATGAACATTTCAAAAACAGTGTAAAATCTGAAAAATCATACATGCACACTTAGTGTGTTATGCAGCAAGGAAAAGAATATGTTCACAGTCGGTAACATGTAAGCCTAAGGTTATTCGATAAAGAAACTCGTAGGGCACACTGGAAAATACAGAACTTCCGCAATGTTCTTGGTGTCGAGTTTTAAGTAAAACAAAAATGTATCGTTTTTCTTCCGCCAAGGGAATGAAATTAATAGCTGGTATAGACATAGACATTATAAACCGTTCCCTCCAAGGGAATGAAATTAATAGCTGGTATAGACATAGACATTATAAACCGTTCCCTCCAAGGGAATGAAATTAATAGCTGGTATAGACATAGACATTATAAACCGTTCCCTCCAAGGGAATGAAATTAATAGCTGGTATAGACATAGACATTATAAACCGTTCCCTCCAAGGGAATGAAAGTAATAGCTGGTATAGACATAGAAATTATAAACCGTTCCCCCCAAGGGAATGAAATTAATAGCTGGTATAGACATAGACATTATAAACCGTTCCCCCAAGGGAATGAAATTAATAGCTGGTATAGACATAGACATTATAAACCGTTCCCTCCAAGGGAATGAAATTGGTGCTGGTGTGGACTTAAAAGTAACTTCCTGTGGCCTTTTCATTTTTGAAAAAAAATCTTACATAGACTATAGAAAATACAAAATCTTACATAAACTATAGAAAATACAAAATCTTACATAGACTATAGAAAATACAAAATCTCAAATAGACTATCGAAAATACAAAGTGTCAAGACTGGTACCACTAGAAATCTTTTGTATTGCACCAACAAGTCTTACTTCATAGGCATTTCTCGATTTGTAAATGGAATGTCGCAGCATTAATGCTCAGTGAAAATTCGCAGTAATCTTGAACAGCTCCAGGATCCGACGTTTGATCCAAATTCGCACGACGACTCGTAAAAATGAATCATGCTTATGGGGAAGAGAAGTGGAGGCGCTAAATTCCGACCTTACCCTGCGTTTCGCATGGTTTTTGTATCATAAAATCTATAAATATCTTGCTGAACGATCCCAAATACACCATTTCATCGCCAATCGCATTACAAACTTTGTCTGAAATGTAATAAAACAGATTTTTGACCGCAGATCTTCAAGTAAAAATGACCGAAACGTTGTCGAAATTTGTTCTATGACCAGAAACGTTGTCGAAATTTGTTCTATGACAGAAACGTTGTCGAAATTTGTTCTATGACAGAAACGTTGTCGAAATTTGTTCTGTTTTCCTTTTTTTAATCTTCTAAAAATCCTCAAAGACATTTATTATTCATTGTCTGAAATGGTTTCAGCAGTTGTCGCATATAACAGACTAACAAATAAACTAACAAACGCAACAAACAAGGAAAGCGGTGGACGCGGCAAAACACACCTATTTGGAAAGATAATCAACCAGCCATCACACAAGCTTTCTCTATTTCCACAGGAATGTCAGGACACCTCGAACAGTCGGGTCAATGGAACACGCTACTTTGGATGCAAAGAACAGTTTAAGATGTATAACCGGTAAACTTTTACCCCCCCCCCCCCCACCCACCCCCCACCCCCTTCATCCACCCCCACCTCCTTGTTTGCTTCTTCTTTTCATTTTTTGTTGACAATTAAGTTGCATAATCCCATAGATTTACATTCTTGTAAAACTATGTTGTAACGTGTAAGCTATGCAGCCCTCACGTGGCTGCCGGCAATCGACTGGGCTTTTGACAACATGAATTGAACTGAACTGCTATAAAAAAAAAAAAAAAAAAACATGAACTGAACTGAACTGAACTGCTATAAACAACAAGAACTGAACTGAACTGAACTGCTATAAACAACATAAATTGAACTGAACTGCTATAAACAACGTGAACTGAACTGAACTGTTGTTGGGTCAACGATGAATAGGCGACACCGTGTCGTATAATACGGAGCAGTTTTTCTCCGCATTGAACTGCGCACTGTTCCGTGCTATCTGGCCCGGGGCTGC
>CM065726.1:41789046-41791546 GCA_033310375.1 Conus canariensis | reverse complement strand
CTCATACAATGTTGGGCATAATTGAATGTGTGTCAGAGGAGCTATGTTCTGGACCAAATTCCTCGGAAACACACACTGATAGTGATAATAAAGTAGGATAGGATGCCGAAGTTAGAGATAGTGCAACAAACCACAAGGTAAGCAAATGTGGACAATGTTGTGATACAGAAACAAATGATAGGGTGCTTAAACTCCTGGAATGGCCACTTACATTTTCCTTGAAAGCATTCGATCAGGTGGCATTTTTTTTCTGTCGTTCATGTAGAAAATCCCCTTGTAATGAAAAAAAAATCCTGACTCATGTTGCAATTATTTTAATCAATACTAACAGAATGTGAATTCTGTTGACGTATTACTCAGTGAAACAAACAATCAAAGAGAAAACAAAATAACCCAAAGAAGTTTCATTTACAGTATCCCTTCCATTTCTCAAAGGACGGTCGATAATTCAGTCCTAATCATTTCATATTGTTTATAGCCCAGCCGACCGCAGAGGGCCATATCAGATCTAGGAGGATGAAGCGATTCTCTGCAATTGTAACAAAGCCTAAAAGTGAAGAGCAAGCCAACATCAAATCCTTCCGAAGTTTCCATCGTGTGTGCCAGAGACGTAAGGTACATGAGGTGTGTCGTTCAAATGTGCAATATAATCAAAGAGATTTTCTTCTTGTCCACATAGTATTAACGATGAGACTAGGGGCATCCAAGCAGGACATTTTAAAGGAGAGAAACAAACACACAAACAGAAAGAAAAAAAAATGAAGAGCAGAAAGCAACCAAAGCAGTTTCCAAACGCCTACATCGTAATGTAATACCCCAATGTTTTTGAGCTGTTAGAATGAAACGTTATTACAATGTCCATACAGTTATCCGTGTGACTGCGCAAAACGATATTCCCTATAATTAACAGCAACCTGTAGGCAAGATAGTCTCCGGCATTTTGAGCGTCTGATATCACTTGGAATGACATTTGAGTCGCTGGTATTCAGTCTTCTTATCTTTACAGTGAGCATATAATATACCCACATGTACCGGCGTCATTTAGCACGCTGGCACTTTCGCTGCCACTCTCACCCCCATTGCAGTTCTACTCACCAAGCATGATCTCACTGTCCATACCATCTGCTCCCTATATTCATTCCAGCCATTCTCATTTGAAATGATGAAGAATAGCAAATGCATGATTGTGCCCAGAACTTTCACCACACTCCGTGCGGAATGTCCGCTTCCATCCCAATGACGTGCTTCCGTGAACTGGTTTCTGGTCCCCCTCTGGTGTCATTTGCATACAAATGCATGTTGATTACCAATGATTGCCGGCACTTCCGGTCGGAAGTCACGTGTGTGGCATGACGTAAATGCCGCGCAGGAATGCCTGATAGCACGAGGGAGGGAGACTTCAGTTCTTATTACCTGATAGCTGGCAGGAGTGAGATTTCACTGGCTCTCACAGCTGAGTGGATTTGAAATGGAATCAAGCAACAAATCTTTAAACTTATGGCATCCGCGCCCCCACCCCTCCGCCTCTTTTCTTTCCCCCACCTCTTCGCTCATATGAAATATTGATCACCTGGTGCAAAAAAGGGAAAGCTCCTTTGAATTATACTTCTCCTTCTCACCTTATCTCGCGCGTATTCACTGCTGAACACTGCACACACGCGCGCGCACCCCCCCCCCCCCCCACACACACATACACACACACGCACGCACGCACGCGCACGCGCGCGCACACGCACGCACACACACACACACACACACAATATATATATATATATATTATATATATTTTTTTATAATGTATGTTTTGATAATATTATATATTAAAAAAAATATATATCAATGGAATAAAATTGTAGATATGATATATTATATAAATATATATATATATATAATATATATATATATATATATACGCATGCGCATCTACGCATCTTCACGTGGAGAGAGAGAGAGAGAGAGAGAGAGAGAGAGAGGAGAGAGAGAAAAGAGATGATGCTACTGCTGCTGGTGCTGCTGCTGATGTGATGGTGGTGATACTGGTGATGACATCGACGACAACGACATCGATGACGACGACGATGATGATGGTAATAATGACAATGATGATGAGTGAATGATGATGATGATGATGATGATGATGATGATGATGATGATCCAAAATAGCCAAGAAAGCTTTTCTAATAACTGATGAGGACAAGAAGCCTTCTGAAAACACTACCTTCCGATGTGTGTCTGGCAAGAACGGACTCACTCGCTGCTGACAGCCCTCTCTGGTGTCTGCATCGGTCTTGACATGTTGGCACGTCTGCCATGTAGATGGACACATTTACTTCCAGTAGACAGGTCTGCTACGCAAATAGCTGGAACCGTTTTCTTGGTGAACGAGAGGTAATAATAGACGCTAGCCTGCCTCCCCTACTTCAGCCTGACGCTGGCTGAGTGTCATTAGTGTCAGTGTTAAAGCCATGATGGTGCAGAGAGTAAACAGTGGGGCTGGAAA
>CM065726.1:41779046-41781546 GCA_033310375.1 Conus canariensis | reverse complement strand
TTATAGTTCTGGTTGTTGTTGTTGCTGTTTGTCTCCTCCTCCTCCTCCACTTTCTCTTCCTCCTCGTTGTTGTTGTTGTTGTTCTTCTTCTTCTTCTTCTTCTTCTTCTTCTTCTTCTTCTTCTTCTTCTTCTTGCTCAAGTTCGAATTAATGACAAAGAAATCAGCAGTCTTTGACTGCCACTTTGACTGCTCATTAGCAAAGATCTGTGCTCGCATCAGACTATGGGGTTCCAATGCCGATGGCGCCCAGAAAAAGAACATAAAACAGAACAGAACCAAACTAAACCAAACCAAACCAAACCAAACCAAGCTAAACCAAATCAAACCAAACCAAACCAAACCAAACCAAACCAAACCAAACCAAATCACACGCACACACACGCACGCACGCACGCACCCCCCCCCCCCCCCCCCCACACACACACATAAAACCGCCATGCAGATTTTGTTGCCCATCTTGATATGGTCTTGCTCTGGTGGTATCAATGTGATGCTATTGATATATCCCATGTCTCGGATTAGATTATATTATTTATATCACTGCCGACCAAAGAAGCCACATCAGAGCTGCAAGAAAGTTTTAAAAGAAATCATGTATTTTTCTTTTAAATCATAACATTACAATTTTAAAGAAAATACAGTCGTCAGTTGAAAGACTGATCTGAAATAAGATATAGAAGCTGCCACGATAGTCACCGGGCATTAGTTACGCATGTTTCAGAAATGCACAAGATCAGCTTTGATGATGATGATGATGATGATGATGATGACGATGACGACGACGACGACTATGATGACAGTAATGATGATGATGATGATGACGATAACATCGACGACAACGATAGCGACGGCGATGACCACCAAATTTGTTACAGTTGCTCATGACAGACAACAAAATGATAAAGCAGAAAGGGGATGGAGGGACCAAAGATTAAAAAAAAAAAAAAGAAGAAATGAACAGCAAAATACGAAAATAACCAAATGAAGTAACCAATAAATGAATTAATTAGCGAGAAGAATGCCGATAGAGCACATCAATGTGAAGTATCTCTGTTCCAAATTAAAACTATCTGAGCGCATATCTGGTACCTGATTTGCATGCAGGAACATCCATTACCATACGCTATCAGTTCGAAGAAATATTAGTATCAAACATGAAGAATGACATTGTCCTCAATCAATCTTGAGAGAGAGAGAGAGAGAGAGAGAGAGAGAGAGGGAGGGAGGGAGGGAGAGAGAGAGAGGGAAGGAGAGAGGGAGAGAGGGAGAGAGAGAGAGAGAGAGAGAGAGAGAGAGAGAGAGAGGCAGGCAGGCAGGCAGACAGACAGATAGACCAACTGACTGACTGACAGGCAGACAAGGTAGACAGACGGACCGACCGACAGACAGACAAATAGACAGACAGACAGACAGAACCAGAGATGCATAAACAATGTTCGAAGAAGAATGAAGACCAAAAGAAAAGTCATGTTAATCCGAACTACAAGACTTAATCCTTCACAAGTGGATACAGCTGGAAACGATCACCACAGAACACACAAACAAGCGAACGAACCACGCGCTCTTGATCCTGTTGACCCCCCTCCTTTTCATGTATAGCAGACATCCAGCCTCACCTCCTGCCCTGAACTACACTAAGAGGAATATAAAAGACAAGAAAGAAAGGAAGAAAGACAGGAAGACAAGTCACAAGACCACCAGACTGTCAACATGTGTACTGAAATGACCGGACTGAGCAGCGCTGGGCTATAACCACTTGGTGGAGGCGGGAGAGGAAAGAGGCGAAGTAAAAAGGCGATGGGGCAAGGAGGGGGGGGGAGGAGGCGGAATTGAAAGGCGATGGGGCAGGGAGGGAGGGGGGGAGGCGGAGTTGAAAGGCGATGGGACGGGAAGGGGGGGGGGGCGGAGTTGAAAGGCGATGGGACGGGGAGGGGGGGGGGGAGGAAGGATTCGGAGTTGAAAGGCGATGGGACGGGGAGGGGGGGGGAGGAAGGATTCGGAGTTGAAAGGCGATGGGACGGGGAGGGGGGGGGGGGAGGAAGGAGGCGGAGTTGAAAGGCGATGGGACGGGGAGGGGGGGGGGGGTAGGCGGATGTTATGGATGGAATGGGTGGTGTCTGCAGGTGTCTGACTGTCTGACACACACAGAAATCATGGATGCATGCACGACTTTTCCAATGCACATACACACACCCACTCACCCGAACATTGACAGCCAGGCAACAGAACAACACCTTTTTTTGTTTTATGCTGCCCGAGCCATCAGACAAACATATAATATAACAAACGCAAGGACATCAATAGGTCGGCACGCCAACCATAAGGTGTACACACAAAATATATCTCTCTATATATATATAGCGCTGCTGGTTCCAACGACGACGTCGACGATGACGACGACGAGACGATGAAGACGACGAGACGATGAAGATGACGAGATGATGAAGAGGGCGAAGACGATGAAGATGATGAAGACGACGACTACAGCGTCAAGTCAA
>CM065726.1:41759046-41774046 GCA_033310375.1 Conus canariensis | reverse complement strand
TGGTCATGCTATTTGGTCTTGACATTTAGGCACGCCTGTTTTGTGTATAGACATCAATTTCCGTTGTGCGGGGGGGAAAACTGGGAGGTCTGACAGCAGGCTAATTTACTGCTCGCTTTTGTTTTGTTCTCATGATCACTGTGGTCGTTATTGGGTTAGAAGATCACCTGCAGAAGGAGAGAACAGGATGAATGGGAAATAAGGAAAAGGGAAGGAGTGGATGGGTGTAGGGGGGGGAAGGAGGGGAAGGTGTGAGAGTCGATTTACAGAGTAATCGGCCTTTGGCTGGATGAAAGTAATAACAAAACAAACACAGACAAGGAGAAGATTTTTTTTTTTTTTTTTTTTTTTTTAAAGAAAAGAATGTAATGTTGTATCCGTGTCTTCATTCATGTGTTGTGAGCGTGTTTGTTTGAATCATATCTGAAACAATTCAGACATGTTTTATGTCATAAACTGGCATCTATCTGTATGTGTGCGTGTGTGTAATACTATATCACGCAAGTATATGCAGACGCTCATGCGATATGCGTCAGCATACACACCCACACTCACCCACCACCACCACCACCCACTCACACCCACCCACACTTCTTATTATTAACTACCTTCCAGATGATTATCCACCTGGAAAACCTGTTCCCTCCGAACAAGAATTACGAAAAGCAAACGCAGCCTGTGTATTGTTAAGAGTCCGCTGCAGTCCTTATTCCGCTCTTTATTTCTGCTATGTAACAATCCTGTCAGCTTCAACATCATTTTTTTATTTTCGGTCAAGTGCCTGTCCCTTTCTGCTTGCGTCTGCATGTGCAAATAACCACGTGCAGGAATATCGTGCAACGTGCAGCAGAAAAACTGAGGATACAATTTTCTTCCATGTAACACTGGTGGGTCATTATTCAGTCTTGAAGAATTGCCAGTTAGTGTTATAGTGTGGTGAAGAATGGGCAGTCATAATTACAAAATGATAAATATTAATTATCAATCATCGTCATCAAATTGTAAAGAATTGTCAGTCAGTTCAAGACAAGACAAAACAAGACAAAGTTCTTATTTTCAAGTATGATAGATAAGCATATACATGCTTTTTTCATGCAGCGCTCGCCCTGGATAGGGACGACACCATTGAAAAGAATGAAGGAAAACCATTTTTTTTTAAAATCAAGGGAAAGGAAACAACAGCACTAACAACAAAACCAAGCATTATCATGAATTAAATGAAGTGAAAGATATCAGTGTTAAAAAAAGAAGAAAAGCCTTACGTTCAGTGAAATATCGAAAAAAAAATGTTTGATTCAATACTTAACATATAGTCAATTTGATAAACATATGATTCTAAGGATACATGGCAAGTCTAGGTACTTAGGATGGCAGGAAGAACGAGAAACGAAGAGAGAGAGAGAGAGAGAGAGAGAAAGAGAGAGAGAGAGAGAGAGAGAGATGGGGGAAGAATGTAAGGGTTTAAACAATTAAGGAGACAGGAGACAGGGATAAAAAGAAAAGGGAGAAGGGAAAGGCTGGAGGTGGAGGGGGAGGGAAGCAGCAAGAAGGATGTTAGAACAATTAATGAAACGAACTCGTTGAGATTACGAAAATATAAGATGGTTAACAAATTGCAAATACATGAAGGAAAATACCATCATATCTATTGTAAGCAATGATATTAGACATGGCAGTATACATAACTTCGCAGAATGAATAATTTTAGCCCCATGAGAGAGAGAGAGAGAGAGAGAGAGAGAGAGAGAGAGAGAGAGAGGTGTTATTGTTATTTATTATTATTATTATGAATACTTATATAGCGCTCGGGCTGCCTACCTAGGTAGTGCCGACTGAAGAGCTGCCAGCTGGCGCTTCATTCAGTCGTTTCCCGTGTCATCCGGTCAGTTTCGTTCAAAATCGTTCATTTCATTTCCTTACTTCCTTCAGTCTTTCCATTTCTCACGACAGGGTGCATGCTATGCGTAACGTGTTATCCATTCCAACGGAGAAACTGGCCTTCGCATCCGAAAGTTGGTAATGGGATTTTACGTGTGTGTGCAAGATGTTATGCGTGCGTTCACACACGGAACATCGGTTTAAAGTCTCATTCGAAGGACTGTAATGGAAATGGAGTCAGAACCAATGTTAACTTCGAGGGAAAAATTCCCCTGTGCCGAAACGACCCTGCGGAGATTCGAACCCGCAACCCCAGGATCACCAAGATTACGAGTCCGGCGCTTTACCACTCAGTGATTCATAGCTGGACTACACATCTTCCCACCACCCATCCACAAAACACAGATGACGATGGTGATGGTGATGATGATGATGAGAGAGAAGAAGAAGAAGAAGAAGAAGAAGAAGAAGAAGAAGAAGAAGAAGATGATGATGATGATGATGATGATGATGATGATGATGATTAACGACGACGACGACGACAACGACGACGACAACGATGACGACAACGATGATGATGACGACGATGTTTATGATGATTATGACAGTGATTACAATAACAAAGGTAATATGGATAATAATGATGATGATGATGATGATGATGGAGGAGGAGGAGGAGGAGAGAGGAGGAGGAGGAGGAGGAGGAGGAGAGGAGGGGAGAACGAGGAGGCGGAGGAGGAGGAGGAGGAAGAGGAGGAAAATACACATGCTTTGGAAGGTGAATATGCTGAACACGTGATGAATTGTTTGGGGGTGTTCAGCTTCTGTTGTAAAACACATCTTTTTAGTTTTGAAGAGAGAGAGAGAGAGAGAGAGAGAGAGAGAGAGACAGACAGACAGACAGACAGACAGACAGACAGACAGACAGAGACAGACAGACAGACAGACAGAGACAGAGACAGAGAGAGAAACAGACAGACAGACAAGCAGACAGTTGACTGAGACAGAGAGAGAGACAGAGACAGAGACAGACAGACGGAGACAGACAGACGGAGACAGACACACTGAATACACACTTCGATAATAGACAATTATAGTTCTTTCCTTCATTCATTTCTTGAATAGATTTACTTTCTAGGTGTCTCTACATATCTCTCTACAAGATTTTCGCGGCATAAAACTTACTCCTTGCAGATAAATGAATAAAGCAATGTAAAAGATGTTAAATGAGAAACCAAATGCATTATCTTCTTCAACAGACAATAAAACTTGGGGAATAAAAACCTTTAACTTGCAAGGAGACGCCATGAAATCAATTTTCATCAATATATTATTTTCGTTTTTGAAAGACAACAAATAACAAACACACAAAAGCCCTCCGCAGCCATCAATCACAGACAGTAGAATACAAAGGAAAAAAAGGGGGAAATGATGCATCTCTGTTGACACGAAACAAACGAACAAATACACGACGAATGCAACAAAACACAGAAAAGTAGCCATTCATCAATCGCATTCTCAACAGTTAGCAGAACGAAGGTGGTAGGTGTATTGCAGCTTCATGATAACATTCAGAAGCATGTACAAGAGAGAGAGAGAGAGAGAGAGAGAGAGAGAGAGAGAGAGAGCAGAGACAGAGGACAGAGACAGAGACAGAGACAGAGACAGAGAGAGTGTTCTGGTCGGTTAATTGTTATTAATCTGATTTTATCCACACCACGGTGTTTTAAGACACATCAAGTGACAGTTGAAATAAACAAGAAAAAGAGATAGTTCTCAGAGAGAGAGAGAGAGGAGAGAGAGAGAGAGAGACAGACAGACAGACAGACAGACAGACAGACAGACAGACAGACAGACAGACAGGCAGACAGACAGACAGCTTTTTCTACAGCAAAAACTTTCGTTTACGGCTGAAATGAAGCTCTTGAACACGAGATATTTCAACTTTTCTCACACAATCCTACAATTCTTTTCATATCTCGACAATTTGGGTTGTTTTTATTTTCTTTCTTGAAAGAATCTCAAAGAAATTTTTGGTATATTGAGGTAAGACATATTCGTGAATTGTGAGGTTCTTGAGAAGAAGAAGAAGAAGAAGAAGAAGAAGAAGAAGAAGAAGAAGAAGAAGAAGAAGAAATAAACAGACAGAGACACAGAGAGATACAGAGAGAGAGAGACAGTTGGGGAGTTTGGGGAAGGGGCTGAGGGGACGGGGGGGGGGGGGGGGGGGGGGGAGGGGGGGGGTAAGAGAAGGAAGGTGGGGTGTCCAGGTTTTTTGTCTGGCCAGGGCACAAGAGGGCTTGTTCATGTCATGATTTGCATGCATTACATGGTCGCTAACATCACTTCCCTTTTAGTTTCAGGCTGACGCGTTTACCTCGGACAGCTGACGTTGCCTCTCTCTTAAAGGTAGCAGTCAAGTCACGTCACGTGTGTCTAGAGCCCACTGTGCACAGGGGTCACATCAGCGCTTAATTAATCTGGCACACACACACACACACACACACACACACACACACACACACACACACACACACACACACCACTTACACACAACACACACATCTCCATTCGAACACACCCACACAGTCACATACACGCAAACACATACAAACACGCGCGCAGCGCGCGCGCACACACACACACACACACACACACACACACACACACACACACACACCACACACACGCACGTGCGTGTGCTCGCGCGCGTGCGCACACACACACACACACCACCCCACCACCACCCCCACCACATCACCACATAACATACACCTCAAACACTAGCACACACACACACCACACACACACACCACACACACACACACACACAAGCACGCACACACGCGCACGCATGCACGCGCGCGCGCGCGTGCACACACACACACACACACGCGCGCGCGCGCGCGCGCGGCACTCATGAAAAAAAGACGTGCGCACGCAAGCACGCACGCACGCACTCACACACACACACACGCACGCGCGCGGCGCGCGCGCGCGCGCACACACACACACACACACACACACACTATGGGCCATAACACTAATATCCAGAAACATCAATTCTATGTGACCACATGTATAAGAAATGCTGGGGAATCCAGGATCGTCAGAGTTTGGAACCGGCCGACATATCATTTGTAAGTGTCGAACAGCTTATGGGTGTGTGTGGACTGGGGAAGGGGTAAGAAGGGGGAGGAAGGGAGTGGGATAGGAATGAAAAAGCATTTCTCTATGCGCAAATTAGACGCCGAACCATACTGATATGGTATATTTACCTAGAATCAAATTTTAACATTTCAAACATTCACGAACTGGAGAGAGAGAAAAAAGGAACCACCACCACCACCACCACCACCACCACCACCACCACCACCAAACCTGTTGGGGAGGGAGGCGGTTTGGTGGTGGTGGGGTGGTGGAGGTGTTAAAATTATCTTCCAAATGGATGAGATTTAATGAGATAAATTGCCAACAGTGCCAGACTCCATCCAAGGCTGAAAGTGAATTCTCGTATTGGTGCAGTCAAATAAAAAATGAGGGATATCGAGAATCTGACCACATGCACAAGCAGGTGCCGGCTTTAAATACCTGCCTAACCATCCATTAACCCGCAGCCTATGTACAAGGTTACGGTTTGGGATAGGCCTGGGGGATTACAACATTTTCTTGTTGGTTTAGTCATATCCCACCTGTGCTTCCGAGTTGAATCTTCAAGGTATTGTTTCTGTCTCATGTTCCAGAGTGAACTTGTGAGAATGTGAATAGCTTCAGATGAAAAATGAAGGACATCACAATTCAAAACATCAGATGTATTTCTTGCAGCTTCCTTTGCCTAAAAAATCGGCTGAGTCATTGCCACGTAAACTCGAGCGCCCTGGAATCCATACCAAAGTTATATGGGTATCCTGGAGTTATTAACTGATGAATTAGAAATAATATCTCACATACCATGTCTGAACGACTAGACTTCGATTGACAATGTAGAGCCGTAAGCGCTGATTTTGAGTCCAATAATATAAGTATTTGTCTATTCATAACAGGCATATCAAGTATGAAATCTAGTGCTTTCAAAATGGCAAATAACTCTGCTGTAGATATAGAACATCCTTTTGTAATATGAAATTTCTTTCTCATGCTAAGCGCTGGTAAAGAGGCAATGAAATCATGTATAATTCGTTTGCATTTCTGGACGCAGGTCATATAATAATTCTGTCGTAAAGTAAAATGCAGTGATATCAACCAGCAGAGCTTGTTATCTGTTGCTTTCTTCTAATATGTGATTGTTCACACCCCAGTCAGCTAGAAGGGCCCGCAGTCAGATGCTCAGAACGTTTGCTGCAAACTCACGGACGTGTGTACGAATCGCACGTGGGGTGAGATGTTTTGGGCTTGAAGACTCTCTGTGTCCACCCAGTAGCAACTAGATACCTGATTCAGCTCAGGAAAGGTTAAAAGAGGCGGAAATAGAGAGACTGGCCCCGCCTTCCACTATGCCTTACACACAGTGAATCTCACAGTTCACAATGATGGGAACAACTATACAGGAATGGAACATGATAATACCATGTGCTTAAACCACCAAGTGCCACAATGTCAGAGAAAAAAACGGAAAAGAAAAAGTCCAGCAGATATTGTGTTCATTAAGGACGCACCTTAGAGCTATAACAGAAAATCAACACTGCATTCAAAACAGACAACGCTTTACGACCTAAAAGTCTCCTTAAAAAATAAGTAGAACACACACACACACACACACACACACACACACACACACACACACACACACACACACACACACATACACACACAACACACACGCGAGAGAGAGATACAGAGAGACAGAGAGACAGAGAGAGGCAGAGTCACGGAGTCAGAGAGAGACAGAGAGTGGAATGACTTCGCTTTATCAATGTTAGCAGAGTGCATTATTTGCCCTCTCTCTTTATCTGGGGGGAGGGGGGGCGTGCGTGCGTGCGTGCGTGCTTGCGCGCGCGCGCGCGTGTGTGTGTGTGTGTGCGTGCGTGTGTCTTTTGTGCCTGAAGAAGGCCAACAGGTCGAAACGTGTTGTGTCTGCCATGTAACGTTTTTTTGTTTTGTTTTGTTTTTGTTGTAATCTATGCATTTGGCTTTACTTTCACTCAATCCCAACCAAGCGGGTGAAACCTGTCAAGGAAGCTTGCTTTTCATTTACCTGAATTTACAAGACGGCACTATGTCTTTGAATTGGACAGCTACTCGCTGCCAGCTTAATTCAAATCAGCGCTGACGTAGCCCGGCCCATGTCGACGGTGGGTTCCAGACAACGTGACGTGACTGGACTGCCAGCTTACCGAGGGAGGCAACCTCTGTGGGGCGTAGGGCTACATGTCCGCCTGCAGCTGAAAGTGAAATAATGTGGGCAACTGCGTGGCATGACAAGCAGGTAAAGTCCTGGTGTGTAACGGCCAGACAGACAAACACGCCTCCCTCACCTCCTTCCCCCTCCCCCCCCCCTGCTGCTGCTTCCTCTCCCCATCCCATCTCTCTGTCTGTCTGTCTGTCTGTCTTCTGTCTCTCTCTCTCTCTCACTGTCTCTCCCTGTGTCTCTCTGTCTGTCTGTCTGTCTGTCTGTCTATCTGTCTGTCTCTCTCTTTCTTCTACTTTCCCTCCATTCTTTTCATTCTTCTTTAACATCTTCCCAGCAGGCTTGACAGTTATGTATTTCACGGAAACGACGCATATTATGTGACACTAATTCGCCGGAGTGTTCTCACTGTGCTAATGCATGCATGGAGAGAACTTCATGAAGATGAATGAGAAAACCGAGAGACCCAGGCACCAGTGTCCATTTTAAGACGCAGTGCCCGTCTTGTATGAGTTCAACTGAAACACAGAATTAAAGGAAGTTAATTCCCACTACAGGTTTTTTTTTTATTTCAATTTTCGTTTGGATTTTATTTTTGTTTTCGTTCATTTTATTTCATTTCGTTTTGCTCAGCCTGTTTCTGTCTAGCGTTTGTGCCCATGATCATAGCTTAATCAGTTGAAATCCTTGAACATGATCAGTACATACCATATTACATAAGAAAAAGTGTGTGCGAGCACACACACACACACACACACACACACACACACACACACACACACACACACATACACACACACACGCAGGCACGAAGGCACACACCACACACACACACACACACACACACACACACACACACACACCCCACACACACACAACACAGCACGCACACACACGCGCGCGCGCGGCCGCGCGCACGATTACACACACACGCACACACACACACACACACACACACACACACACACACACACACACACACACACACACTATGAAGAAACATTCTAAGCTTTACTTTGCTCCTTGTTTTGTGTGTTTATTGTATTTTGTATTATTTATAATAATGCTGCCGTCTGTTTCATTTTCCATCCCAGAATGTTTCAACGTGAAGTGGCTGAAGGCGGCAAGTGAAGCAGGAAAGCAAGGGTAAAGTTACTGGACAACTCCAGAAATAAAACAAACTAACTACATGACAGAACAGTCACAACGCGTTTCGACCTAAAGGCCTTCTTAAGACATGACAGACAAGTCACACACACACACACACACACACACACACACACACACACACACACACACACACACACGCACGCACGCACGCACGCAACACACACACAAAAAAACACACAAAAACGCACGCACGCACGCACGCACGCACACCACACACACACACACACACACACACTAAATAGCAAACTATACAGACTGCATAGTTTGTACATAAACAAACTGTTTGTTAACATTCACTGTTGTTCCTTTATCCTCTCCGTAAAGGAGGTCCTTCTTGTATTTGCATTTACGCTCGTTTGTTTGTTTGCTTGCTTGTCTGTTTGTCAGCAAGATTTAAAAAAAAACAACAAAAAAACAAACAAACAAAAAAAAAACAACTGAAAGAGTTCCTACGAAACGAAGTGGGAAGATGGGAAGACGCATAAGGATGGACTCATCCGATTTTCGAGTGGTTCCGTTTTTACCTTCACTTTCACATGGCAAGACAGGCTTTTCCCTACAGTTCCATAAGTGAAGAAACAATAGCAGATCATCAGACGTAATGATGTCTTCGAAAATCTTAAATCTGATGTGGTTCTGGATTACGACCGGATTACTGTCATGATGAGGAAAGAACCAAACGGGTGGTTAGAGCGACAATAAGACTTTAGATAGGTAAAACAGTTTTGATGTATCTGATTTGGGGCATATGTCACAGCTTTGATGTATCTGATTTGGGGCATATGTCAAGAGATATAGGATGGCTTGGGGTAGGTTTTGATTGAAGTGAAGGGGACGACTCGACTTTGGCAGACGATGACAATCTCCTGTGTGCCCCTCTAGCTCATCAATGGAATTTCTTTGTAATAAATTCGATTTCAGCTGTCAGGAAAATAAAGGATCCAAAACATATCAACGTATCACTGTCTTCACAGAAAACCACCAGAAAATAAAATACGAAATGAGTGCTTTTCTCACGTTACCATCTATCCTGTGTTTTGATTGTTCACTGGGACAGCCTCCAGCCGTTGACTTTCTCATCTTTATGAGTGCCCGCACGTACAATCGTACACCATTGGTCTGTGCGAAAGGACATACGTAGGTAGACATACGTGTACATGAGAGATGTGACCGTGCGGCAGACGTGAAGGTATACTTCAAACGTCATTGTGAGTGCAGGTGGCAAGAGTCGGACAAGAGAGAGAGAGAGAGAGAGAGAGAGAGAGAGAGAGAGAGAGAGAGAGAGAGAGAGAGAGAGAGAGAGAGAACACTTTATTCGAAAGGCCTTGGCTACAACTGAACGGAACAGCACACGGCACATATTCGATTGAATATTCGCCAGTGAACAATTATATTTCTAAGTTCAGCTGCTTTACATAGATAAATGGCAAACGGCTTGATTGTATATTTATTTTACGATGTCAGAATTGTTGTTAATGTAAACCTCCCCTTGTTTCTACTGTAAAGAATGCACAAGGGGAGTCGGGTCTGGGAAAAGTCAGATTAGGTCCAAACAAGAACAGACACACGAGGCAGGCCCAGCGATGGAAGGAGGGGCCCTTATCAAGATTCCCAGGAAAGGCGACCTTAGCAACTGCGCGAACTACAGAGGAATGACGCCGCTGTCAGTGCCAGGAAAGGTTTTCAACAGAGACATTGTGAACAGGTTAAAGGATCCCGTTGATGCTCAACTCCGAGACCAGCAGGCTGGCTTTCGCAAGGATCGATCCTGCACAGATCAGATCGCAACGCTTCGCATTATTGTTGAGCAATCGAAAGAGTGGAACTCATCTCTGTATGTCAACTTTATCGACTACGGGAAAGCCTTTGACAGCATAGACCAAGACACCCTGTAGAAGCTTCTCCGACATTACGGTGTGCCAGTTGAGATCACCACCATCATCAGAAACTCGTACGAGGCTCTGACCTGCAGAGTCATCCGTGGAGGGCAGCTCACGAAGGCATTCGAAGTGAGAACTGGCGTCAGACAAGGTTGCCTGCTTTCACCATTTCTATTTCTACTGGCAATCGACTGGATCATGAAGACCTCAACAGATCAGAGAAGACATGGGATCCAGTGGACACCGTGGACGCAGCTCGACGATTTAGACTTCGCTGACGACCTGGCACTACTCTCGCATACTCAACAGCGGATGCAAGAGAAGACAAGCAACGTAGCAGCCACATCAGCACAAGTAGGGCTCAACATCCATAAAGGCAAGAGCAAGATACTCAAGGCCAACACTGTCAGCACAACTCGATCATGCTGGACAGCGAGATGCTAGAGGAGGTAGAAGCCTTTACCTACCTGGGCAGTGTTATCGACAAGCAGGGGAGGGGGGAGGGGGGGGGGGGAGGGCACAGACGCCGACGTCAGAGCAAGGATCGGAAAGGCAAGGGCAGCGTTTGAACAGCTACGGAACATCTGGAGCTCCAAGGAACTGTCAATCAACACCAAAGTCAGGCTCTTCGACATCAACATCAAGGCAATTCTATTGTACGGAGCGGAGACCTGCAGAATTACAGTCGCCACCACCAAGAAAGTGCAGGTATTCATCAACAACTGCCTGCGCAAAATTCTCCTCATCCGGTGGCCAGACACCATCAGCAACAACGAGCTCTGGGAGAGAACAAACCAGCTGCTCGCAGAACAGGAAATCAAGAAACGACGTTGGGGCTGGATCGGACATACGCTGCGGAAGCCTGCAAGCAACATCACCAGACAAGCCCTAACATGGAACCCCCAAGGAAAACGAAATGAGGTCGGCCAAAGAACACCTGGCGCAGGGACCTGGAAACAGACATCAGGAACATGGGGATGACTTGGAACTAGCTGGATAGAAGAGCCCAGGACATAGATGCCTGGAGGTCCTTGGTTGGCGGCCTGTATCCCTGGAGGGGTAATAGGCGATGATGATGATGAGTTTGATCTACAATTCTCGTACATAAAAAGGTGATGATGAAAATGGACTACTAAAGAAAACAACAGCAGCAACAAGAACAAAATTTACTACAACAAGAACAACAACAAAAAGTAAACGAGACAAAAGATACAGGCTAAAAAGACGAAATGAAAGGTACACAAAATTAAACAAAAAGACAATTAGAGGAAAGGAAAAGGGAAAATGAAAAGGGAAAGGAAAAGGATTTTAGCAACCGTGGCAGTTCTGGTGCCATACACATACAAATACACTTAACACAAAATAATCTTGTAGTACTGTGTTTTAGAGATTTGGGGCCTGACTGACTAACTCAGTAGGTTCCCAAGCTTTTAAGCGTCCTTCAGACCGTTGTCCTACCCGATACTTCCTTTGGCGGCAAACCTTGAAACACCCAGCCCATCATATCCTTACGCTTCACGAATATTCATAAAAAGTCATACATATTATACAGTAGCAATTAAATCCAAACTTCATAGTACATACATACCCCTCTGAACTAGACATACAACATCTCAAACATAGCGTAATTCTAGGTCCCAACCATTTTGAAATAAGAAAAATAGTAATCTGAACTCTTTACTCAAAACCCCCGGGTTAATAACATCCCTATGTAGTAAGCTCCTCCCACAAGAACATGTCTTCTTGGCTAACTGAGGCTGATAACCAGCCGACACCTCATAAACCTTCCCAGGACGCTTCAGTAGTATTCCCCCAGCACCTTGCTGGTCTGGCGCCGGCACGCCGACACAGAGGCCGGTCAGAAGTTCCAAAATTCTCTGGGTCCGATCTGTTCGCCTCACCACGCCCGGAAGAGTTTATCTTACAGTCTGATCCGACAGCTATCCCAGGGCCATCAGACCTCGTGTGTGTCTCTTAAATATTAACCCTAACGCCCCACAGAAGTGCAACAAGTCTCTGGCACGCCTTACGTGGGTGTCGTTCATCACCTATCGCCTGTCCCGGACTCTTGAAGACCGTTGGTGTCGTCCATCACCTATCGCCTGTCCCGGACTCTTGAAGACCGTTGGTGTGCCACAGAAGACTTTGCAACCAGCTTCCTCCGCTCCTCCCGGTTTTCAGACGCTCTTAGGCACCTAATGTGGGTGCACTTTGACTTCATTTGGGATTGTTTTATGTAATATGATGTCTTCTACTATCTGCCACGTAACGTAGATTTAATTTTGGACTGTTTGTATGTAATATGATGTTCGTCATAATCTTCCATATAATGTAAACTTCATATTGGACTGTTTTATTTAATGTAATTGACCATCATCCATGTAATGTAGGTTAATTTTTAGATCGTTTTCATTTTTTTAATTACGCATCTCTCTCTCTCTCTCTCTCTCTCTCTCTTTTTTTTCTCACGCACAAAACACACAGAGAGGAAAATCACACACACACACACACACACACACACACACACACACACACACACACACGTGAGCGAGAGACAATCAGATAAAGAGAGAGAGCGAGAGAGAGAAAGAGAGAGGGAGAGACAGACAGACAGAGACAGACAGAGAGGGGGGAGGAGGGAGGGAGGGAGGGAGAGGGAGAGAGACAGAGATATACAGAGACAGACAGCAGAGAGAGAGAGAGAGAGAAAGAGAGACAGACAGACAGACAGACAGACAGACAGACAGAGACAGAGAGGCAGACAGATAGATAGACAGAGACAGAGAGGGCGGGTGGGAGGGAGGGAGAAACAGAGAGACAGCGATAACTAGACCAGTATCCGCTGCCAGCATACCCTTGTAGAAGTCTTGGCACATTACTCACTTGCAGCGGCTGAATGGCAGCATGAGACCAGCGTCCCACCCTTCAAATAAGTACAGTTTCTCTATTGGTCTTGACAGGAAGGAACGTTGCTGTGCGGATAGGAATCTCGGCTTCCCCAGGGGCTACAGGAAGCTATGTTAATAATAAAGAAAATAAGCTACTACCGTTTGTTTTCTTGCTTTGGTTTTTTTTTTTTTTTTTTTTTAAACTGTCAGTGGACGTGTCTTCAAACGTCCGAGGTAAACATAAAAGTCAGACTGATAATGAAGCCGACTACAACTCTGTCTGTCTGTCTGTCTGTCTCTCTCTCTTCTTCTTCTTCTTCTTCTGTATGCGTGTATGTATGTATGTGTGGGAGGATGGGGGGGTGGGGGGGGGGGGGGGGTAAGTGGGCGCGTTGTGGCGGGGGGGGTTGCCTGTTGCGTTTTATGTGTGTGCGTGCGTGCGGTGCGTTGTCGTGTGTGGTTTGTTGTGTGTGTGCGTGTGCGTGTGTGTGAGTAGGGTGAGAGTGTAGAGAGAGAGAGAGAAGAAGAGAGAGAGAGAGAGCAAGACAGAGAGACAGACGAAAAAACAGACAGGACAGAGAGAACAGACAGACAGAAACAGACAGACAACCCCAAAAAAGACCAAAAACTGACAGAGTAAAGACAAAGACACAGTCTGAACTACTGATTTATGAACGAACTGGATGGAGATGGAATAGGTAAGGTACGGGGGCTGGAAGCGGGGGTGGGGGTGGTGGAGAGCAGTGATAAGATGATATGATGAGAAGGTTCCGGGTTGAGAAGGGGACGGTATGGGTAGGCACAGGCAGACATGTACAGATGGAGAAGTGCACTCCCTGTTCTGCAAACTGCGATCCGTTTTCCCCTTCCGGTTCAAAATTAATGAATTATGAGTCGTATGACAGCGACGTCAATTTAAATCCCCCAAATCGTCTTCAAAAATTATGGTCCCACTAAGCCTACTGAAGCTGTCTTCTCTCTCTTCTCTCTCTCTCTCTCTCTCTCTCTCTCTCTCTCAAAATCTAACACTCTGCCTGTCAAATGCACCTGCACGCTGTGCTTATGACTGTTTTTAACGCGGCGTGTTTGATTGATTAGTAAATGATGTGTATCAGAGGAAGTCCTTCTCAACTTTCCGAATTAAACGAAAACATAATACGTGGAATCTGAAACGCCACTTCAGAAGCTCGTTTAAAAAGAAAGTGTAAAGTGCATTCGTTAATGCATGTCAAGAGAGCATACCGCATGTGTGTGTGTGTGTGTGTGTGTGTGTGTGTGTGTGTGTGTGTGTGTGTGTGTGTGCCGCGCGCGCGCGCGCGCGTGTGTGTGTGTGCGCGCGCGAGCATACGTACACCGACTCTCGCTCGCTTGCACTGAAATGCTCACTATCACGTATCCACAGATGTTCTGCTCAGACAAAATCCTCACTCTTCCCCCTTCTTGGTCGAGTAGAAATAGTGTGGCGTAGATGGACCAGTGCGCACGCAGTGCGGCCTATTGATGAAGTAACAACCATAACCACCGTCCTCACTATAATCATCAAATGACACCACCACCCTGATTATCCTCTTCACCCTCTTACTCACAATCATAATCATCCCCTGCATCAGCTGTGGCAGAAGCACAGCAGCAGTCGCTATCGCCGTCGTCATCGTCGTCGTTGAATGGTCTTCATCATCATTATTGTCGTTGGCACCGTTCCTTCCAGTCTTGCTCCATCTCCTCGATTTCCATTATCAGTTTTACTCTGCCCAACTTCAGTCCTACCAGATGAATGCCAATTTCACAATGCAGCGGTATTAGTTCCGCTGGACACGCATGGCCGATTCCATTGACC
>CM065726.1:41751546-41754046 GCA_033310375.1 Conus canariensis | reverse complement strand
AGAAAAGGAATACACACTTCTTTGACGACAATGGCATACAGTGAAGTGGACATGGAAGCAGGAAAAAAAAGGAGTAGCCAAACCCTCAAACGCTGCAAAATACCTACGGACAAGAACACTTCAAAGCCAAGTACAGACCACGAACTGACAAAGACAGTAGAGGCAGTAAGACAATGCGTCTTCTTGATGGGGCAGATATAAGAACTATTTTCTGTTTGATGTCGGTAATAAGATGAGACTGAAACGGTAAGTCAAGGAGAGTGTCTTTTTTTCAAGTTTCGTTGTCTTCTACGGAAATGTTCTGTGACGCATGAAACTCTGTTTTCCGCCAAGAATGCCTTAGTTTTAGTGTTGCTTGGTATTCGGTTTGGGAACGTCACGATCTCTGGACTGCTGGTATTAGGACCGGAACAAAACAAACCTGTGTGTGGCTAAATATGGATGAACTCTGATAAGCAGCGTGGGAGTATCGCCATTGTTCAATCCTCTCTGTGCCGTCTGGGCTGGAGATGACGGCAAGAGATCTCCAAGGTCCCTATCTGCTGCTGCTCTGAGGGCTGTCTCCACAGTTAGTCCTTTGTCTCCTACCTGTCTCTCGCCACTGTTTGTGCCAGGTGTTAGTTGGTCGCCACAGGTTTCTTCCTCCCTTGGGTGTCCAGAGTAAAGTTTGTTCTGGGCGAAGGCCTGTATGATATCCAAAAAAATGTTTCTCGACCATAATTACCGCTCTTGTCCTGCTTCGGAGGTCTACATTGAAGAGTGTGTTCAGAGTGAAGATCATGAAGATACGCCACTGGGGCTTGGAGCGGAACACGTCCGACCAGTTTGATGGTGATGGCGGTCTTCCACCACGGCTGTATAGGAAAACACAGAGGACATGGGTCTTAAAAACCCCCATCTTCGTGTGGACGCTGCGGCCAATGGATCTCCAAACGGGCTTGAGCATGGCGGATGCTTGACTTTACACCACTGGTCCTGTTGTTGATCTCCCAGTCGGTCACAGTGTCATGTCATCTTTCTACCAGAACAGAACAAAAAATGAATCAGCAAAAGAAAAAAGCCAAAGAAAAAGACCCTTTCCAGTTTGTTGTCAGGAAAATCATTAAGTGGAAAAAAAGGGCCAGAAAAAAAGTCATCAAACATGGAAGATTCTTTATTTTTGCTTAACAATGTATTTAAGCGGTGAAGATAATTCTTTTTTCTTTTTTTCTTAAATAAATATTCTATTTTCTTGTCTGCACATCTGTCCCAAAACAGTTCGTTTCATTGGATTGCGTTAAACATTTTGATGTGCCACAATGTACAGAGTTTATTGATTTCATTCTTTCACAGGCATACATGAAGGAAAGATAAAACCCATTGAAAACTTAAGTCTGCAATGAAAACAGATGGATAGCATGAATGATACATGTCAGAGAGAGAGAGAGAGAGAGAGAGAGAGAGAGAGAGAGAGAGAGAGAGAGAGAGAGAGAGAAGCCGAAATTCAGAGAGAGAGAAAGAGAGAGAGAGAGCGCTTTGCATACCCCGTTGTGCTGTATGATAACAATGCTATATCAACATCATTGTGTTGATGTGCGTGTTATATGTGTATAGCACAATTGCAATGTTCAGTTTAAGCTCTTTAGTGCGCGCATGAATCCTTATATTTCTGTTTCTCTCCTCCTCAGCCGTATTTCCCCTGTTGATAAATACTTACCGGGCCAGTCTGCACAAACATTTTGAGTCTGCAGAAACTTTACGAAAAAACAAGAGAATTAAAGCATGAAAAATATGTTTTTGAATCTGTATGTACAAAAAAAAAAATCAATACATACGGTACCCTGTATTCAAAGACAAGAACTTCGTGGGACCAGCAAAAATCTATGCGACAATAAATCTGTCTATCCTTGAAGGCTGTCCTCTGACTTGTGACAAATTGGACGCAAAATTACTGCAAACAAGCAAAATCATCCCTGTCAGTGTTCCATAGGAGCAGACACATTTCTCCGTCTGCCGCTTGTCTTTGTAGCTGTCGACGAGTTGCGTTAGCCTGGCAGTGCCTTGTTTCTTGCTATTTTGGTGCGTCAGGAGGGCTGGCTGTTTCTTTGAAATCTCGTTTCATTTTAGGTTTACTGCTTCGCGTTGGTGCCAGATAAGATGGCGCACATTTCCTTTCATCCATTGATAGAAAATAGTTCTGTGTTGAGAGAGAAGGAGACAGAGAGAGAGAGAGAGAGAGAGAGAGAGAGAGAGAGAGAGAGAGAGAGAGAGGAGGGGGAGGGAGGGAGAGAGACAGAGGAGGGGGAGGGAGGGAGAGAGAGAGGGGAGGGAGGGAGGGACAGAAAGAGAGAGAGAAGAGGGAAGGAGGGACAGAAAGAGAGAGAGAGAGAGAGGAGGGACGGAGGGACAGAAAGAGAGAGAGAGAGAGTGAGTGAGAGAGGAGGGAGGGAGGGACAGAAAGAAAGACAGAGAGAGAGAGAAAGAGAGGAGGGAGGGAGGGAGGGATAGAAAGAGAGAGAGA
>CM065726.1:41744046-41746546 GCA_033310375.1 Conus canariensis | reverse complement strand
GTCTTGCTTTAAAAAAAAGTATCATAAGCTGTCATATCCTGTGTCGGAGCTCTACTTCCCAAAATGAAGACTCGCAGAAATCTCTGCAGGCGCTTAATCTGGAAATCTCCCGAGTTCTCTTTGATGGTGATAGTGGCATTCCACCACGGCCGTGCAGGAAAACACTGAGGACATGGGTCTCGAAGATCATAATCTTCGTGTGGACGCTGCGGCCAGTGCCCCTAAAAATGGGCTTAAGCATGTCGAATCTTCGATTTGTTTTACTGAACTGGCTGTTGTTAATTAAATCACCGTCCATATTTTGTGATTTCATTTATGGGGGCACAAAAGATGAGACATTTAAAGAAGAAAAAAGGCCAGATATGAAGACTCTTCCCAGTTTATTTTTCAGAAATAAAATACTGGGAAAATGGATCGGATGGAAATAAACTTGCACCAAGCCATGTTCCTTAGCCTGGCTAAACGTTGTATTTTCATGGCTGCTTATCTGTCCAAAACCAATCAGTTTTGATCCGCAGGAATTTCTAAGTTTTAGTTCAGACATTTTTTTCTTTGTATTTGACTGGAGTAAGTTCAAAGTTTGGGTTCAGATTTGTTTAAAGACTCATCCTTGCTTTTTCTTGTGTTTCAAAGGTTATGGTACATCGCAATGCACCAGGCTCATTAATTCATTTCTATTTCGGACAGCATAGAATCCCACAGAAAACTATGACCCGTACTTAAAACACATGGACAATATGAATGAATATCTGTCCGAGAGAGAGAAGAAAGAGAGAGAGAGAGAGAGGGCACATATTTACTTTGCAAACATTCTCTCTCTCTCTCTCTCTCTCTCTCTCTCTCTCTCTCTCTCTCTCTCTCTCTCTCTCGATGACTTGTGTGTAATGTGTATAGATGGTGTGAGAGAAAATGAAGATCACTTTATATTCCATTGTACAGCTTACAATGATATCAGAGAAAAATCTCAACTTTTCAATATCATTGCTACAAAACATCATAATCTTTGTAGTTTGCTATCCTCTGACGATAATATGATAATATCTCTTTTGGCTCAGTATGTTGCAGAGGTATCTAATTTCAGGAGAAAGAAATATTCGGTAACAACTACTAATGTTTGAGGGTTTTTTTTTTCAAATACCTTACGCAGCTTGATGACCTTATTCAAAAACGTTGTCGTTCTCTTCACTACTATGAATAATGGTGAGATGGACGTTCATGCTTCAAGTGGTCGAACGGAAATGATTTACTACGGTGAATGCCTGTGTGCGGCACTTGTGTGAATGGTTATGTTGTTAAAAATTGCATTGTCATTTTGAATGTTATTTTGAATGATGAAAAATATTTAATTTTCTTTTTCTGCTACATAGTTTCGAGTCCTAGCATTAATATCTACGTAATTAGTTGCAATTTTTTGTTTCTTTGTACTAATTTTTTTTCGGTGCTGCAAATATGGATGTACACTCCCTTGACATAAAGGCTATGTAGGCCATTGTCAATAAAATCGTATCTGAAGCGTCTGAAGCGTCTCTCTCTCTCTCTCTCTCTCTCTCTCTCTCTCTCCCTCCCCCCCCCCCCCCCCCCTCTTAAAATCCCTTCTTTCAACGTGAAAGCAATCTTAACTTCTTGACTGTACAGGAAAGGAAAGAAAAACGACCTTGTGAGGATAGAATTGCTTGCGATAAACTGAGCATGAAACTAGGAAAGAACGAAACAGTCAAACGTTCAAAATACAAAACACAAGCAGCCAAGAATACTTCAAAGCCAGGCAGAGTCACTCAGCAGAGGGTAAAAAGACAAGAGAAGTAAGAACGATAGTGTATCAAAAGGATAGGGATAAGGGTGGGTTTCTCTTTGTGTCGGGTAATAAGGCGAAATGGGAAGGACAAGTCAAGGCGATACTTTTGTCATATTTTTGTCAAAGGAGCGTTGTCTTTGTATTGTTGTCGCTAGAGCCTTACTCAATATCCCTGTGCATTTGTTTTATTGAGTAGATGTTGCCTGAGGATGACCTGTTTGCTGTTGGCCTTGAGATTATGACAGAACGAGCAATCCTAAGTGTAGCTAGATGTGAACGGGCAGCGAGGGAGTTACACCACTGAGAGACCACAAAAGATGTCAGTGATAATAAAAACTTATGATCCGGACTACCCAGAAAACATTCACTTAACACTTTACAAAATGAAAGCATAAAAGTATCCAATACACATGGTACTCTACATGATAAGTTACACCAATAACACATACTATGCAACGAAAATACACTTCGCAAACTATACACATAACATAAAAAAAACTGATATACCTGTAAACGTATTTTTCTACAATATCGCCACGCGCACGTATACATTCATATGCATCACATGTTGAGAAGTACATAGTGTTTTCATGGACACATCACAATTAGATATATTGTCAAAAGAAGAAATGAGTTTTTTAACGCCGGTTTTAACAGAGGCGAGGGAGACAGAACCTCTGAGGTTGTCAGACGCTCTGTTCTAGA
>CM065726.1:41729046-41731546 GCA_033310375.1 Conus canariensis | reverse complement strand
TGTCTGTCTGTCTGTCTGTCCGTCTGTCTGTCTGTCTGTCTTTCTCCCTCCCTCCCTCCCTCTCTCTCTCTCTCTCTCTCTCTCTCTCTCTCTCTCTGTGTCCCTTATGCTATCTTAAGATCGTTTCTGAATTCATGTTAGTTATCTGTGTCTAGTTCTTATGGTACTTCTATGATTGTATTTTCTTGCACCCCTTCATGAGGGGCAAAGGCCTAAAATGAATAAATTATCTTGAGTCTTGAGTCTCTCTCTCTGTCTCTTACCTTCCTTCCTGTTACCACTCAATCATTCTTAATTTCATGACAGTGGATGAAGGAAAGAAAACGGATTCCTGTTTTGCAACTTAGCAACAAACAAGAACAGTTCAGAGGTAGGCAGAGTAAATGAACTGACAGTTTGGAAGACAAGAGGAGCAGACGGAGAGCGTGCCTTTCCGCGAGACTAGAGATAACGACGGGTTTCTGCTTGTTTCCGGTTGTATAGCAAGATGAGAGTGACAAACGGAAGCTCGCCGATTCTCTCTGTTCTCGTGAACCTTTCTAATATCAGTATGGTTGTTGTGGATTGCCTCATGAGAACTGTAAGCCGTTGTCATTGAGACCGTCAAAGAAGAAGTGATCTGATGTGGCTAACCATGGGTGAACTGGAAGGAACTGCATGGGACTGATGCCATTGAGAGACCAGGGAAATTCAGACAGAAACAAGATGCAAAGCATATAAACGTGCTCCCAGCTTATCTTCCTGGAAAACGTCACAATCAAACATGCGTTAAAGAGATATTCCATAATGAAGACTAACCACTTTGGGCCGTTAGAGCCGTTAGTAACGGCTATTCTGGTAAAATAAAACATCGGGCATCATCCGTGACCCGTAATGAACATACCTACAAATTTTCAGAAAGATCGGCCTAGTAGTTTTGTCTGGAGCGAGTGGAACACATTTTGACCACGGACAGACAGACAGCATTTCTTCGTTCCCATTGTAAAGTACTCCCTGTTCTATAAGAACTGGGAGAACAAAGAGCCAGAGTGTGACCGTTTCCAGAGTGTGGCGAATTGTGACGATGAGACAGACAAAACAAGCGAACAAAAACAGAAACAAAATCACCGCATTAAGGATGGATTTTTATGCATTGTCAATACACTTTATTGGTTCCTTGTCTCTTTCTCTGTCGGTCAAACAAACTGATTTGCTTGATTCCAGACTGCTCTGTAGCTCTTTGTTTCTTTGTTTGTTTCTTTCTTTTTTTCTTTCTTTGTTTTGTTCTTTCTTTCTTTCCTTCTTTTTCGTTTTTCTTTTTTTCTTTTTTGTTTGGGAGGGGAGGGGGTGAAGGCGGAAAGGATTACTCACTTATGCTTTCTTTCAACTTTTGTTTGAAAAAAAAAATGTGGTGCGCAGAAGTACTATGAGTTTATTTTTTTTGTTTCAAGACAGAATATGACAAAGGAAACTGTAACCTACACAAAATCAGACCTGCTTTGAGATGACAAAAAAGAAGTAATGTAAGCATACATACATACCAGAGAGAGAGAGAGAGAGAGAGGAGAGAGAGAGAGAGAGAGAGAGAGAGAGAGAGAGAGAGAGAGAGAAGAGAGACAGAAGAGACAGAGAGAGAGAGAGAGAGAGAGGAAATACAGTCTTATCTGGCAACAATGCCAACAGTAAAATGAACATGAAACGAGGTAACAGCAGAACAGCCCCTTCTCCTCATGCACTAAAACACCAACAAAAGTGCACTTCAAAGCTAGGCCGACACAACGAGCCGACAACTACAAAGGGCAGAAGAAGAATGTGCCCTTTCCAAGGAGCATAGATAACGATCAATTTATGCTTGATTCCGATAATAAGGCGACTAGGGGAGACAAGTCTGGAGAAAGCCTTCAAAGATGAAGTGTTTTATCGTCGTTTGATGTTGCTGGTCTCCTGTCTCTGTCCGTCCAAAACGAGGCCATTATCTTTCAATACAGGGTGACATGTTTTCTTGCGTTTTGGTTTGCTTGTCTTGTTTGTTTACTTTGGTTTTGCAACCTTGTCTTAAAATTTGTTTCTTTCTTTATATCTGTTTAAGTTGTGTTTGTCAAAAAAAATACCCAGATTCCAGATTTCAGTGAGGTAGTTTTCCACCGAGAAAAGAGAGAGAGAGAGAGAGAGAGAGAGAGAGAGAGAGAGAGAGAGAGAGAGAGAGAGAGAGAGAGAGAGAGAGAGAGGATAACTTGTTACAGGCACACGGATGAAGACTACTTCTGGACAGCTGGCTTCGAGACTTTTGACCCTCTGCTTGCAGACCGCATGCTTCCGAGCAGCTTCCTCTGAAATTGTTTGTCTGCCAGTCTGAGGTCATGAATTTTCAGAGCAGAAGCGCCTTCATTTCTAACGGCAGTTTTACTGGATTGAGGACGGAACGCCAAGTAGGACCTGATCACTGTCTCTGAATGATTAGAACAGTTCCTATTGTCCTAGTATACCTGGTGACCGCTCCAGACAACCATGTTTTTTTTTC
>CM065726.1:41711546-41721546 GCA_033310375.1 Conus canariensis | reverse complement strand
TTTTTCTTTTTTTTTTTGTGGCTTACGGCGTTACCAAAGACCAGCAGGATAAACGACTGTTCATAGACTGGTCCACTCTCTAGACATAATCATTTCATACCGAAGTAGGGCCTAGATATAGCAACAATGGTGATAGCATGCTGTTGTGCCGCAAGTAGGGTCAATGTAGCTGTTGTCTTTTGGCAAAACTGAGAATAATTTGTCATTGTTTTAACGGTAAAAAAAGACAAACATTATGCTAATCTCTCTCTCTCTCTCTCTCTCTCTCTCTCTCTCTCTCTCTCTCTCTCGTCTGACAGCAATTGCATGCAGTAAACTACACATGAAAGGAGGGAGGTAACAATAAAACAGCCAACCATCCAAACGCACCCAGCAAGAACACACCAGAGCCAGGCAACCGCAAGGACCCAACAGCTACACAGACGGAAAAGGCAGACGGAGAATTTGCTTGGGGGACAGAACAGAGGACCAGTTTGTGTTTGTTTCCAGTAAGAAGGAGAATAGGGCAGACAAGTCAGAAAAAAAAACTTTCTTTAAAGATAACACGTCTTGTTGTCGCTAAATTCTGCCCTTCGACATGGAAAACTCTGGAGGCAGTTGAAGTGGCAAAAGAAAACGTCATGATCAGGGAAATAGCAGGGCACACCCAAACCGACCAAGAACAAGGACCAGGATTAACAGGAACGAAGTGGTGTTCAAAGAGAGAGAGAGAGAGAGAGAGAGGAGAGAGAGAGAGAGAGAGAGAGAGAGAGAGATGATAATACACAAATCATGATCTGGACCAGCTGTGACATCAAGATCATGGAACGTGAGTGTACTGGATGGAGTTACTGACAAGGAACGCAAAACAGACCTTCCATAATGACAAAACCATCCAAGGATCATCAGTGAGGTGTGCGTGAATTTGGATACAATACTTCGCTTAAGTTTGACGAAAACAAATGATTCTGATGAAATCAACTGCACCATATGAAAGCAAAATACTTCGAGCTCACATTTACAAGACTGAGAAGCATGTCAGTCTAGCCAGCAGTTTGAGGGAATCAGGCTTCCAAGCCAAAGGCCTGCCACAGAGACTGCAGCAAGGGGATCGGGTGGCTCATCAGCCGATGATCTCATGAAACAGCTCTCGATTTCAGGTTAGAAGAGCAGAGCCTTAAAGGCAACAACAGAAGCTGAATGGAGTTCCAGCTGGATCTTGTCGAGAAGGAACAGATGTAAACTTTATCAAGGTTAGATTTTTCAACATTGGTGTCCAATAGATATGTAGGTATGGCATCTATCAAAAAGGCAACGCCTTAGATGCCAAACACCCAGGAGGTGCAGGTTTGAATGCTTGCATCGTCAAAATGGTGCTGACAGCAGAGTGTCACTGGGAAGTCATGAGCCGGATGTGGCTGGGCCACCTTAGAGTGTAAGGCGCTCGGGGCCGAAACGCTCGCCTGAGAAAAGTGGGGTGAGGGGTATGGGTCTGTTCTGAAGAGTTTCTGCTGTCAGGCCGTCTTCAGAGTCTCTTCCTACTTCTGACCCCCTGTCTCTTTGTCCCAGCCAAGGTTTAGCTTTAACATGGCTGACAGGTGTATTATTTTTGTTTTTGTTTTGTTCTTTTTTGTTTGTTTGTTTTTTGTTGGTTTTTCTCCCGCGCTGTTCTTAACACTGGTTCATTCTTTACTTCTATTTGTGTTTCAAAAGTGGTCCTGTATCAGACTATATTAACGTTTTTATTCATTTTCTAACAGAGTCCTTTCATAACAGAAATGACGATAATCAATTAGGGGAACGCCCTGCCACCACAGGTAAGATGTACATTTCATAGATGTTCTTAGATTTGGGCTTCTTCGTTGTCTGAGACCAGTTTATTTTCATTTTATTGCAAGATGTTTTTATGTTTTTGAGGAAGGCTGTTC
Organism: Conus canariensis; assembly: GCA_033310375.1. Classification (NCBI taxonomy): domain Eukaryota; kingdom Metazoa; phylum Mollusca; class Gastropoda; order Neogastropoda; family Conidae; genus Conus; species Conus canariensis. The sequence goes on along the minus strand of CM065726.1, from coordinate 41,719,639 downwards.
TGCGCTTATTTTCATGTTGTTTTGCTTTTTATGGCCTGACAAAAGATTGGCAATATTTGTATTTATTCAAAGATTGCCCGAAGGCTGTTAACCAATCATCTCATGGCATTGTGGGAGAAGCATTGGTCAACCTCTCTAAATCAATCATATCACAGCAAATGACTTTAATGGTCATAACACACAGTTAGAGTAAATATTATCTACATTCTTCCTTCTTTGATCTAGCTCAGTGTGGGCGTCATATTTAGCAAAAATAAGATAAATTGCTTCAGTTTTTGATGATAGAAAACATTATGAGAGTACGCCTCTCTCTCTCTCTCTCTCTCTCTCTCTCTCTCTCTCTCTCTCTCTCTCTCTCTCTCTCTCTTGCAGATGGGAATGGTGAAGAAGAAGAGAGAGGCGGAGAGGCTGATGCAGACAAATGGAAAAAAGATATTGAATAGAAAAGGTTGTCCAGATATTGCTAGCAAATGCACAAAATTTGACACAGGGAAATGTAACTGTAAACAAGAATTTAAAGAATCAAAGAGATATGCTTGAAAAGTTTAAATGCTTGATTTTGTTGCGGTTTTTCTTTGCAAATATAAAGAAAACGCCAAATAACTTTCAGACAAACAATATTTATAATTACGAGTGTGGCTTCTCTTTAAAGGCCCACGTTTTGTGATCATTTAGAAAGGCAAAGTAAATAAATAACTGAAAGTGGTAATTCAAGTGAAAAAAGCAGACATTCCATTTCTAATAATTGGCTGAAAAAATGGAGGAGCCTTCGCTCCTTTTGTGTGAAATGCAAAATGTCTTGACCTCATTGTTTAAAATACAAAGAGAGAAAAAATTAACATGTAGTGATTTGTCAACGCCATTCGAAATGCACAAAAAGAGATGAGGAAATTGTGGTATGGGAAAAAGCAAAAAGAAAAAAATAATAAAGAAACAAACAGAAAATGGCAGAACATGCTTGAACATAAACAATTAATTTAGAGTTCCTCCCAGGAAGAAGTGTGCGTTAAAAACAAACAAAAAAACAAACAAGCTCCTTGTATTTAAGCGGCGTTGAGTGTGTGTGTGTGTGTGTGTGTGTGTGTGTGTGTGTGCGTGCGTGCGTGCGTGCGTGCGTGCGTGCGTGTGTGTGTGTGTGTGTGTGTGTGTGTGTGTGTGTGTGCGCGCGCTAGCGCGCGCAAACCAACATGACTCTGTGAGTGTGTGTGTGTGCATACATTCGTGTGTGTGTGTGTGTGTGTGTGTGTGTGTGTGTGTGTGTGTGTGTGTGAGAGAGAGAGAGAGAGAGAGAGAGAGAGAGAGAGAGAGAGAGAGAGAGAGAGAACATGAAAAACGGATGTGAAATAGAAACGTTCGAAGTGTTTAGAACAAAGCAGCCATTGAAGTATCTGCGTCACCAGTTTTAATGGAATGTAGTGACACCTTAACAAAAGCATCATTGAAGCTGCAGCGACGAAATTTTATGCTCTTGCCTTCAGTGTTAAAGAGACCCGTTTGTCAACACAATGAGTACATACCTGTAGCCCTATCGCTATTTCGTAAGACAAAATGGCCGTTCATTGGACTTTGGTTTGTCTGCTTTGTACAGGTAAGCTTTGCCCTTCCCGTCTTTTCAGTCTTTCATTTGACTATTTCCTGCGTCAAGATCACCGAAAGGATTATAATCCAGTTCAATTTAAGTCAAAAAGACGTAATATACAATACACTTTATGACAAAAAAAGAAGAAATGTCTTTTGCGTTTTTCAGTTTTAGGTTTTCTTGTCTTTTCTTTTTCTTAAAAAAAATATAAAACTGAGTCTTGAGAAAGAAACTCATCGAATAATACGTTCAAATAAGATTTTACTTTTCGCAGTAAATGTTTGTAACATTATTTTTCAGTCAGATATATGTCAACATAAATGAACGATGTACAGAGCCACTGAAGATGGGTAAGAAGCTGATAAGGTCCTCTGGAGGATGGAATGTTCCTGTTAGACCACAAGCACCCGGATAAACACAATCTCCGGAATGATAGTCTTTAACATTTTTAGTACTTTGCCCACATGTTTAGGGCATCTGAGCTACTCTCTTTGAAATATTGGTTTTCCAGTGTGCAGACACGATTTATTTTCGGAACACAAGTAACATATATCCATCACTATAACTAATATTGAGGACACAAGAATATGATCTCCAAAGCTTGAAGCAGAGTATACTTCATGATGTATCCGTATAGCCCACGTGTCCACTTCAGCCATATTTCTTTTTCTTGAATCCACAGGTCAAATAACTCAAATGATTTTTTTTCCCGGAGTGGAAACATAACATTAAACAAATCGTGAGGAAAAGGAGAAACAAAAATAATAAGGTTAGTTTATGAACATCGTCGTAAGTTGGTTCAAAGGTTATAGTTTCAGTTTTATACAAAGCAATTGTAGTACAGAAATGAACGAAAAAAAAGGCAGAAAGGAAAAGATGGGACACACTCCGTCCACTGGTATGACATTCTTTGCATGAAACATGCACTGCAGTCTTGCAGGTCTTATTCATTTTTGTACTTTCATCCTACTTTGTTTAATTGCTATTATTTCGTTTATCATTATTTACTTATCTTGATCTATTTATTCATTCATGTGTATATTTATTTATTTATTTGTTTATTTATTTACTTATGCATTTATACATTTTTTAAATTGTTTATTTGAATGTCGTTAGCTGACAGATATGGAGACCAAACAGTGTACCGACAGTGTACCTGACTGTAAATACCAACCCTGTGAACACTACTGCAAGGTCTCCTGAAAATGGCCCTATTGTTATCCATTAATGTTGTGCATGAACAAACAACCATACAGGCAGACAGGCAGACAGGGCTGAATACAATGCCATGACACGTGCAGTGTCGGCTACGTGTAAAACAGAACAAAAACTACCCCTTATCAAACTGTCCATGATTTAGTTGTCTAGGTGTGTGGGTTTTCTTTTTTTTTGTTTTGTTTGTTTGTTTGTTTGTTTTTTGTAATGTTTTTATATGCTTTATGAGAGAAGCAGCGTTTCTTCAAATTGCCGCGAGGCATTATTTTCAAGATGGCGTAAATCAAATGTCACAGTTCATCGACTGCATTTGTTCAAATACAAAGCGCTAAAAAATGTTTTTCTAAATGAACCAAAAGAATGAGTCATTTGTCACATTCGTTCGAATTAAACGAAATGTGTATGCTTATTTGTTTTCTGCATGTGCGAGCGCATTGTATGTGTGTGTGTAGGGGTGGATGTGTAGGGGGGTGCTTCTGTTTGTCTACCAATCTGGAATTATAGCCCCCATTACCCACTAAAGCTGAAATATATGCCCCTGAATATACACCCCCTTCCTTCTCATCCCTTCTCATACACACCTCCACCAAGAGCAAACAAAACAAACAAACAAAAGAACACAAACAAAAACACACAGCAACATGAAGTACAAGAATAAGAACACATTCACACACACACACACACACACACACACACACACACACACACACGCACGCACGCGCGCACGCGCACACACACACCACACACACACACACACACACACACACGCACGCGCAAACACGCACGCGCGCACGCATGCACGCATGCACGTACACACGTAAATTACACACATACGCACGCACGCCCGCGCGCCCGCGCGCGTGCTAGCTCACGCACGCAGTCAGGCACGCATGCACGTTCGCACACAGATACAAATGTTCGCACTCACGGATCTCCCCTCCCTCCCACACACGCACAGTAGCACGTATGCATGTCCGTTTGTACACACACACATACACACACACACACACACACACACACACACCACACACAACACACAGACGTACACATGCAAGCACGCACGCGCACACGCGCGCGCGCACACGCACACACCAGAGGCACGCGCGCACGCACGCGCACACACACACACACAGACATACGCCACACACACACACACACACACACACACACACACACACACAGGCACGCGCACGCGCGCGCGCGCGCGCGCGCACACACACACATACACACACACGCACAGCTGTGAATTTCACATGAAACCATCCAATTTGTTCCGGAGGGGAACACTATGCACCAAAATGACTTCAAAGGAAAATAAGAATATAGAGCTAACAGCTGTACAGACGAGAGTCAGCCGAAGGAGAAGATATCTATTCTGGTCGTCTGGAGGTAGCAGCTGTTTCTGGTTTGTTTCCGGTAATAAGAAAATTGCAGATCAGGAGTGCACACCGGCAAAACAGATAGGGGGTGGGTGTGGGGGTTGGGGTGTGCGTGTGTGTGTGTGTGGGGGGGGGGGGGGGGATATAGTTTCCATCTTCACAGTTTGTTATTTTCTCTGATACTTCTGTACACTGTAGCTTGTTTTGTTGCAGGAGTTTCTTTTGTTTGTTTGTTTGTTTGATCTTCCGCGCTATTCTGTCCGTACCGTTGGTTTGTCGATTATACGGTGTTCCTATGGCCAACAATTCCTTTCTGGTCTTGATTTAAGAACTGGTCTGACATGATGAGAAAGAAAAGAACATGCACCATTGTATTGTATGTAAACTGCTGCTACCGCAATAATAGAGCTTGATTCATGTCTGTAGTGTAACTATGCTTAAACAACAATATCTGCCATTATAGTGATTATAAATAATAATAACTGGCATTATAGTGAGTATAAACAATAATATCTGCCATTATAGTGATTATAACAATATTATCTGCCATTATAGTGATTATAAACACTATATCTGCCATTACATTGATTATAACAATAACATCTGCCATTATAGTGATTATAAACAATAACATCTGCCATCATAGTGATTATGAACAATAACATCTGCCATTATAGTGATTATAAACAATAACATCTGCCATTAAGTGATTATAACAATAACATCTGCCGTTATAGTGATTATAAACAATAACATCTGCCATTATAGTGATTATGAACAATAACATCTGCCATAAAAGTGATTATGAACAATAACATCTGCCATTATAGTGATTATAAACAATAATATCTGCCATTATAGTGATTATAAATGTATGCTCGCAAAGCTTACTCCTTCTACTGCCTTCGTCTCTGTCTCCATCTCCCTCTGACGTAAAGAGGATGGGGTGGAGGGTGCGTGGTTTGAGGAAGGAGAAAGTCAAAGCGAAACGACAAACACTGAATCCAATCAGTGAAGGATTTGATGACTTACTTAGACTTAGACTTAGATGCTCCCGCATCTTACGACGCATGAGGCAGTCAAGGCGCTCCACTGTGCACGGTCCTCAGCCAGTTTGGTAGTGTCACTCCATCCTCTGTCAATGAGTCTGAGGATTTGATGCTTATGTTTCGGTTTCGTCTTTTTCACCCCACCACATCCTCCCTTCTTCAGAACCCATCCCCCTTTAGGTCACTTTCATAGTAACCGAGGACTCGTTCAAAATTCACTAGTTCGTTGTTTGTTTGTTTGTTTGTTTGTTGTCCTGCCTAAAAATGACCGACCGAGGGCTGTTTACTTCAGTATTTGTCATGTTTATTGGATGGCTCAGTACTTCAACATTCATATTCTTAATCTACGAAAATCTAATTCAATATAAGGTAACTAAAGTCTGTGTCTTTCTGTCAGTCTGAATATCTGTCTGTGTCTGTCAGTCTCTGTCTCTTTGCCTCTGTCTATCTGTCTGTCTGTCTGTCTGTCTGTTTCCGTCGAACGCTTTTGTGTGTGTGTGTGTGTGTGCGCGCGCGCGTGCGCGCCCGCGTGCGTGAGTGTGTGTCTGTCTGTGCGTGCGTGCGTGCGTGCGTGTGTGTGTGTGTGTGTGTGTGTGTGTGTGTGTGTGTGTGTGTGTGTGTGTGTGTGTGTGTGTGTGTATGTGGTGTGTGTGTGTGTGTGTGTGTGTGTGTGTGCGCGCGCGCGCGCGCGCGATCGCATTTGAGTATGTGTTTGTGCCTGCGTGTGCGTGTTTGTGTATGTGTTTGTATGTATATGTATATTTATGAATAGAGAGACAGAGAGAGAGAGAGTTTGTGTGTGTATGGTGCGCGGCGCGCGCGCGCGCGCGCGCGTGTGTGTGTGTGTGTGTGTGTGTATACGCTGTGTGTGCCTGTGCGCGCGCGTGTGTGTATTGTGTGTGTGGTGTGTGTGTGTGTGTGTGTGTGTGTGTGTGTGTGTGTGTGTGAAACGAAGGCATGCATAGCCATTTTCCACCAGGAGAGAACGCTATACTTCAAAGCATACTTTAAAGGCAAGTGAGAACATAGGGAAAAGTAAAGTCGTATACAGAAGGAACAGAAAGAGGAGGAATTCCTCTGCTCTAGTCTTCCATAGATACAGATGAGTTCCAATCACTTTCTCTTTGTTCCCGTATCTAGATGAGTGTGGACAAGCAAGAGGCAAACTTTCACCACAGATGAAAGAGTACACTTGTTTCACGGAGTTTTCTGTCTGACTTTCTCTTTGTCTCAGAGCGATATATTTTCTTTCGTTTGCGAGATGCCTCGATGCTACAGGGATGACTTTTCTGCATTCATCTGGATTTTGCTTTGTTCATCATGTTGTCATAAACAATTGGAAGGATTCTCTATAATCCAATCATTTCATAGGATAGTAGAAAAAAAGGCAGTGATATGCAGGCTGAATAAACATTGAAGATGTTTCATGCTCTTCTTTGATTGAAAGTATGACATATGCTGGCAAAGCTGGGAGAATGAATTGTTTTTGATAGCAGGAACTAAGCATCATTCAAGGCAATAGCGCGTGCGTATTTATATACGACTCTCTCTCTCTCTCTCTCTCTCTCTCTCTCTTCTCTCTCTCTCTCTCTCTCCCTCCTCCTCCTCCTCCTCCTCCTCCTCCCCTCACTTCCTCTTCCTCCTCCTCCTCTCCCTCCTCCTCCTCCTCTCCATCCTTTCTTTTCAATATGGGGGAGGGGAAGGAGGGATGTGTGTGCATGAGGGCAAACTAATGCATTATACGGACGCGCTGTTGAACATTCGTGTTCCTTTATTTATCACTGTTTGGCTGTCTGTGGAAATGCTGTTGTATTTTAAAGGCGTGCCACTGAAATTCAGACTCTGTTGAGTAAAGACATTTGTGTTTGAGAACAGAAAGCAACTCGAGGTAACAATTCATCCACTCACCACAACCATCACCATCAGAATCATTACTGCCAATGCCCTGCCTATCGCTAGGAAAACTACTTCCACCCGTGCAACGTCTAATACCACTTCTTAGGTACATATATAACAACACCAGCAAACATAACAACAACTTCTACAAACACAGCAGCAACAACTATAGAAAAAACAACTACGACGACAACCACAACAAAGACAATAACTATTACTACTACTACTGCTGCTGCTGTTGCCACTACTCATGCTGCTGCTGCTGTTAATGCTGCTTCTGCTGCTGCTGCTGCGACTACTACTACTACTACTACTACTGCTGCTGCTACTGGTAGTGGTGGTGCAGCTACTACTGCTGCTGCAACAACTACTACTGCCTACTACTTACACTATCACTACTACTATTATTTGTTACCGTAAAAGGTTTGTATTTCTACTATGGGAAAAACTAATCAAGACTACAAATTCCACTACTACTGTCACTACGGTTGGTGCAGCTGCTGCTGCTGCTACTTTTACTATTGGTCATTGTTCAACTGCATTTCAAACTTTAAAGAGAAAGAAAGAAAGAAAAGAGGGAAGGAAGGAAGGATGGAAAGAAGGAAGAAAGAAAGAAATGAATGACGAGAGAGAGAAAGAAGGAAAGAAAGAAAAGAAAGAAAGAAGAAGAAAAACAGACAAACAAAAAACAAGAAAGAAAGGAAGAGATAAAAAAAAAAGACCGATAAAAAAAAGAAAGAATGAAGGAAAGAAACAAACACGCGAAAAACAAGAAAGAAAGAAGAAAATAATTGAAGGATAGCAAAGTAGCGGACCCCCATTTTCGCTATTCGATCTCAAAATAACCTTCTACAAATGTGCCGAGGCTGTAGGAACTGCCATTTTGAAAGGATTCAAACACTGGATTCTGCCTTACTTGGCCATTGTTCAAGGCATGCACTGGCAGAGCGCTGCAGCAGGGAGTAATTTGTCAAA
>CM065726.1:41689046-41704046 GCA_033310375.1 Conus canariensis | reverse complement strand
AGAAAGCATGCTGGCAACGAAGAGGGTTAGCATAGGAACAGAAAAAAAATATGAACATGCTCCAGTAACAGAATACTAAATCTATTATATCACCTCTCGATAAGAGAACCATATTCTTCAGGTTGGACTACACCATACACACTGATTTCTTTATTGGTTTGTCTGTATGCGGGAGAAGTGGAAGAAATCTCAGCGTGTGGTATTTTCTACCAATGTATGACTTTTCAGCTTCAAAGTAGTATCAGCCGCTGTTTTCCTCTGGTGTGTATGTGTACGTCGGTGCACTAAATCCGAGTGCTTGATCTCATCATATCCTTTCATTTTCAAATGAACACTGTCGTCTTTCTGACTGGCTTCAAAAGTGAATGTTATTAATTGGATCGTATCCGCCAGGCTCTCTCCTCCAACCCCACTCACACTCACATCGCTCATGCCTTCCCTCCCCTTTCCTACTGCACTACTTAGTTTTGATATCTTCATGAAGGAGGAGGAGGAGGAAGAGAAGGAGGAGGATGTGAAGAAGAACAAGAAGAACAGTGGCAGTTGTGGTGGTGGTGGTAGTGATAGTAGTAGTAGTAGAAGTGGTAATAGCAGTAGTAGTAGTAGTAGTATCAGCAGTAGTTGTAGCAGCAGCAGCAGTAACAACACAAGAGGCAATAGCAGCAGCAGTAGTAGTATCAGTGATAATTACACTGCCGCTGCCGCTGCCGCTGCTGTTGCTACTACTATTTCTACTACTACTACTACTGCTGTGTGCTCTGCTCTGCTGCTGCTAGCTGCTGCTGCTGGCTGCTGCTGCTGCGCTGCTGCTGCTGCTGCTGCTGTTGATATCACCATCACCACCACCACCAATAGCATCAATAACTACTACTACTACTGCTACTGATACGACGACGACGACGACTGTTGCTGTTACTACACGTGGTTCTGAGGAGAGCGCAGCCCCTCGCCACGTACCGACAGATTCTGGATCCGTCCTTTGGTCAAGATTCGTATCAAACTATAAGCGAACATCTTTGTGGATATATTGAAAGAAGGGAGGAAAAATAAAGGTTGATAGGTAGGCTTCTATCTATTTTTTTTTTCAACTTCTCTTAGTGAGAAAGTTCATTTGTTCATGCCAGTAGAATTATTAGAAAGTTTAGACTGAAAAAGCACTTTCCCGTGTGCTTTTGTTTAATGGAATACTGAAAGTGCAAGATCTTGCGTTTGTATCACTGCAAAGATAAATGTTCCATGCAAAGCATGTCAGTTAATGAATAGTCACCAAGTTGTAGACAGTATCGTCACAGTGTTCATATTCAGTGGGAAAGCTGTGACAATCCGGAATCCACCATTTAATCCAAATCGAAGCCACGGATCCGCACCAACATTGGAAAGGATTGTCCTAGGGCTACATTTCATCTTTCCGCTAAGTTATGTTCAAACTGGCTCCGTAGCTGCCGGGCAAAAAAAAAAAAAAGCAAAATAACAGATGCGGGGAAAAATGATGATGATGATGATGATGATGATGAGATGATGATGATAGATATAGAATGACGATGATGACGATGGTAATAATGATCATGATGACAATCGCCACTTCTTGTATCCCTTCGTGGCAGAAAACAGAGCATTAACAAACGCATCAACTGATTCGACAGCAGTGTGGTGGGTTGAGTCTTGAGAAAGTGGCATTGATGTGCTCTCTCTCTCTCTCTCCTCTCTCTCTCTCTCTCTCTCTCACACACACACACAACACCACACACCACACACCACACACCTACCACACACACACACACCACACACACACACACACACACACAACACACCACACACCCAACACACACACACACACACACACACACACACGCATGTGCTCGCCCATCCAATTCAGCTTGAAGGGATTTCCTTTGTTTGTTTTTGTTATTGTTGTTTCTTGTTTTTAAGCAGCCATTTTCTGGAAATTGCCTGTCATCATGGGGCCTTTCATCGATTATTTTTCTATCCATACGTTATTGTCTCATGCCTCCTCCTGTCTGTCAGCATGGCCGGGTCAAATCACACCATGATGCAGATTGTTCGTGTCACACTGTTGGACAAGGGGGTCAACAGACGGGAGAACCAGGTGGAACTGTTAGAGTCTTGTGTTGGGAACAAAATCAAAACCGAAATAACAGGGATCTGCCGGGCAGTTACTGGCAAATAATGTTTCTGCTTTTTTTTTTGTCTATGGTTGTTGTGATGATAACAACAACAACAACAACAACAACAACAACAACTACACTACTACTACTACTACTATTACTACTACTACTACTACTACTACTACTACTACTACTGATGACGATGATGATGATGATGATGATGATGATGATGATATGATGATGATGATGATAATAATAATAATAATAACAATGATAATAATTATAATGATAATAACAACAAAGAACAAACAGAGAAAGAACAACAAATCCCACGAAATCATAATCAAGGACACAGACAAAAATTGTGCCCGCGCTAATCATACATTTCACAACAAACAAACAAACAACAGCACCATCACCACCACCAAAAACCACAACGCAAGGCCTAGACAATAGAAAGAATAGCAAAACAAAAAGTGGGAAAACCCACTTTATAAGTTGGACAAAGTTTCAAAATGGAGTGACTGACGGCGGCGAACGAAGCAAAATTTAGAAAGAGAGGGTGTTAGTTACCGCCAATGACATTGACAAACAAAGCACATGACAAGACACGATGCATTTCAACCTCTTGGGTCTTCTTCAGGCGAAAAAATAAATCACATTTAACATTTAAGACAGTACAAACAAAGAACGAAAAATGACTCATCTGTTGTCCATGTGGTGGGGAGAATAGCCGCTAGGCGGAAATGACAAGGGGGATTATGGGAGAGGAAAAGGAGGGGGGGGGGTTGCGTGGGGGGAGAGGGGGGGGGTTGTGTGATACGATAGGGTTGTGTGTCTAGTTTAGTGGGGTGGTGTGATATCTTTGTGACGGTTGTGGTAATGGTGGATTGATAATAATGGTAAAGGGGGGGGGGGGGGGGGGGGAGGGAAACTGGAAAAAAAAATATATATATAGAAGGGGTAAATAAGTACATGAACAGAAGAAACTGTTTAAAAAAAAAAAAAAAGGAAGAAAGTTTAGGTGAATAAAATAAATGATTTCGCTGGGTGATGAAAGAGGTGGTGGTAGTTATGCGTGGGTAGTTGTGAAAGGTGTGTGGGTAATGTTAATAAGGGAGGGAAGGGGATGGAAGATAAATGGGTGATAAGGTATGATTGGGAGGGGGGGGGGGTTGAGAAAAAAAAGGAGGAGGGTAATGTGTTTGTGTGTGTGTGGGGGGGGGGGGGGGGAGGGAAGGGGGGCAAGAGAAGGAGAGCTCATATCTCTTCGTCCACTATGGGTAGGGGGTGGGGGTGGGGGTGGGAGGTTGGGAGGTTCATATAAATAGTGGTGTTTAAAAAAGTAAACAATGCTGTGGGATGATGTTCATTGTAACAGGTGAAATAATGTGTTGGCATCAATATGCTCTGTTTGTTGAGAGAAGATAGCAGTGATCAATGAAAAACAGGGTATCATGTGTTGCACACACACACACACACACACACACACACACACACACACACACACACAACACACACACACACACACAAAAGGGGGGTTGTGGGGGGGGGGGACCACATGTAAACAATGTTCTGGGCGAGTTAAGATCATGTGATCATAATGAGACTAACTGTGGAAAGTTTTCACACACATATTCACACACACATACACTCAATCACACATACACACACACACACACACACACACACACACACACACACACACACACACATCACACACACACACACACACACACACACACACACACACACACACACACACACACACACACACACACAAAGGGGGTAAAAATTATTATCATCAATCAGTCACTGATGGGTAATGATCATATGAGATCAACGGTAGTGTAGGAAGAGATTCTTCTCCGTTCCCTTAGGCAGGAATGGTGGAGGTACTGGCAAGGGCTTCTGTATGATACAGAAGCCCTTGCCAGTACCTCCACCATTCCTGCCTAAGGGAACGGAGAAGAATCTCTTCCTACACTACCGTTGATCTCATATGATCATTACCCATCAGTGACTGATTGATGATAATAATTTTTACCCCCTTTGTGTGTGTGTGTGTGTGTGTGTGTGTGTGTGTGTGTGTGTGTGTGTGTGTGTGTGTGTGTGTGTGTGTGTGATTGAGTGTATGTGTGTGTGAATATGTGTGTGAAAACTTTCCACAGTTAGTCTCATTATGATCACATGATCTTAACTCACCCAGAACATTGTTTACATGTGGTCCCCCCACCCACCCACAACCCCCCCTCCCTTTTGTGTGTGTGTGTGTGTGTGTGTGTGTGTGTGTGTGTGTGTGTGTGTGTGTGTGTGTGTGTGTGTGTGTGTGTGTGCAACACATGATACCCTGTTTTTCATTGATCACTGCTATCTTCTCTCAACAAACAGCAGCATATTGATGCCAACACATTATTTCACCTGTTACAATGAACATCATCCCACAGCATTGTTTACTTTTTTAAACACCACTATTTATATGAACTTCCCAACCTCCCACCCCCACCCCCACCCCCACCCCCTACCCCATAGTGGACGAAGAGATATGAGCTCTCCTTCTCTTGCCCCCCTTCCCCCCCCCCCCCTTTACCATTATTATCAATCCACCATTACCACAACCGTCACAAAGATATCACACCACCCCTCTAAACTAGACACACAACCCTATCGTATCACACAACCCCCCCCCCCTCTCCCCACGCAACCCCCCTCCTTTTCCTCTCCCATAATTCCCCTTGTCATTTCCGCCTAGCGGCTATTCTCCCCACCACATGGACAACAGATGAGTCATTTTTCGTTCTTTGTTTGTTTGTACTGTCTTAAATGTTAAATATGATTTATTTTTTCGCCTGAAGAAGACCCAAAAGGTTGAAATGCATCGTGTCTTGTTATGTGCTTTGTCAATGTCATTGGCGGTAACTAACACCCTCTCTTTCTAAACTATTATTATTATTTTTCCACCAGAGGAGACACCGCACTGCTGCTGAGTCACTTCGGTGGTATTCAATGTGGCTGTTGTAACATATGGAGGACAAGACACGCCCAGTACGAACGGCAACAATCACTTAGAGTCTCTGAATCAGCATCAGTAAGTCTCTCTCAAGTTCGCGCTACTGCGCGTCCACTCAACGATAGTGGCCAAGAATTTGCCCATCCTGACGACATCGACGAATACAACTGGCAAAACCATGGATATGGTGAGGAAATCGAAATAGTGATTACTACGAGTGCAGGACATGAGGGGCCTCAACACCCGAGACTATTCTAAAATGATCGTCTCTCTCACCGAGATGAGACCCAGGGAGACTAGAGATCTTGAGCCGACATGAACAGACGTGGTTACTGTTGTGGCCCATTGTTGGGTCAAATAAAGCACAATTTTGTATGTAATTAAAAAAAAAACGTTGTTAGAGGTCCGAGCCTCAAAGAATGGCGGAAAATTCTGGACACAGAGAAGCTACAAAATGTAGATCCGAAAGCTGTGCAAACTGTTCCGCAAATCAAGATCTTGTGACAGACGTCTTCATTATAACTGACGTTGTCTTTCAGCACATGGAAACACAGATTTCTACTTGCTACGAAACAGGTCGAGATGGCAGTGGATTGGAAGACAAGGAGGAAGGAAAAAAAAAGATCTGTAGAAATAAGGCATAGAGATAGGGGGCAACAGATTGGTGGTACTTCAGGAAAGAGAAGGAAAGAAAGGGGAACTGGATGGAGATAAGGGAGGAAAACGATTTGGAGAATACAGCAGAAATCTAAAGGGAATGAGGGAAAAGATAAAAGAACAAAAAACAAACAAACAAACAAAACCTAAGACAAAAACCCCGAGGAGCAGCAGTGGAGGAAGAGAGCCAGTCCAATGGCACAATGTCGGCAATCCCTGGCAGCACAATCGGGCGCTAGCGCGTTCACACTCCTAGGACAAGTTTGGCGTCATCCCCATCTCCCTGTTTGCGACTCTCTTGCCTCTCACTGCTCTTGTTGTCAAACTATCGCAGATTATTATTCATTTTGAATTATGAGAAGAGAGAGAGGGGTGGGGGGTGGGGGAGGGAGGAAGGAAGAGTGAGAGAGAGACAGAGAGAGAGAGAGAGAGAGGGAGGGAGGGATGGACAGACATCTCTCTCTCTCTCTCTCTCTCTCTCTCTCTCTCTCTCTCTCTCATACTGGTAACATTTTGATGACATAGGAATTGTTAACCTACGCTTGTTTCCTCCATTATTTATACGCTGCATTGTGTGTGTATAAATTATCTTCTATCTATCTATCTATCTATCTATCTATCTATCTATCTATCTATCTATCTATCTATCTATCTATCTATCTATCCATATATAGAGAGAGAGTAAGCGAGACAAAGAGAGACAGAGACAGAGAGACAGAGACAGAGAGAGACAGAGAGAGGTGCGCGTTGAAACATTCTGGGATGGAAAATGAAACAGACGGCAGCATTATTATAAACAATACAAAATACAATAAACACACAAAACAAGGAGCAAAGTAAAGCTTAGAATGTTTCTTCATGGTGTGTGTGTGTGTGTGTGTGTGTGTGTGTGTGTGTGTGTGTGTGTGTGTGTGTGTGTGTGTCTGTGGGCGCGCGCGCGCGCGCGTGCGTGTGTGTGCGTGCGTGTGTGTGTGCGCTCGCGCGCGCGCGCGTGTGTGTTTGTGTGTGTGTGTGTGTGTGTGTGTGTGTGTGTGTGTGTGTGTGTGTGTGTGTGTATGTAAGCGAGCGTGCAGGCCCCCTCCCCCCCGCGCGCGCGCGCGCGCGCGCGGCGCGCGCGCGCGCGTGTGTGTGTGTGTGTGTGTGTGTGTGTGTGTGTGTGTGTGTGTGTGTGCGGCGGTTTTTTTTTTTTTTTTTTTTTGACGGCGATGAATATACCTCCTATCATTTTCTAAGCATGCACGTAGCCCTATCATTCCTCTTGGCCCAAGAGTGACAGACATGTACTGGGGCTGTTGACGACTTGTTGATTCTTGCTGACAGCTACCTTACTGAAATTAAAATGACAGTGTTTCTTATGTTCATTTAAGATTTCCACATGAAGCGCTGAATCTGGAGCCTATACGCACAAAAGTTTAATTTCGTTTGGAACATAATCTGCACGAAGTAGGACATTTTCTTCCGTGGAGAGGAGGTGAATGCTGAAGTAATGACGATTGAACGATTCGCTTCCTCTCCAGGAAATCAAATGTCCGTGTTTGTGCAAACGATTTTCCAAATAATATTCATGTTTTGGAGAGAGAGAGAGAGAGAGAGAGAGAGAGAGAGAGAGAGAGAGAGACAGACAGACAGACAGACAGACAGACAGACAGACAGACAGACAGACAGACGAACAGGAAATAAAAGGAGGCATCCATTTTAATATTCGTTTTCAGCCTTGATTGCTTTCTTTCGCTCTCATTTTCTTTTTCTTCTGTCTGCTGCTCTTCGTTTATACTACTGTTGCATGTGTTCGGATTATATTTTGTCTCTACATTCAGATTTCTCGCTAGCTTAGAGAGTAAATGGAAACAAAAAAAAAAATCACGTAGTCACCTAAAAAAAGCACTATTTTACACAAAACACTGATATTGTCCTATATGGAAATGATTCCCTTCCGATTCCAGCAGACCAGAAGGCTAACCGCCCCCCCCCCCCCCCCCCCCCCCCCCCCATAACGCTATCTTGTCGTGCCTGTGAGGACATGTTTATTCCCAGTCTGGGTACTTATTCATTATTCATGAGGTGAAGAGCGCATAATGATGAGCGCGTGAACAGGGAATCGGTGTGAAGAAGGTCCGTTGCGGTTATGCTTTCCAGCTTGTTGACCTTTTGTATGTAGATGGGTCCACGGAGAGGAAGGTTATGTTATCCTCTTGGAATCGTGCCCGTTTGCCTGGCGAGAGCCCTCGGAATCGGAAATTCGATTGGATTGGGGTTATCTCCTGCCACTCGCGTTGCTGGGATTCAGATTCAGAGTCAACTACTTCCCTTTTATCTATTCACGTGTGTGTCAGTCTGTCTATCAGTTTTTGACTTGGTCTCTGTCTTGTCTGTCTGTCTGTGACTGTCTGTATCTGTGTCTGTATCTTTGTCTCTGTCTGTCTGTCTGTCTGTCTGTCTGTCTGTCTCTCTCATTTCGCTCGCGCGCGCGCGCGCGCGTGTGTGTGTGTGTGTATGTGTGTGTGCGTGCGTGCGTGTGCGTGTATGTGTGTGCCTGTTTGTGTGTCTGTCTGTCTGTCTGTGTCTGTGTGTATGTGTTTATGTATGTATGTATGTCTGATGACAGTATGACTACCACTCCAAGGAAAGCGGTATGCTACGCTAATCAGCGCCCACGCTCCCACTATGACAAAACCTGTCGAGGTCAAAGAAAGATTTATGAGAATCTTCAAAAGACCATCTCTGCCATACCCAGAGCAGATAAACTCATCATCCTCAGTGAGTTCAAGTCGACACAGATCACACGTCTTGGGAAGGAGTTTTAAGTAAAAATGGTGTTGGCAGCTGCAACAGCAATGGCCTTCTACTGCTGGAAACCTTCGCTGCACAGGATCTTCTCATCGCCAGGTCGGTCTTTGGCCTTCCAATTCGTAACAAGACAACATGGATGCACCCTTGCTCCAAGCACTGGCATTTGCTGGATTACGTCATCGTCATACAAAGGGACAGGCAAGAGGTCAGAGCCGCTAAAGCCATGTGTGGTGCAGAGCGTTGGAGCGACCATCGCTTGCTGATCTCTAAGCTTAACATCAAGATACAGCCACCCAGATGACCACAAGGAACGAAGGTGCCAAAGCAACTGAACGTCTCCAGGCTTAAATGCAATGTCGTCAGACAGAGATTGGTGCAAGAGTTCGACAGCAAACTGAAACCCTCAAGGTTCAGTCCCCATGATGCTGAGACAGACTGGGAGGTATTTCGCGATACAGTCTATGCTGCTGCCTCAGAAGCGGTGGGTCCCATCAGACGAAAGCACGAGGACTGGTTCTTCGAAAACAATGATCGCATCCAGTCCTTGCTCGATGAGAAACACAAACTCCATAGAGCCCGCCTTAACGATCCTAACTCTGTTTCGAAGCAAGCTGCATTCAACGTTGCCAAAAAGATTGTACGAAGCTGCGTAAAATGCAGGATGCATGGCTGAATCAGAAGGCTGAAGAGACCCACTCTTTTGCCGATTGCGATAACATGAAGAACGCTTACAGTGCGCTTATCTATGGTCCCACATCGTCAGGATTGTCCCCTCTCTTCAGTGCTAATGGGATTAGACTTATTACTGACAAGGAGAAGATCCCCGCGCGCTGGGCTGGACACGTTAATAGTGTCATTTCAATGGTCAGGCAATCCCATGCAGGCGAGAGTGCAGGATAATGGAGAGTACTCACGGGCATTCCCCGTTTTAAACGGCATCAAGCAGGGCTGCATGCTAGCTCCCTCCCTCTTCAGTATGATGTTTTCTGCCATGCTGACGGATGCTTTCCGAGACAGTGACATCGGCCACACGGTCTAACATGCAAGAGAGCGTGGACCGGTTTGCCAAAGCCTGTGATGACATCGATTTCACAGTCAGCACGAAGAAGACTGAAGTACTGCATCAGCAACCTCCTGCAACCCCTTACATAGAGCCAAACATCACAGTTAATGGCCAGAAACTCACGGTGGCAGATAAGTTTGTCTACCTTTGTAGTACGTCATCACGAACTGCTAACATCGACGAGGTAGTTGCATATAGCACTGCTAGGGCTGGTGTATCCTTCGGCAGACTCCAAGACAAGGTGTGGGAAAGTACCAGATACACAGGTGTTTCAGAAGGCTCTTATGGAAAGCATTCATGCCATGTTAATACGCTCTCAACTCAGGTTGGCAGGACATGTACACCGTATGGATGAAAATCGTCTCCCAAAGAGACTTCTAGGGCGAGCTGCTGGAAGCCAAGTGTTCCGGAGGAAGACAAAAGAAGAAGGATTTCCTCTTCGTCTTGAATTACGAAAGGGAATGCATGTTTGGAGTTCTGAACTCTACAATCAAACCGTAAAAACAAAAAATAAGAAAAAAAGAGGAGGACAAAAGAAGCCAATGAAGGCCTCACTGAAGTGCTGTAGCATCGCCCCTGCCTTCTGGGAAGAAGCTGCGCAAGATCGCTCAATCTGGAGTAGCACGATCAAATCCGGAGTGAAAGACTTTGAAATGGGCGAGTGGAGGCACATGAGCAAAAACGTCAGCTTCGGAAAAACAGAAAAAAACACCTGTCAGCATGGGTCATCTCCAAGTCTGCCCTGTCCACACTTCAACAGACTATTCAATGCGAGGGTCGGCCTGATCAGAGAGAGAGAGAGAGAGAGAGAGAGAGAGAGAGAGAGAGAGAGAGAGAGAGAGAGAGAGAGACGCATGGAATTATTTTTTGTTGTTGTTTTTTGTTTTTTGTTTTGTCATTCACTCACCTTCTAAAAATGTGTGTTTTCACGTGACAGATGTCTAACACAACTGGTGTTGTCCTGTTCAGACACGGATACACGTTCTCTTTCTCACAGCAAAATAAGAGGGAAGTACTTTTTTCCCTCAAAACAAAGGCGAAAAACAACAGAACACTGACTGGGAAGAGATACAGCCAGGATGATTGGATGGACGATGGTAGTGGAGAGTGGATGGGGTGGTATCGCTGGAAGGAGAGAAAAGGGAAGGGGAGAGGGAGAAGAGAACATTACTTAAAGGAAGGAGTAGCGGGATGGAACGTGGGGGAAACGCTGAAGAAGAGGGATGGCGTGACGAAGGAGGAAGTGGGTAAGGGGGTGGTAGTGATGATAGAAATACGTGGTACCGGTGCTGAGGGGCAGAGAAATAAAAACAGGCAAAGCATGCAAGGAAAACAAACAAATAAACAAACAAAAATGAAATCTTGCAAGCGAGCGTCAGAAGAACAGAAGCAGCCAAACGGAATAATGTTTGCAGTTAATTGCACTTAACTGCCTATCTGTGCTTGGTGTCCATTGAAGCTAAGGACTTTTTGATAATGTCAGCATCTGAGTCATGCGATCAGAGTTAGAGGAAATCTTCCCAACCTCACCCCACCTCCACCCCAACCCTACACTCGTTTTCCACTCTCGCCATCTCTCTCTCTCTCTCTCTCTCTCTGTGTCTCTGTGTGTGTGTGTGTGTGTGTGTGTGTGTGTGTGTGTGTGTGCGTGCGTGCGTGCGTGCGAGCGTGCGTGCGTGCGTGCGTGCGTGCGTGTGTGTGTGTGTGTGTGTGTGTGTGTGTGTGTGTGGCGCGCGCGCGCGCGCGTGTGTGTGTGCGTGTGGTCATATTGAATCTATGATCACCATAACACCTACCCTTCCGAATTTCAGAGAGAGAGAGAGAATTAATAACGTGTGTGTGTGTGTGTGTGTGTGTGTGTGTGTGTGTGTGTGTGTGTGTGTGTGTGTGTGTGTGTGTGAGTGTGTGCGCGCGTGCGCGGGCGAGCGTGCGCGCGTATAACTGTTCGTATGTGCATGTAAAAAAAAAAAATGAAATGCTGATTTGTATGATGTGGCTATTGCTCTGCCGTGCGAACGGACTGTTTTTCTCGGTATCTGTTGCCAGGAACAAAGTTCCCGGAGCTAAGCTTCATCAGCTCCATTGTGTCGTTGTTGTTGTTCTCAGAACAGCAACTGCTGTTGTTTTTTTATTCTGGCTGTGACGGAAGGTGTGATAAGGAGAGAGATGACGGTATGGTAGGGTGCTAGTCTCACAACAACTACAGTATACATTCTTTTGTATTTTGGTTTTCCTGATCATTGAGGAATTAATCGCCATGCTGGAAAACAAAAAGTATACTTATACACCTTGTCAATAATTCTCATTCAATATACCCCATACACTGCTTTTTCTCGCCGATACACAGACATTGATTTTTCTCGCTGATACCATGTCATGTACTTTACTCTTACATGCATGCCTTTCATGTATTAACAAGACAGCATTATTCTAGTTTTCACTGTACAATTCTGTCTATGTATTATGTTTGTTTTGACTGTTTTGTTTGTTTGGAGTCAAAAGTAGAAAAAAAATCATCATCATAATACGTAGATTCTATTACTATCAATAAAGCTAATTTTCAAAATCGCAATCATCATTGGGATTACTGTATCAGCGATGAAAATGTTCGGTTTCATCCAAAAAAGAAACACTTATATTTCAAACTTTTGAAAGCAGTCACCTATCATAGTGATGATAATGATTTGATGGCAGTAGAGCACCACCTCGCTCTTTTCCCTTCAACTTTCAATGAAATGATTCTTGAGGTGCAAAATTAATTTTCATTTGAGTCGAAAGGCTTGTATATACATACTACTTCTAGCTGATTTTAAACAGGAAGTAACCCGTACCACGAAATCATTGAACCAGACAATCTTGGTGCCACAATCCGTTGAAAGCTTTTTGATCTGAATCCTAGTATCGTTGGTGTTTTCATCTTTCTGTCTCATTTGGCCTCTCCGATTAGTTGGGCCACGAACAACAGACATATATTTTTCAAAACTTGAATCATCCTTGCTGTATATTCAAAATTGAAATCATCCTTGTTTCATTTAAAAAAAAAAAAAAAAAAAAAAAAACCCAGCATCCAGGCAGTTTTTTGCGTACATTCTGGCAGGCACTTGCACTGCTTTTCCTACGCTGGCAGGTGTTTCTAGCCTCCACTAATGGTGAGGTCATTATCGTGCCAGAGTGCATTTCCTCTGTTCATTTATGCTACCTCACTTTGATGCAGCATCCCAGAGACGCCACAATATTCTGTCGTTTACGCTAACAGTTTTGACGTAAATAAGTGATGGTTGTTATTGAAACAGAATTCCATCACGGGAAACGACGTTTTCTAGAATAACTTTCCGTTGCAGAACGTTCCCACGGATCTTTAACGAAGAAACCAAGCGCCATAAAGCGGCGTCTTGTCTTTCATTACCCTCATTTTCCCAACAGAGTTTCTAGGGTTCCCTATAAAAACGAGATCAAACGACGTCACAGCGGATTCCGCGTAGGGTGATGAAGCACAGATGTGTTACTGGGTGTAAACTGTCTGTCGTAACGCGTGAAAACAAGGTTAAAAAAAAAAAAAAAGAAGAAGAAGGAGAAGACCGTGATGTTGATGAAGAAAACAACGACGATGGAATGCGAGAAGAAATCTGATATATGGACGAAAATAAACGCCGTTTGTTGCGCGAACATTTGGATTCTTAATGTTGAATGAACCACAATGCAGTCACTGTCAGGTGACAGAAGGTGAGCGGAGTGGCAGGACAGCTGCTGTAGCGCAGTCCCATGTTCACCAGTAACTCCCACCGACGAAGGCCCACATCAAACAGCTGTCGTGAGCCAGCCCTAGCCATCTGCCTGAGGAACCGGAGAGAAGAAAAAGAAGAAGAAGAAGGAGGAGGAGAAGAAGAAGGTAAGGTAAGATAATGTTGCTTATAGCCCAGCCGACCGCAAATGGCCATATCAGGGCTGTCACCGCGTTGAAGTCAACTCACAAGTCATTCATTCACACAACTCTTTAAAATACATCTTCTGAAAACTCACCCGAAAATTTGTTGAAAATCTTTCCACTATGAAATATCAGATCCGATGAAAAATGTTAGTCTCTTTCAAGAAGAAGAAGAAGAAGAAGACGAAGAAGAAGAAGAAGTAGAAGAAGAAGATGGTGAAGAAGCAGAAGAAGAAGAAGACGAAGAAGAAGAAGAAGTAGAAAGAAGAAGGATGGTGAAGAAGCAGAAGAAGAAGAAGACGAAGAAGAAGAAGAAGTAGAAGAAGAAGATGGTGAAGAAGCAGAAGAAGAAGAAGACGAAGAAGAAGAAGAAGTAGAAGAAGAAGATGGTGAAGAAGCAGAAGAAGAAGAAGACGAAGAAGAAGAAGAAGTAGAAGAAGAAGATGGTGAAGAAGCAGAAGAAGAAGAAGACGAAGAAGAAGAAGAAGTAGAAGAAGAAGATGGTGAAGAAGCAGAAGAAGAAGAAGACGAAGAAGAAGAAGAAGTAGAAGAAGAAGATGGTGAAGAAGCAGAAGAAGAAGAAGACGAAGAAGAAGAAGAAGTAGAAGAAGAAGATGGTGAAGAAGCAGAAGAAGAAGAAGACGAAGAAGAAGAAGAAGAAGTAGAAGAAGAAGATGGTGAAGAAGCAGAAGAAGAAGAAGACGAAGAAGAAGAAGAAGAAGTAGAAGAAGAAGATGGTGAAGAAGCAGAAGAAGAAGAAGACGAAGAAGAAGAGAAGAAGTAGAAGAAGAAGATGGTGAAGAAGCAGAAGAAGAAGAAGACGAAGAAGAAGAAGAAGAGAAGAAGAAGAGAAGAAGAGAAGAAGAGAAGACGAAGAAGAAGAAGAAGTAGAAGAAGAAGATGGTGAAGAAGCGAAGAAGAAGAAGACGAAGAAGAAGAAGAAGATGAGATGGTGAAGAAGCAAAGAGAAGAAGAAGAAGAAGAGGTGAAGAAGCAGAAGAGCAGAAGAGAGAACGAAGAGAAGAGAAACGAAGAAGGACGAACGAAGAGAAAGGCAGAAGGGTTCTCTTTCCTGTGTTTGTCCCTTCACTCCCACATTCTCTGCCACCTTTGTTCTCTTCTTACTTGTCAGTCCCTTCACTCCCACATTTCTCTGCCACTTTGTTCTCTTCTTACTTGTCAGTCCCTTCACTCCCACATTTCTCTGCCACCTTTGTTCTCTTCTTACTTGTCAGTCCCTTCACTCCCACATTTCTCTGCCACCTTTGTTCTCTTCTTACTTGTCAGTCCCTTCACTCCCACATTTCTCTGCCACCTTTGTTCTCTTCTTACTTGTCAGTCCCTTCACTCCCACATTTCTCTGCCACCTTTGTTCTCTTCTTACTTGTCAGTCCCTTCACTCCCACATTTCTCTGCCACCTTTGTTCTC
>CM065726.1:41679046-41684046 GCA_033310375.1 Conus canariensis | reverse complement strand
CTGTAATCCCTCTTCCCTCACATCTGTCTGGTTATCTTCACCCACCAAGCCATCACACCATCACCATCACTAAAGCAAACAATTCAAAAGCTACACGGTGTGATTTTCTTCAAGAAAACAGTCATAGCAAAAACACGAATCATATTTCTTAAATCTAATTTTGTGTGTAAATGAGTAACTATCTTTGTGGACTTCAACGCCATTCGGACATGAAAATCAGTACAATAGAGAAAGGTCTTGATCCAGTTACCCTAGTAGCAGGACAGTTTCAAGAAACGACTCATGAGTTGTGAACCATTCGCCATCAGAAAGATACCAACACTGAAAAATAGCAATCGTGCCTTTTTTTTCTCTCTAATACCACCTGC
Source organism: Conus canariensis (assembly GCA_033310375.1). Classification (NCBI taxonomy): domain Eukaryota; kingdom Metazoa; phylum Mollusca; class Gastropoda; order Neogastropoda; family Conidae; genus Conus; species Conus canariensis. Next base: position 41,683,678 of record CM065726.1, on the reverse strand, counting down.
ACATGCACATGAGTCGAAAACTTCTGATTGCATAATTTCTTTACACTTCTGGGAAAATGTTATCTCTAAAAGGCATATACGTATTTACATGCACTGAAAGTTCAACATTTTTGTGGCCAGGTTCTTCCTTTCAGTGTGAAAACTACTCTTTGAAAATAAAGAAAAGTACATATTACCTTGGAGGACATGACTTCGCAGACCTTTTGGGTCGAGCGCTCTTCCATACGATCATCGCCTTATCATCTCCGCCAGGGTCACAGAGAGCATCAGTAATCATGTTGAGGACAAGAGCAGCAAACCAAGGGAGCTAACAAAGCTTGGTTCTTGGAGCCCTGTGCCTGTCTAAAGATGATGCAAAACGAAAAAAAAAAAAAATCAAACAAACAAATAAACAAACAAACAAAAATCAATCAACACGATTGGACAATAATCAGTCACAGCGTTTGTCAATTCATTTTGAATGTGCATACTATACGCGCGCGGAAGCACGCACGTACGCCCGCAGGCACACACGCACGCACACGTGCACTCGCGCAGGCACACATTACTCTCTCTCTCTCTCTCCTCTCTCTCATTCTCTCTCTCTCTCTCTCTCTCTCTCTCTCTCTCTCTCTCTCTCACACACACACACACATACATACACACTCACTCACACACACACATACACACACAGGCGCGCGCGTACACACACACACACACACACACACACACACACACACACACACACACACACACACACACATACGCACACACGCAGACACACACACAACACACACACACACACACACACACACACACACACACACACGCACGCACGCACGCACGCACGCACGTTCGCACACACACACACACACACACACACACACACACACACACATACACACACGTATGCAGGCATGCATGCATACACATATGCTTGTGTGCATACACAGACACATGGAGGATCAAAGCGCTGGGAATCCTCAGACGTATTCCGAATAACTACTAATTTCATCTGAAAAATTTTTCCTGTGGCTTTTGTTTTAATATGTCATCCTCTCTCAGGACAGTGCCTAGGCACCTCACACCATCTCCTTCCTCGCCCTCTGCCTCTCCTTATTCAGCTCCTATGGCTCTCTCATATACGTTTCCTCCGTCTATCTCTCCCACCGCTTCTTTGTTTCTTTCTCTTTCCTTTAAGAAACTGCTTGCCACCCCTTGCTTTTGTGTAAACTCTGTGCAGGTTATTTGTTTCTGTGGTAGGTGGATTTCATTTTGCCCATGACTCTGCAATAATCATTTTCCTCAGATTAGTCTACTTTTCTTTTATTCCGTACTACTACTACTGCTGCTACTACTACTACTACTACTACTACTACTACTACTACTACTACTACTACTACTACTACTACTACTACTACTACTGTATTGTCTAGTTCTATACAGTGGATTTTCTATTTCCAAAAGTAATTGCGGGGGTTCACTGCTGGCCGATGAACTATTCTCATGTAGGTTTATCTCTCTTTGTGTACTCTCTTGTCTTTCTGGATCAGACAATGATTGTGAAAAGGGGATGGAAAGGGTGACATTGAATCTGAAAATAATAAGTTGAGGAACATTTTGGACAGCTAGCGTATTGCAGTCATTCGCGATTTTGGCACAGTGTAATGCTTTAAGCATTGCCAATAACAGCTGCAGCACGCCTACAGTATTCTGTTTGATGGGCCCGAAAATAACCCGTGCGTCCTCTTCCATCTCTTCTGACCTTTAGCGTGCATCCATCTAATCCCCCTCACAATGTCCATTTCTGTTGTTTTCTTTCACAGAAATGGAATAAGTTCACCAAGTGCCTCTGCATTCCATGATTTTCTTTCTTTTTACTTTTCAAGACTTCCTATTTTGTAACCAACATTTTTAAGAGACAGACAGACAGACAGACAGACAGACAGACAGAGACATATAGACAGACAGACAGACAACGTAACAAAGCAAACAAACCAATAAACCACGAGAACCAGAAGAAAACTATGCAGTATCCGAGTCATGTGGTTCTTTATCATGTATTTTCTATCTTAGATATAAGGGAACTGAAGAATCCAGACAATAATATTCTTTTGGCCTTTACTCACCACTGCTTTACATTCATTTCTAGCCAAGTCACTGTGAGTGTCACCACTGCTTTACATTCATTTCTAGCCAAGTCACTGTGAGTATCACCACTGCTTTACATTCATTTCTAGCCAAGTCACTGTGAGTATCACCACTGCTTTACATTCATTTCTAGCCAAGTCACTGTGAGTATCACCACTGCTTTACATTCATTTCTAGCCAAGTCACTGTGAGTGTCACCACTGCTTTACATTCATTTCTAGCCAAGTCACTGTGAGTATCACCACTGCTTTACATTCATTTCTAGCCAAGTCACTGTGAGTGTCACCACTGCTTTACATTCATTTCTAGCCAAGTCACTGTGATTATCACCACTGCTTTACATTCATTTCTAGCCAAGTCACTGTGAGTATCACCACTGCTTTACATTCATTTCTAGCCAAGTCACTGTGAGTGTCACCACTGCTTTACATTCATTTCTAGCCAAGTCACTGTGAGTGTCACCACTGCTTTACATTCATTTCTAGCCAAGTCACTGTGAGTGTCACCACTGCTTTACATTCATTTCTAGCCAAGTCACTGTGAGTATCACCACTGCTTTACATTCATTTCTAGCCAAGTCACTGTGAGTGTCACCACTGCTTTACATTCATTTCTAGCCAAGTCATTGTGAGTATCACCACTGCTTTACATTCATTTCTAGCCAAGTCACTGTGAGTATCACCACTGCTTTACATTCATTTCTAGCCAAGTCACTGTGAGTGTCACCACTGCCCATCACCACACTGCCACCATTACAATGGAAGATGATTGTGTTTTAGCCTTTCCTACAGTTTCCTGTATGAAAATTTAAAAACAAAACAAAACAAAACAAAAACATACTAAGAGAGAAATACGAGATTTGAAAAACAAGACTTGTTTATTGAAAACATCGTGCTGATCTTGCAAAAAAAAAAAAAAAAATGAATCGAGTGAGCGCAGGAAAACAAATGCAATTTTTTTTATAGAGACGAATGCAATTTTTGTGATAGAAAGAAAGATTAGATTAATCATTATCTGTGGAAATGAGAGTTTGCGCGTACTTTCTGGGACGAACTTAAAGCGCTCCGAAAGTTAAGTGTTTACACTGTGGGAAACTATCCCTTAATTTGAAGATTACAATACTTGGCACTGAAAACAAACCAAACAAAAACAAACACAAACCGGTGATATGTTGGATTTCATTATTCCAATGAGAAAATTTTCCGTTTCTGAATGTAGAATTAGCTAAATAAAAGCTGACTTAAACACATGTTTGAAAGATCTGGTCTACGGATATAAAATGGATAAGTATATTTTCTTGATGGAGATGTATTATCCAAGCTACAAAATAAAATGGTCTTCTACACACTAAACTACTGGGGGGGGGGGGGGGGGGAGGGGAGGAGGAGGGGGAGGGGGGTACTGCTTATTTAATACACTATACAATTTCTTTCTCTGAAATTGAGTCTGTATAATTTGTTTTCTCCGAATATCATGATCTGCTGGACTTGAGATGAGAATGTCTGTGGCATGTTCCATAACTGTTCTTGATTTCGTGTACTGTGTTCATGATAGGCATTGCATTTTTTTTTCCTTATGTGTGCCCGTTTAAACAGATTAAACAAAACTTGACACAATAGAAACGATATTGCAAATATTGTGAGGCTAGAGTTTTCCCATACCGTCACGACTCTCTCATCACCCTCACCATAACAGACAGCATCAAAGCCAGCAGCGGCAGTCATTTTGAGAATGACGGCAGCGAAACAACAACGCTAACAAACCTTATTTCGTGGAATGTTGTTCCTGACAAAAGATGCCGAGAAAAAGACAGTCGGTTAACACTCTACACGATCAGCCAATTACTACATCATGTACTTGGACATTGTATTGTACATGGCTACACACACACACACACACACACACACACACACACACACACACACACACACACACACACACACACACACGTACACTACTTAAAATCTTGCCCTCGTCTCTCTTTCGCCTTTTCTGTATGAGTTTCTTCCTGTTAATATTGTCCTCTCTCTGTCTCACTCACTCTCACTGATACACACACACACACACACACACACACACACACACACACACACACACACACACACACACACACACACACACACACACACACACACATAATCATAATTCTCATGCTTGCTTGATAAAACGAGGGGAAAAGAATCACAAAATTTTGGAGAAATAAGTAAGGAATTGGCGCAAGACTAGAGTGCGGGGTGATCGCAGATCTTTCAAAAATCCCACAAGGGCCATAGGGGAATAGTAAGGGTGGGATTGGCTTGGTGGGATTTCTTGTTACTCTGGCCACAAAAATAAGACGCTGGCATTATCAGAGTCCTTAGCTTCTATTGTCCCCTCTGCGAGGATGGGGAAGAAACTGCTTAACTGCGAACATCATTGTGTTTGGCAGCGTATTTTCTTTTGAAGCTGGCTTGAAGTTTTCTTTCTCGTGTTTTATTTTGCCTGTTTTTCTTTCATATCCTG
>CM065726.1:41671546-41674046 GCA_033310375.1 Conus canariensis | reverse complement strand
TAACAGTAGCAGTAGTAGTAGCAGCAGTAGCAGCAGCAGTAGTAGTAGCAGTAGTATTGTAGTAGTAGTAGTAGTAGCAGTAGTAGTAGCAGTAGTAGTAGCAGCAGTAATAGCATTAGTAGTGGTAGCATTAGTAGTAGTAGCAGCAGCAGCAGTAGTAATAGCAGTAGTAGTGGCAGTAGTAGCAGAAGTAGCAGCAGTAATAGCATTAGTAGCAGCAGCAGCAGCAGTACTAGTAGCAATACTAGTAGTGGTGGTAGCGGCAGCAGTAGTAGTAACAGTAGTAGTAGTAGTAGCAGCAGCAATAGCAGTAGTAGTGGTATCAGTAGTAGCAGTAGAAGTTGTAGTAGTAGTGGCAGCAGCAGCAGCAGCAGCAATAGTAGTGGTAATAGTACTAGTATTAGTAGTAGCAGTAGTGGTAGTAGAAGTAGTCGTAATAGTAGCAGTTTAAGTAAGTAGCCAGTTCTGCTTCCTGGCGTGTGCTCTCAACCTCAGACAGCATATAAAACTGTCAAGTAAAGCGTAAATACAAGGTGTCAAAAATCAGCCTGGTGACCCATCGGGGGCCCCGTCGGGGCTCCAGCTCATGGTGTATTTTATCGAGAGGCCCGTTCCGCTTCCTCCCGCTTGTTTGTATACTCAGATGACAAATAATGAAATATTTGGAGGTACGATCAGCTTTAAAGATCAGTCCGTTCAGCCAGCCTGAGTCCTGACAGGGCAGTAACTCTGTCCTTCAACGGGCCAAACTCCACTCCCTGATAGTGCCACAGAATTCAGGATGATGGTGTAGACGAATTGTTTTAATACCAGTCCTATACGCCGTGAAAAGACCAGCTGGGCATTCGGCCTATGACTCATAGTTCAGAGGACGGGTCCACTTTTTCGCCTGTCAGTTACTGGAATTATGTAAATGGAATGACATATTTCGTACTGGTGCAAAGTAAAGCAAGGTGACAGCTGGTCCACCGCCTGTTGTTCTATCTGGACTGCAGTCCATTATCCCGCGGTCGACATGAAACAGGAGAAGTGCCCCAAGACACAAAAGCGAAACACCTCGTACTTATCTAATTGTCTTTCCTATTTCCCTTAGACTTAATGTGTAAAGTACCCTGCATAAGGCCAGTGCCACTCGAAACAGTCAAGCTTGGACCAGTCAGCAGACTGACCTTTTACTTGCACGCCGTGGTTTGTAAAATAAATAGCATCGCGTGGGGTGGCCCTTAACTCTTTCTGAAACTCTCTTGGCTGAAAGCTCTGGTCAGTAACCGTGAGTGAAGAACTGACCAAAAGCTGGGAGAGAGCGTGCCTAATTCTGTGCGTTTGGAAGCCGGGGTTTATTATTAAAATATGTCTTAACATCAACATTTTGCACGGAGGCAAGGTTGTAATGAAGAAACAAAGTGTAGGAACAGCTCACTGAAACCTAGCAGTGACTGGCTGATAGCTGGCCTAGCCGTTTAACAGGAAAGAAGCCCAGACCCGGTGCCATCTTCCTCATCTTCCCTCCACTCAAAAGGAAGGCTGCTGCCTGGTTAAGGTCAAACAGAAGGTGACCAACAACAAGTCCCATCCTGGCGGCCAGCAATTTGTTGGAAACGCCACTTAACCCAGCTCGCTGGGTAGTCCTTTTAACGTGAGACCAAGAGAAAGGTTGGAGGAAGACAGTCCGACATCACGGTTAGAAAAACCAGTTGCGATGCAAATCTATCAAGCTGTGGGAATCAAACTTTATTATCTGCTTGTTTGCATGTATGTTCTTTTAATGGGGGGGGAGGGGGGGCGAAGATGGAGAAAGTTGCAGGGTGGAGTTAGGAGTAAGGGTGCGATTTGTTTCCTCCAAAAGTAAGAAACCCAGATCTCCATCAGATGATGGTCTATATTTTCGTTCGTATATCAATAACATTCTCGCACTCCATCATCGTTGTTTTCTCCATCACATCACCATTTTCTGCCTCTCCTTGTTTAACACTTTTGTTTGGACAGACGGTTAACACCCAGTATTGCACGTGGATTCTGTGGATGGTTAAATCTTCTTTTGGAGAAAAAAAAAAAAAACGGTGCTATTCCTTTTGACAGTTGTCATCAGTACGAACTTGTTGTCTGCTGTTTCAGCACATTATTTCCTGTTTGGCTTTACGAAGTCATCATCATAGATACGACAAAAAGTCTCTCTCTCTCTCTCTCTCTCTCTCTCTCTCTCTCTCTCTCTCTCTCTCTCTCTCTCTCTTTCTTCTTCTTTCTTCTTCTTCTTCTCTCTCTCTCTTGCGTGCGTGCGTGCGTGCGTGTGTGTGTGTGTGTGTGTGTGTGTGCGTGCGTGCGTGCGTGCGTGCGTGCGTGCGTGCGTGCGTGCGTGCGTGCGTGCGTGTGTGTGTGTGTGTGTGTGTGTGTGAGGATTGTGCTCATTAAACTGATCTCAATACAAAACGTCAGTCCTCAGCCGCACGTCTTCACCTTGACGTATTCAGAGCAGTCTCTTCTGTCTTCTTCTTGTGAACCT
>CM065726.1:41651546-41666546 GCA_033310375.1 Conus canariensis | reverse complement strand
GAGAGAGAGAGAGAGAGAGAGGAGAGAGAGAGAGGAGAGCGAGAGAGACCGAGAGAGAGAGAGAGAGAGAGAGAGAGAGAGAGAGAGAGAGAGAGAGAGAGAGAGAGAGCAACGAATACTCCAGAATTTATTGTTGCAATCACTTGTACAAGAGAGAAGGAGGCACACAAAAACAAAGTCAAAGAGAAAGACGAGGGAGAGGGAGAAAAAACAATTTGCTTCAAAGAAAGGCAATTGAAATCAACCGTTGCAATAACTAGTTTTTGATGGCACTGTCTCACAGTATTCATCCCTTCTGAGGAATAGAGGAACAGAAACATCCAGATCAATATCTTTTTTTTAAACCAGACGCCGTCGCACGGTGATCAGGGTCGCGAGCTTCTACACTAGGTGGTTGCGGGTTTGAGTCCTTCAGGGATATGTATATGTGAGTGTGTGTGTGTGTGTGTGTGTGTGTGTGTGTGTGTGTGTGTGTGTGTGTGTGTGTGTGTGTGTGTTGTAAGTGTGTGTGTGTGTGTGTGTGTGTGTGTGTGTGTGTGTGTGTGTGTGTGTGTGTGTGTGTGTGTGGAATGTTTTGGCCGTCAGACTCCTGCCATGAGTCGAGCTCAGATAGGAAGACTGGAACCACAAAGCTGACGTCTCTGACAGTTTCACTCCAATTTTCTCACCAACACTGCAGGTGGCTTTATCCTTCAGGCCTGGTCGACGATAAGATATACTACGAACGGAAACATAGAGCACAGTGTTGTCATTAAACCGATAACAGAACTGGAATCGGTCGTATCATCCTCGTGTTCAATGATCATCGTTATTACAATGCCTCAGTTTCTGCTGCTCTCCCCATGCTGTGTTCTAATGGTGACCCATATTTGGATTTCCTTTCCACAGGAATTCCTGTGGTGAATTCTTGCAGACATCGTCGGTGTTGGCAAGGTCATAGGGTCTGCTGTTGGTTGGAAACAGTGGAGCTCCCTGGAAGAGACACTCACTGACGCTGGCTCCACACTTTAGTAGTTGTTGCCGTCTGTAGGGGCTTAGCAGGTGAGGTCCTGTTTGTGGTGGATCAGGCTTGGTGGACTGCCTCGTGACTACCTAATGATGAGTGTTCCATGTCGACTGCTGACCAAGGTCTGTGACGGGACAATTGGGAGTGTGGCTGTGGGCTGCCTCGTGACTACCTAATGATGAGTGTTCCATGTCGACTGCTGATCAGGGTCTGTGACGGGACAGTTGGGGGTGTGGCTGTGTGGGGACGGGAGGGGAGCCAGACTACGCGGTGTGGGAGTAACCCGATTGGGCACGCAAGATGAAACTGAAAATCAAGTATTGTTGTCCCTCTTTTTTCTCGTTATGTTCATCTTCAACCCATCACCCAGTTGAAGAAGGGTTGAGAAAAATGAAACAGTGATTACGAAACGTTTGCCGCCAGATAGATAGATAGATTAGATAGATAGATAAATAGAATGATAGGTAGATAGATAGATTGATTGATTGACGTATTTATTGATTAATTGGTTGATTGATCGATACACGCTAAACTGGCATGACACTTATGTCTTGTACACGCGTACATGAGTCAGAACTACTGATGGCGAGACATGAGCGTGAAGAAAAATGTACTGACAGACACCGCCTGAAAACTGTAAACTGTAATTGTTCGTTCGTTCACCGTGAACGTTACTCTTTGGATAAACAAACAAAACTTTGACATGCATGGAATGACGTAATAGCCCTTTTGAGGCTAGCAGTGTGTCATAGTATAATCACCTCCTTATTAAAAGTTACTATATTTAAGCTAACAGCAGCAGGCGTATGGAGAAGAAAGACAGTGGAACGGCTGAGCCAGTACAGGTTATTTCCCCGGAGCTCTGTTTCTGTGTAGGGATACACACACTGAGGATCAAACCGTTGGCAATTGCAAAATCATTTGAAAGGGACTTGCTACCGGCTTCTGAAATTAACATACATCTCTCTCTCTCTCTCTCTCTCTCTCTCTCTCTCTCTCTCTCTCTCTCTCTCTCTCTCTCTCTCGTGGGTTTGGTTAAACGTTTTTCCCCTTTCAATACAGCACTCAGCAATCTCAGCCCCCCTACCTCCCCTCCCTGCTCCGTTCCCCTCACTGCATTCTATTTCATCTCCACCAACCTTTTTTTTAAAAATCCTTTTGCTTTCTGTCTCTTACCCGGTTATTCTTAGATTTTCTTTTCTTTGCTTCAAATAATTGCTTCCGTCTCCTCCACAATTCATCTTTCCTTAACGTTCTTAATTGCATTTCTGATCTTTGTGAGAAACGAGCTAGTCTTTCTGAATTTCTTTTGTTATTAAAAGAAATCAATTTTCACTGTGTAATGAGACAATGCCTAGTAAACTATTTAGGCTTCTTATCCATAATTTCCCCACTTGTTTTATAGTTAAAATAAGACTATGATGTCCACGTGTAATGAGACATTGCCAGCTAAACCATTTTAGCCGTCTGATCCACAATTTTTCCATTTGTTTTGTTGTAAAAATAAAATATATTTTTCTTGTGTAAAGAGACACTACCATCTGATTATCTTACACGTCTGATCTAACTATTTTTGGTGTAAAAAGAAGACAAAGTTTTCCGTGCGTAATGAGACATTCTCATTGAATTGTTTTACACGTTTTCTCAGTTTGTTTTGTTGTGAAAAGAAGATCGTGTTTTCCATATATAATGAGACATTGCTAATGAAATTATTGTAGACATCTGATCCACAGTTTCGCTGCTGTGTGTGTGTGTGTGTGTGTGTGTGTGGGGTGTGTGTGTGTGTGTGTGTGTGTGTGTGTGTGTGTGTGTGTGTGTGTGGTACAGAGACAACCATGTTTTCCATGTGTAATGGTAAAATTATCAGTTGAATTAACTTAAACGTCTGATCAACGGTATCTTAGAGATCTTAAAGTCCTGATTCCTGCGGCGATATTTGAGGTGGATTGGACTTTGAACTGACCGTATCATTTACACAACACGTTGTGGTATCGCACACGACGATGAGCACAAACACTGCTCAGCCCTCGTCTTCAACATTGAAGATCTCGTGTCCCAACGTCAAAGACGAGAGTTTCGTCTTTGTTGGAATCTCTACAACGGCTGCAAATGTCACAGCTTGTATCAACAAGTTCATCACGTAACGGATGATTCGTTTAATTACAGGGGAAGGGAAGTCGACAGGGGAGGGGCTAGCGGATGTGGTAGAGTGAGAAATAGGTACGGGGGATACAAATGAGGGGCAAGAATTTACGAGAGATGATCAACTGGACTATGTAAAAGATGACGGGTCAGTTTTAGAATAGAATACTTCAAAGTAAAGGTTTTGTGGTTTTGTTTTGTTTTGTTTTCAAAATGACAACATCCTGAACTAGCAACACGTTTCCAATTTCTTATACCGGGAAAGGATTCGTATTTTTTGCCCAGCTGACAACACGCATTGTGTAAACTCCACACAAGCCTATTGGTCCCCGTAGTAGATTTTCGGATTTATTTTTATTATTATCTTTTTTTTGGTATTCTGGGACTGCTGCTTTCGGGAATTATTTCAGAGCTTGAGAGAAAGAGATTTTCAGTTGACCGTCTTCTCCCTAACCGTCCGTGTCCGTTTGATCTTACACTCCTTTCTTCCTCGATTAATGCTGATACATCTCTACTACTACTACTACTACTACAACTACTGCTACTGTTGCTGCTGTTGCTACTACTACTATTACCACTACTGCCACTGCTGTTGCTGCTGCTGCTGCTACTACTACTACTACTGATGCTGCTGCTGTTGCTAAAGCCATTGCTGCTGCTGCTGCTGCTGCTGCAGCTACTACTTCTATTTCTACTACTGCTACTGCTGCTGCTGCTGCTGCTGCTGCTGCAGCTACTACTTCTATTTCTGCTACTCTGCTACTGCTGCTGCTGCTGCTGCTGCTGCAGCTACTACTTCTATTTCTACTACTGCTACTGCTGCTGCCGCTGCTACTACAACTACTACTGTTGCTGCTGCTGCTATTGCTAAAGCCACTGCTGCTGCTGCTGCTACCACTACTACTACTCTGTAACTATTATTACTGCTGCAACAACAACAACAACTACTACTACTACTACTACGACGACCGACGACGACGATTACGACTACTACTATTGCCACTACTACGACTACTGTTGCTGCTGCTGCTCCTGCTGCTGTTGCTGTTGCTACTATTACCACTGCTGCTACTGCTGCTGCCGCTGCCGCTGCTGCTACTACTACTGTTGCTGGTGGTGGTGGTGCTGCTACCACTACTACTACTCTACAAATACTATTTACTGCTGCAACGACAACAACAACAACTACTACTACTACGATGACGACGACGACGACGTCGACGACGACGACGATTACGACTACTACTACTGCTGCTACTACCACTACTACTACTACTACTACTACTACTACTACTGCTGCTGCTACGACAAACAACAACAACAACTACTACTACTACTACTACTACTACTTTCTACAACTAGCTAGCTAGCTAGTTAACTAATTTCATTCGATTTTATCTTGGACTGCACACCCTATTATTCTGACCGAATCTGACAATGATTGTGAAACAGGTGTACTGGTGGCGGTGAACCTGAGGACTGTATGTTGTGCAACATGTTGGACAGCTGCTGTACCCGAGTCATTCGTGTCGCTGGCAACCTTCCCAGATCTGCATCAGCCATGGCACCAAACGGCCGCACAATCCCCATCGCAGTCAATACACCTCAGAATAGCTGACACGTCCCCTCCCACGTTCTCTGATCTTCGGCTCACATCCAACTGATCCCCCTAAAAATGTTCGGGTGTTTTCTTTCTCCACAGAAATAGCGTGAGTTTACAGAGTGCAGTCTGCAGGCATCACAGTTGTTTCTCTCTCCTCTCTCTCTCTCTCTCTCTCTCTCTCTCTCTCTCTCTCTCTCTCTCTCTCTCTGCTTTGCTAAACATTATTTGTTTATTCATATTTTTAGAGAGAGAGAGAGAAACAGCCAACCACACAGACTGACAGACAGACAAACAGACAGACAGACAGAGAGATTTATAGAGACAGAGACAGAGGGACAAAGACAGACAAAGAAAGAGAGAGAGAGAGAAAGAAGAGAGAGAGAGAGAGAGAGAGAGAGAGAGAGAGACGGAGAGACAGAGAACTGAACAAGACGCGTTAAAGATATAAAACTGGAGAAAAGAAACTGTTGCAGTATGCGTTATCTACTCTTTCTATCGTTCTAACATAACAAAAGAACAAGGAGCCCAGATCAATACTCTTTTTCTGCTCCCTTTTTCATCTCTTCAGATTGACCTTAGAAATCTGTCTCTGTCTCTGTCTGTCTCTCTCTCCCTTCTTTAGCAAGGCTGTGAGCATGCATAATGTTAGCAATGGAAAAATGCTCTTAAAAAGAGTAAAGAAAAATTTTAATTACAATACCAGGACATTAACATTTCTTGATAATTTTTAGGTCACGAACCGAGCTATAAATCTAACTGGTTATGCTGTAGTGGGAATTTATGGGAAAAGCTGCCTGTATCTTTGAAAGAAAATTACTACTACTATTCTACTACTACTACTACTACTACTACTACTACTACTACTACTACTGCTGCTACTACTACTACTACTACTACTACTACTACTACTTCTTCTTCTTCTACTTCTACTTCTACTATGAAGAAAAAGAAGAAGAACAATAACAAGCTAAACAAGAACGAGAACAAGAACAAGAAGACTTTCAAAACGTTAGGAAAATTATTTCATGAAGATTCTATCATAGCCTGTTCAAATCGTGTTTTGAAAACGTTTGGTATCACTTGCATGTTATGATTGCTTCATTTTTCACGTGCTTGATTATAATGTGTGACATATTTTCATGTTTCTGTTTGTATGAGAGGAATGATAGTATGTGTGAATGTATCTTCTGCGTTTTTATGTTGTATTTAGATTTATTTTCATTTTGATAAGAAAATATCGCTTGTGTGTGTTGTTTTTTTAGTTTGTTTTTTTTGTTATTGATTTTTTTTTTCTTTCTTTCACGACAACTCCTTCTACGCATAAAAGAGTAAAGATGACGATTTTGAGCGTAATGATGCTGATTTTTAGATGAGTTGAAATTAATTATAATCTCGTGTATGGGAAATTAATTGTTTTTAGTGCTTCACAGGAGAGATGAGAGAAGAAAGGAGAGAGAGATGAGATGGACCTAGAGATGACAGAAAGAGAGAGCAGAGAGCCAGACCACTTAGCAAGACAGTGAAGAAGAGAAGAAAAGCTAAAGAGAACAAAGAACAGACAGAAGAGAGACAGGCGGAGAGAGAGAAGTGAGTGACGAAACGAGAGCGAGAGAAGACGAACGGTATGATAGGAAGAACTGAAAAGACGCGTTAAAGAAAAAATGGAGAAAGAACTGTTGCAGTATGCGTTATCTACTCTTTCTATCGTTCTACATATACAAAAGAACTAAGAGCCAATCTACTCTTTTTCTCTCCCTTTTCACTCTTCAGATTGACCTATGAAATCTGTCTCTGTCCTGTCTGTCTCTCTCCCTTCTTTAGCAAGGCTGTGAGCATGCATAATGTTAGCAATGGAAAAATGCTTTAAAAGAGTAAAGAAAATTTTAATTACGATACCAGGACATTAACATTTCTTGATAATTTATTAGGTAGAACGAGTCATAAATTAACTGGTTATGGAATTGTGGAATTTATGGGAAAGCTGCCTGTATTTGAAAGAAAATTCTACTCATTTATATACTATCTATATATGTGTGCTTACTTACTATATTTATACTTCTTCTTCTTCTCTACTTCTACTTACTATGAAAAAAGAAGAAGAACAATACAAGCTAAACAAGAACGGAACAAGAACAAGAAGACTTTCAAAACGTTAGGAAATTTTCATGAAGATTCTATTCATGCTGTTCCAAATCGGTGTTTGAAACGTTTGGTATCACTTGCATGTGTATGGATGCATTCAATTTTACGGTGATTATATGTGTGAGCTATTTTCATGTTTCTGTTTGTATGAAGGAGGGAAATAGTATGTGTGAAATGTATCTTCTGCCAAGTGTTATGGTTGTATTTAGATTTATTTTCATTTTTTGTAAGAAAATATGCTTGTTGTTGTGTTTTTTTTTTGTGTTTTTTTTGTTATTGTTTTTTTTCTTTCTTTCACGACATCCTTCTAGCAATAAAATGTTTAACGATGACGATTTTGACGTCATGATGCTTATTTTTAACAGATCAGTTAGAATTAATTATAATCTCGTGTATGGTAAATTAATTGTTTTTAGTGCTTCAAGAGGGGAGAGAGAGAGAGAGAAGAGAGAGACGAGAGAGACAGAGAGAGAGAGAAGGACAGAGACGAGAAGAAGACAGAGAGAGAGACAAGACAGAGACAAAGACAGAGAGGAGAGAGGAGGGAGAGGAAGAGAAGAGAGGGAGGAGAGAGAGAGGAGAGAATAGACAGAGAACTGAACAAGGCGTTAAGATATAACTGAAAGAACGTTGCAGTTGCGTTTCTACCTTCATCTTCTACATACAAAGACAGGACCGATATACTTTTTTTGCTCCTTTTTCATTCTTAGATTGACTTAGAATCTGTTTGTCTCTGTCTGTCTTCTTCCTTCTTTACAGCTGTGAGCATGCAAATGTAGCAAGGAAAAGCTCTAAAGAGAAAGAAAAAAATTAATTACGAACAGGACATAACATTTCTTGATATTTAGGTCAGAACGAGCTTAATCTAATGTTATGCTGTGGAATTTATGGGAAAGCTGCCTGTATCTGAAAGAAAATTACTACTACTATTATATACTACACTATACTACTACTTACTCACTACTACTTCTCTTCTACTATGAAGAAAAAGAAGAAGAACAATAACACTAACAAGAACGAGAACAAGACAGAAGATTTCAAAACGTTAGGAAAATTATTCATGAAGATTCTATATGCTGTTCAATCGTGTTGAAAACGTTTGCGTTCCTTGCATGTGTTGGATGCATTCATTTCACTGCTTGATTATAGTGTGAGATATTTCATGTTTCTGTTTGTATGAAGGAGGAATAGTATGTGTGAAATGTATCTTCTGCCAGTGTTATGTTGTATTAGATTATTTTCATTTCTTGTATAGAAAATATCGTTGTTTTGTTTTTTTTTTTTTTTTTTTTCTTCACGACATCTTTACGCAATAAAATGTTATAACGATGACGATTTGAGCGTCATGATGCTATTTTTAACATGCATTAGAATTAATTACTATCTCGTGTATGTAAATTAATTGTTTTAGGCTTCACAGAGAGAGGAGAGAGAGAGGAGAGAGAGAGAGAGAGAGAGAGAGAGAAGAGACAGGACAGAGACAGAAGACAGAGAGAGAGACAAAGACGAGACAAAGCAGAGAAGAGAGAGAGGAGAGGAGAGAGGGAGAGAGAGAGGAGGGAGAGAGAAGAGGAAGGATGAAGGAACTGACAGAGCTTAATATAAATGGGAGAAACGTTCGTTCTACTTTCTTCACAAGACAAGGCACAAACTTTTGCTCCCTTTTTCATCTCTTCAGATTGACCTTAGAAATCTGTCTCTGTCTCTGTCTGTCTCTCTCTCCCTTCTTTAGCAAGGCTGTGAGCATGCATAATGTTAGCAATGGAAAAATGCTCTTAAAAAGAGTAAAGAAAAAATTTTAATTACGATACCAGGACATTAACATTTCTGATAATTTTTAGGTCACGAACCGAGCTATAAATCTAACTGGTTATGCGTAGTGGGAATTTATGGGAAAAGCTGCCTGTATCTTTGAAAGAAAATTTCTACTACTATCTACTACTTACTATACTACTACTGCTGCTCTACTACTACTACTACTACTACTACTACTCTTTCTTCTACTTCTACTTCTACTATGAAGAAAAAGAAGAAGAACAATAACAAGCTAAACAAGAACGAGAACAAGAACAAGAAGACTTTCAAAACGTTAGGAAAATTATTTCATGAAGATTCTATTCATGCCTGTTCCAAATCGTGTTTTGAAAACGTTTGCGTATCACTTGCATGTGTATGGATGCATTCATTTTCACGTGCTTGATTATATGTGTGAGCATATTTTCATGTTTCTGTTTGTATGAAGGAGGGAAATAGTATGTGTGAAATGTACTCTTCCTGCCAGTGTTTATGTTGTATTTAGATTTATTTTCATTTCTTTGTATAGAAAATATCGCTTGTTTTGGTTTTTTTGTTATTGTTTTTTTTTTCTTTCACGACACTCCTTCTACGCAATAAAATGTTATAACGATGACGATTTTGAGCGTCATGATGCTTATTTTTAACAATGCATTTAGAATTAATTACTAATCTCGTGTATGGTAAATTAATTGTTTTTAGTGCTTCACAGAGAGAGAGAGAGAGAGAGAGAGAGAGAGAGAGAGAGAAGAGAGACAGAGACAGAGACAGAGACAGAGAGACAGAGAGAGAGACAAAGACAGAGACAAAGACAGAAGAGAGAGAGGAGAGAGAGAGAGAGAGAGAGAGAGAGAGAGAGAGAGAGAGAGATCGTCATTCGACTGGTTGGTAACGTGGCCAGATCCGCATCAGACTTTAAGACTGCTGCAACACGTGCATAGTTATATGCTCTGTGAACCTGACAACAACCTGCACGTCCTCATCCACGTTCTCGAACCGTCAGTCAACACACATGGGATTTCCCTGACAACGTTCGGTTCTGACTTTTTCTTTCACAGGAGTGGGTTCACATAGTGCTATCCACAGACTTTGTGGTTTTGTTTTCTGTTTCTGCTTCACAAGATTTCACTTTTCCTTATATAGTTCTTTGAGAGAGAGAGAGAGAGAGAGAGAGAGAGAGAGAGAGAGAGAGAGAGAGAGAGAAAGAAAGGGAGAGAGAGAGAGAAAGAGAGAGAGAGAAACAGACAGACAGTAAGACACACAGAGAAAAAATGATCACAGGGAATCAAACAATGTACTTCAAAGAAATAAGATGGAAATAAAATCGGAACATCTTGTGCAAGTGGACTTCTTTGCCATCTATATCCTGCTTACAGGAAAGGCGAAGAAGCCGAATCAATACTGTTTTACTTCCTTCCTCTTTGTCACCGATCGGCGGTACTAAATCAGTATGTCCATGTGTTTAAGAGTAGGGGTGGTTCAAGATAGAGAGCGTGTGCGCGTATGCGTGTGTGTGTGTGTGTGTGTGTGTGTGTGTGTGTGTGTGTGTGTGTGTGTGTGTGTGTGTGTGTGTGTGCGCTCGCGCGTATGTGAGGTTGGGGTTTAGTTAGCTAGAGTTAGGTTAAGTTCCTCAGGGTTAGGTAGAAAGATTAGGCTAGGTAGGAGGCTGGGGAAATAGGACATACATATTCTTTCATTCCAGTCTTCACTTATTGAAGGAATGGAATGGAAGCGGGAGGTTGGTTTCGTTCCCGATTGTTACCCTTTTGTTACTTTGGTTCTATACCAGAGAAGGCGGGGCAGGATATCGGTTGTTGTTGTGTTGTCAAGTCTGTGAGTTGTGGTAAATTGTCGTGTTGTTGCACGAGCAATAACTATTCCGTTGGTCAGGCGTGTCAGCTCTGCGGAGGGATACACTGCTCTGACCAATCGTTGTTTTGTGTGGTGAGTAGAGTTCGCTTGATTCCGACCAGGGAGGAATGCGTTGGGGTAGCTTCACTTCGGTCCCTGGTGTTCGTCGGAGTGGACGTACTCCTTGTAGGTGCGGCGGCAGCGCCGTTAGTTTCTGAAGAGTGACTTCAAGTCATAGTTAGGGCCAGGTCCTCGTCGGGTTTGGGTGCCCTTGGCCTGTGCTGAGTCGGTGTCGTCCTTGTTGGCAGCCACTTCAGCCAGTTGCAGAACTGGTGTGGTTGAACGTCTGTATGTCCAGGTTGGTGATCTGTTAGGTTCGTTGTGTTGTAGTGCGTCGTGTTGTTTTGTATTATGGCGAGTTGTACTGTAGTTGTCTCATGTTGCGATTAGTTGTATTATGTTCGTTGCGTATACTGGTTGTCTGATATGATGTCGTCTTGGTTCCGCGATTGAAATTTGTTGTCAGCCGGTTTGAGTTGTCACCTCTTTCCTGTATATTTTTGTAAGTGATGTACATAGTGGTTCCTGAGTTCGATTTTCTCAGGACAGTTTGGCTAGACAATGTGGGTTCAATATAATGACCGTTGATGGACGGTGATGTAGATATTGTTTGTGGTTAGTTCATGTTAATGTCAGTGGGTTCAATAAGAGGTAATATGAGGTTGCATTTGGTTGAGGATCATAATATGAGTCGGGTGCAGATGTGTCTGCGTGAATCATAAAGGGATTGTGCTCAATTTCAGTCGTAAATAGTAATAGTTCGTTGAAATTGATTTACGATTTCGGAGTTGACCTGCACAGCATTGGAATCGGTTAACTGTGTAGTAAAGCCAAGGCCAATTTGTGGTCGAGTGGTTTATACTGGGGTACGGTCGTAACCATTCAACTTATATTGGTGTCTTTTCACTTTCGTTACGAGTCAGGGTTCTCGTCGCGGGTGTCGTACGCGTGCGGACTGTATCTGTGACGTACGCATTTGGTACAGGACAGTGAGTCCATAGGGTAGAAGTTTTTGTAATACAAGTGACAGTCGTCACACATGCAGGGATGTATGTGTTTGTGACAGAACGGGGTTGGAGAAAGATATCTTAGGTTGTGGGGAGGCAGCCCAGTTATGAATTTTAGTAGTCGGAAAGAAGGGAAAGGTAAAGTTTAAGACGAGTAGCTTAGCAGTCGATACGATGAAAACGGATGATGTGCAGCATGTAATATTGTATGAAGTGTGGTTGTGTTGGCATAACAAAGATTAACCACTGGGTTATCTGACAAGAGATGACATGAGAGTGAGGTGCTGGATGGAAATTTTGGCGAACAAATCATGTTGTTTTGATATATGATTATAATTGACAGTGCAAAGAGGGGTAATAATGTGAAGGATTGTGGCTGCGAGCCGATTCTCTTGTGTGAACATGCTGGAACTGTAAACCGATGAAATTGATAAGTTTTTTTCTGAGAGATGTGTATTACTACTGGTTATTGTGTGGAGACATTTCCTTGTGAAATTGGCCATTTCCTAGATTATTTAGTATGTCCTAAGGGGGCCCATGGAGTCCGTGTTGGATCGCTTAGTTTTCTTTTCTTTTCCGAGATTTGGGTGTGATTCATAATTTCATATGTAATAGCGTGGATTGGCTCAGAGGGAATATTGTTTTACCGCTGTTGTAAGGGTTGGCAGGAAATGGGTCTGATAACCCCAAAGTGAGTAATGGGTTGGGGGATGTGTTCGAAATTCAAGGGGTCACTCTCATGCCCGAGTGGGAAGTAGGCAAGGGAGATGGAAAGTTAATGCTTTACCAAGTAGCCTATGTGCCTTGATGACTCGGGTAGTAGCAACATTACAGTAGGGGCCTACAGTTGTGTCAGCAGGTATCCTGTTCCGTCCTGAGGCTGGGGCCAGATCACCGCAGTCTACTGCCGCGTGCCGGCAGGTGAGCGGCGCTTTCCAGTACCTGTTGTTTTCCCGGGAGAGGGAGACCACCCAGGCCGTCTGCCTTCTGTGGGGCAGCTCTCCTCCGGCTACCGGTACTCTTCCGGGAGTTCTCCGGCTCTGGTTCCTCGTCCCTGTTTAGGCGTCCTGTGAGAGGGCGCTGCACCAGGCCTTTTTCCACCCTTGGTGTCCGGTGGGGCCTTCAGAGGCGGAGACGTCCTACGAGCCCCGGACCCGTCGAGAGGGCGTCTGTGTGTGTGTGCGTTGGGTGTCGTGCCCATCGCGGGGAGAAGTCAGACTGCGGGAAGCCACGGTCAGCGCCGGGGTGCAGAGTCTTCGGGGAGGGTGTCGGCCCGCGGAGGAGCCACGGTCAGCGCCGGGGTGCAGGGTCTTCCGGGGAGGTGTCAGCCTGTGAGGGGCCACGTACAGCGCCGAGGACTGGAGCTTTCTGGGCCGGGATGGGTGGTCCCATGTTTGTGGTAGAAGGGGTGTAGCGTTAGGCAGTAGGGTTAGGGGTGTTAGCTACTGCCTCCTTTCAGGACGTAGTGGCCAACACAGTGTAGGGTACTGGTCGATGCCTCCCTTAGGGACGCAGCGATCAGTGCAGTATTGGTCCCGGGTGAAAAGAGAAGGGTGAGTCCTGGGGAGAGGTGTGGGTGGTAGCAGTCGTTAAGAGTTTAGAGTCCCTTGGGTAAATCCTCGTCCCTAGTAGTTAGTCACCACGTGTGCGGGCTATCGCTGTGTCCCAGGTCACAGTGATATACCGCAACTGATGTGTTAGGTTAGGTTAGGGTTTTCTAGGTCATTGTCGTAGAGTAGGGTGAGTCAGCGGGAATTGGGATACTTGTGTGCAGTTGTGGATGTGCGTGAGTGGTAGCGCCATGGAGTGTGTGTGAAATAAAGAAGCGTGCGTGATTGTAAAGCTGTGTTAGTGTGCTGTGTTGTCTGACCTAGCGTGTGATAGGCGTGGGTAAGGGTGGTAGGGCCATCCGGCTTAGCGACCGTGACACTCTTCATCTCTTCATATCCACCTCCAGCCCCGTCACCATCGCCGTCTCTACCGCCTGCTTTCAGACCACCACAATCACAATGGCGGATCAGTAGTATCAAAAGCATCAGAAAGTGTACGTCATAAGTGTAATTTTCTTCCAGTATCGGTATTAGCATTGTGCAATGTAATAGAATTTGGACATCAAGATTATTCTTATTTCTTTAGCTTTTGACTCCATTTTCGAAACAAACCAAATGGAATTACGAGCCTTTTGTCAAGCAAAGACATCTACAATCAAAAACAATAATTGTGGCTTTTTTTTTTTTTTTTTTTTGGGGGGGGGGGGGGGGGGGGGGGCAAATTCATTGTTCGTATACCTATGATACTAAACTACTGCTCGAGCATCTGTTTAATAGTATGGCTAGGTACCAGCGAGAAAATTATAACTATTGTGTATTATTAGAGTTTGTGTGTGTGTGTGTGTGTGTGTGTGTGGTGTGTGTGTGTGTGTGTGTGGTGTGTGGTAGCTTTCTTTTCCTTGTGTGATTGATACTCTCCTCATAATAAAAGAGAATTCTTCCTAGAAAGGAAACCGTTCTGTGGTTCTTTGAAGACTACCGTCCTTCCTTACCGTCACCACTCTCCCCTATCATCGCCACCCTCACAGACAGCATCATACCGTCACCACTCTCCATCACCGCCACCCTCACAGACAGCATCATACCGTCACCACTCTCCATCACCGCCACCCTCACAGACAGCATCATACCGTCACCACTCTCCATCACCGCCACCCTCACAGACAGCGTCATACCGTCACCACTCTCCATCACCGCCACCCTCACAGACAGCATCATACCGTCACCACTCTCCCTATCACCGCCACCCTCACAGACAGCGTCATACCGTCACCACTTACCTCATCACCGCCACCCTCACAGACAGCATCATCCGTCACCACTCTCCCTTAGCACAGCCACCCTCACAGACAGCGTCATACCGTCACCACTCTCCCCTATCGCCGCCACCCTCACAGACAGCGTCATACCGTCACCACTTACCTCATCACCGCCACCCTCACAGACAGCATCATACCGTCACCACTCTCCCTTACCACAGCCACCCTCACAGACAGCGTCATACCGTCACCACTCTCCCTATCGCCGCCACCCTCACAGACAGCATCATACCGTCACCACTCTCCCTTATCACCGCCACCCTCACAGACAGCATCATACCGTCACCACTCTCCATCACCGCCACCCTCACAGACAGCATCATACCGTCACCACTCTCCATCACAGCCACCCTCACAGACAGCATCATACCGTCACCACTCTCCCTTATCACCGCCACCCTCACAGACAGCATCATACCGTCACCACTCTCCCCTATCACCGCCACCCTCACAGACAGCATCATACCGTCACCACTCTCCTTATCACCGCCACCCTCACAGACAGCATCATACTGTCACCACTCTC
>CM065726.1:41629046-41646546 GCA_033310375.1 Conus canariensis | reverse complement strand
TGCGGCCGTGGCTTATTTCAACACAAAGTATCTGCAATGGATTGTTGTTTCAAAAGCAACGGTCGTTATTTTGCTTCAAACTGTTAACGTGACCTGCAGAACACTGTGTCGTCTCTAAAATATTGCGTTAAAGTGAGATACAACAACAACAACAAAAAAACAAACAAACAAACAAAAAAGTATGGAGGAAATGCACTCCAGCACTAGAATGATTGTACCATGTCTGAAGGCTGAAAACATCTGTTTGCATAAGAAAATCAATGCAGTTGCTCGACAGAATGTATATAGCGAATGTTACAATAAACGCAAAAGAAGGGTTGTCAGGGAGCTGTTTTCCTGTTTAGAATAGGAGGAGGAGGTTGCAGCAATAAAAAAGGGGGCCTGCGTTTCTATTCTTTATCTCCAGCCGATCTTCATTGAAAACGAGGGCGCAAATCAAAACACCTTTTAATGAACATTGATTCTAATCAAACAGTTTTCAAACCTTTGTAGCAGAGAAGCTGTCTAAACATATGATTGTGTAATATCTTACACCTATCATTTAAATTAAATCAGCCACAAAATAGTAAATAAAAAAAACATACAACGATTTACGTGAAAATACACAACAACGAGAATTATGAAGTCGGAAGTTTAACGGATGCTTGCATGGGTTATATTCTGGCAGGATGTCAGTTTGCTTCAGTTGAACCCGCCCATGTTTTTTCTTTTTGTTTTCTTTTTTTTTTTTTTTGTTATTATTATTTCTTTGTACTCCAATCCTCTGGTAGTTTCGACACCAACTGTTCTGGAATCCAGCGTTTTTCATTACTAGTTTTTTTTTTCTGGAACCCAGCATTTCTCACAGCCAGCTGTTCTGGAATTGAACATATCCCATTGCCAGTTGTTCAGAATTCATCCTTTCCCATCCCAGCTGTTCTGAACACGGACATTATCCAGTGCCAGTCGTTATGGTATCCAGAATGTCCTATTGCCAGCTGTTCTGAAAGCCAACATTACCCAGAGCTAGCCGTTATGGAATCCAGCATTTCGAATCGCCACTTTGTTACGGAATCCAGCATTTTCAATCGCCACTTTGTTATGGAATCCAGCACTTCCAATCGCCACTTTGTTATGGAATCCAGCACTTCCAATCGCCACTTTGTTATGGAATCCAGATTTCCAATCGCCACTTTGTTACGGAATCCAGCACTTCCAATCGCCACTTTGTTATGGAATCCAGCACTTCCAATCGCCACTTTGTTACGGAATCCAGCATTTTCAATCGCCACTCTGTTACGGAATCCAGCACTTCCAATCGCCACTTTGTTATGGAATCCAGCACTTCCAATCGTCACTTTGTTATGGAATCCAGCACTTCCAATCGTCACTTTGTTATGGAATCCAGCACTTCCAATCGTCACTTTGTTATGGAATCCAGCACTTCCAATCGTCACTTTGTTATGGAATCCAGATTTCCAATCGCCACTTTGTTATGGAATCCAGATTTCCAATCGTCACTTTGTTATGGAATCCAGCACTTCCAATCGTCACTTTGTTATGGAATCCAGCACTTCCAATCGCCACTTTGTTATGGAATCCAGATTTCCAATCGCCACTTTGTTATCGAATCCAGATTTCCAATCGTCACTTTGTTATGGAATCCAGCATTTTCAA
Source organism: Conus canariensis (assembly GCA_033310375.1). Classification (NCBI taxonomy): domain Eukaryota; kingdom Metazoa; phylum Mollusca; class Gastropoda; order Neogastropoda; family Conidae; genus Conus; species Conus canariensis. Next base: position 41,644,890 of record CM065726.1, on the reverse strand, counting down.
TCGCCACTTTGTTATCGAATCCAGATTTCCAATCGTCACTTTGTTGTGGAATCCAGCATTTTCAATCGTCACTTTGTTATGGAATCCAGCACTTCCAATCGTCACTTTGTTATGGAATCCAGCATTTTCAATCGTCACTTTGTTATGGAATCCAGCACTTCCAATCGCCACTTTGTTATGGAATCCAGCACTTCCAATCGTCACTTTGTTATGGAATCCAGCACTTCCAATCGTCACTTTGTTATGGAATCCAGCACTTCCAATCGTCACTTTGTTATGGAATCCAGCACTTCCAATCGTCACTTTGTTATGGAATCCAGATTTCCAATCGCCACTTTGTTATGGAATCCAGATTTCCAATCGTCACTTTGTTATGGAATCCAGCACTTCCAATCGTCACTTTGTTATGGAATCCAGCACTTCCAATCGCCACTTTGTTATGGAATCCAGCACTTCCAATCGTCACTTTGTTACGGAATCCAGATTTCCAATCGCCACTTTGTTATGGAATCCAGATTTCCAATCGTCACTTTGTTATGGAATCCAGCATTTTCAATCGCCACTTTGTTATCGAATCCAGATTTCCAATCGTCACTTTGTTGTGGAATCCAGCATTTTCAATCGTCATTTTGTTATGGAATCCAGCACTTCCAATCGTCACTTTGTTATGGAATCCAGCATTTTCAATCGTCACTTTGTTATGGAATCCAGCACTTCCAATCGCCACTTTGTTATGGAATCCAGCACTTTCAATCGTCACTTTGTTATGGAATGCAAGGAATATACAGCATTTCCCATCACCAGCTGTTTTGGAATCCGTCGTTTACCTATGACGGCTGTTCTGAAATCTAACATTTCCCATCGCCAGCTGTTGTGGGACCAAGCATATCCTGGTAATAGCTGTTCTGGAATTGTGTTTATTGAATATTTTTTAGGTCTGTCATTATTAGAAAAGGGTTATGGTTTCCATACCCGATGAGACTGCGCCAATAATTTCACACGTCTGATCCCTAATATCGTGTAGATTTCAAAGTCCACATTTCCATAGCGTCACAGGTGGCCAGATGGAATCTCCACATAAAACTATCATCCACACAAAACATTGTTCTGTTTCATTTGACAATTGGTGCAGGAAGGTCCTCGCGTGGTTTGCACAGATTACTACACACTTCTTGTAAACTCAGGGAAGTTTCTTGAATTGACAGATGTTTGATTCATATTTTCCCTTCTGATTCTGCAACGATCATTTTCAGAAATACTATGAAACAGAGAAGCAATAGACTCCCGTTGCAAGATATCTAATTCTCCCCAGTCCTCCTCCTTTCTTCAATCTTCTTTTTTTTATCTTTCCACGTCTGCTACTGTACTTACTTTGTGGTTTTTATAATAATTGTGGAGATATTCTGCTCGAGGATTTACTAACCTCACATGGTTTGATTTCAAAGCGTGTCCCCTCTCCTCTGTGGGAATGAGGGCAGGATGTAGAAAAAGGTCGGCACTGTGCTAATGGACTTGACAGCAGTGTGTCAGGGAGTATAGTGGATAGCTGTAGACTCTCTCTCTCTCTCTCTCTCTCTCTCTTGTATGTCAGGGAGCATACTGGATACCTGTAGATTCTCTCTCCTCTCTCTCTCTCTCTCTGCATGTCGGGGAGTATATTGGATAACTGTAGCTTCAGGGTCTCCTCTCTCTTTCTGTCTCTCTCTCTCTCTCACACACACACACACACACACACACACACGCGCACGAGCACTCACACACACACACAACACACGCCACATACAGAGACAGACAGACAGACAGACAACAGGCAGACAGACAGACTGGCAGGCAGGCAGGCAGACAGACAGAGAGTAAGAGACAAAGGGAAGACCAGACAAGGGATCAAACGATGTGGGTTTTTTTTAGTAAGCAAACCTGAAATAAACGGTTGAAATAAACTGTTGAAATACTAGGTGCAAGTGGAGCTTCTCTGCCGTTTCTATCCTCTTATGAAATAGAGAACCCATCATAAATCCTTTCTCCGCTCATTTTCAAAAGAAATAGAATTGTGGGCGTTTTGACATTTGCGTCCGTCCATAACATCACCGCGCTCCTCATCACATCCAGCAATCACAGACAGCATCAAAGACAACTGCAGCAGTCATTTTGAGAACACCAGAAGCGAAACAACAGAGATAACGAAGCTTATTTCCTGGAACATTGTTCTCAACAAAAGATGCGGAGAAAAACAATCGATAAACACGATCAGGTAATAGCTCTAACATGCTTTTTGGCACTGCATATTCCACATATATATATAGACACTTACGCGCGCGCGCGCACACACACACACACACACCGTACCCATACGCGCGCCACACACACACCGCGCGCGCGCGCACTCGCACACACACGCGCTCGCTCACAGAAAACACACAAACACACGCGGGCGGGTGCGCACGCACACGCACGCACCCCCTCTCTCTCTCTCTCTCTCTCTCTCTCTCTCTCTCTCTCATAGGGGTGGGGTTGGGGTTGAGCAGCATTTAGGAGTGCGACACATATTTATTGTCTCTGTGGGTTTTTTTAAATTTTAAATTACACCAGATCTGTAGAGTGTTTTGACTGTGTGTGTGGCAAGTACCTTCAAGCATCATGCCTTCATCACAGCTCGAGTTTAGGGCAAGATGTGGGTGCTTTGTCAGTGTTTTTTTTTTTTTTTTTTCATTTATGCCGAAGAGAGTGGAAAATAGCGTGGCCATGCGCCTGAAGACATGGACACTGAACACGACGGTACACGGGGTAACGGCAGGCTGCCTCCTCACGCTTTTATTCTGGGGTAGTTTATGGCTCCAATGTGGCGACGTGGAACAAAACCCTGGGCCACGTAAGGACATCTATCGCCAGACCTGCTTGAACTCTGACAGTAGGAGAGCCAGCACCGAGAAAGCAGCAAATTCCTCGGCCAGCAAGTCAACAACCTCTCAGCCTGCTGAGCTACCCACCCCCATAGATGTGTCTATGCTGTAGGATTTAAATTACAAAGTGGCCAATATTAAAGATAACATTGACGACATTCGTGACGGTTTTGCATGGTTAAAAGAAAAGAGATTCAGTTCCTGAAAGGAGAAGTGGCCGATCTTCGTCGAGAAAATGAAGCTTTGAAAAAGAGCATGCTGGACACAGAACGTAAAGCCGATGACTTTGGACGCTCCAAGCGAAACAACTTAATTTTCTACGGTCTTCCGCGTAAGCCAAACGAGACGCAGGCTGAATGTAAAGGCATCGTCGGCGACCTGCTAGTGGACAAACTACAGCTAACTGGAGATGTTCAGTTTGACAGGGTGCATCCTTTGAACGGCAAGTCCGACTCGCCCGTCATCGTCCGCTACACATTCTTTAGGGACAAAGAGAACATTCTGAAAGCAAACGTAATCTGAAGGGAAGCGAGGTGTTCGTTGACGAAGACTTCTCTTTACGTGTAAGAGACTGAAGAAAACAACTAGAGGAGGCCAGAGAGGAGGGCAAGCGAGCGACTATGGTCTCCGACCACCTCCTTACTGAGGGAAAAAGTACTATCCGGGAGAGAGGGGAGCTCTTAGAGAGTAAAGATAGGGGGGAGGCCAGCCCAATTCGACACCAGTGTCATCCCACAGATCTGCACGTGCTAACTGTGCAAAACGCCAGAAGGGCGAGTGTGAGATCAGTGGTGTGCGGAACCTGTGCTGTGAACCGGTTCACATTGTAAATGCTGGGTGCGCAAAGGTGGGGGAGGGGGGGGGGGGGGCACATGTAATTATGGAATTCATGTTGATGTTGAAAATGGTATTAGTGAGCTTGAAGAATGTCTTTAGAATCCTCTACTCGAGTTTGAGGACGTGCATGTGATTTTGTCTGGCGATTTGAATAGTAGGACTTCTGACATTTCTCCGCATATCTTTGATAAAAATGATGTTTATGATCACTGTGTTAACAATCGTTCTTTTTTCTAATAAAGGCATGAGAAAGTCTGCAGACAATGGTATCAGTAATTATGGAAAATGTTTTTTAAATATGTGCACAAGCCTTGAGGATTCTAAACGGCACGTGCAATGGGGATGCTGACGGTACTTATATGTTCATATCAGAGGCAGGATGCAGCGCAAGTAATAACTTTCTTCTGTCTAAGGAATCATTTTTCACTGCTGTGTTTTTGCCCAACATGGTGATCTCAGAGAGAATAGAATCAGATCATTTGCCTACTTAATTACATTTTAGATTTTCAGAAAGAAAAAACAGATCTCAAGTAAATCCCGCGGAAATGGACCATGTTCATTAAAATGTTTGTGTGGAACAACGATTTAGGGTCAGTCTGTACTCAGAAAATGACATCAGATGAAACACTGTCCGTACCTGATCGTGCCACAAAGTTAATTGATCATTACTTCAATGGCGCTTTGCATATGTTTAATGACTGGATTGAACAGCAAGCTAGTTGTATGAAAAAGAGAATAAATCTAACAAAGTATGACAAAAACAGTAATTGGTATGATAAAGAATGTAGGTTAGGCAAAGTTAAGTCAAAAGGACTGCTTTCTATTTTTGCAGTACGGGAAGAAAAGAAGACAGTGATGCCTACTGCATAGCAAGAAGAGAATACAAACATCTGATAAAAATGAAAGAGAAACAGTTTAAGGACCTGTTGTTAGACAGGCTTATTTCATCAGTGAACAATCAGAAATAATTTTGGGAAGCTATACATAAAATCCTTTAAAAGAAAACGTGTTCAAAATAGTCTAGCAGTTTATGACTGGTTCAAACATTTAAAAGATTTACTTGAATTAGAAGTAACAACCGATGTAACCAACTCAGCTGGAAATGGCAATGATATTGATGAAGAGGAAATTAGTTCTATAAACCGTCCAATATCAAAAGAAGAAGTTCTGCTTGCTGTAAATAAGTTGAAAAAAAAAATGGTAAAGCTGCTGAGCCAGATGAAATTGTTGGTGAGTTGTTGAAGCATGGTGGGTACCGAATTTTTTTTTTTTTTTTTTTGGTGACAGTTTTAATACGTTATTTGATAAAGGTGTGTTGCCAGACAACTTGACCAACTCTGTTGTTCAACCCTTGTTTAAGAATGGTGACGCTAACGATCCAAACGATTACAGAGGCATTTCACTGTGTGATACGAGCAGTAAAATTTACAGCACAATTATCAATAGCAGACTGCGGGAATGGATAAGAGAACATGATCTGATTGAACATCAAGCAGGATTGAAAAAAAAGGTTATTCAACAGCTGATCACATGTTTACACTATTGGCACTCGCACAAAAACAGTTTTTGTTTCAATCGTCAATTGTATGTAGCCTTCACTGATTTTGAAAAGGCTTTCGATCCTGTTGAAAGAAACTTATTATGGCCCATCATATTAAAAATGGCATCAAAGGCAAGATATTTAGGTGTATTCGTAGTATGTATGACAATGTCAAAGCCAGAATTAAATGCGGAAGTAGCGTAACAGATTATATCAACTGCACCCGTGGAGTAAAACAAGGAGGCGCCTGCAGTCCTGTCTTGTTTTCTTTAACGTGATTAAACTTTCCGTATATATCTCTCTCTCATATCTGACAAGGAACAACCCCCTGATAAAAAGAAAAAAAGGTTAGGGGCACAGCTGTGTTTGGAGAGGAGAGGTGGGATCACATAAATGCGAAGAGGAAGTGAGAATTCGAACTTCCGAAGATTCGGGCAGATCCAAAATTTAAAAAAAAAAAAAAGCGAGAGGGGCAAGGATGGGGAAATAAGGAGCGACGGTGCTCTGCGGATGTTGGAGGAGTTCCAGTAACTGATCGCCAGAATTGCATTATCAAAGAAACTTTGCTGGTATTGTTCTCCAGCACGAATGGAGAGTAAACTGGTGGGAATTGCTAACATTATTTCTTTGTCTCGAGATGGCTTGCAGGGTTTTTTTTTATTTGTTTTTTGTGTCTCTTTTTCAATCTCATCTCCTCCCCCAAACATCTCCTATCCCCCTCCCCGCCACACTCCCCATCCTCTTTCTTCACCATTTCCCGTATCTCGTACTCCTCCCCTTTCGCTTTCCATTCCCCTTTTTCATTCCTTTTGTACTGTCTTTTCCAAAACTCTCCCTTCTCTGTTTTCTTCTCTTTCTTTCGGCGACTCCCCTCCCCCTTCCTCTACTCGGCCTTCCTTCCCCCAACGCCGTCTGCCCTGCCTTATCTACTGAGCGACGAATTGTTTTCCCTCTGGTTTTGCAGAGAGAAGAAAAACGTGTGTCCATATGCGATAAGACAGAAGCAGTTGTTTCAGCAATATGTCACATACAAACGTAATCCTGGAGTAGGTGAACGAATAGATAAGCAAAATAACAACTGCGCAACTCTTTCTCTCTCTCTCACACACACACACATATACATACAGACAAGCGCACACGTGCGCGCGCGCACTTTTGCCACACACACACACACACACACACACACACAACACACACACACACAATGTGCGCGCGCACGCAGACAAACACACGCATCTCTGTTTCATTCTGTCTGTCTGTCTGTCTGTCTGTCTCTCTCTCTATATATATATATCTGCGTGCGTGTGTGTGTGTGTGTGTGTGTGTGTGTGTGTGTGTGTGTGTGTGTGTGTGTGTGTGTGTGTGTGTGTGTGTGTGTGTGTGTGTGTGTGTGTGTGTGTGTGTGTGTGAGTGTGTGTGTGTGTGTGTGTGTGTGTGTGGTGTGTGTGTGTGTGTGTGTGTGTGTGTGTGTGGTGTGTGTGGGAGAGAGAGAGAGAGAGAGAGAGAGAGAGAGAGAGAGAGAGAGAGAGAGAGACAAACTATAAAAAAAAAATGTGTGCGCCGCGCGCGCGCGCGTATGTGTGTGGGTGTGGGGGTGTGGGGAGAGAGTGAGAGAGAGAGAGAGACAGAGACAGAGCAGAGACAAACAAACAAAAAATGTGTGTGTGTGTGTGTGTGTGTGTGTGTGTGTGTGTGTGTGTGTGTGTGTGTGTGTAAAGAAGAATACCCAGGGACAGCTTGTCAGTGGAAGGATTTTAGAGAGGACAATCCCCCCTCCCCCTCCCTTTCTCCCCCTCCGAAAAAATGTTCGGCCCTGACCTTCTTAGGCTATTACGGGCCAGGCCGAATCTAGGTCATGACTCCAAATGTCCTTCTACTGCCACGTTGTTGTTTTTTGTTCTTTCTTTGTTTTCTACCGATATTTCAATCGCATGTTTTGGCTGGGTGGGTGTCTCAAGACGTGCCTTTTTGAATACGCACATCCCCATCACTATCGGACACCTATTTAAGTTGGGAAATGTAAGCCTCATGAGTTCAATCTTGTTGCTCGCCCAGTCACAGTTGAGGCGAGCCCATCAGGGAAGTTGATTCCTTTGTCTACTTGGGAAGCGTAGTTGACAAGCAGGGTCATAGCCCGAGACATCATGGCAGGATAGGCAAGGCGCGAGCAGTATCACCATGCTAAAGAACATCTGGACCTCAGGAGAGATCAGGACAACAAACTTGCGTATTTTCAACTCAAACGTGAAGTCGGTTCTGCTCTACGGCTGCGAGACTTGGAGAATGACCAAGGCATACAACAAAAAATTCAGACCTTCATCAACACCTGTCTAGGCGCATCTTCAAAATCAGATGGCCAGAGAAGATCAACAATGAAGCAAGCAGGACAGGAACCAGTGGCCAAGCAGATTCTGCGGAGGAAGTGGGGCGGATTGGACACACTCTCAGGAAGCCAGCATCCAGCACCACACACCAAGCCCTGACATGGAACCCGCAGGGAAAAGGAAGAGAGGCCGACTCGCAGCAGCTGGAGGCGAGACACTGAGGCAGAGATAAAGAGGCAGGGACAACTGGACAGGCATTCAGCGAGCAGCCCAGAACCGAGTGCAATGGCGGAGTGTTGTCGATGGCCTATGCTCACCCTTGAGCTATGGGCCTAAGTAAAGTAAAGTAAGTGAATGTAAGCCTCATGAAGTTCAATCTTGTTGCTCGTCCACATGCAGCTGGTAGTCTTTTCAGCTGCCTCTGCTATTGCGTTCGAGGTTCTGGTTCTCTTCTTACCGGAAATCTCGAGGTGTTGTATGTGATCAAGGCTGATGAGCCTACACATTTGTTCGCTTCAACCTCTATGGCGAGGACTTTGGCCTGGAAACCAGATTCCTCAAGCTGGCATGCTTTTCAGTCTTGTACAAGTGAGCTTGCTCCGTTCCGCTTACAGTGAGTTTGATCTGAGTGATTTCTTTAACAAACCTGGGTGGAGAACAACATCTGGTTTTATGACACTCTTCCTCACGATCTCTGGATGATTTTCCCATTCCGGAAGGTCTAATGTGCATTCCCATGTGTCCTCTCTATCCGATGAAACCTGCTTTCATGCTCCTGATATCATATCTGTTCCAGGCCATAATTTGTTGCCTCCTGCCGTGTGCAACATCGTTGCTGGACTTGTCGGGGCATATTGTTTCCTCTGGTAATGCTAACCACGTGTGTGATCTCCTTGAGCACTTGGTTGTGCCTCCATGTGCACCTTCCCTGGGTTTGTGCTGCTTTGCATTAAGTCAGGACATGTTCCACTGTTTGTTTGAATTCTAGGGCATATATTGCTCTGAGGATCATGCTGATTCTAAGAAATGCTGGGCGCCTTATGTCATTTTAGCTGAGACTTCTTTGGAGTGCGTTTTTCCACGTAGTCCACTGTCCTTGTTGGCCTTGCTGGACTGCCTTCTGGATTCTCTTGGCGTCCTCTTCTTTCTTCAGCACCAATTTCATTTCTGTTGACCCCAGCCCATATGTGCTAGTTTGTGTGCATCCTGGTTTTTTTCTGATTTGGAGATTTTCATTTGCCACGTTCGCAGCTTTCCAAACTTTCCGTTTTCTTCCAGTGTGTAGCATGGGCTGGACTGACCTCACCACCTTATCTCCGGAATCCTCAAGCATCGTCGGTAACCTTGCTGTACCTGCCTTCTTACTCCTCTTGCGTCCACTGTCTACTTGAAAAGCTATATGTGTTTTTGCAGATGTACTAACTCCCGGTGTTCTCTGAAATTCTGGTGAAGGGTGTGGTGTGGACAGACAAATGAATTCGGATTTGATGGTGAATGATTTACCAGAAGGGCCTGTGATCATAGTGGAGTATCTGTCCAAGAAATGGCGGGTCTGTAGTCTGACTTCTGGCAACATCTATTTCCAAGCACTCGATGACTGCAGGGGTGTTGGTAGGCTGGGTGTACATGCTGGCTCCGGAGGTTAGAGTCTGACGTGTAAGCTACTAGTTGAGGTTTGCTAAAGACTCCTTGCAGGCATGGAATTCTATGTAGAATTTTGAACATCTTCAGTGCAATGCTTTTTATGGGGATATCACGTGGACGTTAAAGCGGATTGAGAATAGCTCGAATCGCTGTCCGCTCGATTGATGGCGTGACAGCTGTAAGCATTCGTGGTCGTGGGGCACCGCTAGCTCGGATGAATCTTCTTCTTTCTTTCTTTGGCGTTCGACAGCTACGCAGTCAGGGTCGAAGTCCGAGGGATGCCACAAAATCGGACGTCCGGCGAAGATCGGCTGCCGTCCCCCAGAGCTTGGTGTTGAGGTCTGCACCCCCGGGCCAGGACTGATGCCGCGTCTCCTAGTACAGGGGGCAGTCTTGGAGAATATGGGATGGGGTCTGGTCAGCTCGGATGAATGATTTAGTGACAACAATACACACATAATGTGAAGAATGTAGTCATTCGCCTTCTTTGTTGATTCTTCTTCTTCAGCGTTCGACAGCTACGCAGCTACAGCCGGACTCCAAGGGTAGCGGCAAACGTGGCTGTCCGGCGGAGATCGCTGGCAGTCCCCCAGAGTTTTGTCTTGAGGTCTGCCCCTTCTGGCCAGGCTCGCACTCGTCTCTCCTCATTGAGGGGACAGTCCTGGAAGACATGTGCTGGTGTCTGGTCGGCTTGCCCACAGGGACACAGGGCTGAGTCTGCGGCTCCTATCCTCTTGAGGTGGGCACGCAGGCCACAATGCCCAGTGCGCAAGCGGAAAATGATTGATTGGTGTTTCCTCTCCAGTGTGTGATGGAGTCTTGGTGTGCCTCATAGCCTTGGTTCATTTTAATCCAGTCAGGTTTGAAGGTACCATGTAGGAGTGACTTCACTTCATCATATGTGGTAGGGGGAGCTGGCTGGAGGAGCTGGCTTCCGGCTATCGCTAATCGGTCAGCATGCTCATTTCCAGGGAGACCAACGTGGGCGGGGACCCACTGGAGGGTAGTTGGAGCATTTTGGGTCAAAGTGGCAAGGGAGGCCTTAAGGGATTGGATTAGAGGATGAGGATTGAGGGAGTCGAGGGCCCGGAGAGTGGACATGGAATCAGTGAAGATGGCGATGCTGGTGAGGGATCTTCCACAAGAGGACAGGAAGTCTGCCGCTTCTTTGATGGTTAGACTTCGGCTCTGGAGTTGGTACAGAGCTTTCCTCCAGGGACTGCAATGTTCCTGTAGTCTCCATCAGGAAATCTGATATGTACTCCACTGCCTCAATTGTGTGTGGCTTCCTCGGCTGATCCGTCTGTGTAGACATGGGTCCAGGAGCTGGGAGTGTATGTATCTTCAATCATAACCTGAGCTAGAGCTTTGAGAACTGGAGGTGATTGATCTCTGTTGGTGATTCCGGGAACACCAAGACTAATGGAGGCCTCCACCTCTTAGTCAAGCTTCCAGTCAGGTATGACAAGATCTTGGCAGCGGTACCTTCTGTCTGAAGGATGTCAGTACGCTGGTCTCCAAGGGCCTTGTACTGGTGGTTGGGGCTCTGACGTTTGAGGCGATTCTTGGTGGGCTGTAAGAGTCTCTGATTGGGTGGGGGCGAGGGGAGGCGACGTAGTTTTTCACCCTGCATCAAGGCGTTTAGGTCACGTCTTCTTCCCAGCGGCTCTTTTTTCTTTTTTTTTTTTTTTTTTTTTTTTTTGCGTACGCAGGCTGATACTCCTGCGGACACTGTATAGACAGGCAAGGATTAATCCCATCTACCCAACAAAGGGAGTGGAGTTTTGTGTGTATGACCGTTTCTTTTTATCCCGCCATTTAGGCAGTCATACTCCATCTTCGGGGAAGGTGCATGCATGTGTAACGTGTCATCCATACCAACGGCCAAACTGGCCTTCTCTTCCGAAAGTTGGTGATGGCATTTTACATGTGTGCAAGATGTTATGCCTGCGTTCACACACGGAACCTCGGTTTATATTCTCATTCGAAGGACTGTATGGGAAATGGAGTCAGAACCAATGTTAACTCCGAGGGAAAAATCCCCCTGTACCAAAACGGCCCGGCGCAGATTCGAACCCGCAACTCCATGATTACGAGTCCGGCGCTCTACTAACTGAGCTATTCCGGCCCCCTCCCCAGCGGCTCAAGGTTAGCAGTCTTCTCCATCTCATGGATTGGGGTAGCCCTCATGGCTCCGAGGATGACTCGAATGCCCATGTTTTGGACTTTATCGAGCCTAGAATTGTTTGTTTTGGAGGCAGTTCCCCAGGAGGCTGAGGCATACTCCATGGTGGGTCTGACTGCTCCTGTGCAGACTCGGGTGAAAAGTTTGTAGTCTGCTCCTCAAGTCGTTCCCGCCAGCTTCTTCAGCAGGGCTAGTTTGCGGATATCTCTTGTTTCCACCTCTTGTAATCTCTGCGAATGCTCCTCAAAGGATCTGCTATAAATAAGCAGATAATCTAAGTATACAAGAAGGATCTGAAAAGCCAGATCATTCACTGTCATCTGCATGAGTCTTTGGAAAGTGGCTGGCGCGGTGGATAGGCCCATGTACATACGCAGATATTCAAGAAGGCAAAAAGGCGTGATGAACGCCGTTGTCTCCCTATCCTTTAGATTCATGGCCATTTGGTGGTAGCCACTAGCCAGATCCAATGTGAAGAACACTTTCGCCCCTCCTAACGCATCCAAGGAATCGTCAATACGGGGTATACGTATGCATCTGGGATGGTCTAAGCGTTCAGGCGCCTGTAGTCGACGCATAAACGGATGGATCCATCCTTCTTTCGCACGATGACCACCGGGGATGCTCATGGACTGTTACTCCTTTGAATAATCTTTTTGTCCATGAGCATCTGTATGTGGTCCTTAACCTCTTGTAGCTGTGTAGGAGGTATTCTGCGAAAGTTGGACGCCACGGGGGCGTCATCCTTCAACTTTATGCTGTGCATCACCCGCTCTGTATAGCCCAAGTCTTCATCTTTACAGAATAGGTCAGCATTGGCTAGCAGAAGCCTTTCTAGCTGCTGATTCTGTTCTGTTGTACAACCTGTTTGCTGTAAGTCAACTGGGCACTCTTGCGAACTGGTTGGAGTGACGCGTGATTCTTTTGCTTGCACATGGATCCTGTTACAGCTTATTTTCACCTCTACCCCCCTTGGTGCAATGTCAGCCTGCACCTCATGGACGGTGCCCAGTACCGTGCCTGGCTTGAGGATGATCCCGTTTCTCGTAATGTTGGCACCTTGTACAAAAACTGCTTCCACACACAGAGCTTAGTGTACTCCCAACAAGGAGGCCCTGAGGAAGAGTACCAGGACCTGGCTCGATCAACAGCTCCGCGAGTCTTTCTCCTTTCTTGGGATTTCCTATTCCCGTCGCCGTCACTGTGGCGATCGACTGGTGAGGAACAAAGACAGGTTGGCCCCTTGCCACCCTAGCTAGGCCACCGATCAATTGTGGGAGGGGCAGAGTACCCGGCGGGAGGGCCTGCAGTACATTCACCCTCGGAATGACTGCCTCCTGGTCCCCTTTGTCGTCCCCGACACACCCGCGCTTAAATAAAATGCCCCGCCCACTGACAGTGGTTTCACTAACCTGAACATCCGCCTCAAAGTAGCCCAGGTAAGGCAGCTCCAGCCTGTTTGCTGCTGTTATTCTGATCAGCCCCTGGGCTCCACACAACCTGACGTCACTTGTCCCAAACAATTCCTTGAATGACTTTTCTGTCATCAAGGTGACTTGTGACCCTGTGTCCACCAGGGCTACCACCTCCTTCCCATTAATCTTGATGGTGGTTCTGAGTTTGGACTCTACCAACCCACCTAGTAAGTCTTTTCCTCCCCACTCTACAGTTCGACTCTTCACTGTAGAGGACGTCCGTTTCCCTGGTTCCGGGGGCAATTTCGTTTCATGTGGCCCGAGTCTCCACAACCAAAACATCCCTCGACAACCGGGGACGGCGTCGACATGAATATCCCCCCCCCCCTTCCTATTTCCTTCCACTTGACCTGGTTCTTCTCCATCGTTGCCACCTGTTCTGCCAGTCGTGCTACCAATTTGGTCAGTTCAATCACGCTAGTTTGGGACTCGACAGACGCAGTTGCTGTTGCTACTTGGGGATGGGCTGGCGCATAAAGTCTTCCTGTAACTCCCACTTAATGGCAAATGCTCGTGCGTCTAGGAAGTTGATATGCCCCTCCATGGCCTTGGCCCTGAGTTGCCTCATCAGTAAACCATCCCTCAGCCCACTAATGAACTGGTCTCGTAAGACCTGTTCATCCTGGGGCCTCTGACCTGGGCCCCTTGCCTAGCTGAGGTCTTTGAAAGCCTTGTTCAGCCGGTTCGCAAAATCCCTCACCCCCTCGCCTGCCTGCTGTTCTAAGCTGTTAAAGGTCGCCAACAGCTGCTGTACCGACCTGTTTTCCCCATATGTGTCCTGGAGAATTCTCCACAGACTAGCTAGTGTCTGAATGTGGTCTGGGGGATAACAGTCGAGGTCGTTCCTTGACTGCGTCCGCTAGATGGGACCTCGCGAAACGTCTTTTTGCACTTTCGTCATCAATGTTTTCAGTCTTTCATGCAGCTGAGCATTTTTCCCTGAACTCTTGGAGTTGCCTTACCCCTCTCCTAAATGTGAGCACAACAACCTCCCTCTGCACTATCACTAATTTTTCCTCCTTGCATTTTAATCTGTCTAGGTCAGTTGTTGATTTATCAATTATTTGTTTCATAGTTTCCAATCGTTCTACTTCAATTGCTGCTTCAGCCATTTTGAGGGTCTTTCAAATATGAAAAGAACAAAAAACAACCTGAATAAACGAATGAAACCAGCTGGTTTTCAGAAATACCGTTTTTTATTGTTTTGTTTTTTTAGCGAGTTAACTAACTATCCACAGATAGGCAAAAATGAAAACGACACACGGAAAATGCACTCTCTGGCGATAAATCATGAGAAGAAGAGAAACACAGGTCAATTATCAACAGTCAGTGACTACAGTCCAACACATCTGGCAAAGATCCTGCGCAGGGCGAAGTCTCCTTTCCCTTGACCTGTAAGAGAGACTTTTCCAACCCGCCCTAAGCAACCAAAGCCCTTCACCGTCAGATGAGGCACTTAACCTCTTGGCAGCGTGTCAGGCTGTGTGCGTCTACACAACAACTGGCTGCTCTCCACGTTGTCGCCAGGGGCTGCTCCCTTAGCAACAACAGTGGACCGCGCAGGCCCAGTGTCTAAACAATGCCAAAAGGATACCTGTGAGGAACGTTTACGGTCATTGGGGCCTCCCACATCCCGAGGTCAGTATGTTCAATCTTGTCGGCGATGCCATTTTGTAAATAGGATAAGGAGGGAAGGGGAGTAGGAGATGGGAAAGAGAGCGAGTGGGCACATCATCTTCAACACCAACACCAGCTCGTTGGTGTCCTCTCTCTTTTATTTCAAATCACAGTTGGATCGAACCAACCATACCGACCTCAAGACAGTGCGTGCTACACGCTACAGCTCCTCGCATTTTACCCATTAGGCCTACACCCCGGCCCAACAATGGCTGTTGCTTTTCAGCTCTTTACATTCACCAACACCTGAATAACGGAATCAGCGTCACAGCCTCCACCACACTCTGCTCAGTGAAGAAATGGTCTCAGAGCCAGAACGCTGGGAGTATATAGGTCTCCCAGCCCCTTTCAAGAAACTCCTTTGTGGCCTGAGACCATAGAACCACTTGAAGCGTCTAATGAGGCCAGATCTGGCTTCGCTGGGCTGCTCAAGAACTGACATTCTATCCCCCAGGGCCCGACAACCAACGGGTCCGACCGTCACGTAAGTGGCTGGATCTGTAGGAGTGCAGAAGAACATCAAGACAGACCCTTTAGACTCCGTACCTAGGGCGAAATCCAGCATGTGTGCACTCCGTCGCCAACGACTCCCACCTGCGAATATTTATCTCTTTAAAGTCTCAAGTCCACCTCAGCAAAGATAACACCAACCACGGCTCCACAGTCTCCCAGGGCTGTCTCCTTGGCCTATAATTAGTCTTCCAGACCAGCCATGGTCAAAGAGAGGCTCAAGACCTCCTCAGCAAAAGCAACACCAATTACGATGTGGCTGAAACCCAATGGCTATCTCTTCAAAACCAGTGTGCCCAGACCAGCCGTAGGAAAATTGTCTGCTGAGTGACCAGCCTTTTAACTGGCATTCCAAACTATCAGCTAGGTTACCCCTCATTGTGATCCTATCCCACGTTTGCGGGATTAACCACTGCAAACTCTCTGTTCTCAAAAGTTGGGCAGAATCATACCCCTTACATTAGATTTACATTTGCCTGGATGGAAATATTGTCTGAATATCATACCGTATGCATGTCTTTTGATGGTACCTTAGGTAGGTAATAAATAGGAGTAGCGCAAACAACGGAAGCAATATGACACATTGAAGGGTATGGATATTCTGAAAAGATGACTAGATATTGCCGACTTTTACACACTCGGATTCTCCAGCTTAAAAAAAATGTTGATACAAAACTTCGCTTAGTCTACTGGTTTTCACATCTTATAGCAGTTTTGCAAGTTATTGTTACTGTACACTTTAAATGATAATT
>CM065726.1:41611546-41624046 GCA_033310375.1 Conus canariensis | reverse complement strand
GCACACACATAATCATTTTTTTTTTTTTTTTTTGGGGGGGGGGGGTTTCCCCGTCTAATAACACTTATTGTGAATAGTTAAACTAAAGAACTAACAAACACACACATACACACTCACTCACTCTCTCACACACACTCACACACCAACGCTTGCACACTCATGATGTCCATGGGCTCTCCAATTCACACGCTGGCATCACCTCACTGATGAACGCACACCAGCGCACACACGTCTACAGTATGCGCTGAGGGCCCTGAGAGATTCAAAGTCTTATCTCAGTTGACATGTGTTTCATCTTTTGTGTCTGTTATTGCTTCGAAAGGCCCAGTATGAGTTTGTCCCAATCTCTAGAAGTCTTCGCAGTGTTGGCCTTGAAATTATTCCAATGTTTGCTTGGTTGGTGATGTTTCTTGCTCTTCCCTTAAGCCTGGATGTGCGGCCACTTCCTCTCTTGATGTTCAGATCTGAAAGATGGTCAATGGTATAGTGGCTTTGCTCTAGTTTGCTTAAGTGATTCTTCAGATTTATCACATCAGATGGGCCAAGCTGTAATCCAGTTCTTATCGTTGCCTTGCCAGCCAGTGTGTCTGCTCTCTCGTTTCTTTTAACTCCAGCATGTCCAGGGCAGTACATCTATATGAGTCTCTCCAATGGAAGGCTACGCATGAGGTCATTCCGAGCAGGGCTTTCCATTCAAATTTTCACTTTCAGAAGTAGGTTCATGGAGTCAGTCAGTATCATGGCTTGTTGCGTTTGAAACTGGCTTGTGGATGTAAGCCAGTGGAGTGCTTGTGTCACTGCTTCTACCTCCATTGTTAGACTTGAAGTTGTTAAACTGTGCGCACCATTGTCTTCCTGAATAGTTCGGCCATTTTGCTTCACTGTGTATCCCCAGCCTGAGTTACCTTTGGTGAAAGAACCGTCAGTGTATATTAAAATATCATGATGATTTAACATGAAAATGATAAATGACAAAAGGGAGAACGTGAAAATGATAGATAGGTGACGAGAGATGAGCGTGGAAATGAAGAACGATTGATGTTGGGAGAACGTGAAAATGATGCACGACTGGCGGGAGAAAAATGAGGAACCGACGAATAACCAACTGGCGAAGAACGTCGAATGGATAAATTAATGACCGGAGAAGAGTGTTAAAATGATAAGCGACTAACCGGAGAAGAATTACTAAGAACAACTTGAAAACGATGACTGACTGACAGGAGAACGTGAAAGCGATGACTAACGGATAGGAGAAGAACGTGAAAGCGATGACTGACGGACAGGAGAAGAACGTGAAAGCGATGACTAACGGACAGGAGATGAACGTGAAAGCGATGACTAACGGACATGAGATGAACGTGAAAGCGATGACTAACGGACAGGAGATGAACGTGAAAGCGATGACTGACGGACAGGAGAAGAACATGAAAGCGATGACTGACGGACAGGAGAAGAACATGAAAGCGATGACTGACGGACAGGAGAAGAACATGAAAGCGATGACTGACGGACAGGAGAAGAACATCAAAGCGATGACTAACGGACAGGAGATGAACGTGAAAGCGATGAATGACGGACAGGAGAAGAACGTGAAAGCGATGAATGACTGACAGGAGATGAACGTGAAAGCGATGAATGACGGACAGGAGAAGAACGTGAAAGCGATGAATGACGGACAGGAGATGAACGTGAAAGCGATGAATGACTGACAGGAGAAGAACGTGAAAGCGATGAATGACTGACAGGAGAAGAACGTGAAAGCGATGAATGACTGACAGGAGATGAACGTGAAAGCGATGAATGACGGACAGGAGAAGAACGTGAAAGCGATGAATGACGGACAGGAGATGAACGTGAAAGCGATGAATGACTGACAGGAGAAGAACGTGAAAGCGATGAATGACGGACAGGAGAAGAACGTGAAAGCGATGAATGACTGACAGGAGATGAACGTGAAAGCGATGAATGACGGACAGGAGAAGAACGTGAAAGCGATGAATGACGGACAGGAGAAGAACGTGAAAGCGATGAATGACTGACAGGAGAAGAACGTGAAAGCGATGAATGACGGACAGGAGATGAACGTGAAAGCGATGAATGACTGACAGGAGAAGAACGTGAAAGCGATGAATGACGGACAGGAGAAGAACGTGAAAGCGATGAATGACTGACAGGAGAAGAACGTGAAAGCGATGAATGACTGACAGGAGAAGAACGTGAAAGCGATGAATGACGGACAGGAGAAGAACGTGAAAGCGATGAATGACTGACAGGAGAAGAACGTGAAAGCGATGAATGACTGACAGGAGAAGAACGTGAAAGCGATGAATGACGGACAGGAGAAGAACGTGAAAGCGATGAATGACGGACAGGAGAAGAACGTGAAAGCGATGAATGACTGACAGGAGATGAACGTGAAAGCGATGAATGACCGATATCAGGGGAACGTAAAATTAATGACTGACCGAGCGGAGGTGAATGTGAACACAATGAACGATTCACGGGACTAGTGCGTGAGAATGACGAATGTTGAACGGGACGTGAAGACAATGTGAAAATGACGAGAAAAGGGAAAACGATGAACAACTGACGGAAAAGGGAGAGGAAGATAATGAAGGGGTGGGAGAAGAACGATAGAATGATGAAAACTAGTTCGGAAGAGATAACAAGAACGTAAGAAGAACGTACAATGGACAAGACAAAAACGGAAAGAAAGAATCGTGAAGGAAGTATGAAAGGAGACAAAGTAATAAATGAGAGATTGGATGAGATGGCATAATACCCATGAAGGACAGGCGACGAGGAGAATGTGAACATGATGTACGGTGGACAGGACAGTGATATGACACTGACAAAAGATGGGCCCAGCAGAGGGAAAAGGCCAGAGCAGCAGGAGAATGACAGATTACCTGAAAAAACGAACAGCGTGATAACGATCCAGTGATGGACAAAACCAGGGAAAATGAAATGAGAGAACAGCACATTACTCACGTGGTGAAAAGAGTAAGAGTGAAAATGATGCACATGGGACAGGACAAGAAGAGAGGAAGAGAGAAAAGAGCGCCAGGTCGACGGGTTACATAAACAGTGAAACACTGTCAGAATGATTCGACAAAAGGAAGAAATAGATGAAGTGATGACAAGCATGATGAACGATGGACGCAGTGAGTAGAGAAAAACGCGAAATGAACAATATGAATTGAAAAGAATGTGAAAATAATGAATAATGGGCGGGTGAAGAACGTGAGAAATGTCAGTAATGGACAGGACCAGAAGCAGCAAATGACAGACGGGATTAGAAGAACGAGAGGACGTTAACGGAAGGATTGTTTTATGAGGAACCAGAACAGGAGAACGTAAATATGACGAAGGAAGGGAAAGAAAAAGTGGGTAATATAAGTAACAGACACGATGAGAACAACAAATCTGTGATGGACTGAGAAGAACGAGGCTATGATGAATGATGGACTGGGCTATTACATGCTAATTATGAAGGGACTGGGAAAAGAACTTGTGAATGACGAAAGAGGGACAACAGGGGAAGGAAATGGGATGATATATGGACGGAATGAAGCTAAAGAATGGTGACAGACATGAGAAAAGGAGAACGCCAGAACGATGAAAGAGAGATGGGAGAAGAACGTGAAAATGATAAAGAAAAAATGGGAGACTAACGTGAGAGTGATGAAGGGCAGTTCGGATGAGAGGGCGAGAAATTGAGGACGGCGCACATGGCCCCGACTGGAAGAAAATAGGCAAACGCGAAAATGATAAAGGGAATGGACGAGAGGAGAACAAAAGACGAGTGATGATCGAAGTGATTAAACCGTCAGATTAACGAACGAGGAGTTGGAGGAAAACAGAAAGCGATATCTATGAACGAGAGGTGAAAAGAAGAACGTGAGAATGATCAATAACGTGTGAAAACTGACGGTCAGAATTTTGATGGGAAAATAACGTGAGAACGATGAAGATAAGGAGGAATAGAGGAGAGAAGTGCGAGGCCGATGGATGAATGAACACTGGACAGCGTTGGAACGGTGCAGCGATGGGCAGAATAAAGCAGCGGAAACAAGGGGATGGAAATGTGTCTGCAAACAGAGAAAAGGAGACCGCGAGAATGACGAATGGGAAACTCGAAGAGACAATGGAGATACGAGGGGGAAAACGTGGGAATCATGGAGTACATGAACATCGGACATCGTCGGAATGACTCCCTGTTGAATGGAATGAGAAGAGAACGAGAGAATAACGAATGCTGGACGCGAACATAAAAGAAGAACAAGTGAAGGACGAATGACAGACGAGAACACGGAAGAGAAAGTGGGGATGGTGAATGACGAACTTGATGAAAAGGCTGACGCGAAAATGATGAATGCTGGACGGAGGGAAAGGTGAAAATGATGAATGCTGGATGGAGGGAAAGGTGAAAATGATGAATGCTGGATGGAGGGAAAGGTGAAAATGATGAATGCTGGACGGAGGGAAAGGTGGAAATGATGAATGCTGGACGGAGGGAAAGGTGGAAATGATGAATGCTGGATGGAGGGAAAGGTGAAAATGATGAATGCTGGACGGAGGGAAAGGTGAAAATGATGAATGCTAGACGGAGGGAAAGGTGGAAATGATGAATGCTGGACGGAGGGAAAGGTGAAAATGATGAATGCTGGACGGAGAGAAAGGTGGAAATGATGAATGCTGGATGGAGGGAAAGGTGAAAATGATGAATGCTGGATGGAGGGAAAGGTGAAATGATGAATGCTGGACGGAGGGAAAGGTGAAAATGATGAATGCTGGATGGAGGGAAACGTGAAAATGATGAATGTTGCTCGCGCGAAGGTTGTGAATAATGAATGTCGAACAGGGAAAACATGAGAATAAACCATTTTGGAGAGGGGGGAAACGTGAGAATGATGAATGTTGGACGGGGGAAACGTGAGAATAATGAATGTTTGAACCGGAGAAACGTGAGAATAATGAATGTGTAAAAAGGGAAATGGTTAAGATATTGGGGGAAAGGGTGAAAATAATGAACGCTGGACCCAGGCAAACGTGAGAATTTTGGATGGAGGAAACGTGAAAATGAAACATTTTGAAATGGCAAGACGTGAAAATGATGAATGCTGGGGGAGGGAGGTGCGGACGTGAGAATAATGAATAGAGGACAGGGGAAAACATGAAAAATGGGTGAATAATAGACTGGAGTAAAATGTGAGAATGATGAATGTTGGAGTGGAGGAAAGTGTGAGAATAATGAATATAGGACAGGTAGAAAACTTGAAAATGGTGAATGTTGGACTGAAGAAATGTGAGAAGGATAAATGTTGGAGTGGGGTGGATGTGAGAGTGATGAATGTGTGAACAGGGGAAAACACAAGAATGATGAATGTTGAGCAAGCGGGCGGAGGGGGACGGAAGGGGGGGGGGGGGCGTGACAATGAATAATGGTGGACTGAGGAAAATGTGAGAATGATGAAAACTGGACTTCAGGAAAAGGTAAGAAGGATAACTAACGGAGTAGGGTAAAACATACGGACGGTGAAAGTTGTACGGGAGGTGTGTGTGTGTGTGTGTATGTGTGTGTGTGTGTGTGTGTGTGTGTGTGTGTGTGTGTGTGTGGTGTGTGTGTGTGTGTGTGTGTGTGTGTGTGTGTGTGTGTGTTGTGTGCGTGTGTGTGTGTGTGTGTGTGTGTGTATGTGTGTGTGTGTGTGTGTGTGTGTGTGTGTGTGTGTGTGTGTGTGTAGTAAGGGAGAGGGAGTGGGAATTGAAAATAATGAATATTGGACGGAGAGGAAAACGTGAGAATGGCCAATGTAGGTCTGTGGGACAAGGTGAGAACAATAAATTTTGAACAGGGAGAAACGTGAAAATGAGGAAGTTGGACTGGGGAAAAAAGCAAGCATGATGAATGTTGGACCGGTAAGACTTAAGGGCTAAAGGGGAGGGGGTGGGGGCGGGGAGGGGAGGGGGTTAAGACGCGAGAATGATAAATGATGGACGGGAGGAAACTGAGAATGATGAATGTTGGACTGGTAGGACTTAAGGGCGGAGGGGGAGGGAGGCGGGGAGGGGGGAGGTTAAGACGCGAGAACAGTGAATGATGGACGGGAGAAAACTGTGAGAATGATGACTGTTGGACTGGGTGGGAAGAGAAGAACGCAGGAAAGATAACATAACTGATGACAGGCGGTGCGACGCTGATGAACGGAGGACGGATGAGGAAAGCGAAGGAAAAAGCGAGTGTGAGAATGGTGGCCGTAATGAGAACAAGACAGCGACAGAGTAGTAGTTGGCACAATCAGCAGAGAACAATCAGCAGAGAACAGTTGGCACAATCAGCAGAGAACAATCAGCAGAGAACAGTTGGCACAATCAGCAGAGAACAATCAGCAGAGAACAGTTGGCACAATCAGCAGAGAACAATCAGCAGAGAACAGTTGGCACAATCAGCAGAGAACAATCAGCAGAGAACAGTTGGCACAATCAGCAGAGAACAATCAGCAGAGAACAATCAGCAGAGAACAGTGGGCACAATCAGCAGAGAACAATCAGCAGAGAACAATCAGCAGAGA
This sequence comes from Conus canariensis, assembly GCA_033310375.1. NCBI lineage: Eukaryota > Metazoa > Mollusca > Gastropoda > Neogastropoda > Conidae > Conus > Conus canariensis. The sequence continues at coordinate 41,617,474 of CM065726.1, read as the reverse complement.
ACAGTTGGCACAATCAGCAGAGAACAATCAGCAGAGAACAGTTGGCACAATCAGCAGAGAACAATCAGCAGAGAACAATCAGCAGAGAACAGTTGGCACAATCAGCAGAGAACAATCAGCAGAGAACAGTTGGCACAATCAGCAGAGAACAATCAGCAGAGAACAGTTGGCACAATCAGCAGAGAACAATCAGCAGAGAACAATCAGCAGAGAACAGTGGGCACAATCAGCAGAGAACAGTGGGCACAATCAGCAGAGAACAATCAGCAGAGAACAATCAGCAGAGAACAGTTGGCACAATCAGCAGAGAACAATCAGCAGATAACAATCAGCAGAGAACAGTGGGCACAATCAGCAGAGAACAGTGGGCACAATCAGCAGAGAACAATCAGCAGAGAACAATCAGCAGAGAACAGTTGGCACAATCAGCAGAGAACAATCAGCAGAGAACAGTTGGCACAATCAGCAGAGAACAGTTGGCACAATCAGCAGAGAACAATCAGCAGAGAACAATCAGCAGAGAACAGTGGGCACAATCAGCAGAGAACAGTGGGCACAATCAGCAGAGAACAATCAGCAGAGAACAATCAGCAGAGAACAGTTGGCACAATCAGCAGAGAACAATCAGCAGAGAACAGTGGGCACAATCAGCAGAGAACAATCAGCAGAGAACAATCAGCAGAGAACAATCAGCAGAGAACAGTTGGCACAATCAGCAGAGAACAATCAGCAGAGAACAGTTGGCACAATCAGCAGAGAACAATCAGCAGAGAACAATCAGCAGAGAACAGTGGGCACAATCAGCAGAGAACAGTGGGCACAATCAGCAGAGAACAATCAGCAGAGAACAGTTGGCACAATCAGCAGAGAACAATCAGCAGATAACAATCAGCAGAGAACAGTGGGCACAATCAGCAGAGAACAGTGGGCACAATCAGCAGAGAATAGTGGGCACAATCAGCAGAGAACAGTGGGCACAATCAGCAGAGAATAGTGGGCACAATCAGCAGAGAACAGTGGGCACAATCAGCAGAGAACAGTGGGCACAATCAGCAGAGAATAGTGGGCACAATCAGCAGAGAATAGTGGGCACAATCAGCAGAGAATAGTGGGCATGATCAGCAGAGAATAGTGGGCACGATCAGCAGAGAATAGTGGGCACAATCAGCAGAGAACAGTGGGCACGATCAGCAGAGAATAGTGGGCACGATCAGCAGAGAATAGTGGGCATGATCAGCAGAGAATACTGGGCACGATCAGCAGAGAACAGTGGGCACGATCAGCAGAGAATAGTGGGCACAATCAGCAAAGAATACTGGGCACAATCAGCAGAGAATAGTGGGCACAATCAGCAGAGAACAGTGGGCACAATCAGCAAAGAATAGTGGGCACAATCAGCAGAGAATAGTGGGCACGATCAGCAGAGAATAGTGGGCACAATCAGCAGAGAATAGTGGGCACAATCAGCAGAGAACAGTGGGCACAATCAGCAGAGAACAGTGGGCACAATCAGCAGAGAATAGTGGGCACAATCAGCAGAGAATAGTGGGCACAATCAGCAGAGAATAGTGGGCACAATCAGCAGAGAATAGTGGGCACGATCAGCAGAGAATAGTGGGCACAATCAGCAGAGAACAGTGGGCACGATCAGCAGAGAATAGTGGGCACGATCAGCAGAGAATAGTGGGCATGATCAGCAGAGAATACTGGGCACGATCAGCAGAGAACAGTGGGCACGATCAGCAGAGAATAGTGGGCACAATCAGCAAAGAATACTGGGCACAATCAGCAGAGAATAGTGGGCACAATCAGCAGAGAACAGTGGGCACAATCAGCAAAGAATAGTGGGCACAATCAGCAGAGAATAGTGGGCACGATCAGCAGAGAATAGTGGGCACAATCAGCAGAGAACAGTGGGCACAATCAGCAAAGAATAGTGGGCACAATCAGCAAAGAATACTGGGCACAATCAACAGAGAATAGTGGGCACGATCAGCAGAGAATAGTGGGCACAATCAGCAGAGAATAGTGGGCACAATCAGCAGAGAATGAGACGGAATGGGAGGACTGGAATGCTTTAATAACGAATGGTTGACACGATGAGACGAAGATAACATAAAAACGCTGAGTGCAGAACGGGGGGGCAGAACATGACAATAGTAAATGAAGCACAAGAGGAGAAGAAAACAACATGAAAATTATAACTGAGAGACGGAACAGTAACTGGGGAACGTGAGAAGGACGAATGATGGACGAGTGAAGGAAAGGAGAACGAAGATTAACGGATGTGAGGAGAAGACAACATCAAACTGGTGAACGATGCTATGGAGGAGGAAAGGAGTTTTAGAGAAAGGATGATGGGTAGGAGGAGAACATGAGAATGATAAACGACGGGCGGGACAGGAAGCGGAGAGCAGGATGGAGTTGAATATACTACGTCCATCCTGCTATATCGCTTAACGAGAAATATTGGGGTAGCAAAGGAAATGACTGTATCATAAGCGCGAAGCAATGCAGAATGATATGCCAGCAGTATATAAAAGGAACTGTTCGTAGCACAAAAGAATGAAAGTTGGGAGGGGGGCAAGGGGGAAACTGTATGACTTCAAAGGTTGGAGGTGTAGATGGAAAAGATCAAATACGACATAAAAGAATGGGAAATGTGGACACGTGAGTAATGTACAACAGTGGGTATAGGCGATAAATGGAAGGGACACAGAATTAAAGGGGGAGGGGAGGGGGAGAAAATGAAGGGCCTCAAGTTCAAATCCATGAAATATTAAAAGAAGACAACTGCAGTGGAAAAACGAGACAGAGGTGGAAACTGGTGGTGGTGTGTCCAATCCTTTCAGCATGTCCACAACATGTACATACGATAAGTGGAGGGTCTCTGGAGAACATCAAGGATTGAACTTGTAAAGCAGGGAGTGGAGAGAACACTGGACTGAAAAGTACAGGTATTATGATGTGAAAGAATGCAAGTGAGAAGCGAAGAAAAGGAAACATAAAAAATGTCGTGATGAGCATCAGAAAATCATACGTGAGTGGGAATAGGGGCAAAAGGGGAATATTTAGAAAGAGTTATAACCGGTATCTATCTAAACTGAGTGGATCAGACGTAAACCAAGTCAGGGCCGTAAACATTTATAAAACAATACCAAATAATATCAAGTCGCCAGACTCGGAACACGCACGGACCAAAATTTCAAAAAGACAAAGATTTCTTTAACCAACGTAATTCAGCATAGTTGCTTCAGGAACCCCACCCCACCCCTTCCCATCAATTCCCATACCCACCCCATTAAACAAGAAGCTCAGATTAAAGGACCCAAGCCGTTGTAAGACGAGTTTACATACACCTAAGGCTTCATGCATTGATGTTCTGATAGTATCGGTGTAGAGCTGCATAAACCCTCTACCGTTACTCTCTTCCCCTCCATTTCCACCACCTCCGACCGGCCTTCTTGCTGCCGTTATCTCGTCTACCCTACCACCTCAGTGAGTGTCGACGCTCAACCTGAATATGACCCCATACCAAACCTGGCTCAGGTGTCAGTTCTCTGCACAGGGCTACACTGAATCAGCTTTAATACTAGTTTGACATATGCGCAAGAAATCACGCAACGAAATATTGTAGGAGACCACCAGCGGTATGACGAAAGAAATTACAATGACGAAAAACTGTTTAATTCTAAGAGCGGTATCACAAGCAAAGTTGTTGTTTTTTAACGGAACGGCAACAAAATAAGATTCAGCTGTGCCTTGGTTACACTCAGAAAGAGTGAACAGCACACAGCCTAGAGAACTCAAAAACAAAGGCTAACACAGCCAGATGCAGAGTGGGGAATATGGAAAGTGGGTATGGGAGATAATGGATGGGCTAAAGAATTAAAGGAATGGGGAGAAACTGATTGGCCTCAGGTCACTGTAAACGATCAGAAAAGCGTGCGGCGTTGACTACCTCCAGACAGGAAACGGTGAATCAGGGGGCACATATACGGTAGCCTGTTTGTTGTCCTATGGTGCAGGACACTAAACAGAAATTGACACTTAAGCAAAAACGTCATGCAAGAAGTGAACATAGCACTGAGAACGTAGAACGGAAAAAACGGTCAGGACACTGTGTGTGTGTGTGTGTGTGTGTGTGTGTGTGTGTGTGTGTGGTGTGTGTGTGTGTGGTGCGCGTGTGCGTGTGCGTGGTGTGTGTGTGCGTGGTGTGTGTGTGTGTGTGTGTGTGTGTGTGTGTGCGCGCGCGCGCGCGCGCGCGCGCGCGCGGCGCACGCGCAATATGTGTGTGTGTGTGTGTGTGTGTGTGTGTGTGTGTGTGTGTGTGTGTGTGTGTGTGTGTGTGTTGTGACTGCGTGCGTGAATGTTCAGAAGATGACTTAGGAACAAGAACAAGACCACCAAATACAGCATATAAGTGCACGCGCACACTCACGCGCACATACACATAACAATAAGAACAACAACTCCTCCCCCTCAAACACATCCCACAGTACAGCTCCAGCAGGACACAGAGAGCATTTCCAGGGCTTCAACACGTACCACAAAAAAAGCAAAGAAAACGCAACCAAACAAACAAGCAAAACACAAACAAACGAACAAACAAAAAAAAAAACACCCATGAAATCACTCCCGTCAAAGGAAAACTAATTCACATACGGTTCACAGGTACATATATTCATAACATCAATTTCCATGCTACAGTCCTCGAGTCAGATAAAACTAAGCCTTGCTAAGTGCACCAACCACTCCGATCATTTCGCTCGGATTTTCCTTTAAAAACCAGTACAAAATCCTTTTGAGACGATTCCAATGCAACAAAGATACATCAAGATGCCTAATTAGCAAACAGCACCGCAAAATGGACAGCAAGTGCGTTTTCCAGTGGTAGAACTCTCACTATCTAGTCACCAGATTACAAGAAAGAACTTGCATCTTACGAAGCTTATCAAGAAAAGAAAAAAAAAACTAAATGCTTTCCAGACCAGAGGAACATGAACAGTTCACAAACGCAGAAAAGCAGTATGCAATAGTGTAAAGAAAAAAAAATTAAACCCAAGTTTAAAAAGAAAGCACAGTCAAAGACAGTGCCACAAAAGAAGAAATTAATGATTAGCACCGGATTTCTAGAAGACAGGGGCACAATTTACGCTGAAAAATCCTCATGTGCCCCTCACCCCTGCATTCCTATGGGGCGAATTAAACAAGTATACAGCGTGTTCAACACACAGATTAAAGACAGGGCCACAGAGGCTGGAAAAAACAATAGTGAGGAAACGGAGACAACAAAATAATAAAAGTGAAATAAAAAAAAGAAGTTACAAGCACAATATCGCAAGAAGACTGGAGCACAGTTTACACTAAAAGAACCCTACCCCTACCCCCATCCTTTCTTTTGGCGTGGGGTTTCCACCATACAAGGCGAGTTCTAGGTGTGAGTGTGCTGCAGATTGGCTCACAGGATGACAAAGATGACCGAGGAGAAAAATGAACACATTAAAGGGACGGTCAAGCAGGTTCAGAAAAAAAAGTATCGTATAGAAATTCCTAACAGAAGAACTGTGTTCACATGTTGGCAACATTGGAAGGTTGTTTCAGGATACTCTGAGAATGTAAGCTAGTGCAGGAATGTTTCGTGGGACCTCTTGGATGTTGTGAACTTCCGTCTGACTCACAGAAAGACAGGAAGTGGGAGTGCATCAGTTAGTAAAGAGCCATGAAGGCACTGAGGGGAAGGCGGAAGAGGGAGGGACAGACGATCGGAAGCGATTAAGTGGGCTCTTCGAGAATGAGACATGAACGCTAGCAGCATCAGTTCAACCATAAGTACGACGAAGACGAATGACCGAAGACTGATACAACATGTAGATTTAGAACATATGGCATCTAAGACTTGATATGCCAGAAGAAAAAAAATCGACA
>CM065726.1:41586546-41604046 GCA_033310375.1 Conus canariensis | reverse complement strand
AAAAGATTCCCCGTTCTCTGGGGTGTAGAATGGACAAAGGAGCGCATAAAAGCGGAGACAGCTTCTTCATTAAGAGGAGAGCGGAGGGAACCGATGCTTCTGCGCTCGACGTGGAAGGTGCGACTAATACATGGGAAGAGAATTGTTGAAACGAGAGTTTCCTCAACCAGTACACCCAGATGTTCACCCAGTTGAATTATTTCTGTCTTGCCTTGTTTACATGCTAAAGAAAGAACAGATCTATGAAATAAAGAGAGAAAGGGAGGGGGAAAGCGTGGGGGAGGCGGGGGGGGGGGGGCGACAGTTCTATAACCGACGCTGGAGACGGGAAGGAAAAGGGTTATGGCCGTCTCACAACTCTTCGCAAGGCGCTGCTTTGTCAGGGAACAAGGCGCCAAACAGACGATCGTTTCACAAGAGATTCTTTAGTCCATGATCATTAAGTGTGATAAACTTGTGCATTTTATACGTCCTTCAACACCCTGTGTGGTCAAATGAGAAGAGAATAACAACTATATGGTTTAATATTTACATATCTGATAGAAAAATAGGGTGGTGCAGGGCGTGGTGATGGTACAAACCAAAGAGAGAGAGAGGGGAAAATGAAATTCGATTTCGAGAAAATCAAATAAGATACAACTTGTATAATAAAAAAAATGAGCACAGATCGGCAGGAATGAGAAATGACGAAGCAGCCTCGCTTTCCATCCCCTAGTGCCCCAAGTTGACTGCTAAGTTTTATCATGAAAGAGTTTTCAAATGAAATCATTTCTTTATTTCCGTATACGATGACTATCACGGCTTATGATCCTGATGATCTGAATGAGCAGTTACATCAACCAGTAAAGAAAAAAAGAGACCGCAAAGAATACGGAAAGCAGACTGGTTAAAAAAAAAATAATAAAAAAAAAAAAACAGAAGCCCTGTCCAAACGACCCAAACCCCAAAACAAAGGGAGATAGAAAGTAATCGTCTGGCCAATGTTGAAATTCAAGATGCAATGGCTGACGCACTCAGCATGGCTTAGTTTTTATGTCCTAAGATGCCAATCGTCCAGCTTGTATAACATGCATAGGTATATATGACTATATGTACGTATGCCTTTTTTTTGCCCCCCCCTCCCCCTCCCCGCCTAACTCTATATGTGTGTGGGGAGGGGGGAGGGGTGTGCCTGCCTGCGTGCCTGCATGTACGTTTTAGTGCGTGCGTGCGCGCGCGCGCGCGCGTGTGTGTGTGTGTGTGTGTGTGTTATTGACAGACCTTTTTGTCCTATGCGTGATGACAGCCCTGAAATGGCTCCTGCTGGTCGGCTGGACAACAAAATGCCAGTGACTGAATCAGCATTACCGACAGCTGATCTGGGGTTTATTTCTCAAAGTTTCCAAAGTTCTAAGCTGAATGAGAAAACAGATGCTGCCGCATTTTGGTTGCCAACAACATCACAGAAGACATATGCTGGTGCCAGGTGTGCAAAGATATTTCACGCCCTACAGAGTAACAGTAAGAGTTGGCGTCCAGGGGGTATCCTACAATCTACGGCAAAAGTAATATAAGGCTAAGCGTGCATCGGGTATCCTACACTTTACGGTGAAATTAACATGGAGCCAGGCGTGCGCCGGGTATCCCGCACTTTACGGCGACATTAACAGTGTCAGGCGTGCACTGAGTATCCTACACTTTACGTGAAAGTAACATAGTGTCAGCGTGCACCGAGTATCCTACAATTCACGGCGAAAATAACTGGGTGTCAGGCGTGCATAGGGTCTTCAACATCTGACAGAGAAAGTCACCACGCCGGGCGTGCACCAGGTATCCTGCACCTTACGGCGAAAGTAACATGGTGCCACGTGCGCACGGACATCCTACACATCACACATGAAGCAACATGTTGCAAGGAATGCACGGATTATCCTTCGTCTTACGGCAAAAGTACCGTGGATGCCAGTACACACTCTATGGCGAAAGAAACACGGTGCTAGGCGGTGCACACATAGCCTACATGTTACGCAGAAAGTAAGATGGTGCTAGGCGGTGCACACATAGCCTACATGTTACGCAGAAAGTAACATGGTGCCGGGTGTGCGCGGACAGCCTACAACATCGGAGAAAATAACATGGTGGCATAAAATGGTGCCAGATATGAACGGATATCCTACACCGAAAATAACATGATGCAAGATATGAACGGATATCCTACACCAAAAATAACATGATGCAAGATATGAACAGATATCCCACACCGAAAATAACATGATGCCAGTTATATTGGATACTCTACACCGAAGGTAACATAGTACCCGATATAAACGTATATCATACACCGAAGAATACACTGTGCCAGATATGAACGGATATCCTACACCGAACATTACATGGTGCCAGATATGAACGGATATCCTACACCGAAGATTACATGGTGCCAGATATGAACGGATATCCTACACCGAAGATCACATGGTGCCAGATATGAACGGATATCCTACACCGAAGATAACATGGTGCCTGATATGAACGGATATCATACACCGAAGATAACATGGTGCCTGATATGAACGGATATCCTACACCGAAGATAACATGGTGCCTGATATGAACGGAAATCCTACATCGAAAGTAACATGGTGCCTGGTATGAACGGATATCCTACACCGAAAGATAACATGGTGCCGATATGAACGGATATCCTACACCGAAGATTCGGGGAGATTGAAGTTCCGACCGAACATTAAAGATTCGCATTATTACCTGCTGCATCGCCCATTTCAATGCGCTGTTCTCCTCCTTTCCCGTGCTCCACCTTCCCTGCCCCCGCACACATGCAATCTGAAATGATTATTCTTATCCGTCACGTAAGTTATGGTGCATGTGGACTTCACTCGTAAATGTACCTATTCAAACAACTATAGATAAGCAACAGCCCCAAGTGACCAATGTACCTACCTCAACAACATTTTCTATTTTCAAACAAAAGGTAGACAGGCCTGCGTTGACAAGTGCGACTATCCAAACAAGTATACGCAGTGGACAGCCCTGATATTGCCAACCGCAAGGAAGATAAATGACAACATCATGAGGAAGGCAATACCAAACAGCAAATCAAAAGAAAAGATGGATAAGGACATCATGAAAAAGGAAAGATAGACGAGGCCATGGGGAGAAAGGAAAGGTCGATAAGGAAACCACAACAAGGAAAAATGGATTATGAAACCTGACAAAAGGAAACATGGATGTTGTCATCATCAGTATGGACAGATAAATGATGACATCAAGAGAAAGGAAAGAAAAGAAAAGAAAACAAAATGCACCCGAATGTGCCTCTCACAAACAAAGTAACATACAAAGGATCGGTGTGGACATCATAACAAGCGAATATGGATGTGGGCGTCGTGAGAAAGGACGGATGAAAGTGGACATCATGAGAAAGGAAAGATGGGTGTGGATATGGTGAGTAAGGGAAGAACAGTATGTACATCATGAGAAAGGACAGATGGGTGTGGATATGGTGAGTAAGGGAAGAACAGTATGTACATCATAAGAAAGGACAGATGGGTGTGGATATGGTGAGTAAGGGAAGAACAGTATGTACATCATAAGAAAGGACAGATGGGTGTGGATATGTGAGTAAGGGAAGAACAGTATGTACATCATAAGAAAGGAAAGATGGACGCGGACATCCTGAGAAATAAAAGATGAGAGAGGACATTATGAAAATGTAAAGAAGGATAAAAACACATTAAGGAAGTAAACATGTTTGTGGACATAATCAATAAGGAAAGATTTCATTTTCCTACCCTTGGAGAAAAGAAGTGAGACAGAGGGGAAGGGGCGGAAATCTTGCCAAACGAACCTTTCAGTTTGAGAGCCTGCTCATACAAGAAGTACCATCGCTTTACGTTTCCACTGGTGAGGGCAATGTGATCTGCTTGAAGTCGCTGCATGAGAAAACTACAGACAGATTTTACATTACATTAAAGGGCGAATGAATGAGTCTCCAACTAACTGATTATCAAACTGCTCGACTGACCAACTGATCGATTGATGTTTTCTTATTAACCTATTTGTTATCTATAAATCTTGACTATTTTGATTTGATTGACATGCAAAGAATTGATTACTAAACGTGTCCTGAAACGGCAAGTAAATTCCGAGGAATCGCTGTCCACAAGCACGCATGTGCGTGCGTACCACCACGACCCCTCCCCACACACAAACACTAATACACGACACGCACCAAACACAACAGGACACATAACAGCGTAGCACAACACAGTAAACATACGCAATTAACATACGCGTTCGCGCGCGCGCGCGCGCGCGCGCGCACACCACACACACACACACACACACACACACACACACACTCTGTTTAGTATCATAATGTTGACTGACATTAAATTGAATACGAAACAACAACAGAGACAATAACAACCTTCTCCACACACGCGCGCGCGCACACACACCTACCTTCACGCACACATACGCTCACACACGCGCGCGCGCACACACACACACACACACATATACACACACGCACACACAATAACACCACACAGCACACACATACACACACACCTGTGTTTGATATCATTAATGTTGACTGACATTAAATTGAATAAGAAACAACAGAGACAATTACAACCTTCTCCAAACACACACGCGCCACACGCGCGCGCACACACACACACGTTCGCGCTCACATACGCTCACACGTGCGCGCACACACAAACACACACGCGCACGCGCCTGTACGCGCGCGCGCGCCACACACACACACACACACGTGCCTGTCTATCTTATATTAGTTCATGTGGATAGACCTAAAATTGAAGAACAAATAACACTCATTGTTATTTATTCTTAAAAACATTAACAGCACATAAACACACACACACACACACATGCGCGCGCGCACGCGCGAAAACACCACACGCACGCACGCACGCACGCACGCACACGCGCGCCGCGCGCAAACAAGAACCTACCCACTGCTTCCACCGTGTTAACAATCCATACTGATAATCTTGATCACAGAAGGAGATAATTGTCAGTCACAGAATGAGATAACATCCATCACTGAACGGGGTAGTTGTCAAATCACTGCTAGCACAAGCTGAGTTGAACTACTCACGAGTAGATACAAGTCTCAGAAAGTTACTTCCAACTTCAAGCCGAAAAGCACGCGTGGGTAAATGTAGATAATGTCCAACATCAATGTCGCCACAATAAGAACAAACTTCTGCAAAGACCGCTGACAATAAACTTATTCGTTTTTTGGTGTCGGGGTGGTGATCGTTCTTCTCTTCCATGTTGCTTCCTGCCACGGGTGTGTCCACATCCGAATCTGCGCAGACCGGTTGCTCAGAGAGCAGGCTGAACGAAAGAGGCACGTGCAACACGGACAAGAGACAATGACTTGCACAGAATTCTGAACGTCGCTTGTATAAGCTGGTTAACAAAGACCTGTTTCCAGTGCACTGCCTTGTTGATGCACAAGCACAAAGATGTGTGTGTGTGTGTGTGTGTGTGTGTGTGTGTGTGTGTGTGTGTGTGTGTGTGTGTGTGTGTTTCAGCACACAGCTACACAACATTGAAGATATCGTAGGACACGTTCTCCTCTCTCTCTCTCTCTCTCTCTCTCTCTCTCTCTCTCTCTCTCTGTGTGTGTGTGTGTGTGTGTGTGTGTGTGTGTGTGTGTGTGTATGTGGTGTGTGTGTGTGTGTGTTGTGTGTGTGTGTGTGTGTGTGTGTCTTTCAGCACACAGCTACACGACATTGAAGATATCCTAGAACACTCTCACTCTCTCTCACTCTCTCTCTCTCTCTCTCTCTCCTCTCTCTCTCTCTCTCTCTCTGTGTGTGTGTGTGTGTGTGTGTGTGTGTGTGTGTGTGTGTGTGTGTGAAACAAACAAACAAACAACAAAAATTCATGTGTGAATCTCAGAGGTGGGTGAAGTGACGATGCAATATGATAAATGTCTCCCGTTCATTCTTTGCGCAAGCCACTTACACCAACAATGCCATCAATGAAGTGTTAGAAGAGCATAGAAAAGTAAATGTTTGTGACATATATATTGCCATACATTTCTGTGTGCATATAATGTATTAAGTGCTTCGAAGAATCTCTAACCCGAACTGCATATTACTTACTTTGTTTCTTCTTTGTTTCTTTTTATTCGAGCGTTCACTAACAACAACAAAAACAAAAAAAGCGTTTCCTGCCTCGACGTTTTGCTTCCCTCTATTTCTCCCACGGTGTCATTATCAAGACACGGAGTCTTGAGAGGTCTGCGAGCAAGAGACAAGCCCATTTGTTAATGCATAGGGAGAGAAGAATTCGGGGTGGGAGTGGACAGTTCTTAGGGGGCTGGGAGGAAGGTGTCGGAGATGGACGGTGGATGCAGAGAAGGGGGGGGGGGGGGGGGGGGTCTGTCACCGAAATACGGAGTGTGGCCAGTCCATTAAGGATCGCGGGAAACCAGAGGTCATCAGGAGGTCTTGGCATTGAGGGTGTTTTTCACGGTGTCGGGTATCACGGGAGGCAACGCATATCCTTAGTTCATCGAACTTTTCAGCACGTGTTCCTTTCTCTATGTAACTCTCTTTCTTTCTGTTCCTTGTCTGGTTCTGTCTCTTTCTGCCTCCGTCCTAATTGTCGGTCTGCTTGTCTGTTTGTCCATCTGCCTGCCATTCTCTCCCTCTCGCCCCCCCCCCTCTCTCTCTCTCTCTCTCTCTCTCTCTCCCTATCTCTCTCTCTTTCTCTCTCTCTCACTCTCTCTCTCTCCCTCCCTCTCTCTCTCTCTCTCTCCCTCTCTCTCCCTCCCTCTCTCTCTCTCTCTCTCTCTCTCTCTCCCTCTCTCTCTCTCTCTCACACACACACACCACGCACGCACGCACGCACACGCATACACACTCGCGCACGCAGGCACACACGCAAACACACACACACACACAAACGTACGCGTGCGTGTGAGGACACAGCTTCAAGCACAGAAAGTGAAAGAGAACGAACGAACGAACGAACGAACGAACGAAATTTTATTTATCCAGGATAATGAGATAAGCAAATTACACATGCTTTTTTCCACCCAGCCCTGGGGAAAACAAAAAAAAAGAGAGAAGAAGAAGAGATAACAAAAGAAAAAAAAGGAAAACATGCAAGTCACTATAGCAACAACAGGGAAAAAGGTGAATACACAAATCGATAATTAATGTGTGTGTGTGTGTGTGCGTGTGTGTGTGTGTGTGTGTGTGTGTGTGTGTGTTGTGTGTGTGTGTGTGTGTGTGTGTGAGTGTTTGAGGCTTGTCATGCAAGGAGAATTAACATATTATATAGAATTAACATATTATATAGAGGGAAGAGAGTGTAATGTGCTTTACAGAAGTGAGCGAGACATTGACAAGACTTAAAACCCACGCCAATCATCTCATCGTTACAGAAACTGGAGTTGAACACTTCATTGCTGAGCTTCATCATTTGAAGTCAAAGGATGATCATCTTTATCTTGGAAAATACACTTAAAGACATGATAAGTGTGATTGACTCTGCTTGTGTATATATACTCATTGTCAATACAACTATGAGTTGTTCAGGCAATAAATTAGCTTCAGTTATGTGTACTTATGCACACAAATGTATTTATGAATGGACGTGTTGTCCGCTGTATAACGTGCGTTCTGTCCGTCTGCCAGTATGTCGGTCTGCCTGTCTTCTTGCTCCTAATAGAAGCCCCACTTTGCATTTTGTCTTCTCAAAACACCACGACTTAGGGGTGCACCGGGCAGATCAAGACTATTCTTTTGTGTGCTAAACTGTTGCATTTATCGCATTGAAATGCGGCAATATTGCGAAGCGATACCAGGATTCAAAGTGGTTCAAAAGGGAAATAACAATCATCAGATCGATGACAAATGTGTTATCTCTACCTGTGACTAATACAAGAAGGCTAGGAGAGGAGAGGTATAGGGGTGGATACAGACAGTTGCAGGAAAGAAGAGGGAGGAATGGGTAGAACAGCAGCTGCATCATATTTCTGTGCAGCGTGGGACAAATGCAGATAAGGATATGCTGAAAAATGGATCTCGTACAAATAGAAAGAGAGAGAGAGAGAGAGAGAGAGAGAGAGAGAGAGAGAGAGAGAGAGAGAGACAGACAGACAGACAGACAGACAGACAGACAGACAGACAGACAGACAGAAGAGACAGGCAGACAGTGGGAAACGGAGAGTGACAGACATATATACAAGAGAGAGAGAGAGAGAGAGAGAGAGAGAGAGAGAGAGAGAGAGAGAGAGAGATAGAGAGAGAGAGCATAGCTCTACCAACTGACACACCTGAAAGCCCCGAGGCTTTTAAGCCAAACGAAGTAAACACGATCAACACATGAGAACCACGTGAGCAACAAAGGACCTCAGTGACATCCGCGCCCACGTTTTAAGATGTAAGGCTGTTCGGAGACAACACTGTGCTGAGTCGTTTGTCGCCTTCAGAGAGAGATGTTAACAAAGTTAAGATGTGACAAAGTTAACGAGAAAATTCGAAAGCTTAAAACCAACAATGTATAAATATTAGATTTCTCAAACATAATCTCTCCACTGCAAAAAAAAAAAGAAAAGCATATAAGAGAAAATAAACATACAATCGCATGTAAATGCAAAAAACCGTTAATAAAATAGTAAAAGGTGATGTTAGATATTGTGTGACACATGGAGTGTCTTAAAGTCAGTATATGGAGTTATTCAGAGCAACACATAGGTAAATGTGTGTGTGTGTGTGTGTGTGTGTGTGTGTGTGTGTGTGTGTGTGTGCGTGCGTGTGTGTATGTGTGTGTGTGTGTGTTTACGTGTATGTGTGCGAGAGAGAGAGAGAGAGAGAGAGAGAGAGAGAGAGAGAGTCAGTCAGACAGACAGACAGACAGACAGAGAAATAGACTAACAGAGAGACAGACAGACCGAGACAGGGAGTGGGATAGGGTGGACTAAGAGAGATGCGGCTAAAAACAGAAAAAAGAGGGAAAGAGAGACGGCAAGACCTTGTCAGACAAGCAAGCAAACATGTGACTGTGATTGAGAGTGAACCTCCCATTTTTGCATTTATTTCAGCGATTCTCTTTCTACTTTGTGGGGCCGCTAGTATCGTCTAAGCGGTTAATTTGCGTTTGAGGCTTGATCTGAGGTTTTTTTTTTTCTAGTATTAAGAAAACATTTAATGCGCATAACTACTCTGAATTTGAATTGGGATTCAAAATCTGTCTGGGTTCTACATTTTTATCAGATGCGTAAATCAGACGTTAACTACAAATGGACCGGACCGCAGGTGGTTTTGTGGGGGACGTTCGACTGACCTACTGTCATTTGGTTAAAAAGATTGTGTCAGTTTGGACAGGCGTTTAGTGTTCAGCCTACCATTTCAGATTGTAATATGCACTGCAAGCTTTACTCCGCCAGAAGCTCCGCCGGTGACGATCGACACTGCAGGAGGCCTCAAGTCATGCCCCGGAACAGGAGCAGCATCAACAGCATGGAAACTGTCCAAGGGGTGCAGGTCTGAACTGCGACGGCACCAAAAGTATTTCTGACAGCAGAAGGGCTTGTAGGAGTCCTACCCACGATAGCGCGCCCCGACCTTGTTAGTGTGTGAAGGGTTGCAGGGCCAAAACACCTGTGTGAGGATGGTTCTCTGAAGACCTTCTTAGTGTGTGAAGGGTTGCAGGGCCAAAACACCTGTGTGAGGATGGTTCTCTGAAGACCTTCTTAGTGTGTGAAGGGTTGCAGGGCCAAAACACCTGTGTGAGGATGGTTCTCTGAAGGCCTTAGTGTGTGAAGGGTTGCAGGACCAAAACACCTGTGTGAGGATGGTTCTCTGAAGGCCTTAGTGTGTGAAGGGTTGCAGGACCAAAACACCTGTGTGAGGATGGTTCTCTGAAGGCCTTAGTGTGTGAAGGGTTGCAGGACCAAAACACCTGTGTGAGGATGGTTCTCTGAAGGCCTTAGTGTGTGAAGGGTTGCAGGACCAAAACACCTGTGTGAGGATGGTTCTCTGAAGACCTTCTTAGTGTGTGAAGGGTTGCAGGACCAAAACACCTGTGTGAGGATGGTTCTCTGAAGACCTTCTTAGTGTGTGAAGGGTTGCAGGACCAAAACACCTGTGTGAGGATGGTTCTCTGAAGACCTTTTTAGTGTGTGAAGGGTTGCAGGACCAAAACACCTGTGTGAGGATGGTTCTCTGAAGACCTTAGTGTGTGAAGGGTTGCAGGACCAAAACACCTGTGTGAGGATGGTTCTCTGAAGGCCTTAGTGTGTGAAGGGTTGCAGGACCAAAACACCTGTGTGAGGATGGTTCTCTGAAGGCCTTAGTGTGTGAAGGGTTGCAGGACCAAAACACCTGTGTGAGGATGGTTCTCTGAAGACCTTCTTAGTGTGTGAAGGGTTGCAGGACCAAAACACCTGTGTGAGGATGGTTCTCTGAAGGCCTTAGTGTGTGAAGGGTTGCAGGACCAAAACACCTGTGTGAGGATGGTTCTCTGAAGACCTTCTTAGTGTGTGAAGGGGTGCAGGACCAAAACATCGGTGTGAGGATGGTTCTCTGAAGACCTTCTTAGTGTGTGAAGGGTTGCAGGACCAAAACACCTGTGTGAGGATGGTTCTCTGAAGACCTTCTTAGTGTGTGAAGGGTTGCAGGGCCAAAACACCTGTGTGAGGATGGTTCTCTGAAGACCTTCTTAGCGTGTGAAGGGTTGCAGGGCCAAAACACCTGTGTGAGGATGGTTCTCTGAAGACCTTCTTAGCGTGTGAAGGGTTGCAGGGCCAAAACACCTGTGTGAGGATGGTTCTCTGAAGACCTTCTTAGCGTGTGAAGGGTTGCAGGACCAAAACACCTGTGTGAGGATGGTTCTCTGAAGACCTTCTTAGCGTGTGAAGGGTTGCAGGGCCAAAACACCTGTGTGAGGATGGTTCTCTGAAGAGTGTCAAGGTCTTCCTTGGAGATTCTTCCTACTAATACAGCAAGTCAGTTTGAATTCATGCAGGC
The DNA here is from genome assembly GCA_033310375.1 of Conus canariensis. NCBI lineage: Eukaryota > Metazoa > Mollusca > Gastropoda > Neogastropoda > Conidae > Conus > Conus canariensis. Next base: position 41,593,022 of record CM065726.1, on the reverse strand, counting down.
TGATTCCAGGGAGAGAAGCCGAGGGGTGGGGGTAGAGAAGGAGGGGCAGGGTATCTGAGGGGGTTAAAAGCAGGGGGACAGGTCGACTGGTTGTCAAAGTTGTGGCGAACTGGGAAGGTCCATTTTGATCAAGCGCAGTGTGGTCTCAAAACTTAGCGGATGTGGTGTAGCGTATATGGACTAGTCCGCACGCAGTGACGTCTCCTTGATGAAAATGAAACTGAAACATTGAAATGAGGCCAATGTTCCCATGCTGCACCACTCTCTCTCTCTCTCTCTCTCTCTCTCTCTCTCTCTCTCTCTCTCTCTTCATACACACACACACACACACACACACACACATACACACACGAACGCACGCACGTACGCACGCATGCACGCACGAATGCACGCACGCAAAGAGAGAGGGTTGGGGAGGAGGGAAAGGGAAAGCGAGAAAGAGAAATGGGGACAGAGATAGGGAAAGACAGGGAGAGAGAGAGAGGGGGGGGGGGAGGGAGGGAGGAAGGAGGAGGGAGACTGACAGACAGACAGACAGACAGACAGGCTGAGAGACAGACACACAGACAAACAGATGGGGAGTAACTGGACAACTAATGGGCAGACACATCCATGGAAGGGAGGTGAGACGACACAAGAGTCACGCAGACATTCAGCAGTGCGTGTGGCAGGAGATGATGCCAGTGCTATTGAATTTCTGATTTTGAGTGCCCTTGCCAGACAAACTGCGTCATTCCAAGAATATAAAATAACCTCTCTCTCTCTCTTCTCTCTCTCTCTCTCTCTCTCTCTCTCTTCTCTCTCTCTTGTGGACTTATCTGCATTCGAAAGGTCAAAAAGCTTGAAAGCGTATCCAAAACGGTCCCACTTCACACCCATTCATATTCTCGGGCTCCCTGGTATGCACGCTACCGTTCATGAATATTAAAAAGAGACATCCAGGCCAAGACTAAACATGAGCCCAGGGACTTGACAAAATGGCGTTTTGGGAAACGGTTGTTTGGCAAAGCGGCGATTTTTTCTTTATTTTATTTTTATTTTTTTGTTTTTGAGACGGTTGTTTGGCTAATGTTTTTTTTTTTCTTAGAGACGATTGCTTGGCTAATTTATCGAAAGCGGTAGCGGATTCGTTTTATTCTTTCCGTACATGTAAACATTGACATTTTCTGCAAAACAGTGTGTGTGTGTGTGTGTGTGTGTGTGTGTGTGTGTGTGTGTGTGTGTGTGTGTGTGTGTGTGTGTGTGTGTGTGTGTGGTGCCCGTGAAAACTATTTCATTAATTTGCCTTTTAAACTATCAAACATGTACATATACACATACATGAAAACAAAATGGTATACATATACAATAATGAATAGAAAAGAAATACTTAATAGAGAAAAATAAGAGAGAGAGTGAAAGACAGACAGCAGACAGACAGACAGATAGACAGGCAGTGGCAGGCAGGCAGGCAGAGAGACAGAAGAACATACAAGAAGGAAAGAGAGCCAACAGAGTATCAAAGAGCCACACAAGGGCCACTCGGTCGTTCACCAACGGGTGTGATGGGAAATAATGCCCTGCTATTAGATTTCTGGTCCAGAGTGCCCCCCCCCCCCCCCCCCCCACACCCCCTCTTTTTTTCTTTTCTTTTTTTTACAAGCTGCCGTCTTTCCTGGAGGATCTTTTTTTCTTTCTTTCTTTCTGCGTACGCAGGCTGATACTCCTGCGGACACTGCCTGTATAGACAGGCAGTGGAGTTTTGTGCTATGACCGTTTTTCATCCCGCCATTAAGGCAGCCATACTCCATCTTCGGGGAATCCTGGAGGATCAAATTTCTTCACTATCAGCAGTTTTTTATGTGCATTCTAAAGGTTAGCGAGCATGAAAGCGTTTTGGTTAAGGACGTATGGTGTACAACTATCTCTACAGAAGTAAAATAATACTCTGGAGACCATCGTGAGCGTTATGTTTTGGTAGTAGAGCCATGGACGTGTTCATTTCGTTTGCCTGCACGTCAAGCATTCTGAGTATGGAGATTTCTGTAATGCATTGTTGCTGACTTTTATGAAATACTACAGCGATTCTAATTTCATTTGTTCCACGTGCATTGAGAACAGATCCTTCCTGTTCTTCCTTAACTCCATCGGGAGGCATTGTGACCACACTGGGGAACAGTTCATCGGATGCCGACAGTTCTGTTGGTTGTGTTCCCAGGTTGGGGATCAGCAAACGTGTCCCTGCCCATTCTTCTGAGTTGTAAGTCCATCTGGTTTTGATGTCTCCTTTTCCTCATCCGCGCAAGAATTCCTTGGAAGATTACTTACGCCAAGCAATCGGATCTTGTCACATGGTCATACCAACCTAGTTTTGTTAAACGACGTCAGCAGATCTTCGTAAAGTCAATGTCTTGCCTGATGTGCACTTGTTCATCGGTAGTAAATCCGATGACTAGTATTTGTGTTGACATTTCATTCTGTAGATTGAATTTTCCAGACCTGCTGTGCGATTCTACGTATCGCATGATGAAGGAAAACGGTGTATACAAGTGCACGCTGGTGTCTGGTCTTGTGTGTCATGGAGAAATCATTGTCTTTCCATGCAGGGTCTGGTCTTTACATCGCTGAGAGTGTCTTTGCTGCCCTCGAGAGTATTTTGACTTGGACCCCCCATTGCTAATGTTAAATCTGGTCTTTACATCGCTGAGAGTGTCTTTGCTGCCTCGAGAGTATTTTGACTTGGATCCCCCATTACTACTGTTAAATCTGGTCTTTACATCGCTGAGAGTGTCTTTGCTGTCCTCGAGAGTATTTTGACTTGGACCCCCCATTACTACTGTTAAATCTGGTCTTTACATCGCTGAGAGTGTCTTTGCTGTCCTCGAGAGTATTTTGACTTGGACCCCCCATTACTACTGTTAAATCTGGTCTTTACATCGCTGAGAGGTGTCTTTGCTGTCCTCGAGAGTATTTTGATTGGACCCCCATTGCTACTGTTAAATCGTCTTACATCGCTGAGAGTGTCTTGCTGTTCCGTCGAGAGTAATTTTGACTTGGGACCCCCAGTCTATCTTAAATCTGGTCTTTACATCGCGGAGTGTCTTTGCTGTCCTCGAGAGTATTGTGACTTGGACCCCCCATTACTACTGTTAAATCTGGTCTTTACATCGCTGAGAGTGTCTTTGCTGTCCTCGAGAGTATTTTGACTTGGACCCCCATTACTACTGTTAAATCTGGTCTTTACATCGCTGAGAGTGTCTTTGCTGTCCTCGAGAGTATTTTGACTTGGACCCCCCATTACTACTGTTAAATCCCATCGAAGTGAAGTGTTGGACAGTTTTCAACGTCTGTAAACAGACAGTTAAATCAGTATTGATAGTGGTCTTCGGGCTGGCCATCAGCTCTGTCGTCTCGGTGCTGATCTCCATATCATATTCTGTCAATGTCTCATCCAGTCTTTAGCGGGCGTGGCAAGTTCTTTACCGTCGCCTTTCAGGTCATTGATGTCATCTGCACAGTGAAAACTAGTGACTGGTCTACCTCCCGCGTTGACTCTGCTGACCTGACATTCAAATCCATCAGACATGGTGTGTTCCAGGAATATCTCTTTTCAACAAGTGTGTATGGGCATTGCAAGCGTCGCTTTGGACTTTAGCTAGCTATGTGAATGAGCTTTTGCTCGATTTTGATTTCTTTATTGTGGCCCTTAGCGCCTTCTACCAGACTGTAAAACACCATCTTGAAATCTATAAATCTCCAAAGACGTGATAGAGCTCCCATTAGTGTTCTTTGCAAATGTACGCATGATAAATGTCTATCTGATGGTACTTCTGCTTTTGTCGAATCCAGCCTGTTCTTCAGCTACAGCGGTGTCTTCTGGCGACTGATATCTATTCAGCAGATTTTGATCATTACTTCTGTTGACGTGGCTGAGCAAACTGACAATACCGTTGTTCTGACAGTGCTGGGGGTTTCCTTTCTTGGAACGATGATAATCAATGATTAAGTTCATGGGCTTGAAGAGGGAGAGGTGGGGGGGGGGGGGGATAGAGATGAAAGAAAGTGGTGAAGCTGAGTTTGAGGAGAGTGATGTGTTTCCTTCAACACTAAACCGTAAGCTTACACAACATTTTTTTCTCGTCGATGCATCAGACCTGTTTTTGCACCCCATCCGTTTTTTGTTCATAAGCATTACGGTCCTCCACTTCTTTTCACCTTGTCGTCTCTTGTGCTTGGATAGACAGTTTACATCAAGTAGCATACCTGTACTTTATCACCCTAAGCCGAATCCCCTATGAACAAAAGTTTACGGCGAACCCCTGAAACTCCCAATGGGAAAAGGGGGATAATAAAAGGCGAGACGCCGGTCTATGACGCCTGGTTTGTACGTTCAGGGCCTGCAGAAGCGCTCTGTGGTGGGACATCATTCGAGCAACCGTCACTTATTCACGCGCAAAGTATCTACGAAAAGCATTGTTTCAAGAAAAAAACCGACGTTTATTTGAGTGGAAACTTAGCGTGTCCTGCAGAACATAGTATGGTCTCTGGAGTGTTACATCAAGGTGATAAAGGACAACAATGCAGAGGCAATGCACCCAAGCATTGACAATGATCTCACCATTTTTGTAGGCGGACAATATCAGCTGGCGTGAAAACGCAGCATGACTACTTACCAGAATGTACAGAAGAAACAAACACACAAGTGACAATAAAGCGTGCCATGGAAGCTTTTTGTTTTTGTTTTTGTTTGTTTGTTCGTTTTTGGTTTGAAATAAAAGAAAGGTAAGGCAGGTTTTAAAAAATCCATTTCTATTCTTTACAGCCCAGTTAGTCAAAAAGCTCCAATGAGATTAGAAAGTCAAATAGCTCTAGTGAGAGCAGAAAAAAAATCGAAACACGTTTTAATGAATAAGATACTATGACTCCGAACAGATGATTTTCAGATAATCGCAGGACTGGAACTGTCCACACCTATGGTTCTGTGAAATAGTTTGTTTACTTACTTATTTATCTATCTATCTATCTATCTATGTCTATCTATCGATTTGTCCATCTATCTGTCTGGCTATTTGTCAATGTATCTATCTATGTATCTATCTGGCTATCTATCTCCCTGGTTATCTATATATCTAACTATCCATTATCATTGTTAGTGTTTTATCAGTGTTTTACAGCGCCTGCTGTCATGGACTTTAACATTTTCCAGAGTCAACCTTCACGTTTTGCTGCAAAGGACTCATGAATAAATTTCACTGTGCTGAATTTAATTCTTCTGACACCTGCTGTCTCCATCAACATCGTCGTCAATCCGATAGTATCAGATTTCTCTCTCTCTCTCTCTCTCTCTCTCTCTCTCTCTCACACACACACACACACACACACACACCACGCACGCACGCACGCACGCACGCACGCACGCACCACACACACACACACACACACACACACACACACACACACACACACACATGACTGAACAATCCGATTGTGGGAACACACATTTGGGACTACGGCCACTGAAGGATGCTGATAAGGATGTGGACGTTTAGGTCTTCCTGGGACACATGTCTCCTTTTTGTACTCCCAGTTCTTATAGAACAGGGAGTACTTTACAATGGGAACGAAGAAATGCTGTCTGTGTGTCTGTCTGTCTGTGTGTCTATCCGTGGTCAAAATGTGTTCCACTCGCTCCAGACAAAACCTCTGGGCCGATCTTTCTGCACATTTGTACGTATGTTGATTATGGGTCACGGATGATGCCTGATTTTTATTTTACCAGAATAGCTGTTACTAATGGCTATAATGGCCCCAAACGGGTTTTCTCCTTTACAGTATATCTCAGAAAGTACTTGTATTCAAGATAAACTGGGAGTACGTTTATATGCTTTGCATCTTGTTGTATATACATACATTTGTTTTTTTCGTATAAGCATGCACACAGACAGACAGACAGACAGACAGACACACACACACACACACACACACACACACACACACACACACACACACACACACACACACACACACACACACACGCTATCTTGTGTGCGTGCACATTTTCCATGATTCTGCTCAAGATGCGAATCTGTATTTGCCAGGATTTGCCCCCATTCCACTTCTATGTGTCTTCCATTTGTCCTTTTTTTTCTTGTTTTTGTCATGATCTGAGAGCCTGACAGCCTTCATTTATCACTCAAAAGATCGGGGATGCGTATTGCCTTTCAATGCCGGTCTATGTCCTTTCCTTCTTCCTTCATTTTTTTTCTTCTTTCTTTCTTTCTTTTCTTCCTTTTTCATCCCAATAGTTTTTGAAGGCTCTTAGCAAAATACTTCAATTCCGTGACAAAGAGGTGTTATGACAAGTCTCGTCCTTAGTGCTTAGATGAAGTCGGACCTCTCATCTTCTACGGTTTTGTCCCTTCGTCTTTCCTTTCCTCTTCTTTTTCACTCTTCTTTCCTTTTACTACTTTTCCTTTTTCTCCCTTGCAACTAGTCTA
>CM065726.1:41554046-41581546 GCA_033310375.1 Conus canariensis | reverse complement strand
TGTATGTATGTATGGGTGTATGTGTGTATGCATGTTTGTATGCATGTATAGATGTATGTATGTATGTATGTATGTATGTATGTATGTATGTATGTATGTATGTATGTATATATGTATATATGTATGCATGCATGAATGTATGTATGCATGTATGTATATATAAATGTATGTATGTATGTATGTAGGTAGTAGGTAGGTAGGTATGTACGTATGCATGTATGTATGTATGTAGTATGTATGTATGTATGTATGTATGTATGTATGTATGTATGTATGTATGTATGTATGTATGTTTGTATGTATGTATGTATGTATGTATGTATGTATGTATGTATGTATGTATGTATGCATGAATGTATGTATGCATGTATGTATGTATGTATGTATGTGAGAGAGAGAGAGAGAGAGAGAGAGAGGGAGAGAGAGAGAGAGAGAGAGAGAGAGAGAGAGAGAGCAGTCTTTTATAATCTAGCCAATCACACAAGCCATTCTAGGGCTGTAAATCCAGGACATTTGAGGAAACAAGAAGAACGGAAGAAAACGAGATAAGAACATTCAATTTGTATATATATATATATATATATATATATATTATATGTTCAATTATAAAAACAAAGCTTATATATATATATATATATTGATTTCTTGTAAAAACTTTGTAATTAATCCGGAGGCCGATCTCTTTGCAGGGTCTCTGAGAGGTCTGTTGTCTAGTGTGTATGATTTCACATCCTACAAATCCCATCAGTCAAGAAGACAATGGATAATGCTCAGTAGGTCACCACACAGTGTGCCTCAAGATGCGTCTTCATCTCTTGAGGGGAGAGAGAGAGAGAGAGAGAGAGAGAGAGAGAGAGAGAGAGAGAGAGAGAGAGAGAGGAGAGAGAGAGAGAGAGGAGTTTGAATGTTCCCTTGTCTGCAAGACATTTTGGCACAAAAAAGTCGTTCTTTGTTATTGCCTCGCATAAGACAAAACAAAACGAGAATGGCCCCTTCATCTTCAAAAGACGTGTTTGTATTCATTTCAGGGTGGTGGAGTAGAAGGAAGAGTACCCCTCTCTTTAGGGACTGAAGGAGACCTGATTACGTCAGCCTGGAACTAATCAGGTGTTGGTGCCAGAGCTGGGTCTGGTTTTCCTCACCGGGTGATGAAAGGACAGGACACGATGAAACGCTGCAGCGAAGCACAGTGTCTCTTCTGTAAGATGTGGATCAGCTCCATGGGGCGAAAGGGGAGACTGATAGAATCACAGTCTGTGGCAGAGAAGTCGTGGAAAAGAGTGGTGAAGTGATAGAAATGACAGGTATGTAGGGGGGGGGGAGAGAGAGAGAGAGAGAGAGAGAGAGAGAGAGAGAGAGAGAGAGAGAGAGAGAGAGAGAGAGAGAGAGAACAGTCAATGAATCACTAATGTCATTCCCAAGGTTTCATTACATACACATTATTGCAATGATTGGTGAACAGTTCTTGCACAAAGCATTGTCGCGGTTTCATTGTGTTTTTACTACCAACCGTCTTGCCTTGCCAAAAAACACAATGATTCCCTCTGCCTTCCGAGAGCGCATATCTGTGGTCATTAGGGTGTACAAATTGAAGTAGTCGGGAGGAGGTGAAGGGGAGGAGGAGAGACAGACCGACCGACAGACAGATGATGATGATGATGATGACCATAACGATGATGGTAATGAGGAGGAGGAGGAGGAGGAGGAGGACGACGACGACGACGACGACGACGACCACGACGGCGATTATGATGATGATGATGATGATCTTCATATCCAAATGGTAGAATTAGGTATATACATGTTTTTTTCTCCTCCCTTCCATCCGATCTTGCTCTTGAAAGGAACGAAGCGTGACAAACAAGCTGAAACAAGCTAACTATAAAAAAAAGAAAAAAAAAGGGGGAGCTCTAAACGGACATGCAACCTATATTCAGAACGAAGATGAGAAGTTATAGCTGGATTACACTTCTCCTATAAACATTAAGGCATAGGTGAAACACACACACACACACACACACACACACACACCCCACACACACACACACACACACACACACACACACACACACACCAATACAAAAACAAAGAAAACAACAAAATGAAAAAGAAATATAAAGGAATCTTCGCATCAGCTTTATAACACAAAGGAGACAGACAGACAGACAGACAGACAGACAGACAGACAGACAGACAGAGAGGGTGGGGGCGGTTGGAAACTGTAGACAGTTTCCAGTACTCTATTCTATGTGACTTTTTTTTTCTTTGGCAAAGAAGTCGTCGTTTGTTATATGCTCACATAAAACAATGCAAAACAAAAAAATCCCTTCTTCATCAAAGACTTGTTATTTCTATCCATTCCACACTAATGAAGCAAAAAAGAATCGTATCCTCAAGATTGCATGGCTGATTCGTCAAACTGGAACTAATAGGTGTTGGTGCCAGATGTACTTCTGGTTTTCCCCATTGGGGGTGAAGGGAGATAAGGATGGAATGCTAATGGAAGGGATGAAAGGACAGATGGGCACACAGACAGGCACACAGTTAGACACAAGGACGGGGAGAGAGAGAGAGAGAGAGAGAGAGAGAGAGAGAGAGAGAGAGAGAGAGAGAGAGAGAGATTCAGATTGAGAGAGAGAGAGAAACAGAGAGACAGAGGCAGAGACAGAGAGAGAGAGATTCAGATTCAGAGAGAGAGAGAGAGAGAGAAACAGAGAGACAGAGACGTAGAGAGAGAGAGAGAGAGAAAGAGAGAGAGAGAGTTCATAAGATAGGAAATACATTGTCAATGTGAACTGATGTCAACTACTTTTGTTTACATTTCATATTTTGAAGTCAATAAAGAAACTCTTAATAATCACTAAACGTGTTCTTTTCTACGAAGATCAGCTATAGATGCCTGATCACTTGAACAGGATTTGATGAGGCATTAAATCCAAAGCTGTTTTTTAATGTACCATCACTTGAACAGGATTTGATGAGGCATTAAATCCAAAGCTGTTTTTTAATGTACCATCACTTGAACAGGATTTGATGAGGCATTAAATCCAAAGCTGTTTTTAATGTACCATCACTTGAACAGGATTTGATGAGGCATTAAATCCAAAGCTGTTTTTTAATGTACCCAAGAGAGGATGAAATGAAGAACGTAGGTGTGGCATACTGATAAAGAGTGGTGTACATTTTTTTTTTTTTGCCTGTAGAAATTACACCGCTTATAAACACTCAGACATGCGATTGCTCATGCGATTACACGCATATGCACACACACACGCACGCACTCACGCACGCACACACGCACGCACGCATACACTCACGCACACACACACACACGCACGTACGCACGCACTCACGCACACACACACACACACACACACACACACACACACACACACACACACACTCATACTCATCCTTATTTCAGTCATCATCACACCATTTCACCGCGTGCACAGGAACATATTATTTCACATAAACACATTCAGATTTCTTGATAATTCAACTATTAACAAATGCACAGTTTGTAACTTTCCCATGAGATGTCTTAATTCTTTCTCCTGAAAGATGATAAATTGTATTTGTGTTTGGGGCCTTCTTCATCTCATTCCGTAATTTTGAGAGAGAGAGAGAGAAAGAGAGAGAGAGAGAGAGAGAGAGAGAGAGAGAGAGAGAGAGAGAGAGAGAGAGAGGAGAGAGAACGAACGAACGAACGATTCTTTTTTAATGAGGGATAAAGAATAAGCACAATACAGACTTTTTTACATCTTGCCCTCGATGAAGCAGAAAAAATAATGACAATATGTGACTTCAAAATCAACGAACCATCTAGATAGTGAAAAGAATATTAACCTGAAATACAAAAGGCAATCCAAAAATATGACAGTCAACTTTTCACACACACACACACACACACACACACACACACACACACACACACACACACACACACACACAAAGAGAAAGAGAAAAACAACTTTGCAAATACATTCAACAACAAAAACAAAAAATAGAAGAAGAAGAAGAAGAAGGAGAGAAATGAAGGACGTCAATGAAAGGTGGACAGGTGAACAGTATGTCATGACAAGATATAGAGAAGGGGTAACGAAGGAACACAAATGAACATTCAAATACATTTAAACACCATTTGTACTTGAATCCATACAATAATTTTGAAAACGTATAAAGAAGGTTACATTATGTTATCATTAGTCACACTGTTTAGGAAGCGTAGCATCAGATATGAGAAGTATTGTTTTTTGAAAACGTTTAAACTAGAAATTACCTTAAATGAAGACACTAGGTCATTCCACAAACAACCACCGGAGTAAATGAGGCTAGATTTAAAAAGATCAATCCTCGGTAGGGGTATCTGAATCTTTCTGACATTGCGAATCAGGTTCGTTTTAAATTTGTTTTTCAAAGTTGGTGGTGCATGATTGGACATTATCTTAAACATGAAAATTGCTTTGTTATAAGTGAGTTTCCATTTTAGAGGCAAAATGTCTAAACGTTTATAATCAGAGGGAGTTACAGTTGTAGATTTGAGAAGAACGAGTTTCACAGCCCGTCTATGAAGACTGAAGAGTGGTTTTAATACGTTATAACTGGCCGAATCCCACAATGTAGAAGAGTAATTCAAATGAGATTCAATGTACGAAGTAAAAAACAGCTTACGACAATGTTGGTCTAAGAAATATTTTAGTTTTGAAAGCTGGTGAATCTTTTGAGACAGAAGTTTGCAAAGCATTGTGACATGAGAAGACCATGACAAATTATTGTCTACAATGACACCAAGGACTTTATGATGATCAACTTCTTCAACTATTTCATTATTTATACTAAGAGATAGGGAATCATAAGAAATATTTTGACGCTTTTGTCTGGTGGTGATTATCAAGTACTTCGTTTTCTGAGGATGGAGACACATATGATTGAGTTCAGACCATATGATTAATTTGTTTATACTTTCTTGTAAACTTGCAAATATATTTTCAATTTTTTTATGACTACAGTGTATTGTGGTGTCATCAGCGAACATTTCACAGAGACTATCAATGAATAGAGGTAAATCGTTTATATATATGGAAAATAAGATAGGTCCGAGTACTGACCCTTGAGGCACACCATGACTAATAGATAATGTAGGAGATACAGATTCATTTACTGAGACCATTTGCTTTCTATCGGAAAGAAATGAAGATAGTTCTAACGAATTCTCTGATAAGTTGTATATCTTTAGCTTTTTAAGAAGAAGATTGCGGTCAATAACATCAAAGGCTTTCATAAAATCTACCATGAGAACACCTGTGATTTTGTCGTTATTTATATTAGTAAGCCATTGATCAACTAGGTTTGTCAGTGCTGTTTGGCACGAGTGATTAGCCCTAAAACCGGATTGGTCTTGATGAAATAAATTGAAAGAATTGAAGTGATCGAGAATATGTTTATTTAGATGGTTTTCCAATGGTTTAGACAGTACAGACAAAATAGAAATGGGCCTGTAGTTAGACGGATCGGTGTGGTCACCTGTTTTATAGATCGGCGTTACTCTAGCAATTCTAAAAGCCTTGGGGAACTGATTTTTAGAAATGCAGAGATTGTATATATAAGTAAGTGTTTCAGCAATTACAGGGGCTGACAGTTTGAGAATCTTTCCGTCAATGCCATCAAGGCCAGTAGTACTACTTTGCTTTAAGTGAGTAAGAGCATTACATACTTCGTGTACACATAACAACGGAATATCTAGACATGTTGTGATATTTTTGGATTGACAAAAATTCAGAAGAACATCTAAATCGTTTTGTGAGGATCTGTTTCTTTTTATGGTGAAATTGGCAACATTGCAGAAGTGTGTATTCAACATTTCAACTGATACATCTTTCGGTGTTGTAGCACGAGCGTTAGAATTTTTATTGCTAAGCTGATTGATAGCCTTCCAAACTGATCGGTTGTCTGTTTTAGAGTAAATAAGATCTTTAAAATATTTCTTTTGGGCTGAGCGTTTTAAATAGTTAACAAGATTTCTTTGTTTCATAAATTCTATACGATTACCTGATGCCAGAAGTGAGTCTCTTAAATCCATGGATTTTTCTATATCACTTGTTATCCAAGGCTTTTTAGGGGTACTTTTGACACGAATTGTTTTTAATGGAGCGTGCTTATTGTAAACATTGAGAAAAGTGTGATACCAAACTTCTAAGGCTTCATCGGGATTTGTGAACTGATACACAGAGGAAAGTGAGGAATTCATCAGATCTGTAAGGAACAAGTCTTTATCAAAGCCTGAAAAGTTCCTGTACGTAATATACTTGTGATGATTTAGGGGGATTTTAACGCCTCGTTTAGACCAAGTAAAACAGACAGGGGAGTGATCGCTGCATCCAAAAACTGGTGAACATATTTCTATTATGGTACGTACAGAAGATGTGTAAACATGGTCAATGAGAGTTTGGGAAGTAGCAGTGATTCGTGTTGGCTTATCGATTAACTGAGTCAGATTGAAAGAAGTGTAGGTTTGAATCCAGGATTTGTTTGCTTTCAAAAGATCAATGTTAAAATCACCCAGTAGAATAATTTCGTTTGAGAGTAAGGACGCCTCCTCCATCATTAGAGTAAAGTTATCTATCCAGTCAGCATGTTCTGCTGGGTTTCTGTAAATAAAGCCTAAGAGAATCGGTTTGGAAGTTTTAAACTGTAACTCTATCCATAGTGATTCTATATGATATTTTTCGAGCGAAGCGGCTCGATTAAATTTAATAGATTCGTGAACATAAACAAGTAAACCTGTTTCTCTTGGTCTGGAAGGGTCATTTCGAACAAAGTTATAACCAGGTAAAATTAATTCTGTGTCAGAAATATGGTGTGTTAATCTTGTTTCCGCAAAACCAAATAAATGGAAACAATTACCATGATTATATAAAACACGAGACACGTCGCATAACTTATTAATCAAACTGTTAATGTTCAGAAATCCAACCTTAAGGCCATCTGCAGATGGCCAGACTTCTTTCGTTCGCAACATCTTGACGCAATAGCAAAGCAGGAATATAAATTGCAAGAAAAAAGTAATACCAAATACCAACAAGGGATATTGTAATACCAAACAATTTAGTAACAAGTCAACAATGAGTCAAAAAATCAACAGACACGTAATCAAAAATGCAAAAGAAAATGGAACGTATATTATGTGCGAAGTTATTTAAATTAAAAGATCAATGAAGGCTAATAGCTGTCTACAGTTAAGTAAGCAACAGAAACACACACACAACACACACACACACACACACACCACACACACACACACACACACACACACACACACACACACACAGAAAATCCCGAAAGCAGTCAAAAAACAAACAAACAAAAACAAAAAAAACCAACTGACAACTGTCGTATCAGCAGAAGCAATCGTACGAATTATGATGACAAAGCCAAGAACAGTCATCTTGGTCCGGCAAGTCTGTGAGTGCTCCATTCAATTCATGCTCATTCTAACATCGATTACGGACCTAATCCCTCACCAACCCCATCCCTTAACAAATATACACACTCGCGCGTGGCCACTTATTAAAGCACGATTACCCATTATACTTAGGGACAAGAATATGCACACAATTCGTCACATCACAATCATCAGGGAAATAAAAAGAAAACATTCAACGACAAATATACAGTTCATGACACATTTTTAAATCATCATTACAGCAAAAGTTATAAGAAAACATGATGACATTGAAATAATGTACTTTACAGATTAATCAGGATAAGAAGAGAAAGAGTGCTGTTGAGACAAAAGATGCGATGCCATTTTCAATAATTGTTCAGCATAAGGGTGAACAGGGTTTGGAGCGCTGAAATTGGTCATTCCAGGCAATCTGTTTGGTTGGGAGAGTGGATGATTACGTGCGGGGTTTTGATGACAGAAAGAATGTGAAGGAATGTTGTGAACATTATCTGCAGGGAGGGGGTTACTATGGACAACTTGTATTGGGAGAGGGTTGCGGACATAATGGGCTGGTCGGGGGTCATGGGTAGAAAGTGTTGGGAAGGGTTGATAGTGGATATGATTGGGTGGTAAGGGGTCACTTTGAAATCCCTTGGAAACTGATCGTTGAGGTAAAGGGGGGAAATGTTGAAGGGAAGAGGCTGGCGGAAAATCTTCAGAGGCTAAGTGATAGTTGGTGCGTTCCTGACTGCTTGGGACATTTGAAAAATTAGAGTGATCGAATGACGATGAGTTGGAGAGTGACAATGGGGTATAATTTAATTGCCTTCGTTGTGAAGTTCTTGCAGAGGCTTTTGGATGACTGACCTGATCAGGAGGAAAATGTTCAGCATGATGTCCATTTCGCCACAGGCTTTTCCAGTTGTTTGCAAGCCTTCCAGTACCTCGAATGTTGGGGTGAATTGTATCAGTATACAAAGTTTTATCAGCTGCAAAAGCAGGGAAATTATCAATAAAAGTAACTTCGTGCTGGTCACACGCTTCTTTTAGATTACGATTTGACGGTAAAATGGTGTTGTTGAAGGAATGTTTGCCTCTGGCTGGTAGGATGGAGCTAAGACTCACACGTGCAGAAGGAAACTTGTGTTTGCATAAGATAATGATGTTAGACCATGCACTGACAGATACTGGACCTGATGGACATGAATTAACGCCAACATGTAATATAACATTTTTCACATTTGGACAAACAGACAGGTAAGACAGCCATGGATGAATATCTTCAATGGACACTCCAGGAACACAAATCTTGAATGGTCTTTCATAACTAGGAAATAAACGTTTGGGATTAATTAAACGTATTATAGAGTCACCAACGAGCAGTACAGTCGTTTCATTAGAAATGGACATACGACAAAGCGTGTCGATAGGAGACGACTTGGAGACAGCATCTGGCTGGTTCACATGAACGTATTCTTCTTTTTTTGACGATGGGGATTTGGGATTTACAGAATCTGTGTTATCTGTGTCTGACAAAAGAGTGAAGGGATTACTAGTCTGGACAGCGTATTGCATGGATTCTGTCTTGTTGTTGTTGGGTGGATGAGGAGGGAGACAAGTGGAAATGTTTGCCTCGCCATGTCGATTAGAAAGGCTATCAGAAGCCTGTTACTCAACATCTGATGTCATCTCGGAAGATGTGATGGCACTGCGTTGGTTTTAGTTACGGTGTTCCCTAGGACGCTGACCTCAGCAACAGCATTGTAATTAGGTTGTAAGAGTGGTAACGCTTCAGTTTGCATTCCAACAGTGTGGACAGAGGTGTATTGGGGTTGTGAGAAAGATTTTGATTCTGTTTGTATTCCAACATTGTGGAAAGAGGTATCAACGTTTGATAAACTTGAACTTGTTTGTGTTTTGGTCGTAACAAACTCTCTCTGGTATGATTTCACTTTTTTCATTTGAGACTGCAGTGACCCTAGGTGGGTTTTGATACAATTATTTTCTTTCAGCAGTTGTTTGTTGGTTGTTTCTAAATTTATTATTTTATTCTTCAGATCATCTAATTTGTCACAGATAGAATTAAACTTGTCACATATGTTAGCACGTAGTTCATTTTTAGCTGCAGTTTTTATATCTTCAGTCACTGAATTGATAGCTTCAGGGAGAGGTCTACAGCGGACATAGAGTTCACAGTCTGTTCCAGCTGAGTCATTCTCCGTTTTAAATGGGTAGATGGCGTGGAACTGGATTGTCCTTGGCTAGTCTTATACAGAGAACGTTGACATTGGAGACGAGTTCGTCTGCTGACAGGAGACTTCCCTTTTTTTGCTTTTGGTTTAAGTTCCTGTGTCTCGGATTGAATCACTGATGGAGTAGGAGGGAAGATCACGACACCATCATGTGTTGACTCATCAGGGCTGGAGTTCAACAGAAAATAGGAACGAATAGGAGAGAGAGAGAGAGGAGAGAGAGAGAGAGAGAGAGAGAGAGAGAGACAGACAGACAGACAGACAGACAGACAGACAGAGAGAAGACAGACAGACAGACAGACACAGGGAGAGAGAGAGAGAGAGAGAGAGAGAGAGACAGAGAGAGACAGAGACAGAGACAGACAGACAGACAGACAGACAGAGACAGACAGACAGACAGAGAGGCAGGGATTAGCAGAATGAGAAATTTAAAAGAAAACGAATTGAATTGAAGCGGACGCACGCGCTTTCAAGATAATTGGAAGAAAACGATTGACAAGGACAGGGTCTTTATGTGGGACAGCTGAAGTGTAGCAAATGTCGTTGACACTTTTTTTTAGGGGGCGGCGCACCGCTTGCTTTGCTGTCAACGTTGTGGATCTGTCAGTTGTTGAGGTGCTGGGTGGAGGGAGGTAAGACTATGTTGAAATCAGTTTCGCGCGCGCGCGCGCGCACGGTGTGTGTGTGTGTGTGTGTGTGTGTGTGTGTGTGTGTGTGTGTGTGTGTGTGTGTGTGTAACACACACAAGAGAGAGAGAGAGAGAGAGAGAGAGAGAGAGAGAGAGAGAGAGAGAGGAGCTCAATTGTTATTGTTTATAGCCCCTCCGAGCACCTATGAATTATACCGATGTCTGGTACTGGTAAAAACCTTCATCTGGAGGAACATCCCCGAAGAGTTTCTTTGTGGAGTCTGCTGTGTGGTGCTTATGTCTCACGTCATGTAAATCCCGGCAATCAATAAAGAGATCGTTAATGTTCAGTGACTCATTATCACATAGAATACACTATGCTTCATCTCCATCTTTTAGGAGAGAGAGAGAGAGAGAGAGAGAGAGAGAGAGAGAGAGAGAGAGAGAGAGAGAGACAGACAGACAGACAGACAGACAGACAGACAGACAGACAGACAGACAGAGATTTCATGATCTAGTGACACCGTTCTCAATGTCTTAATCTTTTAAACATACTACTGCCGCACCCACACGTACAAACGCATGCATTAATGTCTTGTTTTCGATTAGTGTGCTGGTGTATTTGTAGATCTCCTTTGAGGTGCAGTTTATTTATTCTATCAAGATGGGAGACTGGAGACCCCAAGAAAAAAAGAAAATGGAAAAAAAAAGCCTGCAAGGTATAGAGGAAGAAATAAAGCAAAATATCTGTTGACTTCTAATGAGTGAGGCGAAAAAAGGGTGGAAAGGGTGTGTGGGAAGGGGAAATGGAAGGGTTTGTACGTGCATTTTCCTTTTCTTAAAGTATGCATGTGAAATAAACATAACAGAATGAAAGTATCAGCATACCGTCCATCAGTACATGAATAATCCCAGAGATTTTCTGTCAAACTCCAAAACATTAAAACCAGATCAATCTGTCAAAAATATAAACAAACAAAACAAAACAAACATCCCAACAACAACAGCGTGCGCGCGCGCGAGCGCACACACAGACGCGCACACGCGCGCGCGTGCGCGCGTGCACGCACACACATTGCATGGTGAGAACGCTTGAAAAAAGGTAAATAAATAGTAGGATGGAGACCTACTCTAAAACAGAGAGACAGACAGACAGACAGAAATTGAGCCAGCGAAACAGACAGTGAGGAGGGGAAAAAATAGAGTTAGGGAAAATTGGAAGCTGGAGGACCCACGAAAGAAACAAAATTTAAAAAGTGTTCCTTTTCCTTGAAAGAAACTTCTTCTTTTCTTTCATCAGGCTAGAAAACATGATCGTGACAGAACAAAGATTTCGAAATTTTGTTCCAGAAAACTAGAATTTAAAGTTTCACCAGCCGCCGTGGCGAAGTGGTTAGCGTCGCGGACTCCCGGCTGGGAGGTCGTGGGTTCGAATCCCATCAGAAGTCATGTGGGTTTTTCTGCCCCGACCGGCTCCTACCCAGAGTTGAGTTGCTGCGGACTCAGTTGGGAAGACTGGGACCACACAGTCGAGTTTCATCCACTTAATGGATGCGTTTCTGAGAGTGTTGCTCAAATTTCCTGACCAACACTGCAGGTGCCTGTATCTCTCGGGCCTGGTTGACGCCGGGATATATTATGAAAGGAAGCGTAGAGTACAGCCCTGTCATGTAGTCTCAGACCGAAATGGAAATCCGTAGCATCATCTTAATCATCCTCATTCTCATCGATCAGCATAAAAAAAATGTCTCAAATTCTGTGGCCCTTCATGCCCTGCTCTCATGGTGACCTCAATTTCGATGTCCTCTCCACGTCTGTGGCCTTGGTTTGGTTCCGTCGGGGTCACCGGTATCGGCGAGTCCATGGGGGATGTCGTTGGACGGACGTGGTGGCGCCCTCTGGAGGGAGAGCTCACTCACGCCGGCTCCGCGACTAAGCAATTATTGTCGTCAGTAGGGGGCTTAGTAGGTGGTGTCCTGCGTATGTTAGATCAGAACAGGCGCCACTGAACACCACCGAAGTGACTCGGCAGCAGTGCAGTGTCTCCTCCGGTGGGTTGCCTCTTGACGACTTGACATTGACTGCTCCCTGTGGATTGCCGGTGCCGGGGCTGCGGCGGGGCCGACCGGGCTGTGGCTGTGGACGGGGTGTCGGAATGAGCGGCGTGGGTGCACTGCCTCTGAGGTGGCGCAGAGGTTGGGACAGCGAAAAAAAAAAAAAAAAAAAAAAAGAATTTAAAGTTTCTAAGGGGAAAAAAGCAACAGTTTGTTTTTTTCTTTTTTTTTCCTCAAAGCCGCACATAAAACACAACAACAAGAAAAAATGTCCTTTCTTCATCAAAGACTTGAAATATTTCAGACTAGTGACGCAAGAAAGGGCACCACCCTCTTGAAAGATCGGGCGCCTGATTACGTCAATCTGGAACTAATCAGGTGTTGGTGCCAGAGATGTGTCTGGTTTTCCTCACTGGGAATAAAGGGAGCGAAGGACGGGATGCCAGTGGAGGGGATGAAACGTGGGTTTCCCTCTTCGCAACAGACCACAAAGTCTCTCTGTTTAAGCTGTACGGCAGTTTGATGGGGCCATGAGAAACGCTGCTGGAAAGAATTAACTGTAATATGTTCGAGAGAAAAAAAAATCAATGAAAAAGGAAAAGATACCAGAACAGGTGAGAGAGAGACAAGACAAGACAAAATTCTTTATTTACGAGGATAATAGATAAGCACTGACGTGCTTTTTTACATCCAGTCCTCGCCCTGAGTAGGGACTACAACATGCAGTGAAATCAATTAATGTAAGAAAGCAAAGAAGCAAGCAAAGCGGTCATGTAATCATAGAGGAACATCAAATGAAAATAGAAGAGAAATGAAAACAAAACAAAAAATAAGAATAATAATAAACAAAACAAACAAAATAATAATAATAAGAGAATAAAATAAAAATAAAAATGAGAATAACAATAATGAAGAGGAAGGGGAGAGTGGGGGTAGGGAGTGAGGTGGGCTGGGGGAACATATGTAAATGTACTACAACGTACAAGATTGGCATGTATGAAAACAGACAGTGAAGTGAATATGACAAAGTGCGTACATATTTTTGAACACACACGTACACGCACGCTCGCACGCAGAGAGAGAGAGAGAGAGAGAGAGAGAGAGGGAGAGAGAGAGAGAGGGAGGAGAGAGAGAGAGAGAGAGAGAGAGAGAGAGAGGCAGAGCAAGGCACAACATGTAATCATTTTTCGCAAGGCATGAAAATACGTAGAAGGTATTAAGCAAAGTGAGATGAAATTGGGGGAGGGGGGGGGGGGGAGGAGAAAAAAAAAGAAGAAGAAGAAGAGAAGAAGAGAGAGAGAGAGAGAGAGAGAGAGGAGAGAGAGAGAGAGAGGATGGAAGGGAGAGGGGGAACAGCATGAAATGTAACGATTTGGAATGGAAATGTACTAAAACGTACAACAATTAGCATGTATAAAATCAGACAGTAAAAAAGAATATGACAAAGTATGTACGGAATTCGGAACATACACATGCACGCACGCACAGACAGAGAGAGAGAGAGAGAGAGAGAGACAGAGACAGAGAGACAGAGAGACAGACAGTGAGAGAGAGAGAGAGAGGAGAGAGAGAGAGAGAGAGAGAGAGAGAGAGAGAGAGAGTGAAAAAAGGGCACAACATATAATCATTTTTCATAAGATTATATCCATATGCACACATATATATATATATACCCACACACACATACACATACATGCATAATATATATATATATATATATAAATATATATACATATACACACATACACACACACATACACACGCACATACATATACATGCGCACACGTACACATACATATACACACATACACACACATACATACATACATACAAACATACTACATACATACACACACTCACATTGGTGATATATATATGTATGTATACATATATACATATATAAACATATATATACATACACATACACATACATACACGTATACATATATATATATATATATAAATACTTGATACATGATAGAAAGAAGAAAAAAAATAGAAAAGACAAATTGGTTAAGTACATGAAAAGGGGATGATTTATGCTTTTGAGATCACTTGTTGGTATTACTTGTGGGTTTTTTTTTTGTTTTTTGTGTTTGTTTTTTTACCGCAGAAGATGGGTAAGGTAAGTGTTTTTGAAAGTTGTGGTACAATGGATTTGTTTGATGGATTCTGGAAGGGAGTTCCACAAAGAGGTTCCCGAGTACGTTAGACTTGATTTAAATAGGTCAATTCTGGGGATTGGGATATGGAGTTTGTGGGAGTTTCTCGACGAGACTTTTGAGAATCGTCTCATTAAAGTTGTTGGGGCATTCCCGGTCAGAATCTTGTGCATCATTAGCCCTTTGTTGTATTTGAGTCTCTGGCTGAATGGAAGAATGTGAAGATGTTTATAATCAGAGCTTTCGAGGCTAGTTTTCTTCAGAAGGATTAATTTGAGCGCTCGTTTATGTAGGCTGAACAATGGTTTTAGTGTGTTTGCACTTGCAGAATCCCATATAGTCGATGCATAATCAACATAAGACTGAATATGAGCATGGAAAAAAAGTTTTCGTGAATGAAGGTCAAGAAAGTGTTTGATTTTGGTGAGCTGATAGACTTTCTGGGAGAGCTTTTTGCATAGTAACGTTATGTGGGGATTCCAGCTGAGACTATTGTCAATTATTAGTCCTAATACTTTATGATGAGTGACTTGTTCCACAAGTACATTATTGAGGTGTATAGGAGGGAAATCATTGGTGAGCTTTTGTCTTTTTTGCCTAGTTGTAATGTACATCAGTTTTGTTTTTTGAGGGTGAAGTGACATGTGATTTAGTTCGGTCCATTTTACAAGGTCATTGGTACTCTCTTGCAAATGTTTTGAAAGACTGGAAGGATCATTATGGCTGGTGTGAATTGTGGTGTCATCTGCAAAGAGGTCGCATGCAGATCTCACATGTAGGGGTAGGTCATTAATGTAGATTGAGAAGAGTAGCGGGCCTAAAATGGAGCCTTGTGGAACGCCATACTTAAGAGTTGTTATAGAAGAGACAGTCGTCCCCGATAAGACGCATTGTTGTCGTTTTGTGATGTATGATTTTAGAAGGATAAGGGCGGATTTTGAAAGACCGTATACCTCCAGTTTTCGAATAAGGAGATTGTGGTCAATGACATCGAATGCTTTTTTAAAATCAACGAATAAGACACCACAATATCTGTTGTTATTAATATTATTAAGCCACACATCTACAAGATTGATTAATGCAGAATGGCAGGAATGTTTCTGTCTGAAACCAGACTGTCCGGGATGGAGCAAATCGTACTTGTTGAAGTGATGAAGGATGTGTTTATTTAAATGCTTTTCTAGAGGTTTCGAAAGGATAGATAAGATTGATATTGGTCTGTAGTTTGAAGGATCAGTATTATCACCAGATTTATGAATGGGTATAACTTTTGCTTTTTTGAACGCATTAGGAAAATAGCTTTTATCTATGCACAGATTAAAGATATACGTTAACGTGTCAGTTATAACTGGAGCCGAGAGTTTCAGAATTTTGCCATCTATGCCATCAAGTCCACGTGTTCCTGACTGTTTGAGATGAAGTAGGTACTGATACACCTCGTGCACAGTTATGAGTGGAATGTGTAGTTCAGACGTGATTTTTTTGTCGTGACAAAATTGATGGAGTTCTTTAAGTTCATTAGAGCTTGAATGATCAGTAGTAACAACTGTATCTGGAATGGTAGAGAAGTGAGTGTTAAGTTGTTCAGAAGAAATACCTTTGATAACAGTTGATTTTGAAGAAGAACTGTTATTGCTAAGCTGGTTTATTGCTTGCCAAACCAGTTTTGGATTTTGTTTGGAAGTTAACTCGCGATAGTATTTTGTTTTTTCCCTGCGCTTCTGAGAGTTTATTGCATTTCTTAGTGTTCTTGATTCTTCTTCATAGCCATGTTCTTTCAAAAGGTCTCTAAGGTAGCATGCCTCCTGTAATTCTTTCGTGTACCACGGTGGTTTGGGAATATGCTTTACTCTGATTGTTTTTAACGGAGCATGTCTGTTATAGACTTCTGTAAAAATTTCAATCCAAAAGTCAATCGCTGAATCTGGATCAGCAATATTGTATACTGTATGAAGTTCTGAATTCATTAAATCAAGCAAAAAGTTTTGTTCGTTGAATTTTGAGAAGCAACGATAGGTTATGGTTTTGTGGCCTGGTTTTGGGATTTTCACTCCATGTTTAGACCATGTAACACACACTGGGTAATGATCACTAGAAGAGAAGACTGGTACACAAGCTTCTAGTATGTTATTTTCATTTGAGACATAGATATGGTCAATGATTGTCTTTGAAGTTGGTGTGACTCTGGTGGGTGTTTTGATAATCTGATGTAAATTCAACACACTTATCGTTTGGCTCCATTGGCTGTTTGATTTCAAAAGATCTACATTGAAGTCACCGAGTAAAACAATCTCTTTACATTCTAATGAAACTGCGTCCATCATAGTAACAAATTTATCAGTCCAGCTGACTCTTTCTGTTGGGTTCCGATAGCAAAACCCGATTAAAATGGATCGTGATTTGTTCAGTGTGATTTGTATCCACACTGCTTCTACGTCATGCTGTTCTAGGTGGGAAAGTCTCTTGAAGTTGAGAGATTCACTGACATACACTAGAAGACCTGTCTCTTTGTCTTTAGTAGGGTCTTTTCGAACGATATTATAACCTGGGACTGATACATCTTTATCACTAATGTAGGTATTTAGTCTTGATTCGGAGAGACCCAGAACATGGAATGGCTTTTGGTGGTTCGATATCAGGGTCGAGATATCAGAGATCTTACTGACTGCACTATTGATATTTAAATGGCAAATTCTCAGTCCATCTCTCGATGGCCATGAGTTTTGGTTTGTGGTCATTTTATGTCCTGAGTGCACAAGTAAAAGGAAAAACAAAAAGAAAGGGGAAGAAAGGACACGTACAAAAAAGTAAAATAAATGATGAAAACAACAACAACAAAAACAAAAAGAAAAACCAATCAAACAAACTGGTAGATTAGATACCACAGCAGTGGTTCGGAAATAGGTGACTGAGAATGCACTTACAATTTAATGTGCACACAACTAATTGCTGTCAGGTTGTACAGGACGAAGTACTGCAAGACTAAAAAGCACAATTCCTGTATGTTGCACTCACAGAATCACCAACTCATATGTATCTGAACACACATATATATGCTGATAATCAGATAGAATTGTCTATAGGTCCAAGTCTGTTTGGCACAAATGCGTTGCACTTATGGAGCGCTCTCCGATCAGTCACATCCACCGAACGCAGGTATAAGAAAGTTATTATTATTATTTTTTTTTTTAGAAACAAATTTAGTCTGACATTCAGTGAAGTCACATATGATTCATGAGCCACACAGTTCAGTCATTTCTGAAGCATGGGGCAAAATGCCTTTAGCAACACGAGTGGTCTCGATAGTAAATGAGTAGAACACAAAATGTTTCGGCACAGCCTACGGTGATCACTGTCAACAATAGATGCCGATGTGAAAAGATAGTTATTATTGCTAAGAACATAATGACACGCACAAGTAGTATCCGAGGGTTAGTTCTCAGTCAGGCAAGGAAGGATGAAAGTCACACACACACACACACACACACACACACACACACACACACACACACTCACACACACACACACACACACACACACACACACACACACACACACACACACACACACACACACCCTTACATCAAGGACCTGTACGTATAACACACGTTTAGTTCCTCAAGTTTTGTTGTTTTTGTTTGTTTGTTTGTTTGTTTGTTTGTTGTTTTTTTTTTTTGGGGGGGGGGGCAGGTGGGTGTGGAAGGGACGATTCTTACAAAGACAGTCTTCACACTGAAGAAAGGCCACAGGCTGCCTGTAGCAGTCGCACTGCTTCAGCAATGGCCTGTAGAGGATTAGCGGGGGTGGAGGGAGGCACTGTGGCGGGAACAGCGGTGCCGTAAGTGGGCAGTGGTTGGGGACCGGTGCTCTGCGCGTTGGCGTTAGTCACTGAAGTACTGACAGGGCCGGCCATCGGAATCTGAGAAGCTGGGGTTCTCAACAGGGGGGCGCGGCCTGTGTTGTACTGCTTAGACGTGACCGCTGAAGTGTAGCGCTGGGATGGTTGAGCAGCGCTGGCCGGAACATGGGGTT
This sequence comes from Conus canariensis, assembly GCA_033310375.1. NCBI lineage: Eukaryota > Metazoa > Mollusca > Gastropoda > Neogastropoda > Conidae > Conus > Conus canariensis. Next base: position 41,562,970 of record CM065726.1, on the reverse strand, counting down.
GATGGTGTGTTGGTGTGTGTGTTGTATTGACATCTGTGGCTTGCAGCAGGGCGGAGTCGTGCGTAGAGGAGGCCCTAGCACAGTATTTGATGTTCCATGCTAGTTTTAGCAAACCTTTGTGGCTGATGTCTAGGGGAGATTTGTACATGTCTTTCCTGGGGGCACCACTCCTAGCAAGAAAGGAATCTTTGTTGTCTACGAATACTGCAGACAGTTCCCTGCATACTGTCTGAAGCTTTAGGTTGGATTGAACAATGGCTGGATTCATTAAATGTCTACCACATGCGGGGATGATGGAAGAGGCCACGACTGTTGCACTGGGGAAGGTCGTTTGACATGAGTAAAGGAGAGCCCTCCATTGTTGTGTTGTAATCTCTCCCCTTTACAGTCGTTGATTCCTACATGCAAAACAACTCTATCCATATGGGCATTGGGTGGACGGGATTCAAGCCAGTGTTGTATGTCAGAGACCCTGAGACCGGACACACTGATTTTCTGAACTGATTTGAAGCTACCTGTGTTCATTTTGTGTGCATCCATGTTATGTATTGTGGAATCTCCTATAATCAAACAGTCCGTCTGTTCTTCCAATGATGTTTGTTGGAGACAATGGGGTGGGCTGGGAGTAGCTCTTTGTCTTTTGGAGACATGGACAGGAATGGACTGAAGATCAGGTGATGATGGTGATGGATCAAAACGATTTATGACTGGGATGGAGTAGACAGGAGCACTGTCTAACCTGGGAGGGGCGGGACTGGCATGGAGACTGGTGTCAGCTAGATCAGAGGAAGGGAGGTGGGAATGGGTGGAAGAGAGGCTGGGAGCAGAGAGTGTTTTTACTTGGACGGAGGTGGGACTGGGTTGACCGCTGGGTGGTTGGGTAGGGGTGGAGGGCTGGTGGGTCTTAGACAGGTCAGGTGATCTGTGCATCTGTGATGTTGTGGTCGCTTGATGCAGACTGGTCCTCTTCAAAGCAGTGGAAAAAAGAATAGGAGCAGTGGACATGGCAGGTTCACAGGCAGGTTTCAGTGGGGGGTACTCATGAGAAGAACTGGTGGCAAGCCGCTTCTTGAGATCTGTAATAATTCTTTTATGCTCGCCAACATCTGATTTCAATTTGTGATTTTCATTTTCTAATGTTTTAACTTTAGTAGATAGTGATTTGCATAGATCTTCAAGGGACTCTAATTTCTCTTTGGCAAAGCTTTTGAGTTCATTTTTTATCTGTTCTTTTAAATCTAGAATATGGCTTTGAACAATATTTTCTGCATCTGACAAACGGTGTGTGTTGTAGTCCACATTCTCCTGTAGGGTTTGCAGTGACCTGATGAGCTTTGGTGATGTGGTCACTTTGACAGGGTGGCGAATGAATCTGTTTGACGATCTTCGTCGATGGGCTCGTTTGACACTGCGGTGGTCTATGTCTGGTCGTAGGTCTGCCGGTTTTTTGACATTTGTGTGGTGATCTAGTTCAGTGGACTCATCTTCGGATATTCTTGGCATTGGACTGGTACACGTATGACTGTCTTCCAGATCAGGGAAGGGTAAAGCTAGGATCCTTTCATGAAAAGTTTTGTCAATGTCACCTGCTAAGTCACTGGCTGAAAGATGACCTACTATTGGGCTAATTTGGTCAATTTCTTCAACACCAAACGTAGGACAGCCGGCACCTTGCAATAGCACTGTTCCCTCAACATCATCACCACTCCTAACATACAGCGTGATAACGATTATCTGACGCCCCTGAACTAATAATCTTATAACAGTTTTGGCGAAGTTAGACGGTAGTGGGGGGCACAGATTAATTGGGGAAGTGTCACTGATGCTGATGGCACATTCGTCAAAGTCCCTTGACTCTACGTTGACTGAAAATTCACTGGGTAGATTGTCAGGGTGGTATCTGTGTATGAGGCATTGCCTCCATGTGGCCAGTTCACGTCTGCTGCAGTGGAATTTTTTTTGTAGTGGATCAGCTGTGTCACGGAGTGTGCCTCTATGAGGGGTGTCCTTGGATACTGTTGCAGGCCCCGTGAAGTCGGAGCCTGCAGTGGGCGTGTCACACATGGTTGTTTACATGGTCATACGACACTAGAAACAAAAACAATAATAAAGAGTATCACTCAGTCAGTCTCTTCATGCGGCAGCACAGTCTTGCCATGCGGCAGCACAGTGTTGCCGGTCAGCTACATAGTACAAAGCATTTCCAGCTGTGCGCTGGCCTCCTTCCTACCTTCTGCGCGTTACATGCTGTTGGCTTGCTGGCTCGCGCTGCGTGGTCCGTGTCGGCAGATAAAGAGAGAACCACACACAATCACAAACAAAGACTAGAATATTTCACTTTGTGCGCTCAGTAGAAGCACCCGCTTTCAGAGGTGTAAGTACTGAACCAAAAGAATCATTGCGTGTAAAAATTGAAGCACTCCATTCCGTGAATCACATAGAATATCCGAATATTCAGGACAGTGATGTGAAGCGTGTCTGTCGGTCACAAGCGCGCGCGAGCTGAGAGAGAGAGAGAGAGAGAGAGAGAGAGAGAGAGAGAGAGAGAGTATCCACGACAAGAGAAGGCAGAGGGGGTAATGAGGATGGAGAGACAGAAGCAAAGGTGGATCGGTAGACAAAAAATGCAAAGAGAGAGACACACACAGACACACACAGACACACACACACACACACCACACACACACACACACACACACACACACACACACACACACACACCACACACACAGATAGACAGGACCCACAGACGACAGACAGACAGATGAACTGTCAGAGGCAAGAAGTCAAATTTTCGGTAACTGTAGCACTCGGTAGAGAACTAACGCACGAGGTTGATTTTCTAGCCGCCATATTGTCTCGCTCAAAGCACAAAAGTGATGTCTCTGTCTTCAAAACACTACTTGTGTTTTGCCATTGAGAACTGCAGAAGGTGAAGCAGAGAGAGAGAGAGAGATAGAGAGAGAGACAGACAGACAGACAGAGACAGACAGACAGACAGACAGACAGAGACAGACAGAGACAGACAGAGGCAGAGAGACAGAGAGAGAGAGGGGGGGGGGAGGTTTCTGGGAGGGAGGTCTGATCCTTTGACGTTTTATTTTGATTTTTTTTTAAATTAGCTTTTCTCACAGCTAAATCAATTGTTCTATTGTTGGTATTGTTTCTGTGTGTTTTATTTCTAGTATAATTACCTCGTGACCGTCTTCTAGTTATGCTGGCATCTTTTAGTAATGCTGGCATTACGATTCCATCCCGAGTTAAAGCGCCAGGAAAAGGAAAAAGCAAATAAGTTGTTTTCCATCCACTTTTTCTAATCATAGAACACTTTACCTGATTTCAGTTTCTTCTTCTTTTTCTTCTTCTCATTCGTCATAATATCGTCATCATCGCCATTGAACGCTGTAGTCACGCAGTTGATGGCTCCAGTGAAGTGGGCAGCATGGCGGAGACTCTCCACTAAGTAGATGTCTTGTACTGTGGTCTCTGCAAGTCAGGCTGACACCCTCTGATCATGGAGCTGCCGGCAGACCTACACAACAAGGTGCACTGTCATTAGAGCTGCCGGCAGACCTACACAAATGGTACTGTCATTAGGATCTTGGAGCCTGCAGCAGACCTACACAAAAGGATGACTGCGCAGAGCTCATGCAGCCGCGCAGACCTACACACGGTGCACTGTCAATAAGACTTCGGGAGTACCTACACATGGGTACTGTCATTAGACTCCGGAACCAACACTGTATTGGTATTCATAGAGCTCATGGAGCCACCGGCAGACCTACATAACAAGGTGGACTGTCATAGACTCATGAGCCGTGCAGACCTACCAACAAGGTCATGAAGCAGCCGGCAGACCTAACAACAAGGTGCACTGTCATTAGCTGCATGACACAGCGGAGCAGCATAAACATGGAGTGTACTGTCATTACAGGTAGACGCCGGCAGACCTACACAACAACTAGCACTGTTTAGAGCTTCATGGAGCCGTCGGCAGACCTACACAACAAGGTGCACTGTCATTAGAGCATCGGAGACCCACACAAGGTAGCACTGCTAGAGATCATGGAGCGCCGCAGACCTACACAAAAGGTGACTGTCATTAGTAGATCATGGAGCCTGGCAGGATCACTCACAAAAGTGCACTGTCTGTAGAGCAGCCGCAGACCTACACAGGTGCGCTGTCATTAGAGATCATGGACGCTGCCAGACAGCACTCATAAATAGAGGTGCAGCTACAAAGTATGTATTAGGACATGGAGCTGCGCACCAACAGGCACCATTAGACACTCAACTACAACAGGTGGTGTCATTAGAGATCATGGAGCTGCCGGCAGACCTACACAAAGAGGTGCTGTCATTAGAGACATTGAGCTGCCGGCAGACCTACACAACAAGGTGTACTGTCAATAGGATCATGGAGGCCGCCGTACAAGGCGCTACATACATGGTGCGCTGTACTTACGCGCCGACACACAACAAGACATAGAGTGACGCACGTCAATTACGAGATCATGGGTGCCGAAGACATCACAACAGAGGCTACTGACATTAGGCTGCGACAGACATCAAACAGTGCACTGTACCATTCAGGCGATCATGGAGCTGCCAACAGACCTACACAACAAGTGCACTGTCATTAGAGATGCACATGCACAACCACCTACACAACAAGGTGCTATGTCATTAGAGATCATGGAGCCGCCGACAGACCTACACAACAAGGTGCACTGTCATTAGAGTCATGGAGCCGCGGCAGACCTAACACAACAGGTGCACTGTCATTAGAGATCATGGAGCGCGGCAGACCTACACAACAAGGTGCACTGTCATTAGAGCTGCCGGCAGACCTACACAACAAGGTGTACTGTCATTAGAGATCATGGAGCTGCCGGCAGACCTACACAAAAGGTGTACTGTCATTAGAGATCATGGAGCGCCGGCAGACCTACACAACAAGGTGTACTGTCATTAGAGCATGCTGCGCAGACCTACACAACAAGGTGTCACTGTCATTAGAGATCATGAGCCCGGCAGACCTACACAACAAGGTGCACTGTCATTAGAGCTGCGCCGCAGACCTACACAACAAGGTGACTGTCATTAGAGATCATGGAGCTGCCGGCAGACCTACACAACAAGGTGCACTGTCATTAGAGATCTGCTCGGCAGACCTACACAACAGGTGACTGTCATTAGAGATCATGGAGCTGCCGCAGACCTACACAACATGGTGCACTGTAATTAGACAGAGCCGGACAGACCTACACAACAAGGTGCACTGTCATTAGAGATCATGGAGCGCCGACAGACCTACACAACAAGGTGCACTGTCATTAGAGCTCATGGCCCGGCAGACCTACACAACAAGGTTGCACTGTCATTAGAGCTCATGGAGCTGCAACAGACCTACACAACAAGGTGCACTGTCATTAGAGCATGCCGGACAGACCTACACAACAAGGTTGTACTGTCATTAGAGTCATGGAGCTGCCGCAGACCTACACAAAAGGTGTACTGTCTTAAGTCATGGATGCCGTGCAGAACCTAACAACAGGTGCACTGTCATTAGAGATCATGGAGCTGCGGCAGACCTACACAACAAGGTGCCTGTCATTAGATAGAGCTGCCGGCAGACCTACACAAACAAGGTTGTACTGTCATTAGAGATCATGGAGCTGCCGGCAGACCTACACAACAAGGTGTACTGTCATTAGAGATCATGGAGCTGCCGGCAGACCTACACAACAAGGTGCCTGTCATTAGAGATCATGGAGCTGCCGGCAGACCTACACAACAAGGTGTACTGTCAATTAGAGCTCATGGAAGCCACCGGCAGACCTACACAACAGGTGCACTGTCATTACAGCAGCCGCAGACCTACACAACAAGGTGCACTGTCATTAGAGATACAACAAGGTGTACTGTCATTAGAGCTCATGGAGCCGCCGGCAGACCTACACAACAAGGTGTACTCTCATTAGAGCTGCCAGTAAACCTAAACAACATGGTGCACTGTCATTAGAGATCATGGAGCTGCCGGCAGACCTACACAACAAGGTGCACTGTCATTAGAGCTGCCGGCAGACCTACAAAACAAGGTGTACTGTCATTAGAGATCATGGAGCTGCCGGCAGACCTACACAACAAGGTGCACTGTCATTAGAGATCATAGAGCTGCCGGCAGACCTACACAACAAGGTGTACTGTCATTAGAGATCATGGAGCTGCCGGCAGACCTACACAACAAGGTGTACTGTCATTATAGCTCATGAAGCCACCGGCAGACCTACACAACAAGGTGCACTGTCATTAGAGCTGCCGGCAGACCTACACAACAAGGTGCACTGTCATTAGAGATCATGGAGCAGCCGGCAGACCTACACAACAAGGTGCACTGTCATTAGAGATCATGCAGCTGCCGGCAGACCTACACAACAAGGTGCACTGTCATTAGAGCTCATGGAGCCGCCTGCAGACCTACACAACATTGTGCACTGTCATTAAGCTCATGGAGCCGCCGGCAAACCTTACAACAAGGTGGTCTGTCATTAGAGCTCATGGAGCCTTCGGCAAACCTTACAACAAGGTGCACTGTCATTAGAGCTGAAGTGCATGGACGTGGACTGACGTCTCTGATGCGAAGTTTGGTGAACATCGAGTGCCCCAGAATGGAGTAACCGGTCTTCAATTGTGCTTTTTCTTCTTTTTCTTTTTCTTTTCTTTTTTTTTTTGCTCCCCCACCCCCTTCTCTCGTCTTGAAAGCAGCTTTCTCTCCCCTCTCCCCTGGCTCTCGCTCCAAACTCCCAACCTCACCCCACTGTACAGTCATCATATATTTACACTAGTTTTTTTTTTTCCAAACAATCAAATGATCATCATCAGAGACTATGAGGACTCTGAATTGAGTGTTGAGCTTCTCCAGTATGGCCTTGTCACACTCTATCTTCTCTCTGTTTAATAACGGTCAGTACTCTTTCCTACAGAGGACAAAAACTTCTTTCCTTTCTTCTATCCTTTCTTCTTTTCTCCGTTTGAACGCTCTCAGTAGTCTCCTGGCTTCAAATTTCTTTGGTGCATATTCGTCATATCGTCGTTTAATCTGAGCAGCGCATTAAATTCAAACTACATTTGAATTGGAAAGAGTTTGATTCTTCTCCATATTTACATGCGTGATCTTCGTTCCACTGGATGCGTTCTTCACCCTTCCGATGTTGAATGGAGTTAGTTACATCGTCACCTACATTCCTCAGGTTCAGTCCTACTAGTAAATGGCCAGCAGTCTATTTTTATCTCCTAAACTAATGAAACTGTTTTGTAACTCAAGCATTTTTTTTTTGAAAATAATAAAACAATCAATCACACTACTACCATGTAGTATATCTATGTAATTTCGCCTTTCCAGTCATCACAATAACCGTTTAGACCAACACAATCTAGCATAAACTTAGAAGGACTTTCCAGAATGATTTGCATTACAACAAAATCTTTTGATTTTCTAATGAACGCTCATCATCGTCACCATCGTCAATTCTACCATTTTGGAAAATGTGGTAGGTTTGACATGTGTTCAGAAGCTGGCAGCTCACTACCTGTTTTTGCATTGTCACCACGTATACGATAGCAGAGATCTTCATTGTGGGTCTCTTGGCGTGTGCTCATTTCTAAATAACAATACCATCCTTCACATCAAAATTCTCATGGAGAAGACCAAGCACAGACACAATATACCAAGAAAAAAGACTACGTCCTTGTCTGAATTAATCACAAAACCTCTCTATCATTACTACTACAATGTGACTACAAAACGACTTCTTCTTTATCTGTTTGACATATTTAGGAATCTTTTTTCCCGGAAAGCCTCTTTGCTTCAAGAAAAAGGTTTTACGATCAGCAGAAATACCACTATAGACAAATGATTGGTCTAGAAATGGTTCCGTCAAAAATGTCAAACTTACCATCGTAATCTATAAACGTATAGTCGCGCAGTTTGCTGTCGAAGTTTTCCAGATTGTACACAAGCACATTTAATTCATTTGAGCGGTCCCGCTTCAGTTTCAGTTTCATTACAGAGGAGTGAGTCACCGCGCGCGGACTAGTCTCTATACGCTACAGCACATCTGATAAGTGTCAAGACCTCATTGCGCACGATTAAAAGCTGATGGATAGGTGAAGCTATGACAAAGATGAAAGATTCTAACATGATGGTCCCCTGGCTACGACATGGCAAATGTCTGACCTACGCATTACGCCCAAAGTGCTGGTCAGATCTTGGATACCTACTTAACATTGTCTGTGCCATTATTATCAATGCGTGTGTGTGTGTGTGTGTGTGTGTGTGTGTGTGTGTGTGTGTGTGTGTGTGTGTGTGTGTGTGTGTTTATATGTGTGTACATGGGTGGGTGGGTCTTCCATTGAAGGAAACTGGTGAAGGTTTCCTGTCGTGATATTGTGTTGTTGAGAATGCAGACCAATGTCAGGACTTTTGCAGGGTTGATGCACGATCCAGTTTCCTGGCACCACTGAGCAGTGTTGTTCAACTGCTGCAGAACTGCGTTCGCTTAGCGCTCCGCTCTGACCTATGTTCGTTACTTCAAGCTATACGCACGGACAGTGTCTCTTTCTAGAATTGTCTCTGTACCCAGACTTTTGTTGACTGGAATAGAAATCATGACTTGCCCGGTCGTCAACAAACCCTACAGAGCTGATTGTTGCCGAAAGCCTCTCCCTCGTCACAATCACTGCAGGTGGACATTGCTTGCCGGGAGAGCCGTCGCTTTGAGGAGAATCCTCGTTGCTGTACCGCTCAGCATATGTCTGCTATGTTGAGTGTGGATGACACTTAAATATGATTAATGAAGGTACTTGAGTTGTCCTTTACACGTGTTGGATGATCTGTAAGCTGATTCAGATTGATGAAGTTG
>CM065726.1:41546546-41549046 GCA_033310375.1 Conus canariensis | reverse complement strand
CACCATCACCACCACCATCATCACCCACACCTAACACATCCCTCACCATCACCACCACCATCATCACCCACACCTAACACATCCCTCACCATCACCACCACCACCATCATCACCCACACCTAACACATCCCTCACCATCACCACCACCATCATCACCCACACCTAACACACCTCTAAATTCTGACCTCTCTGTCTCTCTGTATCGTTCTCTTCTGGTCTTCTGTGAGGTCCTGGAGAGTGGTCGGGGAAATGTTATGGAGCGAAAACGAGCGGGAGTGGAGAGCGAAGTGGAAACGTGGACCGGTGGAGGCGAGAAAGGGGCAGGGGGGGGGGGGAGGGGGGGTTGCAGTTGTCATGGAAACGGGAGGTTAATCCAATTGGCCCCTGAGTGTCGGCCTGGGAGACTCGGCGTGAATATGCTAAACAGATTAAAGTGACATCGGGGATCGCCGAACGGCTTTTCTGGCAGGGTGACAGAGAGAGGAGGTGCAAGAGGGGGGGAGGGGGGGGGGAGGGGGTGATAAGTTTTCCGTTCACTCCCTGGTTCTTGTTGACAGAGAGGGGGGAGGGGGGAAGGTGGCTGGGGAGGGGAGAGAGAGAGAGGAAGAGAGAGAAGAAGACAGACAGACAGACAAATGGGAGAGAAGGAGAGAGAAGACAGACAGACAGACGGACAGACAGACAGACAGACATACAGCATTATAGACGAAGACAGAGTAGGAGAGAGAGAGGGGAGGGAGGGGAAGGGAGAAAGAAGAGACAGAGACAGAAGTAGAGACAGAGATACAGACAGATAGACAGTACCAAAGTGGTGCATTGGGTAGTGTCGTGGACATGCGGCTGCTAAGTTGTGGGTTCGACTCCCGGCAGAGGCGTTTGTAGGATTTTTCGGCCCTGGCCAGGTCCTACCGGGATTTAAATGAGTCATATGTTCAAACAGGAAGACTGACACCACGCAGTCGAGTCTACCCCATTCGACGGATGCGTATCTGAAAGCGTGGTTCAAATATTTGCTGACCAACACCACAAGTATTCGTATCTCTCGGACCTGGTTGGCGCAGGGGGTATGTTATGACGGGGAGCGTAGAGTATAGCGTTGCCATCTTGTCTCTGATCAGATTGGAACCCATCAATTACATCGCCGTCATCATCATAGTTCATTACATAACATATGTGAAAAAGTCCGCCACTCTGTGGCCGGTGGATCAGAACAAGCAGCACTGCACACCACTCAAGAGACTCAGTTGACGTGGCAGTGTCTCCTCCAGCGTGCTGTCTCAGAACGATTTGATATTACCTTTACACTGTAGAGTGCTGATGCTCGGGCTGCTATGAGACAAATCGAGATATGGCTATGCATGTGGAACGAAAATGAACGGCGTAGGAGCAGTGCAGCTGTAAGGACACAGAACATGAGACAGCAATTAATAAATAACATAAAGAAGTAGATAAAGAGAGAAAGAAAGAAAGAATACATGAATAAGCAACTAAATAAATGAATAGATTAGTAACAAAAATAGAAAAATGAATAAATAAATGAATAGATGAATAGATAGATAGGAAAGGAATAGAAAATAAAAACAGGAAAAACAGAACAACCAACGGGAAAATCGGTTGTACCGGTCCAATATGTCATTATCGTGTCTGCAAATGCTTCTTTCTTTCTCTCTTTTATTTCTTTGCAACGAAGAAAAACAGCTATTGCAATGCAGAAAGAACTATGGGTTGTTTTCAAAAGCTGGTCTCTATACATACTGTGTAATGCTGGGTATATGTCATGGAACACATTCTTGAGGCGCGCACACACACACACACACACACACACACACACACACACACACACACACACACACACACACACACACACACACACAGAGAGAGAGAGAGAGAGAGAGAGAGAGAGAGAGAGAGGCATATGCGCACACACTCGCACGCACGCTATCTCTTTCTGTCTGTCTGTCTCTGTCTGTCTGTCTGTCTGTCTGTCTCTCTCTCTCTCTCTCTCTCTCTCTCTCTCTCTCTCTCTCTCTCTCTCTCTCTGAACTTTGATAGACACTCCTGCCCACACTTAGAGAGATCTGATCATGTCAATAATCCAGCAACAGTGCGCGGTACGGGTTGCTTGCCAATGGCACAGGAAGTGTAGGGCAGCTATGATGGCATACTGCTGAGGGGACGTTACCCACATAGTTGAACAAGTAACCTTCATTGTTTCAGCTGAACATGCTGATTCACGAGTTACGTAACAAAAGCGACGACACTAGATACACGTCACAGGGGGTACTAAATCTCATCACTTCGATCTTCATCTCTTTAGTGTGACGTGGGATTCATCTGCCGTTTAGATCTACACCCTTGTTGGAAGATACGTAAAATCGCCCAGAGAGGGGATGTGAGGGAAGGGAGGAGAGGAGGAGGGAAGGCGTCTTTCCGGACGTTATTACAGTATATTCGCATTGACGTAACATGTCTTGATCCATTCTGGACGTTATTACAGTAT
>CM065726.1:41529046-41539046 GCA_033310375.1 Conus canariensis | reverse complement strand
TAGTGACGTTCCTTGGCCGGAGGCTTAGGGTCAATCACATTGCTACTTTAGCGCCCCAGTCATGGGAATGGCTATTGTGTAAGCCTTGACTGGCACTGGGTGGGCTGTGCTTCCTGATTTAATGAAAAATGCTGCCTGCAGGTCCCTCTGCCTGTTGGCCCCAGCCTGTCTTTTCCATTGTGGAGGGTTATGCGAGCTTGTCAACGTCATAGTCGTCGCAGATGATGATTCGAGTGATGAGGGTCTGCGATATGTGGCAGACACGTTGTGGTGACGAGAGAAAGAAGCAAGGATGAGGGAGCTTGGAGGTGAGAATTGTGTGAAGATCAAACTTTGACGGCATTTAATGACTGAGCAAGCGAAACAGCCAGAGTGTGAGAATAAAACGTTGTTGATTTGGTCGTTCATACATGATGTCTCAATGTTACGGTGTGTGAGAGCATCTTTGTGTCAAAGCGGGAAGTGTGTCTCATTTTGATAAATTACTTCGAGTGCAAATAACTCACTGATATGGTTTTACTGTCCCAACATTCAAGGGTGACGTTGCGGACAACTTATTTTATATGCACAGTTTGATTGCCATGTGATCTCTCTGCAACACATACCCCATCACTACCCTTGTTGACTTTTTCTGTCTCATGTTCCATTATATTTTAGAGGGATTACATGTTTATAGATCATGGTTAAACAGAAGGGTCAGGATATCTGATTAAAGATTTTTCTGTGTGGCAAATAATTTTGACAATTTGAAAAAAAAAAAACAGGATTAAAAACACAAAGCAACATTGAATTTTGATTTTTTTTTCAAAGAAAAATAAAAGGCCATTTTCCAAACACCAACAGTTCACCTTCACCTCCCTGACCGGACAGCAAGAGAGTACGGATACCTGGCTCTTGTGTGGTTGACCCACGACTGTGCCAACCGGGGTGTTTGTCCCAGTGAACCCTTTTCACGGGTTAAAAGGAGTCATAGCCCGATCTCAATGACTTCAAACGGCAGTCTACTCAACACACACACACACACACACACACACACACACACACACACACACACACACACACACACACACACCACATTTACTCAAACACACACACACACACACACACACACACACACACACACACACACACTCACTCACTCACTCACTCACTCACTCACTCTCACTCAGTCATTTATTCTCTCTCTCTCTCTCTCTCTCTCTCTCTCTCTCTCTCTCTCTCTCTCTCTCTCTCTCTCTCCCGCTCCATCCCCAACCCTCCTCCCACTCCACCTTACCCCAGCCACCACTCTCGGAATTCCCAATCCTCTGACGCTCTTCTGCATTCTCTTCCAGTCCCCCGACAGTTGAAAATTCTAGCGGAAAATGGGAGGAGAGTACAGGGACCAGGACTGGTGGGGAGGTGGAGGGGAGGTGGGATGGTGGGATGGGAAAGGTCTCTGCCGTTGTCATGGAAACGGGAGGTTAATCCAATTAGCCCCTGAGTGGCGGTACCAGGAGAGTCGTGATGAATATGCTAAATAGATTCCAGTGATATTGGGGGGGGGGGGGGGGGTGCGGGAGGGGGGGAAGGTCGTCAGGTGGCTTTTTTGGAAGAGTGACAGCGGGAAGAGAGGAGTGGTTGAGAGTGGGGTAGGGTGGGAAAATGGTTAAATCTTTGCCTTTTTACCTGACTTTATGGGTGGGGAGAGAGAGAGAGAGAGAGAGAGAGAGAGAGAGAGAGAGAGAGAGAGAGAGAGTAGCACACAGAAACACAGCAGAAAGACAGTCATATGGCAGGAAAAATACACTGAGAGAGAGAGAGAGAGAGAGAGAGAGAGAGAGAGAGAGAGAGAGAGAGGAGTCAACAGAGAGAAAGAGAGACACAGAGAGAAAGAGAGTGGAGAGGGGGGGGGGGGTAAAGAATGTTGTTGTAAAAAAAAAAAAAAGCGGAATGATTGGCATGCAAGTTATGCCACCAGGAGGACGAAAAAGTTGAAACCAAAAACAAAGAATCAGTGATATGGGTATACCATCCCAGAACAGCGTTAGTTTGTTTGCGAACGCTAGTATTCCAAGATTTGATTCCTGTTTCCTAGCAACCCAGTACAATAGCTAGATAGAATGCCCAGAAGAAATAAATGAAGGTCGTTCTCTGAAGCTGTTTCCCAAATATATGAAAGAGTTGCTTTAGAAAAATCATTGTTACATGCATGCTATGCAAGATATACATGAGACATCTAACAGTTGTACAAGAAGGTCGATGAATTAGCTGCACCCATTACCAGTCTTCACTGGAGAGAGGAAACATTTGGTTACTGTGCTGTTTTTATTCTTTTTCTTCCGGATGGAAAGACAGAGAATTTTAGGCGCCAGACATTTCACAAAGTAGCACTGCAACAATTACAAAAAGTAGTTGACCCCAAAATGGCGTAACTGTTGAAAATCAAAACATTAACATCAGAATCTGCCATATCATTTCATTTGCTTGATGGTCGTAAGGAATTATTTGTTTTCAATACAACATCATAACGGGTTGCTTAGAAATGGAAATTGATATGCTGAATATCAGCATTGGTAATGAGGAAACGACGTCTTGGTCTGAGAGGGGACCTCAGGACAAAAGGAAGGAGTGGGATGTGTGTTAGGGAGGAGACATTTTGTATGTCAGTTAGAGCGTATTCGCATCGTTGTAACATGTTTGATCTATCCTAATGTTGATAGCTCTCACACCATGTTTTTGATTGTATTTGATAGTGTTTTTGAATGGGAAAACAAGGCAAACTCAATAACTCAGATACTGGTTCTGCTCATTGTATCAGATTCTCTCTCGCTCGGAATCGGCTGCACAAATGAGCCAATAAATAAAATAAACAAATACCTCGATCAGCTTACCACACGTAGGCCTTTGAATGTGAAGGGAGAATAAAAACTGAAGTCACATGAAAGCATAAGGGGCCCAGTATTTGAGTTTTTAAAGCGAGATTAGTAAGGATGAAAGTGATGTCGATGCTGCTGTGCTGCCCTCTTTTCATCTGAGACTTTTACTACAGGGTGTATTCAAGGCTTCCTCTAATAGCATTATTTCGGGCATCAACCAGGCCTGACGAATACGGATTCACGAGGCATTGAACAGGGAATTTAAGTAACACTGCCGGAGAAGTATCCATCAAGAGGAAGACATTCGACTGCGTGGTTCCAATGTTGCTATGTTACTTAACCTCGTCCGTTTTTGACTTTCTTAACTATGGCATAGCTGGGACACGGCTAAATGACTTGTAATGGTAGTTGTTTGACTAGTCTTCTCTCTCTCTCTCTCTCTCTCTCTCTCTCTCTCTCTCTCTCTCTCTCTCTCCTCTGCGCGTGCGCGCGCGCGCGTGTGTGTGTGTGTGTGTGTGTGTGTGTATCTTGGCGTGTTAATTCTCTTCACTCCCTCCAGTCATTGTCTTTTCAACATTCAACCCAGTTTTGACGAGATCATTGATATGATATAATTACTGATATTATTAGAATTACAGGGAACAACAAGGGACACAGCAACAAATTGAGTGGTAGCAACAACTGTTATTCCTTTCACCCCCTCAGTCTATACAATGATACACGGTCAATGACACAGGGAGAACAAGACACACACACACACACACACGCACACACACACACACACACACACACACACAGTGAGTGAGTGTGTGTGTGTGTGTGTGTGTGTGTGTGTGTGTGTGTGTGTGTGTGAGTGACGAGAGTTGGGAGTGGGTTGGTGTGTCCTCTAGGGGAAGGACTTGGAATATTTTCTCTATTAAAGTTATGTTAAAATTTTACCTCCGCCCTGTCTCTTATTAGCTATGGAAGGAGCAACTTTCCGGTTCTAGTCATCGAAAGAAATTTTTGTTTTTCTCAGGACTGTTAAAACTACTCAAGAGTGGCTCAGGAAATATTTTTCTTAGGCTTGTACACTTAGAAGTATTTGCAGCTCTGAGAGACAGAATTACAGATGTGTTGAAACATTTAATCCTGAATGAACAACAAAGAACTGACGCAAATTAAGTGCACTTTCACACATCAATTTTACTTGTTTATACAAGGGTGAAATATTCAAATCAATTTCACACAGACAGTTCAGGCTGAGTTTTAGTTCCCACTGTTTCATCATTAGGAGAGGGAAAGTTCTGGATGAGCTGAGTTGGAGTCCACTTGGATTATCAGAACTTACCTGATGCTGGAGAGGATGGTTGATCTCTCTCTGGTTACTGGTGACTGATCCACTTCTTTGTAAACCTGCTGATTAAGCGTTGGGCTGTGGTGTGTGTTCACTACCAGGCATGCCCACGGTAGATACGAACCCAGGTTTAGTGGGAAGAACAGTACAGAATATTTGGAAATGCGCTTCCTCAGCCGTTGGGGTTTGAATTAAGAGCGCTCAGGCTAATCCACAAAGCGCTGTTTAACATAATGTCATCATTCCCGGTTGTCACGCACGACAGTCAGCGTGCGGGCGGTGGAAGGGGAAGAAAGGAAACCAGCCTGACCCTTTTTCTCAACCAGATACGATCACTGCGTATGAATAAACGAAAGGGGAGGAAGGGAGGAGGAAGAGAGAGACAGAGACAGAGACAGAGAGGAAGTGGGACGAGTGACGTACTTCGAAAGTGACGTAATCTTTATCCGTAACTTTGTTGCTAAAGCAGGGAGAGAAGGTGAGGGGTGAGAGATTTTGAGAGGGGAGAGAGAGAGAGAGAGTTGGCATAGATTTGAAATCTATACTGCCGTTTGTGAGACAAAGGGAGAGAGACGGGGGGTGGAGGGGGGGGGGGGGCGGATGTGTTTGTACAGTTCGTACAAGAGGGTGGGGTAGGAGTGGATAGGGTGGTTGATAATTCGTTACACTGAGAGAGAGAGAGAGAGAGAGAGAGAGAGAGAGAGAGAGAGAGAGAGGAGGCAAAAGTCATACAATACCACCATGTACACCAATATGACAATAACACAGAACTTCTGAAAGCTTTGATAAGTTGTCACACGAACTTAGACAGTCTCTTTACCCCCCCCCCCCCCCTCTCTCTCTCTCTCTCTCTCTCTCTCTCTCTCTCTCTCTCTCTCTCTCTCTCTCTCTCTCAGTGCACTTTGGCTGTCCCTGCCCACACTCAGACAGACAATAACACAGCAACATTGGGGACTTTTTCTGTTGCTTGCTAATACCTGCACAGGAAATGTCGGGCAGTAATGACAGACTTTTGGTAATATGGCTGACTATTGGTCATTACCTTTCAGTTGTTTCTAATGCACAGTCGCTAATGTCCCCATCTCCTACTTACACACACACACACACACACACACACACACACACACACACACCAGTGTAAACCCCTTCCATCACCCCCCCCCCCCCCCCCCCCCCCCCCCCCCCCCCCTGTTCTTAATCGCCCAAGCCACCCCAGACTCATCCAGCATTCAACATCATTTGATAAAAAGGGCAGAACTGAGGCTGATCTGCATTCAGGAACGGATGGCTAGGTTGACTAAAAGATATGGATCTAGTTGCAAAGCGAGAGGACTGCAGGCGGAAATCTAAACAAATCTTAAATAAATGTTAGCGAACCGCCCAGAGAACGTGGACAAACGAGTCACAAGACGAAACACAACTAGTTTCGACCTCTTAGGTCTTCATCAGGTGAGACATTAACGAATAAAACAATGAAAATTCACTTAGCTTGGATCGCTTCAGATCACTTGGTAGGGTTCAGCGCAAGGAAGAAGGCGTTGAATGAGAACGAGGCTGTTGGAAGGGAAATAGTGAGCGAGTCAAAGTCGTAATGAAGATAATAATATTACTGATAGGAATACTAATAATGGTCAAAATACTGAGGAAAAAAAAAAAAAAAATTGACACAGATTGGTAGTAATCTTGTCCCTTTTTTTTTTTTTTTTTTTTTCCCTCAGTATTTTGACCATTATTAGTATTCCTATCAGTAATATTATTATCTTCATTACGACTTTGACTCGCTCACTATTTCCCTTCCAACAGCCTCGTTCTCATTCAACGCCTTCTTCCTTGCGCTGAACCCTACCAAGTGATCTGAAGCGATCCAAGCTAAGTGAATTTTCATTGTTTTATTCGTTAATGTCTCACCTGATGAAGACCTAAGAGGTCGAAACTAGTTGTGTTTCGTCTTGTGACTCGTTTGTCCACGTTCTCTGGGCGGTTCGCTAACATTTATTTAAGATTTTTTTAAAAGATATGGGTCCAAGCGATCTCAACGCGAGATTAGATCTCCTTCATTCTGGGAAAAAGACGCTGTCTTTTCAGTGTATTTGACCAAAATAATTCTGTTCTATGTAACTGGATATGGGTTCTCTCTTTTCTCTCTCTCTCTCTCTCTCTCTCTCTCTCTCTCTCTCTCTCTCTCTCTCTCTCTGTCTCCTTTGTTGGTGTTGTTGGAGGTGGTTTGTTTTGCTTTGCTTTGCTTTTCCTTCTTTATGTTGTGTTGTAACATTGATGTTGTCTTCATGGTTGCTATTGCCATTGATTCCAAATTGCTGTTAACACACGTAGAGTTAACGTCCACCTCATACATGCTCATTTCAGAGTGGGAGTGATCTATGTTTTTTATGTTTATGTTTGTGTTGCTTTTATTTTATTGTTGTTGTTGTTGTTGTTGTTGTTGTTGTTCTTCTTCTTCTTCTTCTTCTTCTTCTTCTTCTTTATCAGTCTCTTTCTTTCTGTCTTTTTTTTTCTTCTATCCTTCCTTCTTTTCTTTTTTCTTTTCTTCTATCTTTCTTTCTTTCTCGTCCCTCCATAAAATGTGTATAACCTTGTTATTCCGCTGTTTACGTCCATCCCCTGTATGCTGCTTTACGGTCACTGTCCTTGTTCTTGTTTGTTTTCATTCATGTTTTTTTGGTTGTTGTTGTTGCACTTCTTCTTCTTCCTCCTCTTCTTCTTCTTCTCCTCCTCCTCCTCCATCTTCTTTTTTCTTGTCCTTTGTTTTTGTTTTCCCTTCTTCTTCTTCTTCTTCTTTTTATTCTGCTCCTCCTCCTCCTCCTCCTCTTCCTCCTCCTTCTTCTTCTTCTTCTTCTTCTTCTTCTTCTTTCCTGACCCCTCGCGTGTGTGCGTGTCTTTTTTAAAATGTTTTTTCTTCTACTTCTTCTTCCTCTTTTTCTTCTGCTCCTCCTCCTTCTCCTCCTCTTTCTCCTCCTTGATCTTTTTTTCTTCTTTCCTGACCCCACGCGTGTGTGCGTGTCTTTCTTTTTTTTTTAAGTTGTTGCACTTGTTTTCATTTGATTGCTTTTTTCTACCCCATTGATATTAAAACGATTTATGTCGTCACTATAACTATAGTAGTCATCTCTCTCTCTCTCTCTCTCTCTCTCTCTCTCTCTCTCTCTCTCTCTCTCTCTCTCTTCTTCCATTCTTCTTCCCTAAGCCCCTCCACTTCATTCACCGCTGACATATCCAACCATCCACACCACGAGGCCGATTCCCGACGTCTAGCGGAACTACGGGAATGACGTATCTCCAGTGAACGGTTTTGATACCATTCCAATGGAGCCGCCAAGGACGTCTGCTGGTTGACGTTCAGGATCCTTCAAATTCACACTTACCACTCTATTCCCAGAAATGGCTGTTGCATAAGTACTTGGAAAAGGCACCATGTGGTCTGTGTTTCCTGATCTAGTGGAAAATACTGCCTGCCTGTGTGTTCCTTTGCTGGCCCAGTCTGACCGTCTTGCATTGTAGAGAGATGTGTCTGGTTGTTATTTTCTTGCCGTTAGCATTGTTAATCTTAGCGATGGCTGGTTTGGAAGTATAGTAGGATGCATGCTCGTGGTGGTAACTAGTGGAAGAGGGGGGAGGGGGGGGGGGAGTAGGCAGACAAATGGTTACTGCAGGTGAGAAACAAAAGTGGTGGAAGGCTGCATCTGAGGAGTACAACGACTGTTGGAAGTGGGATGAGACAGTCAGTGACGTCATCTCCCATTCTCTTCGTCTCTGTCTGTACACATGTTTTGTTTTTTTGTTGTTGTTGTTGTTTTGTTGTTGTTTTTTTGGTTTTTTTTTTTGTTTTTGTTTTTTGTTTTTTGCGTAGCATCTCTGTCTCTGTGTCTTTTTCAGTCTGTCTGTCTGTCTGTCTGTCTGTCTGTCTGTCTCTCTCTCTCTCTCTCTCTCTCTCTCTCTCTCTGTCTCTCTGTCTCCCTGTCTCCCTCTCTCTTTTCTCTCTCTCTCTCTCTCTCTCTCATCTCTCTTTTCCCTCTCTCTCTCCCCTCTCTCTCTCTCTTTTCACTGAAGTTTTGTCTTGTCTTTCACTAACTGTCTGTACGTCACTCGGTGCCTATCTCTGGCTATGCCCTCCCCCCCCCCGTCTCTCTCTCTCTCTCTCTCTCTCTCTCTCTCTCTCTCTCTCTCTCTCTCTCCCTGCGTATTGCTCTAGTCGTGGGTGTGAGGAGATGATCAAAAAGCTGGCAAATAACGGCAACAAAGGGGAAAGCCAAGAAAGGTACATCTTCAAACATGTGTGGCACCACTGTCTCACACTGTTTATCATTACGCAACATGGTACATGTTCAAACATGTCTGGCACCACTGTCTCACACTGTTTATCATTAAGCAACATCGTTCAAAATGCGTCTTTCATGTTTCATTTCGATTCAAAGCATTGCAAGGCATCAACAAGTTGCTCGTATTCCCAAAGGTAAATAGTGTGTGTGTGTGTGTGTGTGTGTGTGTGTGTGTGTGTGTGTGTGTGTGTGTGTGTGTGTGTGCATGCGTGCATATGTACGTGCGTGCGTGCGTGCGTGGTGTGTGTGTGTGTGTGTGTGTGTGTGTGTGTGTGTTGTGTGTGTGTGTGTGTGTGTGTGTGTGTGTGTGTGTGTTGTGTTGTGTTGTGTGTGTGTGTGTGGTGTGTGTGTGTGTGTGTGTGTGTGTGTGTGTGTGTGTGTGGTGTTGCATGTGTGTATGTGTTGCATTGTGTGTGTGTGTGTGTGTGTGTGTGTGTGTGTGTGTCTGTCTGTCTGTCTGCCCTGTCTGTCTGTCTGTGGTTTGTCTGTCATGTTTTTCCTCATGGTTTGTGGAAGTCGTCATGCCACTGGGAAGTTGATCAGTTCTGCTCACCAGTGGTTTGTGTAGTGTGAGAGGGAGGTCTGGTGCACAAGCATTGCTTCTAGGAACTGCTGTTGTCCTGCTTGAAGGGTACAGCCATCATAAACGACATAATTTCTGTATAGAGTTTTGTAACTCAGACGTTTGTAAACTGAACCCAGGAATGCAATGGGCTTTGAGCATTTTTTTTGGGGGTCGTCATACATACAAGTACAGAACCACATTTTTATTGATCAATACTCGGTAACACACTGGTAAACTGGAGACATACGTGCCATAACTACCTGCCGTTTAGAAATATGTTTCTTCACCATATATATCTGAAGACCATGGCACAAACCGAGCATGGGAAATAAATAACTTTGAAACGTCATGAATATGATATGAAAATTAAATTTTATTCCCTGACTCTATTTAATACATAAGGCCTCTCTCTCTCTCTCTCTCTCTCTCTCTCTCTCTCCTCTCTCTCTCTCTCTCTCTCTCTCTCTCTCTCTCTTCACTTTGTTGATAGGTCAACACATTATCATAATTTGTAAATGAGGAACAACCAGCCAGCCCCTTTATTCATCAGATTTTTATTAAAGAAAAAGTGTAAATCGCTCTTGTCTTCCCTAAACTAGCATATTTTACACCACCATCCCAACCATTTCCCTCCAAATGTCCAGCTGTCTGTCTCTCTTCTGCATTCCCTTGTACTCCCCTGATGTGCTCGGCAGGACAGCTGAAAATGCCTGCAGAAACTGGGAGC
Source organism: Conus canariensis (assembly GCA_033310375.1). Taxonomy (NCBI): domain Eukaryota; kingdom Metazoa; phylum Mollusca; class Gastropoda; order Neogastropoda; family Conidae; genus Conus; species Conus canariensis. The sequence continues at coordinate 41,529,226 of CM065726.1, read as the reverse complement.
TGGAGACAGGGACCAGTAAACGCGAGGGTGGGGAGATGGGGGAGGTGACTGACTAGACGAGTAAGGTCTGTGCTGTTGTCATAGAAACGGGGGGTTAATCCAATTGGCCCCTGAGTGTTTGCCCCGGGAGAGTCGTGACAGATATGCTCAATAGATTAAAGTGGCATCAGGGAGCAGGGT
>CM065726.1:41511546-41521546 GCA_033310375.1 Conus canariensis | reverse complement strand
ATTATTTATCGTTGTTGTTGTTGTTGTTATGACTAATGATAATAATGATGGTAATATTAAAAATGATGATGGTGATAATAAGAATAATGATACTGATAATAAGAGTAATAATAGTATTTTATAAAACTAATGATAATCTCTCTCTCCTCTCTCTCTCCTCTCTCTCTCTCTCTCTCTCTCTCTCTCTCTCTCTCTCTCTCTCTCTCTCTTCTTTAAGCTACTCCACTACATCCACCACTAACACATCCACATATCCACAACACAAGGCCAACTCCCGAAGTCCAGAATGCGTGTGACTTATCTGCAGTGAGCGGTCTGACGCTATTCCAGTGGATAGACGACAAGGACGTCTGCTGGTTGGAGACTCAGGGGCCATCCAATTGCACATTTGGCACTCCACTGCAAGAAATGGCTGCTGCATAATCATAATTATGTACCATGTGGTCTATGCTTCTTGATTTACTGGAAAATTCTGTTTGTCAGCTCCTGCCTTTGTTGGCCCAGTCTGACTCGCTTACATTTTGGAGTGTTGTGTCTGGTTGTTTTTGTTGTTGCCACTGGCACTGTTAATCTTATAGCAATTGCTGGCTTTGAAGCGTAGTAGGATGCAATCACGTAATGGTGATTCGTGGAAAAGGGGGAGTGGGCAGTCAGATGGTTATTATAGATGTGTGTGCGTGTGTGAGTGAGAGTGAGTGAGTGAGTGAGTTTATGTGCATGTGGGTACGTGCATGTGTACACGTGCACGTGTCTCTCATAATATGTGTATGTCTGCGCGCGCGTGTATGTGTGTGTGTGTGTATCTGTGTGTGTGCGTGTGTGTGTGTGTGTGTGTGTGTGTGTGTGTGTGTGTGTGTGTGTGTGTGTGTGTGTGTGTGTGACACATGTCTGTGTATGAGCAATAGTATAGAAGTAAGTCAAATGCATCTGACCAAAATGAATTTTCTTTCAAAGTATTTTTTTCTCTAAAATTTATCCGACTCCTGTTAGATTCAGCAGATACGTTTGTCTCTACCATTTCTGTTCAACCTTCTCCCCAGCATGTCTCAAACCACACCAGATTATCTGCTTCCTTCTCTCATCCCCTCCACTAAAGCTGACCCACACACATCCAGTTCACGAAGTCAAACTTTATACGTTCAGGAGGAGCTGTGTTGGGTGATATCCTCACGTTAGAGGCATAGGATCACTCAAACTGCAGATTTAGCACTCCAGTCGATGAACTGGCTGTTGCATAATCATCGACTGCTACAGACTAACCTATGTTTCCTGATCTGACAAAAATGCAAGACCTACCAGTTGTCTATTTGCTTGCTGGCCCAGATTGTCTCGTTTAGATTTTGTAGAGTTTGTGATCGTTGTCATATTCAAGATCATTGTTCTGATACGACCCGTAGGTCTGTGGATAATGTCTGGTATTTTTAAACACGTTGTGGTTATGTAAGGAAAAGAGAGAGAAGATGGTGAGAGGGGAGAAAGGGAGAGTAATATATTCCATAGAAAGATACCAAAGGGTGTGACAGGTGAGGAATTATGCTTGGTGATATGCTGGATAAGATGGCCGGCACCGTCATAGTATGTGGGATGAGAGAATTGTTGAAACATTTTCTGTCTTTGTTGACACTGCTCCCCACCTTGTTCATGTCTATCTATTTGCTTCTATGACTTGCTTGTCTCTTTGTTTACTTTGTCCGTCTACTTGTTTCTGGTTCTGTCTTTTTCAAATGTTCTGTCCCTGTCTTTGTCTCATTTCTGTGTCTGTTTCTGTCTCTCTCCCTAAGCTTCTGTTTCTCAACCTCTCTCTCACGTCTGTTGTTATTGCTGTTTTGCTGTTCTGTGTTCTGTACATAGACTTGTGCTTGAGGACAGGATGGAAATAAGGAAGCAAGGTATGTGCGTGTCTGGGCACCATCACGTGGACACACACACGTCACTGCGGTGGAACTCTGCCTCCAGCTCTGGTCCTGACCAGACACTAATACATGTTACATCACGAGGCAGAGCTGCACAGGCCCTGCAGAGCTATGCATAAAACCTATGTCCGCTAGGCCGCTCTGCTGTCGTTCAGGCCGTCCATTGCCAGAGGCGACCTTTGGCCGGGGGCTCAGAAGCAATGAGATTGCAAACACAGCGCTCCAGCTGCGGAAATGGCTGTTGTGTAAGCCTCAGCTGACACTGAGCTGACTGTGTGCCATGATGTAATGGAATGGCCCGTGTGCCTCTCTGTCTGTCTGCTGGCCCAGCCTGACTCGTTTTCATTATGGACAGTCATGCCCGGTCTTTGTCATCATCATCGTCGTGGCTAGTGTTGGTTTGGTGATGGAGGGGTCTGTGACGTGAGTTAGGCATGTTGTGACAAAAGAGAGAGTTGAGGGGGGGGGGGGTGGAGATTCTACGGGCTTTGGTGAAAACGAAGCTTAGGTCATTGGGGGAAAGAGGCGGTGACCGCAGATGTGAGCGACAAGAGACAGTTGCTAAATCCGTTTCCCACACTAGTCGTTTTGATCTGACTATGCACGCTGTCCAAACTTTATAAATTACACGGTCTCTGAAATGACTTCTTTCACTCTCAACTTCACCCCATCATTCGAGAGTCTGAGGAAGCCAAGAAAGCTCTCCATTGTCTCTGTTGTGCGTGAGCTGCATGCGAAATGCCGGCCACTTACCATATCTAATTCATCATTATACATAGAGCGAACATGTGCAATCTGCCACTTGTGCACACGGTTTTGAAAAGTCTGTCTCACTTGAGAATGACTGACTGATGGACCTCTATCGAAGGCCATGGAGAGAGAGAGAGAGAGAGAGAGAGAGAGAGAGAGAGAGAGACAGACAGACAGACAGACAGACAGACAGACAGACAGACAGACAGAGGACAGAGAAAGAGAGTCTAGTGTCTAGTGTCTAATGTCCAAATTTACTTTTGAATTAATAAAATTGAATAATCTGAAGCCTAAACCTGTAGCTCCTCTTCCCTCTCCTCTGCCTTCTCCGTCCTAATTCTGTCCAATTCCTCACTAGCACCATGACAATCACCCCTTCCCTCCACCCCACCTTACCCTGACATATCTCTCCAAAGTTCCAGTTCTCTGTGTCTCTGCTGCATTCCTCACTAGCACCATGACAATCACCCCCTTCCCCTCACCCCACCTTACCCTGACCATATCTCTCCAAAGTTCAGTTCTCTGTGTCTCTGCTGCATTCCTCACTAGCACCATGACAATCACCCCTTCCCTCCCCCACCTTACCCTGACCATATCTCTCCAAAGTTCCAGTTCTCTGTGTCTCTGCTGCATTCTCACTAGCACTGACAATCACCCCTTCCCTCACCCCACCTTACCCTGACCATATTCTCAAAGTTCCAGTTCTCTGTGTCTTGCTGCATTCTCACTAGCACCATGACAATCACCCCTTCCCCTCCACTCCACCTTACCCTGGCCATATCTCTCCAAAGTTCCAGTTCTCTGTGTCTCTACTGCATTCCTTTCTAGTCCTGCGACAGTTCAGGAAGACAAATGAAAAATCAAGCGGGAAAAATGAGAAGCAGAGACGGGGAACAGGAACAGGCAGAGTGGGAGTGGGAAGGATTTGGTGGAATGGGTAATGTCTCTGCCATTGGCATGGAAACGGGAAATTAATCCAATTGGGCCCTGAGTGTCATCCCGGGAGAGTTGTAACGAATATGCTAAATGAATTACAATGACATCAGGGAGCGGGGGATCGCCAGGCGGCTTTTGTTGCAGAATGACAGGGGGGAAGAGAGGAGTGGTTGGAAGAGGGGTTGGATGGGGGCTTGGTTAAATTTTTGCCTTTTCTTCTAGCATTCTAGGGCAAAGAGGGAGGGGAGAGGGCTAGCACACAGAAAGACAGTAGAATCACATGGTTGGAAGAGCACAGAGAGAAGGAAAGAGGAGAGGGAGAGAGAAGGGGGCAGATCAGAATGTTAATGTCTACAGATATGCGCGCGCACACACACACGCACACACTCCACACACACACACACACATACACACACACACACACACACACACACACACACACACACACACACAACACACATACTCACGCACGCACGCGCGCACACACACGCAAATACACGTACGCAGGCGCGCATGTGCGCGCCACACACACACACACACACACACACACACACACACACACGCACACACACACACACACGCCACACCACACAGCACACCACACACACACACACACACACACACACACACACACACACACACATACGTATCCACACACACACGCGCGCACGTGTACGCACGCGCGCACGCATGCACGCTCGCACACATGCACACACATACACACACGTCCACACAAACACACGCGTACGTGCACGCACGCGCGCGCGCGCGCGCACACACACACACACACACACACACACACACACACACACACGTGCGCGCGCGCGCATACACACACACAACAGACAGACATACACACACACACGCACACATAAGCTTGAACCCCTACCATTACCGTCCTTGTAGTTCATCCTCACAAATCGCGTGAAACTAACGCATCGTTCGACATCGTTTGAGATAAAAGGTAAGAACTTGGGTTGATTTGCATAACGGAACGCGTGGCCAGGGGGAATAAAAGGTCAAGGTGAAGGTCAAGGTCAAAGCGATTTTAATGCAAGTTGATCCTTCATTCTAGGAAGAAGAGGAAGCTATCTTTTCCGTGTATTTGACGAAAAGAATTCTTCTATTCTAGGTTACTGGTTAGGGATCTAGATGTAATTTACAAAGTTGGTTGTCTTTCTTATTTTCTTTCTTTGCTTTGCTTTGCTTTTCTTTGCTCATATTGTCTTTTACATTAATGTTGTTGTTTTCGTTACTGTTGTTGCCATTGCTATTCTTCCTGTTTTCAAATTCCTAAGAACTTCTTCTTCTTCTTCTTCTTCTTCTTCTTCAAGCCATTCCACTACATTCGACATAAACACATTCACACATCCACCCCACGAGGCCTACTCCCAAAGTCCAGAGAAGTTACGCGTATGATGCATCTTCAGTGATCAGTCTGATGCCATTCTAGTGGACAGTCGCCAAGGACGTCTGCTGGCTCGGAGGGTCAGGATGCATCAAATTGTAGGCTACATTTAACATTCCATTGCCAGAAACAGAAATTGCCATCGACAGGCACTATGCAAGTATGCGTTTTCTGATTTACTGGAAAAATCCTGTCTGCCTGTTTGTTCCTGTGTTTTGTTGGCCCAGTCTCAGTGTCTTACATTATGTCTGGTTGTTTTCGTTGTTGTCACCGGCATTGTTAATCTCGGAGCGATGGCTGCTTTTGAAGAGTAGCAGGATGCAAACATGTGGTGGTGGCTTGTGCAAGGAAGGGGAGAGGGTGGCAGGTAGATGGTTGTTTCGGGTGAGGAACAATATGGTGAATCAGATGAGTCATACGACTGTGAGATGTGGGATGAGACCCCCGCTGGCTTGATTCCCACTCTCTCACTCTTCTCCTCTCTCTCTCTCTCTCTCTCTCTCTCTCTCTCTCTCTCTCTCTCTCTCACACACACACACAGAATGTTTGTCTTGTCTTCCAGTAACTATGCCCTTATGCCACTCTATACCTCCCTCTGTCTCCTGTCTTTCCCTCTGTCTCTTCTCCTTGTCTGTCTGTCTGTCTGTCTGTCTGTCTGTCTGTTTGTCTCTCTCTCTCTCTCTGTCTCTCTCTCTTCTTTCTCTGTGTGTATGTCTGTCTGTCTCTGTCTCTGTCTCTGTCTCTCTGTCTCTTTCTCTCTCTCTCTCTCTCTCTCTTGTCTCTCTCTCTCTCTCTCTCTCTCTCTCTCTCTCTCTCTCTCTCTCTCAGAATGTTTGTTTTGTCTTCCAGTAACTATGCCCTTATGCCACTCTATATCTCCCTCTGTCTCCTGTCTTTGCCTCTGTCTCTCTCCTTGTCTGTCTGTCTGTCTGTCTGTCTGTTCTCTCTCTCTTCTCTCTCTCTCTCTCTCTCTGTCTCTCTCTTTCTTTCTCTGTGTGTATGTCTGTCTGTCTCTGTCTCTGTCTCTGTCTCTGTCTCTCTGTCTCTTTCTCTCTCTCTCTCTCTCTCTGTCTCTCTCTCTCTTCTCTCTCTCTCTCTCTCTCTCTCTCTCTCTCTCTCTCTCAGAATGTTTGTTTTGTCTTCCAGTAACTATGCCCTTATGCCACTCTATATCTCCCTCTGTCTCCTGTCTTTGCCTCTGTCTCTCTCCTTGTCTGTCTGTCTGTCTGTCTGTCTGTCTGTCTCTCTCTCTCTCTCTCTCTCTCTCTCTCTCTCTCTCTTTGTCTGTGTGTATGTCTCTGTCTGTCTCTGTCTCTCTGTCTCTCTGTCTCTCTGTCTCTCTGTCTCTCTCTCTCTCTCTCTCTCTCTCTCTCTCTCTCTCTCAGAATGTTTGTCTTAGTCTTTCAGTAACTCTGCCCTTATGCCATTCTATCTCTCCCTCTGTCTCTCTGTGTTTGCCTCTGCCTCTTCTCCTTGTTTGTGTGTGTGTGTGTGTGTGTGTGTGTGTGTGTGTGGTGTGTGTGTGTGTGTGTGTGTGTGTGTTCTCTCTCTCACTCTCTCTCTCTCTCTCCTTCCTCTCTCTCTCTCTCTCTCTCTCTCTCTCTCTCTCTCGCCCCCCTCCTTGTGTTTTGCTCTAATCATCAGTGTGTGGTGATGAAAATGTTAATAATTAAGAGAAACAAAGGGGAGAGGCAAGAAAGGTACATGTCCACACGTTTCCGGCACCATTGTCTCACACTGCTCATCGTTCAACAACAGTGTGCAAAATGTCCACACGTTTCTGGCACCATTGTCTCACACTGCTCATCGTTCAACAACAGTGTGCAAAATGTCCACACGTTTCTGGCACCATTGTCTCACACTGCTCATCGTTCAACAACAGCGTGCAAAATGTCCACACGTTTCTGGCACCATTGTCTCACACTGCTCATCGTTCAACAACAGTGTGCAAAATGCATCTTTCATGTTTCTTTCCATTTCAAAGCATTGTAGGCGCCAGTAAGTTGTTCCTATTCCCGATTGTAAATACCTTGTGGTGTGTGTTGTGTTGTGTGTGTGTGTGTGTGTGTGTGTGTGTGTGTGTGTGAGTGTGTATGTGTGTGTGCGTGCGTGCTGTGCGTGTGTGCGTGTGTGTGTGTGTGTGTGTGTTGTGGTGTGTGTGTGTGTGTGTGTGTGTGTGTGTGTGTGTGTGTGTGTGTGTGTGTGTGTGTGTGTTGTGTGTTGTGTGTGTGTGCGTGTGTGTGTGCGCGCCTGCGTGCGTGTGTGTGTGTGTGTGTGTGTGTGTGTGTGTGTGTGTGTCTGTCTGTCTGTCTGTCTGTCTGTCTGTCTGTGTGCACGTCTTAGCGTCTGTATACTTACAGGCACTCACACACCTTTGTGTTTATGTGTTTGTTTGTTTATGTTATGTGCATGTTATGTGCATGGGTCTGTGTGTGAGTGTGTGTGCATATGGGTGCGTGCATGTGTATGTGTCTGTGAGATTAATGGTATGACTGTGTATCTATGTGTGTATGTGCACATGCGTGTGTCACACATGACCCTGTGTAGGATCAATAGTACAGAAACACAGTCAGATGCATATCACCATTGTGAATCTTCTTTTAAAATGCTCTTTCTTTAAACTCCATACAGAAGAGATACAAGTTTCCACCCCTTTGCCGTTCAACCTTCTCTTAACCATTCCTCCTACCTCACCAAATTCATTCTGCCTCTTTCCATCATCGCCTTCCCTGAAGCTGATCTACACGCATCCAAGCCACAGGTCTAACTTTACGAGCTCAGCAGAAGTTCTGTACACGACGTATGTTGGGTGATGTCCGTAGGTCAGAGGCCCAGGATCCATCAACTGCAGATTTAGCGCTCAAGTCGAGGAAATGGCTGTTGCGTAAACATCGTCTGCAACTGAGTAATCTGTGTTTTCTGATTTGATAAAAGGTACGGACTACCAGCTGGTCCACGAATCTGATGGCCCAAATGGTCTCTTCCGGATTTTCTAGAGTTTCTAACTGTTGTCAATATGATGATCATAGTTCTCCTGATACAAGCTGGTAGGGCTGTGAATGGTGGTAGGTTTCAAACACGTTGTGGTTGTAGAAAGAAAGGAGATGCCAGGGGAGGGGGGGGAGAGAGAGAGAGTTAGGAATTCTATGCCAAGATATGAACGGTGTGACAGCTGAAGAACCATGCTTGGTGGCTTGCTGGAGAAGATGGCTGGCACTGTTATAGTATGTGGAGTGACATAATTGTTCAAAAAGTTTCCCTCTAAGCTGACTTTGCTTCCCACTCTATTCCTGTCTATTTCCTGTTATCTATGACTTGTTTGTCTTTTTTTCACTTTGTCCGTCTGTTTGTTTCTGGTACTGTCGTTTCCAGTGTTCTGTCCCTACCTGTCTTATTTCTGTGTCTGTTTCTGTATCCGCCTCTCTCCCTAACCTTCTGTTTCTCAACTTCTCTCTCTCTCTCTCTCTCTCTCTCTCTCTCTCTCTCTCTCTCTCTCTCTCTCTCTCTCTCTCTCTCTCTCTCTCTCTCATCTATATCTGTTTTGCTGGTTGTGTTCCATACATAGGTGTGTGCTTGAGGATTGGATGCAAAAATGAGAAAGAAAGGTATGTGCACGTTCAGCCATGTGGACACACATACGTCAGTGCAATGGAATTCTACCACCTGCTCTGAACCCCATCCAAGCACTAATGCATGTCACATTAGGAGACAAAGTTACGTAGGTTCTGCAGAGTTATACGTGAGACGTCTGTCCGCTAGGCCGGTCTGACGCCCTTCAGGTAGTCCCTTGCTGGTGACATCCTATGGCCGGAGTCTCAGAATTAATCAAATTGCAAATAAAGCGCTCCAGTCGCGGTAATGGCTGTTGTGTAAGCCTCGGCTATCATCGTAGTGTGTGTGTGTGTGTGTGTGTGTGTGTGTGTGTGTGTGTGTGTGTGTGTGTGTGTGTGTGTGTGTGTGTGTGTGTGAGGTGTGTGTGTGTGTGTGTGTGTGTGTCTGTGTCTGTGTATGTGTGTGTGTGTGTGTTGTGTGTGTGTGTGTGTGTGTGTGTGTGGTGTGAGTGTGTGTGTGTGTGAGTGTGTCCTGATGCAATGGAATGTCCTGCCTGCCTGTTCGTTTGCTTGTTGGTCCAGCCTGTCTCTCTCTTTCCATGGTGGAGAGTTGTGTCCGGTCTTCGTCATCATCGTGGTCATGGCAGGCTTTAGTCTGGGGGTAATGTATTTCATTTCTATGTCCGTGCTCTTACTTTAATTTCCACTTAAATACTTTAGTTGATCTTCACTTAATGGCTGTCAAAAGTATGCTTCATTACGCTTTTAAGCACACACTCATATGTACACACATGCACTTGCTCTGTCTGTCTGTCTGTCTGTCTGTCTGTCTGTCTGTCTGTCTGTCTCTCTCTCTCTCTCTCTCTCTCTCTCCTCTCTCTCTCTCTCTCTCTCTCTCTCTCTCTCTCTCTCTCTCAGTCAAATCTGATTACATCACACACATACATGTTACACAGTTTCATAACGTTGTCATGTTAGGCTTTGACGACTCTATGAGATAGTGTCTAACTAAATGACTGTCCACACATTAATGTTACACATTTTCATCACTTTGTCATGTTAGGCTCTGACGGCTCTCTCAGATAGTGTCTGACCAAATACCTGTCTGCAGTCTTGCTCTTGTGCGTATAAGGCTTTATTCATTTTCATTTTTATGTTTTTGTTTCATTTTCTTGGATCACTTTCTTTTTCCCATCATGTTCTCGCTTGCAAGGGTGTCATTGTAACGTGCACAGTGTCTTGTCTTAGTATCCTGTAAAGAAACCGAACGTGAAAATGAGTTCTTTTTGTACCTGGTTATGTTTCTCCTGTATTTAGATTGAAAGCAGGGATGGAAGATCTATTTTTGTAAGGTTTTGTCCGATTTCATATTATCTACGTATGCGTACATTTTTATTTAGACACGCATGTAGGAAACCCCCAGTTCTCTGTAGTAGACGTGT
>CM065726.1:41491546-41504046 GCA_033310375.1 Conus canariensis | reverse complement strand
GTTGACGTCGTTCATGGCTACAGAGAGAGAGAGAGAGAGAGAGAGAGAGAGAGAGAGAGGGGAGAGAGAGAGAGAGAGAATCTTCGCTGCTCATTAGAGCATGAAATATTCCAGCCCTCTGTTCCTGCCAAATAAACTTTTCAATAAACTTACCATTTTTATCGACATGACCTTGATGCATATGAAAGTTATCGCCTTGATCCAAATTGACAAGGAGTTCCAAAGGCAGATGTTCCAACTCAATACGTTCTTGTACGTACAGAGTACATGATGACATCATACATACATACAGATCGACGGGCCAAAAAATAATAATTCACATTATTACCTGTATCAGAGACGTATGTGAAACGACCTTGACAGTCGCCATCGCATACTCCGTTCACAATGCATAATTCTAGAGCTGTGCACATGCTGAGCAAACATTTACCGTACCTGTTCAGTACCTTATCTTCAGACTCCCTTTTAACACAAAACAATTCGTTTTTCAAACAATTCCTATATATAGTGTTATTGATAGCTACATCCAGATTAACATTAGACGTTCTGCCGTTACGGTCTCCGTTTAAAAGTATGTACATATTAGGAAATTCAAATATCTGTAAGAATATCTTCTAGTGTACGAATACCATTATCAACATCAAAATACCAATAGTATATTGGGCTTTCCAGAGGTACATAGGTGCACACATACAAAGCATCTTTAATCAACTTGAATAGACTTTTAGATATTACAAGCATGATGACATTTTTGTAATCAACATCAACAGCTTTAACATGTTGTAAAAGCTCTTTTTTATGAGACAAATTATTCCACCTGATCTTCCTTAATGTGTAAATTGTATAGCAGGTTTGCAAAATATTTTATGGCTATGAAAAAAAGCAGGTTGTAAATAATCAACAAAAGTTTCAGCCAGACAAACGATATCGAACGATGTTACATAAGAGATAAAGTGTTGATCCCCGATCTTCGACAATAACCCATTGACTTTCCAGTGCAAACAAGGCAAGCGTTTTTCATCCATACACACATCATTCCTTTCACGCCCTCGACTCCTGCACTTTTTCCTCGCTGTTTATAATCCTCACTGCCACCCTCAAAACACACATCATTGACACCACTGAAGATTGAGAACGTGTTCACGCTTGTCTCGTGCACGCTAGGAGGAGCCGCCATAAGGAAATAAACAAACAAATAATCAAATCAATCAATCAATCGGTTAATCAATGAATAAGGAATTTCAAACTTCTTATGATGGCTGTTAGTATTTATTAGGGTCACAGTAGCCCCAACACATTTCTGCTATTTCCCGAGTCTTCTGAAAGCATGCTAAAGCTTCAAAACACCTGCCGATGTATCTGTTCACTTTGTAAGCGTACTGCATGGTACCGAAAGAAACATTCAGGGCCAAAAGAAATGTGATGTTCCCATTAAGTTATCCACGCACAAGAAGAAAACCTGTTCACCTCTCTTTGTCTCTGTCTCTGTCTCTCTGTCTCAGTGTGTGTGTGTGTGTGTGGGGTGTGTGTGTGTGTGTGTGTGTGTGTGTGTGTGTGTGTGTGTGTGTGTGTGTGTGTGTGTGTGTGTGTGTGTGTGTGTGTGTGTGTGTGTGTGTGTGTGTGTGTGTGTGTTTTCAGGTACTTTTCTTAACTTTGTAAAGTTCTTCAAAAGACGAAAGAAATTATTATTCCTTACATTTCATTTCCTCGGTCGTTCACTACATAAATAAATAAGTAAATAAATACTTTAAAAGTCTTTTTCGATGGAATTCATCGTTGTTGTTGTTGTTGTTGTCATCCCTATCATTATTATCATTATCATTACTATCATTATAATTATTACTATCATTATTGTCGTTGTTGTTGTTTGTTATTGTTTAGTCATCTTAAAACCTCCAATCATATTCGACTCGCTCCCACTGATTCCCCTTTGAACCCCCCACGACCTACCACCATTTTCTTTGCCTCTCGTTCCCCCATCACCCAAGTACACTTCCCCTACCCTCCCCCTTTCCAAGATCCTTCTAATTACTGCAGTGCACTACCCTGACTCCTGTTACTGACATGTGTTTGTTTCTTTTTTCTTTTTATCTTGAAGTTAATTATTGAGTTAAGCGTATGTGCACTACGATGGAGGTACTTTTGCCTGGCAGCTCCTGGAATGAATTAAAAAGAAAAATCGGGATAATCACCGGCGCAGTCCTTCTTAATTAGCAAAGAAACGAATTCACGTACAAACAAGAAGATGGAAGTTTCCGCCCCAAAGGATGCACACCACCATGTCGTTGTTCCAGAACTTCACTATACTCTATCAAAATGCGTTATTCTTAAATCGCCATCATCCTCATCCGACGAGATGGATGCTCAGTCTATCAGGGGACCTCCACAGTTCCTTGGCATCGTGGTATCTGCGTTTGTGTGGAGGGATTGTAATCAGTTTGGTCCATTTTTATGGGGGGGGGGGGGGGGGGGGTTGGTTTTTTTTTGGTTTTTTTTACATTTTTCATTTTGGTTTTGGTTGGTTGGTTGGTTTGCTGGTTGATTGGTTGGTTGGTGGTGCCTTCAATGTCATCAGATATGTATACTAACACGTGCATGCGAACTGTTTCTGGCTTAATCTCTCTCTCTCTCTCTCTCTCTCTCTCTCTCTCTCTCTCTCTCTCTCCTCTCTCTCTCTCTGAGGAAAGAGTACACTTCACCAAGATTTTGATCTGCCTTTCCTTCCCAATTATTCAGACCCACGGAATCTAGCTACTTTGGCTACTAAGCCCGAACTGTCAGTCCAGGAGAGAGAGAGAGAGAGAGAGAGAGAGAGAGAGAGAGAGAGAGAGAGAGAGAGAGAGAGTCTAGTTTCACAGCATCTGTTAAAAAAAATGCTAACTGCGAATGTATACCCAAGCTGCAATGGTGCGGCCAGGAACCACAAAATCAAATTCACATTTACTAAATCGAAAACCGGTTTCGAGAAAACAGACAGACGCTGCCAAAATGAAAGAAAAAAAAGTCATACATTTTTCTACAAGATGTTTTGTGAACTTACCTTCCTTCAGGGGGAAAGGGGACGTTGTAAGTAGAACTTGATGCTTGGAGACGGTGATAGGTATTACTGCATAGGATGGGGATGTAGTCATGGGAGGGTAAGAAGGGCGAAGGAGGAGGGGGGCGGGGGGGGGGGGCATAACCGCTTGCAACTGTCTGGCATATGCACATCTCTGAGAAGCCCCCAATTCTTTGTAATGATACAGGGGACCAGCACACGTATGCGTGGAGCCGCAAATATATAGCTGAGCCTATCATCGGCTAAGGATAATCCTGCACCGTTGCAAATGCTTGCGGTGGGATTTTTGGTTCAGTTGAGTTGCATAATGTTCATGATTTGTGGTGGTGCAGTGATTAGCATCACAGACTTGCTGGCTGGGGTGGCATGGTTCTGTTCCCACCATAGGCGTTTGTGAGATTTCTCGCCCCAGTTAGCTTCTACCAAGAGCTCTCAAATGGGAAGACAGGAACCCTACAATATGCTCCATCCACTAAATGCAAGTGTTTCTGATAGTGTTGTCCACTTTTCTGACCAATGCTGCAGGTATCTGAATCTTTTGGGACTGTTTGGTACTGGGACATGTAAAAAAGGGAACAGAATACAGGCCCGTAAAGTGATGTTTGATTGGCATGGAAATGCATGGCACCATTTTCACCTGAATGCCAGAAAGACACTGGCTGGAATGCAGGGTGTATGACGTGGCCATTCGTTTGCTTTTTCTTTGTAATTCTTCTGCTTCCAAGCCTACTATCTGCCAAACCTTCAGCTTCAAGCCTATTCAACGTCTTCTCTGAAGCTTTGTTGGCATGGGCCAGGAGATTTTTCCCGCTCAGTAGAAAATGTAACATCATTTCGTACACTGTCAGTCTTCTAGAACCCTAGTAACCTGCTTCCATCCTAGAGGCGAGTTCTGTGAGGTCCCTTACATCATCTCACGCACAGTCAGTTTTCTAGGGCCTGCAGAGAGTGTCTTCACCCTACATGCAGGTTTTGTTATGTCACTTACATCATTTCACGCACTATCAATCTTCTAAAACCTAGAGAACCTTGCTCCATCCAAATGACCAACCCTGTCATGTCACTACTCTGCTGTCAGCCAGCGACAGTAATCCAGGCAGCTCAGAGTTTTGGGTGCCACTTGCCATGACAACAGTGATATTAAACGTGTTCTGTCTGGGGTTGAGGGAGATGCTGGAACTATTCTTCTTTTGGGCTTTCAGACGATTGCGTACACGTTTTTTGATAAAGGAGAGCCCCAAAGCCAAAAACGTTGGCATAGGCGTACAGAAGTGGGCTTTAGGTCACACATATTTTTACCCGAGAGAGAGAGAGAGAGAGAGAGAGAGAGAGAGAGAGAGAGAGAGAGCTGCAGAGACAGACAGACAGACAGACACACAGACAGGGGGGTGGATGGGGCTCTTTCTTTTGTCGTATGCCAGAAGCGGCAGATGTGTAACACATGATTACTGTTCTCTTTTCTGTTGCTCGTGTTCTCTTTCTCCCCATTCTGCTGTCACAACCTATAGTCTTTCTCCCCATTCTGCTGTCACAACCTACAGTCTTTCTCCCATTCTGCTGTCACAGCCTATAGTCTTTCTCCCCATTCTGCTGTCACAACCTATAGTCTTTCTCCCCATTCTGCTGTCACAACCTATAGTCTTTCTCCCCATTCTGCTGTCACAACCTACAGTCTTTCTCCCCATTCTGCTGTCACAACCTATAGTCTTTCTCCCCATTCTGCTGTCACAACCTATAGTCTTTCTCCCATTCTGCTGTCACACCTATAGTCTCTCCAACACACTCTGAAAACGTTTGTTGTCTTGGAGCAGAGGGTCCCGCCTACAGGGATGCCAAATTCAACTAAATCCGACGCGATGTCATTCCAGTCTGGAATCGTGGAATCCAAAGAGTCGGTTTCCATTCTAGGAGCAACTTCTGTCATCTGAACACGCTCTGCTGGTTGTCAGCTTTCAGTTTCACGTGGCTCGGGATTCCCGGTAGCATTTTCCATGACAACGATGACGTCAGAAAGTGTGGAGAGTGGTTTTTCCACGATTTGCCTCCCCCTCCCCACCCCCCACCCCCCTTCCCCCTACTGTTTTTAGGGGCAGAAAATTTAAGGTCAGAATGTGGACCTTTCTTCTTCGCTGCGCATGAGGCATGTAGGTTTAAATGCCTGGCAAATGAGTAGATACATGAGAGGTTGGAATGTAGGTTGAGTGTTTTTTTTTTTCTCAGAGAGAGAGAGAGAGAGAGAGAGAGAGAGAGAGAGAGAGCAGATGGGAGGAGAGAGAGAAATGAGATAGACTAGAATGCCATGGATTGATGTTTTGGGAGGAGAGTGGGGTGGAACCTGGCGGGTCGATAGAGGGGTTGTAGTGAGGGAGAGTGAGTCGTGGAACGGGATAGTGTGGAGGAGGAGGAGGAGGAGGAACTGGGAAGAGATATAAAGAATAAAAGCTGCGTCTACTTCTGCTATAATCATTTCCCTCTGTTCCTCTTCCTTTTCGTTACCTTTTTCTTCTTCTTACTGATTTGCTCAGTGTTTCCGCGCGCGCGCGTGTGTGTGTGTGTGTGCGTGCGTGCGTGCGTGCGTGCGTGCGTGCGTGCGTGCGTGCGTGCGTGCGTGTGTGTGTGTGTGTGTGTGTGTGTGTGTTGTCTGTCTGTCTGTCTGTCTGTCTGTCTGTTGCCTGCCTGCCTGCCTACTGCTCTGCTGTTGTGTTGTGTGTGTGTGTGTGTGTGTGTGTGTGTGTGTGTGTGTGTGTGTGTGTGTGTGTGTGTGTTTACATCCCCATGTGTTGTTTGTGAGCCTTTTTTTTCGTTTGGAAACAACTGCTGTGGGTCAAACTTTCGCAACCACGTATTCAAGTCAGAATTCTAAGCGGCAATGTTAACATGTATGATGACATCGTGTGCTGTGTTTGTTTTCTTTCAGGATGGAAATCAATCTGATCAGCTTCCATGTTGGGCAGGTGTCAAACCAGAAGAAAACCAGTCTGCCTTTCTGTTTTCAATGTATTTCAATGGCCAAGAGTTATCAGTTAAAGAATGATTGTCGTCACATTGCTAGTAGAGTGAGGATGTTGTACACTGCCTACAAATATTGGTTCTTTATGTGCAGATGGCGTACGTTTATCGGGGTATTCAAGAGAACATTTGCTGCATTTTTCATGAGAGGAAATGTTCAACAAAAGTGTTGAAGCTCAATACAAATATAAATTTAACAATGCCTTTCAGATTTGGAGGCAAATGTATTAGTGTTTGTTGATGTTTATCAGTACTTAGAGGTGACGTTTAGTAAGAATGGTTATTTTCTTAGGGAAAGAAAGCTGTGTATGAAAAAGTACAACAACTTATATTTCATTTGATGATCACATAAAATGAAAATGTGCTCCCTGGATATCAATCTTGAATTATATCAGTCAGTGTTTGTTCCAGTTTCATTATGTGGATATGAAAATATCAGTCTCCTAAAGAAATACTGTGAAAATTCTTAAAACACGTATTTCTATTGAAGAGAAATGCAGTGGATAACTTGACATACGATGAGATTGGAAGATCGAGGCTTATTAGATATTGGATTTTACTAGACTCGTAGCTGGTGAATAGAAAAACAAAACTTCCAAAGTGAGTAGCTGGCTGCATAATTTGCGCACAAACGGTCGTGTTGATCGGAATGAATGGGTACTAGGTAGCAAATTTTAGTTTTATTGTGTTCAGAAATTGCAGACGTTTCTAAATAGAGATTACTTATGTCGGAGAAGTTGCTTTAAAGATAAGTTTTTTTAAGAATTGAATAGAGGTGTTACGATCAGTAATTACTGTACGTTTCATGAGCACTGTAAAAAGAAGTTAAAGAGAAAAAAAAAAACAATTTCGTTAACAGACAGTTGTCCGATAATAATGTCCAAAGTCTGTATTCTCAATCTTTCCGCATACGCACGTGTATTAACTTAAAATTGGATAAAATCACTGCAGCGTTGCATAGCTCACTTCTTTTCACTGTGTTGTTATTTTTTTACTTTAGTGCAATGGTATGTCAAAGCTGTTTGTCTTGGTTCACGTCAGACGGCTGAGTGTTCGCTTGTCTTCATGTAAACATCACCCTAAAACCCCGCGTGAATAAACCAGCCAGTCTCGAGCAGTTGCACTGTACCGCCGACACGCCGAATGGTGGACAGAGCTACATGCCAAAGAGATCCGTCTGTACTTGGCTGTGTCCTTGTTCCTTTTCGCCATCCATCTCACACACGGAAGATTAAGTGACTTGGAATAACCTGATCCGAAATGAAGCTTTCACTTTGTTAACATTAGGAAGCGAGTCGTCCTGTTTCGTTCGCTGTTTGACTTTCAAGTGAGGCATATATTTACATATCTGCCAGCAGCATGCTTCAAAATGCCAGTCTCACAAAACAGTTTTCGTCAGTGTGGAGGCTTTCGTAAAATGCGAGCATGTTCGAGACACCTTACAAAAACATATCACGAAGGTGCATGGATCCGGGAACTCCAAAGGAAGGTGTATGTATAACACATGCCTCGGCCGCGAAATAGAAGAAATTATGGAAGGTTTTCTTTTTACTACTGAAAGGTCCAAAACACACAATTAATGACAATGACGTCATATTAATGATGATAAAATTATCAATTTTCATCACAATTATTATCAGCAGCAGCAGCAGCAGCATGTCATTGAGACGTTTTTAAGCACCGCTGCCCGAAAGGAATATCTGGCCTCAACGTGCTCACACGTTCGAGAGCGCTCTGTGTTGTGCTACAGCTTGCATGGTTCCGTAGTTGAAAAGAAAAGGAGGCTGGTTGATGACTGGCTTTATACAGAATGTGCACGAAACAAGGATGAAGTCAAAAGGTTCTTAGCACGTCCGAAAAGGACGAAAGAACAGACGAGAGAAGAATAAATGAAAATGTTTGTCCGCAGAGAGAGAGAGAGAGAGAGAGAGAGAGAGAGAGAGAGAGAGAGAGAGAGAGAGAGGAGAGCAGCGTTACTGATAACGAGCCAGAATACAAAGTAGCACACAAAACAAGGCCTAACGTAGCGCTGTTTAGTATATAGTACGAAGCAGACAAGCGAATTTTCGACAGGTATGTCTACGTTAGACGTTATACAAACGATAAGTGCGACATGCACGCAGTATATCCCACAGTCCCAGTCTGCGTTTGATGGGACACACAGTCCCAGTCAGCCTTTGATGGGATACACACGCCCAGTCAGCCTTTAATGGGATACACACGTCCAGTCAGCCTTTGATGGGATACACACGCCCAGTCAGCATTTGATGGGATACACACGCCCAGAAGAAAAAATCCCGAGTTTCTTGGGAAATGTTATCGCCGCTGTTCATCGTCTAAACAGCCACGGGAGTGCCATGATGGAGGTCTGAAGTTTGAACTGTTCGGACAACGCGGACCCCGTAAACTCGGTGCACTAAGTATCGGTCTCGACGAGTTTGTGTTGATGTCGTTAATACCGGATGGTTCATGGAGTATGTCATTAGATGGACGCACTAGCTCCTTCCGAAGGAGGAACGCTTGTTCAGACTGGTTCCGCCATCAAGCGACTGTTGTTTTAACTATGGAGCTTAGAAAGTGGTCTCCCGCTTCTGTTGAATCCGAACTAGGGAAAACCGAACATCAGGAAAGTGACATGGTTGCTGTGCAGGTTTTCTCTGGTGGGTTACCTGACGATGACTGGGTATGATTGTTTGCTGAGGACTGCCAGCGGTGGCGCCTTGATGTGGGTGTGATTGTGTATGGGCTGACCGGAATGGGAGGAGTAAAAAGGAGTGTAACTATGCATTAAGCCATACACTGTGATCTTAAACATTCTAGCTGATATCCTAACGTAACTTTTACTTCCGTAGTGCCTTCGCGTATGCAGGATGGCATGCGAGCTGAAGTCAGATCGCTGAGTAAAAGATTAAGCATGTTTATGAAAAAGCGCCGAATCTGTTATGTTCCTGGTTTTGTTCTAAAACAACCGGAACAGTAACAGCAACAATAAGGTTAGAAGTAAAAACAACCGCAGTAATGATAATCCAAAGCCTTTTGCAAACAGAACAGTAAGAATCGTAAAATTTGAAAAAAAAAATGATTAAACATTTATACCACGTCTTTAAATAATGGGTCCAAAACTCAGGTGTTGATAAGCTTTGACGAAGCTGGATTAGAGGAGATGCCTTTCATCTAAGCGCCTGCAATCTAGGCCTGTGCTTTTCAACTAGGCCTGAGGTTGTCGTCTAGGTTTCCGTTTGTCATTTGGGCCTGTGCTTGTCGTCTTAGCCTCTGTCATCTATATCTATGCTTGCCGTCAAGATTTCTATTCTTCATCTTGGCTTGAGCTTGTCGTCTAGGCTTCTGTCATCTGTATCTGTGCTGATTTCTATGCCTGTGAACACATTTGGAGACAACACCTGTCACCACATCTGATGACCATGCTTGCGAACACGTTTAGTGACCATATTTGTAAGCAATTCTGATGACCACACTTGTTAACACATCAAATGACCAAACCCATCATCACATCCGACGACCACACATCTAGATATGTATGATAACCATACTTATGAACCCATTTGATGATCACGACCTATCAAAACATCTGATTACCATACCTGTGACCACTATGATGACAGACCTGTGAACACATCTGATAACCATATGTGTCAACACGTCTACTGACCAAACCTGTAAACACATCTGGTGACCACATCTATGAACACACCTGATTATCCAATCTGTTAACACGTCCGCTGATAGCACCGATGAACACATCTGATCGCCACACCTGTGAACACATCCAATCACCACATCTATAAACAGATGTGAAAATCACAAATGTGAACACATTTGATGATCGTACCTGCGAACAGATTTTATGACCAGTTCGGAATACGTCTGATGATCCTACATCTGAACACCTTTGATGACCACACCTGTCATCAATTTGATGACCACACCTGTCATTACTTTGACGACCACACCTGTCATTACTTTGATGACCACACCTGTCATCACTTTGATGACCACACCTGTCATTACTTTGATGACCACACCTGTCATTACTTGATGACCACACCTGTCATTACTTTGATGACCACACCTGTCATCACTTTGATGACCACACCTGTCATCACTTTGATGACCACACCTGTCATCACTCTGATGACCACACTGTCATTACTTTGATGACCACACTGTCATTACTTTGACGACCACACCTGTCATTACTTTGATTACCACACCTGTCATCACTTTGATGACCACACCTGCCATTACTTTGATGACCACACTGTCATTACTTTGATGACCACACTGTCATTACTTTGATGACCACACCTGTCATCACTTTGATGACCACACCTGTCATCACTTTGATGACCACACCTGTCATTACTTTGATGACCACACCTGTCATTACTTTGATGACCACACTGTCATTACTTTGATGACCACACTGTCATTACTTTGATGACCACACTGTCATTACTTTGATGACCACACTGTCATTACTTTGATGACCACACCTGTCATCACTTTGATGACCACACCTGTAATCACTTTGATGACCACACCTGTCATCACTTTGATGACCACACCTGTCATTACTTTGATGACCACACCTGTCATTACTTTGATGACCACACCTGTAATCACTTTGATGACCACACCTGTCATCACTTTGATGACCACACCTGTCATCACTTTGATGACCACACCTGTCATTACTTTGATGACCACACTGTCATTACTTTGATGACCACACTGTCATTACTTTGATGACCACACTGTCATTACTTTGACGACCACACCTGTCATCACTTTGATGACCACACCTGTCATCACTTCGATGACCACACCTGTCATTACTTTGATGACCACACCTGTCATCACTTTGATGACCACACCTGTCATCACTTTGATGACCACACCTGTCATCACTTTGATGACCACACCTGTCATTACTTTGATGACCACACCTGTCATTACTTTGATGACCACACCTGTCATCACTTTGATGACCACACCTGTCATTACTTTGATGACCACACCTGTCATTACTTTGATGACCACACCTGTCATTACTTTGATGACCACACCTGTCATTACTTTGATGACCACACCTGTCATTACTTTGATGACCACACCTGCCATTACTTTGATGACCACACCTGTCATTACTTTGATGACCACACTGTCATCACTTTGATGACCACACCTGTCATTACTTTGATGACCACACCTGTCATCACTTTGATGACCACACCTGTCATTACTTTGATGACCACACCTGTCATCACTTTGATGACTACACCTGTCATCACTTTAATGACCACACCTGTAATCACTTTGATAACCACACTGTCATCACTTTGATGACCACACCTGTCATTACTTTGATGAGTACACCTGTCATCACTTTCATGAGTACACCTGTCATCACTTTGATGAGTACACCTGTCATCACTTTGATGAGTACACCTGTCATCACTTTGATGAGTACACCTGTCATCACTTTGATGACCACACCTGTCATCATCACTTTGATGACCACACCTGTCATCACTTTGATGAGTACACCTGTAATCACTTTGATGAGTACACCTGTCATCACTTTGATGACCACACCTGTCATCATCACTTTGATGACCACACCTGTCATCACTTTGATGAGTACACCTGTCATCACTTTGATGAGTACACCTGTAATCACTTTGATGAGTACACCTGTCATCACTTTGATGACCACACCTGTCATCACTTTGATGACCACACTGTCATCACTTTGATGACCACACCCGTCATACTTTGATGAGTACACCTGTCATCACTTTGATGAGTACACCTGTCATCACTTTGATGAGTACACCTGTCATCACTTTGATGAGTACACCTGTCATCACTTTGATGAGTACACCTAGGAAGACTGCTGATGACTACACTTTTGAACACATCTGATGATTACACTTGTGAACACATCTGATGACTTCACAGTGAACACATCTGATGATTACACTTGTGAACACATCTGATGACTTCACAGTGAACACATCTGATGATTACACTTGTGAACACATCTGATGACTACACTTGTGAACACATCTGATGACTGTATCTGAAACCTTCTCCAGTTAGTGTAAATCTATTGAAACAGCGAGTGATGCTGTTCCACTCTGTATGGAGCTCTTCCGGCTTGCTGCTGGTTGCTGGTGACCCGCTGGGGAAAAGCATTTCTGTATCAGCATAAAGAAAGAATGTCCCTAGATACATGATGAACCCATTTCCAGCTTCCCTTTCATCCGAATTTTCATTACCACAGTGGATAAGCTTCTCTCAAAACCTGCAGTACGATCAATGGGAGCCCCATCTGATTGGCACTTACAGCAAAATAGTGACATTCTTTCCCGAATGTTTTGGATCATCGATGACCATACACGCTGTGGGG
>CM065726.1:41484046-41486546 GCA_033310375.1 Conus canariensis | reverse complement strand
CTCGGTGTTTGGGAGATTTCTATGGCCTTTGCATCTCATCTAAGAAGGCACACAAGATTTCAGAATGTAAAGAACAGCTTGAAAATGACGCTGCATATTTTTTTTCTTTCTTTCTGCGTACGCAGGCTGATACTCCTGCGGACACTGCCTGTATAGACAGGCAGTGGAGTTTTGTGTGTATGACCGTTTTTTATCCCGCCATTAAGGCAGCCATACTCCATCTTCGGGGAAGGTGCATGCTATGTGTAACGTGTCATCCATACCAACGGCCAAACTGGCCTTCTCTTCCGAAAGTTGGTGATGGGATTATACGTGTGTGCAAGATGTTATGCGTGCGTTCACACACGGAACCGCGGTTCATGGTCTCATTCGAAGGACTGTATGGGGAATGGAGTCAGAACCAATGTTAACTCCGAGGGAAAAATCCCCCTGTACCGAAATTCAAACCCGCAACCCCAGGATCACGAGTCCGGCGCTCTACCAGCTAGCTGCATATGACTATTATGACTGTGTTGTTCTTCAGTCTGGTATTAACGACATCAAAGGTACAGATCCAAGAGTGGCATCAAAGGAGCTGATCAGTGTTGTTCAACAGATCAAAAGTCAACTTCCACAGACCAAAGTTGTGGTGAGTAGGACTGCCCCTGTTGGAGACAAGACTCTGGAATGTAGACGGAAAATGTACAACGCTTGTCTACTTCCAGACTTACCACATGTATCTGTACAAGTCGTTTAAACGGCGGAACAGTATAATGTAATGTCATTGTAATTCATTTAAACACCAGGCATTTTTTCATATTGATTTTGTACACCGAAGTGCGTGAAAAGTTTTCTCTAAGTTGTACATGTTTTTCCTTCCAATTTGAAGGGAACTGGGATTTCTTTTTCCTGGATTTCAGCACACTGTGGCATATCTGGTAATGAAACAGCAGATAAATTAGCTAGAGATGGTACGTTAAGAAAAACACCTAAGAATGATTTAAAACTTGATGTTCAAGAAATTAATTCGTTTTTGGAAAAATGCGTGAACAGTGAACACCTTTCAGAAAAGTATGAAATCTTATCATGTCCACAATATTTGTCATCTTTAAGATGCAAGCTTCGGCTGAATTCGTGGAAAACCAAATTTTCCCCAAAATGTAGCATGCTATTCTTCAAGCCTTCTATTAGTGGACCATATTCTTTTTCATTGTTCAATATCGACTTCATTCTATAAAGAATCGAACGTGGATGTGACTCGACTGTATATGATTCTATCAAAACAATAACCCACAAACCAGAAATTTTGCAAATAGCAAAAATGCTTTCTATGCATCAAATGAATAGATTTTTACAATGTACAACAGCACCTAAAGTATTAACAATTCGGGAGGAATCAAAAACCGTTACAGTGATTGCACACATTACAGGAGACAGTACACCAAGCGTCCAATACAAAAGAAATCAGTACTTTAATGCAGCAGTCCTATTTTCACTTCATTTCTTTAAAGCATTGATGTTGTTTTGGGTTTTTTGCCCTGTAGGCTAAATCCACCCACCCTAAATATCTTTTTGGTACTCTCCAGTAATTATTTGTGTTTGCACTGCACAAAAATCACTCTCATAAGAAGGAGATACTCCTGCCCAGTCAAACGCGCATTTGCTCTGAACACCGTGGGTTGGATCGGAGACATGGTTGCCACACGAAACACGCTCTGGAATCTAAATGCGCTGTCTGACAGCCGTCATCAGCATTCATGCAGGCCGAGGCCTCGGGTCACATTTCCCATGGCAACAGTGACGTCACAGGGTCTTGGGTGATTGAGAGTTGTGGAGGAAGTGGATGTTGGGGAAAGGTAGATTTCTTCCCCTTCCCCCCCCCCCCCCCCCCCCCCCCCCTTTTATTTTTTTTTCTCTAGCCTTTTTTGTGGGTAAACCGTATCGATTCCCCTCCCTTCGTTTTCTTTTAGAAGGGTTTTTTCTCTGCTTTTCCCCCTAAGGACCTACTGCACATAGCTAAGAAATTCCTTTTTTTTTTTTCTTTTCCCCTGTTTTTTTTTTTGTTTTTTTTTTTATTATTAAATGATAGAAGAACAGGACGGGTTGGGGGGAAAAAAACAGAAAGAGACAGCCATGGAGAGAGAGAGAGAGAGAGAGAGAGAGAGAGAGAGAGAGAGAGAGAGAGAGAGAGAGCGTTAACCTACTAGAATTTGTTTCAAAATGCTCTTTTCCCTGGTCAAGCTTCCATGTATGTTTGTATGCATGCATGTATGTATGTACGTATGTATGTGTGTATATGTGTGTATGTATGCATGCATGTCTTCGATGAAATACGTCAATTTCTCTTTTTCTGCCATTAAAGTCATTGGAGCCGAAGGTTTCAAAAATATGCCCTATCTAATTGAAATTAATACCAGATTTAATCCAGTTGAAGATTTCCCTTAGGATTTGTTTTCCGGATCTGACTATTTAGAAAGGATCTTATCGTCAAATTACGCACTTTGCTGTGAAAACCTGCTTC
>CM065726.1:41471546-41474046 GCA_033310375.1 Conus canariensis | reverse complement strand
CTGAAAGATACTTAAGGGTCCCATCACAGACAGATGCTTGATAGTCACGCTTCAGACAGATGCTTAATAGTCACGCCACAGACAAATGATTAAGGGTCCCACCACAGACAGATGCTTAATAGTCACGCCACGGACAGATGCTTAAAAGTCACGCTACAGACAGATGCTTAATAGTCACGCCACAGACAAATGACTAAGGGCCCCACCACAGACAGATGCTTAATAGTCATGCCACAGACAGATGCTTAAGGGTCCCACTACAGACAGATGCTTAATAGTCACGCCACAGACAGATGTTTAAGGGTCCCACTACAGACAGATGCTTAATAGTCACGCCACAGACAGATGTTTAAGGGTCCCACTACAGACAGATGCTTAATAGTCATGCCACAGACAGATGTTTAAGGGTCCCACTACAGACAGATGCTTAATAGTCACGCCACAGACAAATGATAAAGGGCCCCACCACAGACAGATGCTTAATAGTCATGCCACAGACAGATGCTTAAGGGCCCCGCTACAGACAGATGCTTAATAGTCACGCTACAGACAGATGTTTAAAGGTCCCACTACAGACAGATGCTTAATAGTCACGCCACAGACAAATGATTAAGGGCCCCACCACAGACAGATGTTTAAGGGTCCCACTACAGACAGATGCTTAATAGTCACGCCACAGACTGATAATTAAGGGTTCCACCACAGACAGATGCGTTAGGGATCCGCAACAAACAGATGCTTGAGGGTCCTACCACAAACAGATGCTTGAGGGTCCTGCTACAAACAGATACCTGAGGGTCCTGCTACAAACAGATGCTTGAGGGTCCTGCCACAAACAGATGCCTGAGGATCAAATCACATTATCAAAGAAAAATCATCAACAATGAGATAATTACATTCAATTACATGTCCTTCACAGAACTGGAGAGAGAGAGAGAGAGAGAGAGAGAGAGAGAGAGAGAGAGAGAGAGAGACAGACAGACAGACAGACAGACAGAAACAGACAGACAGATGGACGGACAGACAGACAGACAGACGGACGGACGGACGGACGGAAGGACAGACACAAATGAAAGAGAAGAACGACAACAATATTATCAGAGAGAGAGGGAGAGAGAACTAAAAGGCCCAAACTACATGCGCATACTGGATTGTATTCATTAATTTTGTTGTTTCTGTCCTCATGTACTGATTTGTTATTTTCTTCTTTTTTTTTTTTTCATTTTCGTCTGTAGTGTCTGCTTTACCCAGCAGCATTACTTCAATGCTGCACATTGCGGTCGCTTTTCTTCATATCCGAAAGATGCCCCCAGACTGTCATGCTGCAGCCACAGCATTCCAGCCCATTGGTGGAGTTCTGCAATGCCTTTCCTGAGCCAGCATATGCAATATACCTCCTGTTAAGCCACATACTGATAACAATAACTATTTAGACACAGAGCCACAGTGGGAGAATGTCTCACACAGACATACATACTCACAAATACAATTATGCGCATACATGCACACCAACATGCATGACACTAATCATTGAATTGATTATATTGTGAGTTAACGTCTCCTGTTACCTGGACATCTTGTGACTGCATAATGACAGGGAAAAACATTGAACGCTTTTCAGTAAGAAGAATTAAATGCAGATTAAATAAGCATACAGACAGATGTTTATATTCATGCTGTTAAATACTGGTTTATACACTGGAAACTCTTGACTCTATGAACACAGCTTGTGACACAGTCACAGTATTAAAGTAGTGTAATTCTTTGATTTATAATTTGATCGATTGAATGATTGCTTGCATGGTAAAAGCAATGTCAAAAGTCTACAGTACCCCACATACAGCTCATTGTAACGTCCTTGTTTGCTTAAACCATTAACAGACAACATCAGAGTGCAGACCCACCAAAAGCAAACACCCAACCATAATGAAGCACCATGTTGAGATCACTTCTGAGAAATCAGGCTAAGCACTTTGTGATCAGACATCCTCAGTATTCATCAGTTATTGAAGTTAGCTGTTCGGCCAAGACACTCGTCGTCAGCAGACAAAGGGAGATAAAAAGAGTCGTCGACTAACACAGCTCGGCAGGAGCAATCTGTTAATGGGCGACAAGCGGCGCGTTCGGCACGCAAATCACGCAAGAGTTCACTTGATCGCGCCCGCGGAAAAAGCAGTTCCGACGGATGGTAATGATGGTGGCAGACACTTGAGCCCGAACAGTACCAGTAAACTGGTTCCAAGTCTGAGCTGGTCACGTCGCGCCTCAGAATACAGGCAATTAAGTAATTGCAGCTTTGGTTGCCTCTGCTTTCACTATTTGTTTAAGACCAGCACTTGCATAACATCTACATAGGCACTCACTTACTAAGATTAGAATTACAACCATCAGTTCATTAATTGCACAGTCGTTTTCTCCTAGACGCATGCTTACCACAGTTTTATTTCCCTTGGTTTTTGTATTCAGTCAGCAGAGACGTAAACTCGCATATACTCACATT
>CM065726.1:41464046-41466546 GCA_033310375.1 Conus canariensis | reverse complement strand
GAGAGAGAGAGAGAGAGAGAGAGAGAGAGAGAGAGAGAGAGAGAGAGAGAGAGAGAGAGATGATCTCTTTCCAATTTGTTGAAGTTACGATGAAAAACATTGATCATATGCGCTGCATAGATTCGAAATCCAGGATCGACGATTTTTTTTCAGTTCTAATTTTTAGGTTGTGTGACTGTGTTCATTTAGAATTATTTTGAAAGTACGTTGGTGAATGTGTGTGCATGTTTTCCCACTTCTGTTTCTATCATTTTTCTTCCGTTCTTTCCTGTCCCTTTGTAATGGTGAATGCTGCTATTGCTCTTCTCAGTGCTTTAGTTGAAGACGATTTGACAGTAAATCGTAAATTTGTACCTTAAAGGTGTTTTGGCAAGTATTTATCAAGTAGAGGCATCTACTTATGAGAATTTTCCACCTGTACTGGTTCCTATACAGAGTTCAGTTTAGCTGTGGGCTCAAAATGAATGTGTCTCTGATAGTGTCGCTCAAATTCACTGACAAGATGCAGTGTGTGTCTGTATCAAGTATCTACTATGGGGAACTTTCATTTCGAATGGCCGCTACCCAGAATTGAGTTTGCTTTGGGCTTAAATGAATGCGTCTCTGATAATGTCGCCCAAATTTACTGACCCAACATAGCATGTGTCCGTATCTCCCGGGCCTGAGTGACGCCGGGATATGTAATGAGAGTAAGCATGGAGAATCCCTGTCATTTAGTCTCTGAACAAAGTAAAACAGAGAATCCCTGTCGTTTAGTCTCTGAACAAAGTAAAACAGAGAATCCCCGTCGTTTAGTCTCTGAACAAAGTAAAACAAAGAATCCCTGTCGTTTAGTCTCTGAACAAAGTAAAACAGAGAATCCCTGTCGTTTAGTCTCTGAACAAAGTAAAACCCCACGTTTATCATCTTCACCAATCTCATTCGTGATGATTATCATATCAAGCATCAATTCTGTGACCTCTGCATGTCCTGCTCTCATGAAGATTGCACATAGCGAGAACCTGTTGATGGCACGTTCACGGGAACTGTGGTTCAATGCAGGTGGAAGCGCCCTCCGGATTAGGACACTCCCTCCGTTTTGCCTCTGTGTCTAAGTAGTTATTATCGTCAGTACAGGGCTTAACAGGAGGCATGTTGTATATATTGGCTTAGGACAAGCATCGCTGAGCGCCACCGATGTGACTCGGCAGCAGTGCAGTGTCTTCGTCAATGTTTATTGATGACTTGACATTGCGACTACCGGATTTAAACAGGTTTAAACAGGATGACATTGATTGCGTTCTGTGGACTGCAGTGCTCTTGGTGCAACATAACGGTCGGGGGTGATGCTGGGGGAGGGGGAAGGAGGAAAGGGTCCCATTGTGTGGCATGGAAGTAACATCTCTGGATAGGAGGGACACGGAATTAAAAAAGGGGTTTAAAAAATAACAAATAATTTTCCAAGAACAGAACAAACAGCATGAAATGTATAAACACATTCCAGTAAATGCCTCTGATTTGGGATTTTCATTTGTTCCCCCCCCCCCTCTCTCTCTCTCTCTCTCTCAGAGTGGGTTTATATGAGAGAAGCAGGGTGTGGATCGAGGTGATATTAGGAGCGAAGCTCAGGGAAGGAATAAAACTATACAACAAGCAACATCTTCTGTCTCAAGGAAAGCACGGAAGTGAGTGTGCTGTGTCGAAGTAGGGGGATGGGGAGTGAGCTGGAAGAGGAGGTGAGACTGGCAGAGACAGACTCAAAAAGAAAGTTTTTTCCCCTTTCTCTGTATCTCACAGCACTGGAGAAAAAAAAACAAACAAAAAAAACAAGCTGGTATGGATTTCTATGCTGACCTCACGTAACCTCGTAATGCATCTTACCTTCTCTGTCCTCACATCATCAGTGTAGCGCGTGCACGGGTTAATGATGTGTAACCATCTTCACCCAGTATAGCCCCCCCCCTCCCCCCCCCCCAAACCCTTTCTCCTTCTCCCGACCATCTCAGCGTGGTTGTTACTTTTGGCAGATATGACGACCGATAGAATTACCTGCTGACAGAGAGAACAGAGGAATGCATGGTGTGAGTGATTTATGATGTTATCCGAGCAGTCCTCCATTTTTGCCCTGTCCTCACCTGTTAGTGTTGTGGATACGTCTTCGAGGACACGCCAGGGGTGTCAGTTTTCTTTTTCTGCTAGTGTTTGTTGTTGTTGTTCCTTTTTGTGTGTGTGTATGTCAATATTATTTTGATGCTCCTTCCCTCCCCCTTCTCGGTCTCTTACGTCCATACACACTTCACCTTTCCATCTTTTATTGACGTCCTTCCCTTGTCAGACTTTTAAAATGTATTTTCAAAGTTGTTGTTGTTGTTGTTTTCACAAAAATTGCTTGTGTTATTTTGGATTGCGATTTGTATTTTATTTTAGTGTACTTTTCATTGTTGAGATCGTTCATTCAGTTTTGAAGTCGTTTACTATTATCTCTTTTTTTTTTTTCATCGTCGAGGACAAGATGTAAGAA
>CM065726.1:41454046-41459046 GCA_033310375.1 Conus canariensis | reverse complement strand
CACTTTACTTTGGCTATTATATAATTTGTATAGATAATTCTATTCAGAGAGCATTTCTTTTCTACCTTTGACAACCTTCTCTGTCTGTTTTCGTATTTTGTTTTACTTCAGTGCTTATTCTACGTGCTTATTCAAGCCTACAAAAACTATTCAAAATTCTTCGTTCTCTCTCTCCTCTATCCCTTGTATTCCAGTCTTAATTACAGCTGGAATAAATGTCAGTTTCTGTTTTACTTGAACATAATTTGCTCTTGGGCATGTTTATTATTGTGTTTTTCTAAGTCTCAGTGATGAATGTTAAATACCTCTTTCTTAGGACGAGACATTTTTCTCACTAAAGCAGAACAAAACAAAAACAAAACAAAACAAAAAAACCGTTCATTTCCATCTAGCACATCGCCCACGTTTCCACATAATTCATGCAATTTTCTTTCGAAAAAAAATTGTTTATAAACCTGTTTCGTTTTTCAAACAAATTTTGTTTCTTCTTTGACCAGAATATCCGACAAGATAATGATCATGACACAAAGTGGTAGGAAAGACAGATACGATAGACAGAATAGACAGACAGGATAGAATAGATAGTAGATACGACGGATTTAGACAAATGTACGACTGACGAACGAATATATATAAGCACTTATCTGTGCGAGTCTTTTCATAGAATATAACTAGTCTGCAATTCATTCATCACTAGTTCTCAGTGGAAAACAGCATGTCTGGAAGCGAAGATGTTCCCCTCAGACACGGGTTACAGCGATGTCTCGTAAAGACGGTCGGAATGTGATGACAATGGATACGTAGATGACGAAAAGGAAGAAAGAAAAAAAGGTCTCTCCCAGCCCAGGCCTTTAAACAGACGAAAACCCGAAATAATGGAGCACAAACACAATAGATGGTCTTCTTTTTGGCGCTCTTTGAAATCATCTTCTTTTCTTTTTTCCTTCTTCTTCATATCACTTTTGCACAATTCACTGAAAATACAGCGTAGAAATATCTAAAGAAGTAGATAAAATATGAATGGTATAAATGATATTTTAACACAGCAGAATGTATAAACTTTTTACCCGAAGCGAATATTGTCTCAACTGAATCAGGGGACGTCAATTATCGTCGATTACGTAATGATATCTATTTGACAACCGCCAAGACACTATCTTATTGCTAGGTCATTTCAACGGGAAGAAAAGTATTTCTTCTTATTTATGAAATGAAATAAACTTATGTTTATTCAAGTATGATAGGTTTAATCCAAACTACAAATGATAGTCGGGAGTTGATTTTTGTTGTTGTTGTTGTTGTTGTTGTTTTGTTTTGGTTTGGTTTGGTTTTTTTGTTCTTAATCACTAAGTGAGGCTGGAAGAATGCACCCAATGCCGTCAATGTCCGACGTCATTACGCTGCTTCGTAAAAGTAAATCGAAACCACAAAATATGTCATCAATACAAGTACAATGATATCAAAGAATGACAAGATGTGAAAAAGAAGTGAGATCGCTCTTGGCTTCTATGCTGGTACTATTCAATCACAACATAATCAATCATGAGAGCTGAAGCGGACACGTTATATATATATATATATAGAGAGAGAGAGAGAGAGAGAGAGAGAGAGAGAGAGAGAGAGAGGAGAGAGAAGAGAGAGAGAGATGATATTTTTAATATAGCTTTGTCGCTAATCTTTTTTATGTATATTCTTTTGGGCTCTGCATTTTTGTTGGACTTTTGTGTATATGCTGTCTCTGGAATTTGTTTTGGCGTTAACCGGACTTTCGTTCTTGTTTGCTTTTCTGTGTGTCACTGATGGTTTTACTTATGTGTGGAGAGGGTGGCAAGGCCACAGTGTGTTGTCGTAGGTTCGGAGAATGTGCTGAACGATTTGTGTAAAAGTATCAGATTTTCTTCCGCAAAAGTGTCTGTTCTCTCTGCGTTTCAGTTGTGTGTGTGTGTGTGTGTGTGTGTGTGTGTGTGTGTGTGTGTGTGTGTGTGTGTGTGTGTGTGCGTGCGAAAGGGGGGGGGGGGAGCGATGGGGGGAGAGGGGAGAGTGGTAGAGACAGAGACAGAGAGAGATTCTGTGTGCACGCGTTCATCCGTGTGTCCTTGCGTGTGTGCGCGCGTGCGTGTGAGTGTGCGTGCGTGCGTGCTTGTGTGTGTGTGTGTGTGTGTGTGTGTGTGTGTGTGTGTGTGTGTGTGTGTGTGTGTGTGTGTGTGTTAGTCTTAGCATGCTTTGGAAGTGATGCAGTGAAGGACCAGGTATAAAAAAAGCATACAGTATAGTTTCCAGAGTGAGAAAGGAGAGAGGAAACACGAGAAGACAGCAACAGGAAACTAAGGACAGACAGTGAATATGAAGGTGCTTGCAATTCATACACCTGTCTCAGGCGATGCTTATTTATAGAACGCTTCTTCACACTATGCCCTCCCCCTTTCCTACTTTCACACCACCCATTCTTCCTCCTCCCCCAGCCCCATCCATCCATCAGCACGTGCGTCAATTCGTCAAGCAGAAAGTTCACAACAGATCCCCCCCCCAACCCCTTCCCCCAGCTATGCCGTTTCAGGGTTCTGGTAAATGTCGGTAGTCGTCAGGGTCGATTGAGAAACCTGTTGTGAGTGCAAAGAAATTTTACAGGCTGGTGTACGCTGGGTTTCCCCGGGTCTTGAACCTTTCTTTGGCTTTTGTTCTGTGGATGGGTCTTCCAGACAACATCATATCATGTGCCGACTGAATGGTGTTAAAGTCTTGTCACAGGTTGTAACGGTGCTTTGTGGATTTTCAAGCATTCAATATGTTGTGAATGTGATGGTGATGATGCTGGAGGAATGCATATGTTTTTGTGTGTACACGTGTCAAAACACACCCTCCCCTCGACACTGACAGAGCTGTACTGATGTATCTCCAGTCTAATCCAGTTTTGATCCTGCACGAGACAACTTTCAAAATCTTCGGTAATGAAATTGTTTTAGAAACGAGGGGCAAAATGTAAACATTCGTAAACAACAGCGGTACATGCACTGGGCCCTGGAATGGTCACATCAGAAAGTGAAAAATATTACAGCGACGTGCAGAAACTTTCGATTGTAACAACAACAGTATTCAATAATCATGAAAGAAAGGAAATGTGCCAATGGATCATTCATATGAAATTGTAAACATGTACACAAAAAAAGGGGGGGGGGGGGGCAAAGAAGAATTGCTCACATTGACATGTAATCATGTAGATGAAAAAGAAGGAAAAAAATTTATTCGCTCTACCAACAATAATGTCCTTTCTCTCCCCTAAAATAATATCCCAATTTCCGAAGAACCAAAAAACAATACCACACGAATCCTTAAAACTTGAGAATTGTCGCAAAAAATTTACAATCGAAAGAGAAAGAGAATTTGAAAAGGTTGATGCATGTCAATTAACATTATCGAAATTTTGAACAAGTATTCGAAACTGGTTTGATTTGGAATTGCTAGTATATTTCAAAATCTTAGTAGACGAGCTAGGAAATCGAAATACAAATATTGAAAAGACTAAATGTGTGTGTGTGTGTGGTGTGTGTGTGTGTGTGTGTGTGTGTGTGTGTGTGTGTGTGTGTGTGTGACGGAATCAGTATGTGTGTGTACGTGTCTGTATGTGTGACAGTAGTGTGTGTTTGTTTGTGTGTGTGTGTGTGTGTGTGTGTGTGTGTGTGTGTGTGTGTGTGTGTGTGTGTGTGTGCGTGCGTGCGTGCGTGCGTGCGTGCTGTGGTGTGTGTGTGTGTGTGTGTGTGTGTGTGTGTGTGTGTGTGTAATGGAATCAGTATATGTATGTACGTGTGACAATAGTGTGTTGTGTCTGTTTGTCTGTCTGTCTGTGCAAGTGAGCGTGTGTCGGAGGAGGAAGTTGTGAAGGTGACTCTATTGGTGTGAAATCGGATTTGAACGGAGGATGCAAGGGGAGGGGAATGGTACAGTTTGAGTGAGGCATTAGCAGATTTGTGTGTATGTATGTACCTGAGCATGTGTGTGTGTGTCTGTATGTCTGTGTCTGTGCCTGTGTGTCTGTGTGTGTGCAATTTGTGCATAATGTATATGCATCATAATATGACGATTGCAGAAATAGTATTTTTATATGTGTGTGTGTGTGTGTGGTGTGTGTGTGTGTGTGTGTGTGTGTGTGTGTGTGTGTGTGGCGCGCGCGCGCGCGCGCATAATGTATATGCATAATATATGACAGTTACAGAAGTAGTATTTTCATATAGTGTCATTTGACACGTTTATTTCAACTTATGCTAGCTTTGAGCAACACCAAAAATTCACCTCGCTTACCACCAAACTCTCACCCCATCACCGAAACCCATGCCTCCATCCATTCTCCCTCCTCCTTCTCTGGTATCATCTCCATCATCACCCTTCTGTAACATCCATCCATCTTCTTGCGGGTCTGCCGATTAGTCAAAGGGGGAAAGTCAAAACATCTTCCTCTCTTGGGGTACCAGAGGTTGACGATCGTCACAGTGGATGGGATTACATGTTCAGGGGGGGGAGGGAAGACACGTGTAGATGATGTTGCCTGGCTTCTCCTTACTCTTTGGTCTCGTGCTTTGGATTTTGTTCTGTCTGTTGGCTTTCAGTAACTCCCAGAAAAGAGAACAAGGACAAAACTTGGGGGGGGGGGGGGGGGATGAGGGAGGGGGCGTTTTGCTAGTTTTCTTTGAGTTGATAACATTTTTCTAGGAGGTGGGGGTGGAGATTTAGGATGCCGCGTTTGTTATGAGGATGGCACTGGAGTTCATATATCTTTTTTTTAATTAACATTCTCTCTCTCTCTCTCTCTCTCTCTCTCTCTCTCTCTCTCTCTCTCTCTCTCTCTCTCTGTATGTGTGTGTCTGTCTGTCTGTGTCTGTGCCTCAGTGTGTGGGTATTTTTCAAGAGTTTTTGTAAATGTGTGTGTGCTTACATGCAAAAATATATATGTGTGCACACTCCTCTGTGTGTGTGTGTGTGTGTGTGTGTGTGTGTGTGTGTGTGTG
>CM065726.1:41429046-41444046 GCA_033310375.1 Conus canariensis | reverse complement strand
GGAAAAAGTTAACAATACTAAGAAAGGAGCAAAAACAAAAGATAAAGAAAAATCGGCGTGACATTCGGTTACATTTTCTCTTAATCTGCAAAGCACAGCATGCTCATAAGACATCAACAACAAGAAGAGCAACAACAAGAAGAAACAAAGGGGAAACTGCGAGAGTAAGAGGTCAGACAAGAAGATGAAGGAGAGGTGAAAAACGAAACCACATGCGGCGACACAGACGAGAATTCCTTCCGCAGTCTTCGACATTCCTGCATTATTCAACATCCCGTGGCTTGACCTGCTTCTCTGGCAGCTCGTGCAGCCCGCTCAGGCGTGGTCGGTGAACTCTGTCCGTCAGGCTACGTTCAGTCAGCAATCCTTTCTTCGCGCCCATCACTTCGTCTTTTTTTTTTTTTTTTCTTTGAAGGGGGTGGTGGGATGGGAACGGAGGGTGGGGGACGGATGATGGTGGGGAGGCATGTTTTGCACAGTACCATCATGCCTGTTTGACTCAGGTTCTGGCAGGAAGGGTATTTATATTCTGAGCAATGCGTTTCCTGGCGTACTAAATGTGGGAAGATAGATAGGAAGATACAGAAAAACTGTACTGCTGAGTCTTAAGCATAAGTTTCACACGGTTAGGTATTTGTATTTTGTGTTGTGCGTTTCTGTGGCGTGCTAAACGTTGGAAGATAAATAGGAAGATAAAAAGAAAATAATCATTGTATTGGGCCTCACACATAGCTTCCACAAGCTATTGAGT
Organism: Conus canariensis; assembly: GCA_033310375.1. Lineage (NCBI taxonomy): Eukaryota > Metazoa > Mollusca > Gastropoda > Neogastropoda > Conidae > Conus > Conus canariensis. Next base: position 41,443,295 of record CM065726.1, on the reverse strand, counting down.
TTTAGCAGCTAGCTTAAAGGAGACTGAAACAGAACGCAGCGTCACTGCAAAGAGGGCTAAATACAAATAAACACGCGAAGCTAGGCATAAAGTAACGCTTGTCTGCTGCTCAGCACGAAAGAAGACAAGTGAATTTTCGACAAATATGTCTTTTCTTAGACGTTAGAAGTAAGGCACATAAAAATGCACGAAGCAATATGCCCCGAACGTCTGTCTGAAGCAGAGAGACCCATCTTAGGTTAAAGAAATGTTGAATACCCGTCAAGGTGATAAAAATGGATGTTGTACACGCTTCAGAACGACACTTTTCAATGCCTGTGAACGCCTGTTTTACAACTGTACAATGTTGCAATAGAATGCTGACCACATTGCAACTTATGACAGTGAGGAAGGTCAAGTAATTCGGTGATCAGCGTACCTCAGCATATACATTAGTGTATGGTCATGATTAAAAGAGACAGCGATGGGAAATCAAAGATAACGATTAGGCAGCATAGTCTGTGAGGCAGATTCATTCCATTGGGAAAAAAAACTCGTCTTCAATATATACAGGATAAATGATCTTTGACAATTAGACGACACAAAAAACATATATTCTTCGTATATAGGGCTATTTGTCTTCTTCCAAAAATAGTAACACGCTCCCATTGGTAGTCTTTTGATGTGCCCTTTTCTTCTCGCTGATACTTCGGAACACCTGACTTGACCTGATGACTTCACAGCACATTGTCGTTTGCACGTGCGTGTTTCGTAAATCCTGAATCGTTGATCTGGCTGATTTAACACGGTGGTTTTTGACACTGGACGGAAACGGGGATGTTGGGAAATAGGAAAGAATACGGTGGTGGGAGGGGGTGAGAGCGCGATTGTTGGGATTAGGGGAGTGGGAAAGGGGGAATGGGATGGGGGTAGTGAGGCAGGGCAGTGTTAGAGTGAACAGGTTAGGAAATCCCCCCCCTCTCTCTCTCTCTCTCTCTCTCTCTCTCTGTGTGTGTGCCTGTGTGTGTGTCTGTGTGTGTGTGTGTGTGTGTGTGTGTGTGTGTGTGTGTGTGTCAGAGAGAGAGAGAGAGAGAGAGTGCGTGTGTGTGTGTGTGTGTGTGTGTGTGTGGTGGTGTGTGCGTGCGTGTGTGTGTGGTGTGTGTGTGTGTGTGTGTGTGTGTGTGTGTGTGTGTGTGTGTGTGTGAAGAAGAGGAGAAGGAGGAAATTCTTAATCAAAACTATTTTTCTGCCTTGGCGGGCTATACTTAAGACTTATAATCAACATTCTTCGCTTAGTTTTTCAGCTTCTGTCACAACTGTTGTGTGAGTTTCCTGCCCTCTGTGGGTCTAGTGATTGAACTGTTGTGTTAGTTTCCTGCCCTCTGTGGGTGTAGTGATTGAACTGTTGTGTTAGTTTCCTGCCCTCTGTGGGTCTAGTGATTGAACTGTTGTGTTAGTTTCCTGCCCTCTGTGGGTCTAGTGATTGAACTGTTGTGTTAGTTTCCTGCCCTCTGTGGGTGTAGTGATTGAACTGTTGTGTTTAGTTTCCTGCCCTCTGTGGGTGTAGTGATTGAACTGTTGTGTTAGTTTCCTGCCCTCTGTGGGTCTAGTGATTGAACTGTTGTGTTAGTTTCTTGCCCTCTGTGGGTCTAGTGACTGAACTGTTGTGTTGGTTTCCTGCAGACTGACAGACAGACAGCGAGACAGAGACAGGCAGACAGAGACAGAGTAAGGTAAGGTAAGGTAAGGTAAGGTTGCTTATAGCCCAGCCGACCGCAAGGGGCCATATCAGGGCTGTCACCACGTTAAAATCAACTCACAAGTCATTCATTCACACAACTCTTTAAAATATAGCTTCTAAAAACGCACCCGAAATTTTGTTAAAAAAATTTCCACTGTAAAATCTCAGAACAGACAGGTAAAAAGGCAGACAGACAGACAAAAGGGCACGAGGTACAAAGCAATAAAGCGTGGAGAATCCCACAGTAGCCCCTTCATTTTACCCAGCACAGAACCACACAATGCCCCATTACCGCCACCACCACAATGCAGACTTCTCTGCCTGTCACTCAAAGGACGTTACTTTTTTTGGTGCATGGGGAGCAAATGCGACGGCTGCACATCATTCGTGTGAAGAGTACCACTTGACCTTTAACATTTGCTGGGTTTGTATTAACGATTGAATGGACGTCAAACGAAAAGAAGCCGAATAGCCACTAGACCGTTTGAATTCAAAATTTCGTGTGTGTATGAGTTTCTTTTTCTTTTAATCTCTGTCTCAGTTATTTGCAAGTCTTGCTTTATTGTGTCGGGTTGCGTGATTCATTGAATGACATGAACACTGCTTTGCTATGGGCAGGACGATCCGGCAGCACCGGCACCAAGACCCGTTGCCATAACCACTCTCATCCAGCGCGCCACCGTGAACACCAGGGCCCCTGCAACATTTCCCCTCCGTTATCCGGTCCACGTAATGGGGACTGACAGGTCTGCCGGGGATCTGGCTTGTCAGGAATCGGTACAGGACCACCGCTGTACAGGATACAGGTTGGTGCTGTTCAGTCTTGACATACCGTTGTTGGCCATCAACTGGCGGCAGTTGCTGCTAATACTGCCGCATCCATCAGTCCTTCTAAAACCAAACATACGGAACAAAAACACTCAACAAGCCGTTTGTGCAAAGCGAATGCGGGCAATCGATTTTTTTCACCCAAAACGACGGTGACTTGGCAACGATTTAAAGAAATGAGGGGAGGGAGGAGTGGGGAAGAAAAAAACAAACACGAATGAAAAAGAGGAGTCAAAATGAAAACAGGACAGTGTTCACTGGCACCACGTGGGCATCATCATCCAAATCTGTCTGGAAAACAATGCTTAGCTGCGCCTATACGGGTCAGCTCTCCTCTCCCGGATGAGATTCTCAAGCAGAACTCACGATGGTTGTGCTCATCCATCCTTGGTATCAAACGGAGGTAACATCTCCTAGATTTCCGCTGCATTCTCACTACCAAATGGAGACAAAACACCAACAACCTGCCGAAAGAGCCAATGCATGACAGAAATGAAAAACGGGAACAAAGCACCGTAACAATGTTTTAGAAATAAGCAAGGAGTCACATTTTTTTTCTTCTTTTTTTTTTTTATCTCTGAGTTCAAATGCAGGAAGAGTTGTCTTCCTCAATTTTTGTCCGTCGTGGGCCAAGGCCTCGGCCTCTGCAAATTTTTCCCTCTCCGTTCTATCATGTTGTCATTCCATCGGTGTTTTTTTTTTTTTTTTTTTTTTTTTTTGTTTTTGTTTGTTTGTTTGTTTGTTTGTTTTGTTTTGTTTTGTTTGTTTGTTTGTTTTTAACTGCCTTCTCTTCCGTCTCTCTCCTTCAACAGTTCCCTAGGCAGCCGTTTAAGCAAAGGTCATTGGATCTTGTGACATGGCCAAACCAATGAAAGCTGTTTTTTTTCCCTCAAAACGGTAGATGTTCATATGGTCCAATGAGCTGCTTAATGGTTCCACGCATTTTTGCAAAGAGCGAAGAATAATCAATTGAAAAGGAAAGCTTTCAGCGTATGCTTGAAGATTTAAAAAGTATGCGAGGGAGATCAGCGTGTGTCCGCTGTCTGAGTGGTCAGCTCTGCATTGGCAATTCCACCAGCGCTGACAGCAGCTATGAACTGCACAAAATAGCCTGTAGTTGTTTCTCATGCCATCTCCCGGTCATTGACCAAACGGTAATAATGGTAATATGCTGATCAGACAAGTGGGGGTGAGAAACGAGTGCAGGCAACCAATCCTGCTATTCTTTAGAAAGAAAAAAAAATAGAGAAAAAAGAAGAGAGAGAGTGCCGGGGTAACTGGTGATGAAGAAGAGCGAGTCAAATTGTATATTAAAACTTTTACTGGCAGTGGACAGAGAGATCACTTTTCTTTAAAATAACCACTTGTTACCAGTTCCTTCTTGTCTCACATACACACACGCACACATACAAACATGCGCGCGCGCGCACTCACATCCTGCAAGAGAGGGGATAGGAGAAACGGCAGTGGATACGGGAGAAAGGAGAGGGGGAGGGAAGGGGGGTGAATAGATAGATAACTAGACAATTTGACAGACAGACAGACAGATCAATCAATAGATAGACATGACGTTGATAATTAGGGAGGGTATAGAAGCAAAGAATTTTCCCAGTTTTTGAAATAACAAGGCAAACACTAGGGGAAAGAAAAGGGGAAGTAGAGAGGGGAGAAAGGGAACTGGAAGTGGTGTGTGAACAGTGGGCGGCAACATGTAAGTATTAAACCTTTCTATGGACAGCATAGGGATCCTCGAATTCCCTCTTGTGAACAGAACCTTTTTGCTACGACTATCTGGAGTCCAGTTTCGTCCCCTTGGTGAGATGTCGTAGTCGGATGTGTTAGTTCATCCATGGCGTCTGAGTGAAATTTATCAGTCACGATTTTGTGGTATTCTTACTACCATGGGGAGAACCTTACAATACTCCCCCCCCCCCCCCCTCCTATGCACACGTATGTATATACAGAGAGAGATGAGCTTTCCTTCCCCTCCCATCGCTCCTCCCTGTACATACGTAAGTATGGGCGGAGAGATATGAGCTTACCCTCTACCCTTGCCCTCTCACCCCCCTCCTTTTTTTTCCCAACAACGATAGACCCTCACCCATTGATCACTTCCATTCCTTTCCAATCATTATTATCATTACCCACACACCCACATATAACTAGTATCATCACAATCACCACCGGCACCCATTAGGGTTTTTTCTTTTTTTTTTTTTTTTTTGGTATCATTTCTTTTCCTTACCACTAAGTGCTATTATATATTCACCGTAATGACTACCGTCACTTATGCATCATACCATTAAACAATAACTACAAAACAAACAAACAAACAAACCCTACTGTTTCAACCCCCCCCCCCCCCCCTTTTTTTTTTTTTCTCAAAAAAAAGAGAGAAAAACTTTACCGGTATCCCTCCTCTTATCATATACGTTTTCATCATGGCCACTATCATCATTATCATCGCAATTATTACCATTATTATCACGATTGTCATCATTATTTCAACTCCCATGATTCCCTCCTTAACGGCCTCGTTTTCATCCAACAGCCATTTTGCGCCGAATATGAGAAAATAAGTAGTTTCTCGTTCTCCGTTTTCACTGTCCCAAATGTTGTTTGTTTGTTTGTTTGTTGTTTTTTTGCCTGAAGAAGACCCAGGAGGTCGAAATACATTGTGTTTTGTCCTGTAAACTGTTTGTATCTGTGGCGGAAACTAATCCCTTTTCTTTTTAAATTTTACCCTTTTAGTATTTGTTTCGGTTGTTAATCTAAAAGATGTAATTTTCTATTGATTGATTATCCTTTAATTACTTTTTGCTAGTTATATCGTCTTAGCAGTTTTGTCCCTTTTTTTTAATCTAGTGGGCTTGGGAAGCAGTCTGATCGTAATTTTCCTACCATTCAGGTAATCAGATCGTGATTTTCTTATTATGAGGGCAGTCAGATCGTGATTTTCTTGTCATGAGGGCAGTCAGATCGATATTTTCTTCTCTGAGGGCAGTCAGATCGATATTTTTTTTTTCTCTATGGGCAGTCTGATCGTATTTTCCTACCATCCAGGCAATCAGATCGTGATTTTCTTATTACGAGGGCAGTCAGATCGATATTTTCTTCTCTTTGGGCTGTCAGATCATTATTTCTTACCATGGCAGCCGTTAGGTCATGATTTTCCTACCATGGGGGCAGTCAGATCGTAACTTACTTCCCAGAGGATTGGTCTTCTCGTGATTTTCTAACATGGGAGCAGTCAGATCTAGAGTTTTAACCTTGGATGTCTCCGATTCATGATATTCTTTCTATGGAGGCAATCGGGTTTTTGTTTGTTTTGTTTGTTTGTTTGGGTTTTTTGTTTGTTTGTTTTTTACCAATGAAGCAGTTGGATCACGATTTTCTCACCACTGAGGCAGACGGATTGTAATGTTTCTACCATGGAACCCACTCGAATCGTCATTTTCTTTCCCACGGAAGCCGCTGCTTTGTTCATTTTCCCCACGGTGGCATTAGGATTGAGATGTTTACTCTTTGTTGTAAGAATACCGCAGAGTTATTGGTGGTAAAAAAAACAAAAAAAAACCTCCAGACTGAGACCAGATAATGTCACTTGCAGTGAAGAAAACATTTTGAAAGCAAAACCAAACACACAGAAAGGAAGACAGAAACAAAGAGGAGGGCAGACAGTGCAAACTGCCGCCCAGGCTGACAAGAACTTTAATACGCTACAAATCCAGAGACTCTCCAGAAAGGAATAGGATCGTCCTTGGCCATATAACAGCCGTCCACCAACATTCAGTAACAATCAAGTTTTATGCGCATAGGCCATCAAACACCGGTGAAAACACGACCTCTTTGGATCGGAGAAGGTAATCAACCAGATAACGAAACACCGAACAAACATCTTCTTTTTCCCCCTTTCTTCTGTCCTTTTGTTTCATGAAATGGACGACCAGAGTTTTTGTGCCTTTGTGAGCTTCTTCGCTCACTCTTCAGCGTTTTTGTTCAGTTTTTTTTTTCTCTTCTGTTGCTTTCGTCTAGTTCATTGTTCTGTGCGCTTGGTTCTGGAATTCTTCGCTTTGAGAAGGCAGTTTTCTCCTATTACCCCTTATGCATTACAGAATGTGTTTTGTTAGTTTCAGCTTTGTTGTTTACTTCTGTGTTGGTTTGCTTGTTTGTGTGGGCCTTCTTGCTTGTTTTCGTTCCACAAACAGAGTAGTAGCAGGTGCAGCAATAACAAATGTAATTATGCATATTCATGTACACACGAATGCACATTTATGCGCGCGCGCTCGCACACACACATACACACACACACAACGCACCACACACACACACACACACACACACACACACACACACACACACACACACACACACACACGCGCGCGCGCAGAGCAGACGGAAGGGGAGGGGGTCATAGAAGAGAGAGAAAGAGAGAGACTGACAGAGGCAGAGACAGAGAATAAACAACAGAAACAGAGACAAATTGATGCAGACAACATAATTCCTGCTCGCGTAATGTGGAGAAACAGAAACCGCGGGAGACAAGAAAAACAAGACAAAGACACAGACAGAGAGAGGGAGAAAGAGAGAGAGAGGGGAGAGAGAGAGAGGGAGAGAGACAGACAGACAGGACAGACAGGCAGACAGAAAGACATTCAGGAGAGAGGGATAGCGAGAGAGACACAGAGTGAGAGGGATGGAGAGGGAGTAAGGGAGAGAGAGCGCGAGAAAGAGGAGGGGAGAGGGTGGGTGAGCGATCGCACAGTCAGACAGAATCTTCCAACTTGAACCATACAAAGAAACCCTGATGACGAAGAAGACGTCAGACAAAGAGAGGAGCAGACCACGAGGCAGCAGGGACGGCGGGGTGGAGGACGGAAGAGCAGTGAAGGATGGTTTAGCACGTGGCTGGGAACCTCTGCACAGCACACCCTCTTCCAGGACAAACATGGGGAAGGCTGAACCGACAGCTTCTTCCCAACAGCTCTCCCTGTCAAACCCTAGGAAGTGTACAGAGTCCAACACACACACACACACACACACACACACACACACACACACACACACACACACACACACACAGACAGAGTGTGTGTGTGTGTGTGTGTGTGTGTGTGTGTGTGTGTGTGTGTGTGTGTGTGGTGTGTGTGTGTGTGTGTGTATAAACGCACATAAAACGAAGATAAAAACAACAGACTCATATAATTCTTCCCAATATTTCGGCCTGTAACAGGTCTCCATATATATATATATATTTGTGTTGTGTGTGTGTGTGTGTGTGTGTGTGTGTGTGTGTGTGTGTGTGTGTGTGTTATGTATAATATATATATATATATATATATATATATATATATATTTGAACATATGAATTGTTTTAGTGTGTGTGTGTGTGTGTGTGTGTGTGTGTGTGTGTGTGTGTGTGTGTGTGTGTGTCAACATATTACCCATCTAACTTAATCAAATAGCTCGTTCTATCTGTGTGTCTGTCTTCTTGCTCCATATACTAAACCAAAGTCAGCATCTAATCTTGTCCACATTCAGCAAGGTGACTTATAACAATTCTGGGCAGATCAAATTGGTAACTGTTATGCTAGATAGTGGCATTCGTCTCATTTGAAAGTGGGCGGCGAAGCGGGACGTGGTCAGGATTTGAAGCGGTCCACACGCCCCGTCTCCGTCGTTCATGTTAGCGCAGCGGTCAGTGTCAGCTGGGATGGTTCAGCGTGGAGCATGTCAGACTGAAGAGCTAAAGGTTCCTGGGGAACGGGCGGGACAGGGTATAGTAGGGGGATATAAACGGGCCGGTAAATTTAAACGTAAATGTGGGTGGTAGAAGAGGTAGTGGTGTTCCATGTACGTACGTATGGATGGATGGATGGATGGACGGATTCCTAATCCAAGTCAAGCTCGTCTGCAATCTGTGCGTGTGTGTGTGTGTGTGTGTGTGTGTGTGTGTGTGTGTGTGTGTGTGTGTGTGTGTGTGTGTGTGCGCGCGCGCTAGCTGTGTGTCTGTATTTGTGAGACAGACAGAGAGACAGAGGCAGAGACAGGAAGAAGAATGACACCGAACTGAAACAGCAAAATGCAAAACCAATTTCCGTGTTCTGGACTGACCCCTCAGAGCAAATCCAAAGAACAGTGGAACCCGGTGGGGAAGTAACAACAGACCGTGGTGGGGAAACCCCCAATGGACCTAACGACGGACACAGAGAACTGATGAGTTAGGACACCGGAGCTTCTCTTGGTAAACTCCTCACACATCTATCAGAACCACACCGGCACCACCAGACCGGCCCAAGACGTACCGGTTTACACGTGCTGGCTTTTCCTTCTCGTGGGAACTGCTTGTTTTTCGCTGGCTTGGATTGTTTCGTCATTGGTGATGCTGGGAGCGGATGAAAATGGGAGTGGGGGTGGGGGATGGGAGTTGTGTTGAGGTGGTGGTGGTGGCGGCGGCGCGTGGTGGTGGTGGTGGTGGTGTGATGCTGGTGGTTGTTGTTGTAGGGTGGACAGGGATGGGTGATGGTCATGGCGGTGGTGGTCTTATGACTAAAGACACGCAATTTTGTGTTTTTTCATTACTTTTTTTAAAGTCATTTTCTGCGCCCACTCAGCTGTTTGCTTTACAGCTTTCAGTTCGCTCGCTCTTTTCCCCTATACACAGCCATACACACACAGTGCCGTGTTGTCGCCATCCCAGTCGACACCATCAACTTGACATGAACTACTACAGACGACCTGGCACTCTTACGGAATAATCGTTGGTGATCCTCCTTCGTGCTCGTTCAGATCTAGAACAGACAGACTATATTTTCCATAAAAATTGCAAGAAACTGCCAAATGGAACCTACCTAATAAACGTGCAAAATGTCGAACAAAGACACGCACTTAGCCGACCTCGCGTCAGTGCTCATGACCTACAAATAGAATGAGGTCGACACACGAATACTCAGAAAGAAGGCAGGAGACGATGATTTCGTGGTGCGGGTTGAAGATGGAATTTATTTTCTGAACAACCGCTGCAGATATAACCTATCAAGACAAAAACTGATAGAACAGCGGTCTTGTGATATATCAAGCCCAACGTTCAGTAAACAATGATGGTCTCCATGACGCAAAATATGGACAGGACTGCTGAATATGAAAAAGGCAATAACTGGCACCCAGTATGTGCGTTTATAATAATGGGCGTTTACAATAAAAAATCATAGTCAAAGCAAAAAACATGATGTGTTTGTATATTAGTACTATCTTGTGTCTGTAGCGACTATTAAAGTCTGAGTCTGAGCCTGAGTTTGGTTCAAATATAGGACACAACTTAGTAAGCCCCTTACTGGCTAAAAAAAAAATATCGCTTAGCTGCGGAACCGGCAAGATTGAGCATTCCTCCGGATATAGACTGCCATAATAATAATATAATAATAATAATGAATACTTATATAGCGCCTATTCTGTGCTAGAGACCAAGCTCTAAGCGCTTTAAAATCCACACTCGTTTACGCAACGGGTTGCCTACCTGGGTAGTGCCGACTGAAGAGCTGCCAGCCGGCGCTTCATGCAGTCGTTTCCTGTGTCATCCAGTCAATATTGTCCAATCAATTCCTTACTTCCTTCATTCTTTCCATTTCTCACGCAGGGTGCATGCTATGTGTAACGTGTCATCCATATCAACGGCCAAACTGGCCTACTTTTCCGAAAGTTGGTGATGGGATTTTACGTGTGTGCAAGATGTTATGCGTGCGTTCACACACGGAACCTCGGTTTATAGTCTCATTCGAAGGACTGTATGGGAAATGTCAGAACCAATGTTAACTCCGAAGGAAAAATCCCCCTGTACCGAAACGGCCCAGCGGAGATTCGAACCCGCAACCCCAGGATCACGAGTCCGGCGCTCTACCAACTGAGCTATTCCGGCTCCCATGCGTCCATCCAGTGGCAGTCCTCAGGAACTTTGCCGACACAGAAGGCTTTGACATGCGCTTGCCTGCCTCTGGCCTTGGTGTTGCGTTGAGTTCAGTGCTCAAGTCGACGTGACAGCGGAGCATGAAGGGTCATGTGATTTTGAGGCATTCCCTTTGATGAAACTCCACGACGATTAGGATGGCGACGATGAAGCAATGGGCGTTCCAGTTTAGCCTGAGGCTGCCTCAGAATGTTAGTGCCATCATGTCTTCGCTCATAATCCTGGTGATTTTCTTAACCGTGTATATAAGAATAATGATGTATGTTTCTTTACTCTCTCTCTCTCTCTCTCTCTCTCTCTCTCTCTCTCTCTCTCATATATATATATATATATATATATATATATATAGTCAAAGTAGACAAAAATCCAAACAAACAAGATTAAAATTTCCCAAATCTTCGGCTTTAATTGCCTTTTTCAGTGGGTAGAGGCTCTAAAAGTGACTATATATGCATTCCCAGAGACAGACAGACAGACAGAGGTGAAGAGAGACAGAGACAGACAAAGACGGAGAGAAAGTGAATACAATATGGGTGGAGAAGCTTTCAACATGATCGAAAACTTTCGGCATACACAATGCTTTGTCGGATGAGGTGTGGATTCGGGGAAGGGTGTGGGGGCTTGGGGCGGTTGTTTGTTTTCTCTGTTTCCTGAGTTACCGCTGGTGTTGATGTTGCCGTTTCCGCTGTTGTTTGCGTGCTTTGTTGTTTGCTTGCGTGGAAGTTTGTTTTTGTCTGTCTCTTACCTGGTTTCGTCCTTGGCGGGTTGTGGAATCGGTGTGGAATGATAGTTGGTTTTTGCACCTGACATTTTGGGGAGATGATTCTCTCTCTCTCTCTCTCTCTCTCTCTCTCTCTCCTCTCTCTCTCTCTCCTCTCTCTCTCTCTCTCTCTCTCATATCGTATGTCTGTATTCTCCTTGCTTTATGTTAAGTGCGAGTGTGTATGAGTGTTCTTGCTTACGCGAGTTGTTGTGTGTGTGTGTAGTGGTGTGTTGTGGGTGTGGGTGTGCTGTGCGCTGCGCCGCGCGCGCGCGGGTGGGTGTGTGTGTGGTGTGTGTGTGTGTGTGTGTGTGTGTGTGTGTGTGTGTGTGGGCAGAGCCACCGGCTGCCTTTGTGCTGTGTAGTGTGCGTTTATGGCGCTTTGTAGTTGTTTGTGGGGGAGAATGCACTTTCCATGTGCTTAGTGGTGTAGTTACGCACGTGAAAATGGCGCATTTATGAAGTAATAGTGCTTATGTCATTTATGTGCATGGGGTTTTGGAGTTACGCACGTCAATAGGTGTTATGAGTAGATACGTGTTATGTTGCTGATGTGATGTGGTGTTGGTGTGTGTACGCGGCGCCGAGGAGTGCGGTGTGTTTGTGTGTGTGTGTGTGTGTGTGTGTGTGTGTGTGTGTGTGTGCGGGCGTGGGGGTGTGTGTGTGTGTGTGTGTGGTGTGTGGTGGTGTGTTGTGGTGTGGCGCACGTCTGTACGTGGCCGAAATCACTTTTATGCTTGCCTGTTTGTGTTCGAAAGTGCACGCGTGAGTACTTGGCTATTCGTAGATTTGTGTTCTGTGTATTGGCATATAGATGTTGTGCACGTATATTTTCGTTGATTGTTTCCCCTTTAATCAGTAAATACCAACTAGCTGATCTACCCCTGGCTCCTCTGTCCCTTCTTGTCCTATTCCACCCACCGTTCCCTCCCTCCTTCCTCCCAAACCATCGCTACCACACGGCCCTTGATGTTCTCGTGAGAACAAGTAGCTTTCTCTGGAAATAGTCTTTATGACCTCATATCAATTGTTTGTATATGAAAACAAACTGACTGTTCCTATGAAATCAATCACTTGTTTATGAAAAGGATACTAGTTTTTCTGAAGAAAATTACTTTTCTTGGAGAGAATTATTGTTTTGTGGAGAAAAAGACGAATCAGATTTTTTGGGGAGAAAATATTCGTGTCATGAAAAAAAGTGACTGTTTTTAGCCGAGAGAGTCATTTTTTACGTAAGAGAAAATTTCGGAAGACGATGACTGTGTTGTCGAAGTAAACGGCGATACTTAACTTGCTGGTATTGGTCAAGTCTATTCGCAAGGGCAAAACGTCAAGGGTGGACAGAGCCAATGATATGACCGCTACTAGTCTGGTCTGCGTCGCAGTGGTAGAGTGATTGCGTCCTTTTATCTTTCACCACGTTTAACCGTGTATGACACGAACGAGATCGCAGTGAACGTACGGCCAGTTCCAAGGTCTACAGGCTGTCTACAACTCGTCCTTATGCTTCCAATCACCGCTTTTCAGTGGAGCTGAAGGTGAGCGGGGTGGAAGGGGAGCGAAAAGGGGGAAGTAATTTGTCAGTGTATGCTCGCTAGTGACATGACTGTGTAGTTGTGTAGATAGTTGTGTAGTGTAAAGTAGGGGGGGGGGGGGTGCATTGGTTGTGAGTAAGTGTGTCGGTTAGTTAATTTGTTTGGTTGTTGTTGTTTTTCATTAATTCATAAATTATGTGGCTAAATAGTCCGTATATGTCTTTGTGTATTTTGTTTGTCTACTGGTTGGTCGCTTAATTCGTTAGTAAATGGATGGATATTTATATCATGTGTGAGTAGGCGAGTCGGCTAGCGTTTCCTTGTTTGTGTGTGTGTTCGTTGATTCATTAGTTAGATAGTTAATTTGTTTATTTGTTTGTTCGCTGCTCTCTCTCTCTCTCTCTCTCTCTCTCTCTCTCTCTCTCTCTCTCTCTCTCTCTCTCTCTCTCTCTGCTTCCGTCTGTGTCTATAAGAGACAGTGCTGTCTGTCTACATATTTTTTTAGCATGATGTGAATTAGTGTTGATTGACATTAAACTATTTCTGTGAACTCCAAACAATTCTTCCTCTTATCGTTTTACCATAACTGATTTTCTGATTCCTTCATATACGTCTTGTGTCCCACTCAGAAAAAAACAACAAACAAACAACAACACATGGAGGTAAATTGTTGGTCTGTTTTTCATCAGTAATTGTGGAAGAAAATAAATGAGTACTGGGGAAAAACAAGCGCAGGTAAACCATCCATCTATCATCACGACAATGATCATACAAACGTTTTGATGTTGTTTGTTTTTTTCTTTTTAGTTCCTTGATGACCGCTGGCTGGTAGAAATCCTTTTTGTTCCATGTTGGCGTGAGAGGCATCATTATCTTTCTGTGAGTGACACATCACCGGCAAACACCTGTGCATATCATTAGCACTTGTAAATAGTGTGTCACACGTGTTGGAAAAGAACTATGCATATCATTATAACTTGTAAGTAGTATGTCACACGTGTTGGAAAAGAACTATGCATATCATTATAACTTGTAAATAGTATTTCACACGTGTTGGAAGAGAACTATGCATATCATTATAACTTGTAAATAGTATTTCACACGTGTTGGAAAAGAACTGTGCATATCATTATAACTTGTAAATAGTATGTCACACGTTCTGAGAGAAAATAACACTTAAACTGAATGTACTGGGAGAAGTACCGCAGCTCCGTAGTGTGCCGGGCGATAAACATCACGACTAGAAAACCTGGTGGTCAAGAAAAGGACTTGAGCATAGCATACAAAAATAAACTGAAACTAACTACATGTCCGATCCTATTTTCTTTGCTAAATACCAAAACATCAGTCAAGGTTTCGGTGTCAGTTTTGATGGAGCGATCATATCCGTTTGCAGCACGCCTGACGGTGATGGATGTGTCCGAAAATGACAAAGATAAATGG
>CM065726.1:41419046-41424046 GCA_033310375.1 Conus canariensis | reverse complement strand
ATCACTGTTTTAAAGACGGAAGAATTTTTTGCCAGCATTAGTGATCCACTCTATCCTCGTAATATTCCTTATGAAAAGAGGACCGTCTCTGTTTAAGTAGCTCTTCATTTCCTACTCTCATGGTGACCTAAACATTTTTCTTTGGTCACTTGTCTTTGGTGAGTTCGACCCCCGGCTTTCGCGTCGATAGACACGGAATATCTTTCTTGTAGGGATGTAAGGGGGGATAAGTGGCCATGGGGACATTGACGTATGATGGCATCCACCACACTAGCACGGATGTTCTCTCATGCTGACGTCACTATAAAACAATCATTGTCCGTAGTGGTCTTGATAGGTGTCTTCTGCATGGTGCATCAGAGCTGGCAACGCTGAACAAACATCACTGGTGTGATTCAGTGGCAATGCGGTATTTCTTCTGGTGGGTGACCCTATGGCCGTCTGAAACGACGGATAGCTCCACACGGACTTCTAGCCTGAGCACTGCAATCCTGAATGTGAATCTGTGTGTTGGAATTGTGCAGCTTGGAAGTAATATCACTCGGAGAACATGGAAGGTAACGTAACGAAGAAGAACAAAAGCAAGAACAAGGACAACATTAAGAAGAACATGAACAGTAAACAGAGAAAAGAGAGAGAGAGAGAGAGAGAGAGAGAGAGAGAGAGAGAGAGAGAGAGAGAGAGGCAAACAAAAAGGCGGTGAGAGATGAGAAAGACCGGAGGGAAAGTGTGTGTGCATGTATTCTGTGCGTGTGCGTTCGGAACCAATATATTTAGACATAGAGAGTGAAGTGAGGTCGGAGGAGATAGAGGAGCAGGTGCTTAGGGAGGGTATGGAGGATAGGTGGCAAAAGAGGAGCATAGGAGCCAAGAGCAGAGCTATAAAAGAGATTTGATTTACGAACGTGCCGAACTTTCGCAGGGAAGAAGGCAGTATAAAGTAACAGGAGAAAATGAAAATGAAATCAATCAAGAAGCTAGACGGTAACATCATTAGGGAGTCATTCAAAAAAAGAAAAAGAAAAACAAGTCAGGATATAAAAACTTGTAAAGATATGGAGGTCAAAGAAATGAAATAAAACGAGAAATGAGCAGAGAAGAAGAAAAGAAAGAAAGATCAGAAGCAAATAAAGGAGGACGACATTGAAAAACTAAAGACCAAATAGAAGAAAGCAGGTCTAGTAATAAGAGAGAAATGGAAAGTAAGAGAAGTAACAGGATAAAAACTACCAAATAAAAGCCACAAATTACTCATAATTAAAAGGAATTAAAAAGAAGAAACGACTCAAGGAGTCAGGGAGGTATTCGGCGAAAAATGGACAGGCCCGTACAGTTGACTTACAGACAAATATACATAAACAATGTCACACAGTCAGAGAGACAGATGATCGTTTACTTACATAAACAGACCGACAGACAGAGGAAAAGCATTTCTTAATGTAATTGACTGAAATCTTGGGATAGCTCATGGTGGCAGGATGTAGCCAGAGAGAGAGAGAGAGAGAGAGAGAGAGAGAGAGAGAGAGAGAGAGAGAGACTTTGCATTTTTTGGCTTTTTTTTTTAAAGAACGGAATATATTTCTTTAATAAACTGTTTAAACGCGTCAACAACTTCACGAACCTTGTCTCAGAACCTGTCTTTGAGAATGTATAAGGGAAACAACAGCAATGTATTGAGCCAAGAACCATTGTGCGCATAGACAGTGACGGATACTGTGGAAAACAAAACAGCCCTAATACACCGCTACTTTATTCGACAGTTACAAAGAGCAGGAACAGATTAATGTTTGTATGTGTGCTCTAAATCTTTCAACTCTTCTTCTGGACAGACGAGCAAGGCCAACAAGCGATGGCGCCGACACTGAGGGCAAATAATGGATCCATGGAATGAACCTGTTTGTTATCTTCTCTTGTGGACCCGTGTCTGCGCTGCTGCCTACGTTGAGGAGACTGTGTTTGCCTTCAGCAAGCAGCGTTCACCAATTCGACCAGCCAAGCTGGATCTCTTGAACTTCGATTACCAGCGTTCCCGACAATTAGCCAATCAACCTGGGTCTCCTGTTTGTCGACAAGAGTTATCTGAACGATTAGTGTGTTTACTGAGACCGTGAGGGTATCGTATAAAAGAACCATAGAGCTTCCTGAACACAATATAATACGGGTATACTGGTAAAGTACACTGGTAAAGTACACTGGTTAAGTATACGGGTAAGTATCATGAATAGAATTGTCTGAACATGTTTTAGGTATATTGGAATCGAAAAGGTAAAGTGTAACAAACAGAACTGCCTTCACACACTACAGGTAAACAGTGATCGTAAAGATGTACCACAAATAGAACTACCTGATCATACTATTGGTATGTTGGGATCACAAAGGTAAAGTGTTACAAAGAGAACTCCCTGAACTCTATAGGTATACCGGAACCGTAAAGGTAATGTATCACAAATGTCACAAACTGACTGAACATGTTATGGGTATGTTGGTATCATAAAGCTAAATTATTAAAAACAGAACTGCCTGAACATATTACGGGTATACTGGGATGGCGGTAAAGGTATGGACACATAAATGTATCTAAACACACTGTGATTATACTGGAACCATGAAGGTAAAGGTATGGACACACTGAGTTGTCTGAACACACTATGGATGTACTGGGACCATGAAGTTAAATACGTGATTGAAATATAGCCGTCTGAATGCGCTATGGGTATGCTGGGACCATGGCGGTAAAGGTACTGTCTGAACACACTATAGGTATGCTGGGACCATGGCGGTAAAGGTACTGTCTGAACACACTATAGGTATGCTGGGACCATGGCGGTAAAGGTACTGTCTGAACACACTATGGGTATGCTGGGACCATGGCGGTAAAGGTACTGTCTGAACACACTATGGGTATGCTGGGACCATGACGGTAAAGGTATGGTCAAACAGACCTGTCTGAACACACTATGGGTATGCTGGGACCATGGCGGTAAAGGTACTGTCTGAACACACTATGGGTATGCTGGGACTACGGCGGTAAAGGTACTGTCTGAACACACTATGGGTATGCTGGGACTACGGCGGTAAAGGTACTGTCTGAACACACTATGGGTATGCTGGGACCATGGCGGTAAAGGTATGGTCAAACAGGCCTGCCTGAACGCACTATGGGTATGCTGGGACGGTGAAGGCAAAGGTATGATCAGAAAGACCTGTCTGAACACAGAAAATGCAATATGGCTCTACTGGGACCACATATATGATCCAACAGAGCTACCTGAACACACTATGGGTATACTGAAATCGTGAAAGGTAAGTTATGATCAAATTGAGCTGCCTGAACACACTACGGGCGTAGTGAGACCATGAAGGTAAAGGTAAGATCAGACAGAGCTATCGGAGCACACTATAGGTACAATGGGAAGATAAAGGCAGGTATATGATCAAACAGAACTGCTCGAACACGGTATGGGTACACTGGGACCATGAAGATAGATAGACAGATAGACGGACAGACAGACAGATAGGTAGATAGACAGACAGACAGACAGACAGACAAATAGATAGATGGATAGATAGACACATAGATAGACAGACAGAAAGACAGATAGATAGATAGATAGACAGTTAGAGAGAGAGAGAGAGATAAACTGCCTGAACACATGTGGGTGTTGGAGAAAAATGCCAGTATATGGGGGCTGCACGGAGAAAAAAGAGTGGACTGGACTGCACTGTTTTGTATTCTATTCACTTGCATTGTATTGCTTTGCACTTTTCCATTCTGTGTTGTGTTGTTTGATGGAATTCGTGCTCCCATGTCATCAAGGCGGGCAACATTCTATGGCACCAGATGTGTTCATTTCGCCTTGCACTGTGAACACAACTCGCCGGAGGAGTGAGAACAAAACCTGGTAAGACCTTCCCTTCTTAATATTATCAATTCACATTCAAACAACATCACATCTCAACCAACTGAACGTGTGATTACAGGTCAAAGAATATAAACTCTCTCTCTCTCTCTCTCTCTCTCTCTCTCTCTCTCTCTCTGTGTGTGTGTGTGTGTGTGTGTGTGTGTGTGTGTGTGTGTGTGTGTGTGTGTGTGTGTGTGTAAAAGCGAAACAATTCAAAGTCCAGAGTACGGTACTAGACAACAACGAAAAAAACCCTCGATCGATGAGGGTTTCATCCTTGGCTTACATGGAAAGGGTAACGGCCCACAATAAAGAAAGATGCCACGCATTTCCTCGGTCAAAGAAAAGAAGAGCAGAGCAGAGTAGAAACAATGGCAAACATAAAATGCAGAGAAAGGGGAGAGACAAAGGGCAATAACTTAGCAAGACGATTTTCCTTTGGGAATTTTCTTTCTTACTCTCTGATTTGTTCTTTTTTTAATTTCTTCTTTGCTTTATTTTTTCTTTCTTTCCTTCTTTCTTTCCTACTTTTGTTTTCTTTCATTTCATTTCATTCTTTTCTTTCTTTCATTCTTTCCGTCTTTCATTTGGTGGATCTCTTTCTTGCTTCCTCCCTCTTTTTTCTTTTCAATTCAGCATGGAGGTGGTAAAACGTTCAGCCCGATTTAAAAATACTGTGAAAATTGAGAGCGTCAGGGCCTAGATTTATTATCATAAATTAAACCTGGCTTGAAATTTTACAGCAGCCCCAAGAGCTATACAGAAAAACAGGAAATGGAATCCGTTCGAAAGTTTTGTGATATTAGTGGGGAAAAAAGGTAAAATAAACAGAAAAAATACTCTATTTGCTGGCAACCAAAAAAAAAAATACAGTTCCAAAAACAACGTGGATCACTTCCCCCTTTTTTCTTCAAGGACGGAATGGAGCCTAGAAAAGAGTTGTTTTTTTATATATATACAAATATATGTAGATATTGAACTATAAACAGTCTTTAAAAGGACTATAACCAGAAACAAGAAAGAATGAACGGTGGGGAGATGGGGTGGATAACAGATAGAAAGGCAGTCAAACAAGCAAGATGGATGGAAGGGTAAAGA
>CM065726.1:41411546-41416546 GCA_033310375.1 Conus canariensis | reverse complement strand
GTTTCCGCTGCCGTCAGGATCATGCCACAGCTCAGGGGTAAAGACCTCCAGTTCACAGATCACTGCCAGAGAAGAAGATTTTTCCTTTTTTGTCGTTCAGCCATTGTTTCTGTCTTTTTGTTTTTGTTGTTGTTGTTGTTGTTGTGTGTGTGTGTGTGTGTGTGTGTGTGTGTGTGTGTGTGTGTGTGTGTGTGTGTGTGTGTGTTGGTTGGTTGTTGTTTTTGGTTGGGGGTTTTTTGGGTTTTTTTTTTTTCCTCCCGTTTTTCATACCTTTTTTTTTTTTTTTTTTGGTAAATTAAAAGGAAAGTGAGCAAAATATATTAATGAAGCATCAGACAGGAAATAAATTCATACAGACAGGGAGGAATAAAGAATATGTTTTAATCAAAATTAGAAAGAAAGCAACATTCGTTTACAGTCAATGGCGTGTAACTGTCTTATCAATAGAGCAAGAGTGATCGGTCTTATGTGTTGTTCCTTGTTTACTGATCCCCTCCTCATTTAAAATTTCCTTGGAAAGAAAGCGAGAAAAGACAAACACACACAAAGAAGAAGGATGGGAAAGAAGAAAGATAGAAAGGAAAGGGAAAAGCAATATAAATGGTAGCAAGGGGACTTACCTGGCTTTAAAAAAATGAGAACAAGATTCAACAACAAATCCTGAACCAACACAAGTTTCTCTGCTGAAACCATTTGTTTTTATTAGCATCCTCGTATAACTTTATATCTTTGGTGATAAGAATGACGAAGAGGCAGTTGATGAATGCAAGATTCAGACAATGAGAAATTAACTTTGTAAGTTGTGGCCTGGTGGGATTCTGTGGAGACAGAACGGTCAATGTTGTTGTGAAATGGCTCTTCCAGTTCATGGACTAAACTATTCTTAGTGAATCTTTCCCGCACAGGTCCTACTACAAGTCCTTTCTTCACTCTCCGCACACCTCCCTCCGCCACCCTCTTCTTGCCCTTCTTTCCTTCTCTTCTTCCAGCATCTTCAACCCACACTCCCCTCCTGCTTCAACCCCCCTCCTGCTTCACCCCCCTCGCTTCAACCCCCCTCCTGCTTCAACCCCCCCCTCTCACCCCCCCCCTGCTTCAACCCCCCTCCTGCTTCAACCCCCCTCCTGCTTCAACCCCCTCCTGCTTCAACCCCCTCCTGCTTCAACCCCCCTCCTGCTTCAACCCCCCTCCTGCTTCAACCCCCTCCTGCTTCAACCCCCCCCCTGCTTCAACCCCCCTCCTGCTTCAACCCCCCTCCTGCTTCAACCCCCCTCCTGCTTCAACCCCCCCCCCCTGCTTCAACCCCCCTCCTGCTTCAACCCCCCTCCTGCTTCAACCCCCCTCCTGCTTCAACCCCCCTCCTGCTTCAACCACAAAGCCGACCCAGAAGGGTGTCTCTCTTGGCTTTCTCTTCATTCCTGTACGTCTATTATTTTCCTGCAAAATGCAAATTTAGCGTTCCTGATTTCCCACCCCTCTATTACCAGCTATCAAGAATAAAATAGAAGAGCTACGATTGAAGCAATTACCATATTGATCTATCTCGATGATCATAATCAACAGGTGACCTCAAACATTAATTTCTCCATTATATGTATACATACATATATATATATATATATATATAGCCGGTACCATGAACCGTCAGAAGGGGGTTATTTCCAGAGGATAGCACCGGGTTGCACTGGCATTTCGCATTCTCTGCCAGTGATCTGTGAACTGGAGGTCTTTCTCCCAGAGTAGCGGTACGATCCTGACGGCAGCGGAAACACCAGGAACCCAGAAAGCGTTATTGACAGCTCCGTCTCTCCCATTGACCTCTGGTCGTTCTCCATGAAGGAAGGACGATGAGCCTCCCGTCACAAAACAACAAATAAATGAAAGCAGAATGAAAGAAAAAGGAGAAATGTTAACGTAAAACCTGTTCCAAGCAATTGTTTCTTGTTATACTGTGGGGTCAGTTGGCGTTTTGATTGTGTGTGTGTGTGTGTGTGTGTGTGTGTGTGTGTGTGTGTGTGTGTGTGTGTGTGTGTGTGTGTGCATGTGTGTGTGTGTGTGTGTGCGTGCGTGAGTGCGTGCGTGTGTGTGAGTGTGTATGTGTGTTAGTGTGCGTGTTGGGGGGGGGGGGGGGCATACGTACGTGAGTGCGTGTGTGCATACTTACTTGTGTGTGTGTGTGTGTGTGTGTGTGTGTGTGTGTGTGTGTGTGTGTGTGTGTGTGTGTGTGTGTGTGCGTGCGTGTGTGTGTGTGTGTGCTGGGTAGGTGCGTGAGTAGGTTGGTGCATGCGTACGTGTGTGCGTGTATGTGTGGAGGAAGGTGGATACATTAGTGTATGTGTGCATGTGTATACATCTCTGTGTGTGTGTGCACCTGCTCGTGCGTGCGCGTGCCTGTGCGTATGTGTCTTTACGTTCATATTTGTCTCAGGGCTTTTTTAGTGTATGTGTGTGCGTGTGGTAACTGTGTGTGTATATATACATGTCATTGTATGTATTTTTGTATATATATATATATATATATATATATATATATATATATATCTTCTCATATTTATAACATATTCCCCCCATTTTCTTCATCTTCAATTTTTTTTTTTTTTTAACTTCAAATCTTTGTCAAGTCATTACTATAACGACTGAAGAATTGTTAGCCTACACTTGTTTTCCCTACTACTTAATTGTTCAGCATTATTTATATATATATATATATATATATATATATATATATATATATATATATAGGCTTATTTTGAGAAGCATTTATTATTCCCCATTCACCCACTCCAGCACATACTGTTAGTTAGGCAGAATTATCTACGACTGCAGATATGAATGCTTACCTCCCCCTATTTCTTCAATCTAAGACATAAGAGCAAGCTTTGTTTATAATTGAATATATATATATATATATATTGTTAAAAATATTTTTTTTAATGAAGTATAAAATCTACAAGCTTGTTTCAAGCCTTGCTATCATCAGGATATCTTTTTCTGGGGCACGCCAACGACCTTTTATGGCGTGCGGGACTTGATTTCAACTCTGTGTGTGCAGGCGGATCTCATTTGCTGCACGTGCGGCCTGTGGTTCTTATTGGGGCCTGTTCAGATGGAATGTGCTAGCAAAGATTTCCACTTGTGCCTGCAATTGTTTACAATTTCTACTTTTGTGTTCAGAGTTGCTAAGTGTGGTTTACATAATATCAACCATTTTTCTGTTGAGCATAGATTGCATCTTTTTGAAATATTGTTGTATGGTGTTGCTCTTTTTATGATTTTCCATGATACGTTGTAGTCTATTTTTTTATCTTTGAGTCTCCAAATGTATTTACTCAGCTCTGTTTGATTTTTGTATTTTTCATTTTTGAATGACTGTTTGTGGTTTGCGTATCTGGTTTTGAAAGTGTTTTCAGTAATCCCTATATATGTTTCTTTTTCATTTTCTGATGTTACCGTAGCTTGGTATACAATGTTGCTGTGAAGACATTTATTGCTTAGGGGGCACTGTTCTTTTTTAGTGCAGTTGCAAGATGTCTTTTCGGCACCCTTCTCTTTGTGTTTGCTTTTCTTTTTGTTAGATGAATCAATCATGTTTTTTGAGGTTAGGCATACATGAGTATAATAGTTTAATGGTGTTTTTGTTGAATATTTTGGACAGTTTGTGTTCTTTTGGAAATGATGTTGCCAAGATTTTAAAGAATTCTTTTCCTACATTTGTTTTTACTTGTCCATCGTATGGTGGGTTGTACCATATGATCTTTCTTTTCCTATTTTTCTTATTTCTGTTCGTGTTATTGTCTGGACTGTATTGTAGTTTGTAATTGTAACCACTTTTTGTAATGCTTCTTGATATTCTGTTGCTGCATCATTGAATGCGTTTTCATTGCATGACAGGTTGGATAGTCTCTTGTTTATACCATTGGGTATTGTTTTTAGTATAGATGGTGGGTGGTTGCTTTTGGTGTTTACGTAGATTGGTATGTCATTGGGTTTTTTGTATGGTTTGTACACATGGTCATTGAGGTCTAATGTTATGTCTAGGTAATTCACTACTTTTTTGTTTGCTTCTATTGTAATTTTTAAGTTGTGGTTTTTAAAGATTTTACATAATTCTTTTTTCTTGTTTTCAATGGTTCTTGGATTATTGTTTAATGCAGCGAGGCCGTCATCTCTGTATAAACCAACCTGTTTTCCAAGTTGTTTTTGGATGTTGGATAGCATGAATAGTCCGACTAGTTCACATGTTTCGGCACCATCATACGATCCCATGGTCACATCAAATGTGGAGTTTTTGCTCGTTTTTTTAATCCAAGTTTCATTTCTGCTATGGAGTAAGGTTTTCTTGGTGTGGAAAATAATCTCCATTTCTGACTCTGTTATTTTTGTGTATCTATTGGCAAATTTCAAAGCTTTGTTTAGTAGTTCTTCATCTATGGATGGATAGAAGTCTACTATGTCAAATGTAATGAACATTGTATTTCTCTGTTTGTTGAGTTTCTTAAACCATTGTATGACTTCATAGCTGTTTTTCCAAAGGTTGTATTCGGTGTTTGATTTTACATCTTCTATAGCTTTTTCCAAAATTCTCTTGCTTATTTTGCCCAGTTCGGATTTAGATGGGTTTATTAGTCTACATGTTGGGTTGTTTTGGAAGTTAGGCTTGTGGTCTTTAAGTGTTATGAAGGCTTCTTTTGTTGCTGTTGCCTCTACCCTATCGCTTAACTCCATGCGGTGTGCAAGCTCTTTTTCTTTTTTGCGGATGTTGCTGTGTGTGGTTTTATCAGCTTTCTTGTAGTTTTTCTGGATGTTTTTGTTTAAGAGTTGAGAGTATTCATTTGGTTCCATTTTGTAAAAATTGCTAGTTTTGTCAGCCTTTACGAATATCTTTTTATCATTTTGGATTTGTTTTATATCATTTGCTAGTGATGTTTGAAAGTTGTTATTTGATTTTTTGAATTTAATATTGGCTATCAGTCCCTTCATTTTGTCTTCAAAAGGTTTCA
>CM065726.1:41404046-41409046 GCA_033310375.1 Conus canariensis | reverse complement strand
TGTCGTGTGATTCCATTTCATACGAACTTCCTCCTCCAAAACATTCTCCACATCGTTTATAAGTGGCGGAGTTTATAATGACACAGTCTTTCCAGTCAAACATCACGTGGGATGGACCTTAATATTTGACGGTGAAAAAGTATATGTGGATGGGAGGGGACGAGGATAGGGGGTTGAGGAGCTGCCTGTTTACCAGGCTACAACATGTGCCAAAAATCTCCTCCCCAGGGCTCAGAATGACGTGATTTTTCCGAAATAGGAAATGACGCAATTCTCATAATATGACAACAACTAGAACGTATTAAAGTGATGGTTGGTCCCACTGTAAGTTTAGATTCAAGATTTAAGATACCATGGACTCAGACAATGGCTACTTCCAGTAGCTTTCTTCTATCAAAAACAGCTACTTTCTTAAATGTTACTTCACCATTAACAGTTCCCACCTGAATGCCTCATACGTCAACAACAACTACTTTCCTTAATCCCTTCCCTTCAATAACTACCAACTTAATCTTTCCTTTATCGAACGCTGCCTTTCTGAATCCTTCGTCTATCAGAATAGCTACTTTGCAAAACCATATCTACAGTGTGTGTGTGTGTGTGTGTGTGTGTGTGTGTGTGTGTGTGTGTGTGTGTGTGTGTGTGTGTGTATACATCCGTTAAAAGCCACCCTCTTAAGCCTTCTCCAATCAACAGCTATTTTTGTAAACACTTTTTTTTCCATCAACGATAGCTAACTTCTTAGATCTTTCCTCCATCAACAATTTATACATTCCTTTGTCCTTCCTACATAACAGACCTGTCTCTCAAGTTCTTCCCCATCAAAAAACAGTTAACGTCCCAAACCCTTCCTCCATGAACAACATCTACCCTTTTAAATCCTACTTCATTCAACAACGCCTAAATTCCTGAATCATTCTATTTCAAACGGCTACCTTTCCTAAACCCTTGATCAACAACACCTACTTTCCTAAATCCTTCCTCCGTCACACATGTCTGACTAAATCCTTCCTCTAACAACATCTGCCTTCTTAGATCCTTCCTCTATCAACAATACTTCACTTTCTAAATCCTTCCTTCATCGATAACATCTACCTTTGTAGGTTCCTCCTCAATCAACGATACCTATTTTTCTAAATCTTTCCTCCATCAAGAACACATACATACACAGAGATTCTCTCTCTCTCTCTCTCTCTCTCTCTCTCCTCTCTCTCTCTCTCTCTCTCTCTCACACACACACACACACACACACACACACACACACACACACACACACACACACACACACACCACACACATCAACATATGTTCAAAATGCAAACTGCGGTTAGTAGTCTGATCAGAACCAAATGCTCAGAAAAGTTTATTTCTGTTGGTGATTTCCTCGTTTTCGTTTATTCATCATTAATCATCGTTAACGTATTTTTCTTTGTTAAGGTTGTCCTTCCTTTATCCCTTTGCCGAAGCGACCTGGGGTGAATGGGAGAGACGGAGCTATCAATAACGCTTTCTGTGTTCCTGATATTTCCACTGCCGTCAGGACCGTGCCACAGCTCAGGGGTAAAGACCTCCAGTTCACAGATCGCTGCCAGAGAAGATATACCAATTCAGGCTCGTGCCTTCTTATGGAATAAAGCTCTTCACAAAGGTAGTGGTCCTGGCACTGAAAATGACGTGGTTTTAACCTTTTAGTGGAGGCTATGTGGCTCTTGAGAGAGTTCAATGGTGGATGTTTTTGAGTACAGACTAAGAGAGTCAGCTCGCATCAAAAGAGTGGCGCCATCGAGGGTACAGGTCTTTTGTCGTACTGCCTTTGGCCAGAAATTGAGGCATGCAGAAGTAACAACACAGTAGTTTGTGATGATGATGCATTTTGCTGCAAAAAATGTACTGACTCAGGATTAAAGGGAAAGAAAAAAAATCTTTTTAACCCTTCCTGGTAGGGCTGTGTGAAGCGGCGGGGGGGGGGGGGGGGGGGGGGGGGGGGGAGTTAGGGGTGTTGGAACCAGAAAAGGGGGGAAGGGCAAAAAAAGGAGGTGTTTGGGGTAGGTGATGAAAAGTGCAGTGTTGAATGATAAGCTAGAGGCAGACCGGTGACGGATAGGGTCACTAACGGGGGCTGGGTCCATTGAGTGGGAAGAGGTACGATCATATAGTGGGCAAAAAAAACCCCAAACAAGTGAGGGTGAATGAATCCTCAGCTCCTACAAAATAACTTTAAAGGGGACGGTTTGGAGGCAGTGATTAGGGCGGGATGGGGCCGGAAAGGTGGGATGAAACAGGCAACGTTGAAATATGAATGTAAAACCCTTCACTGGCTGCAATAGGAAGGAATCACTGAGTTCTGTGTTTTTGAACAGAACCATTTGCTTATGCCTGACCAGAGTCGACATTTTCCTCCTGGATGAGAATTCGTCAGTGGTCCCGTTCCTCAGAAGTTGTGGCACGATATCACAGACAGAGCACCATCTATTATTCCGTGGCTTTTCCAACACAGCCGGTGAGAACATCACAATCCACCAGCTCCCACGATGTTGGTGTTGAACTGTCTGCCATGGCGTGGTGTTGAACTGTCTGCCATGGCGTGATGTTGAACACTCTGTAATGGCATGGAGATACAGTCGCTGTCATGGCATGATATTGATGCAAGGTGACGTAATGTATTCTATCCTCTTGTGCGGCATTTCATCTCATTTCATAGCATTGTACCATTGGATCTGCACAAAGCCGCACCACACCTTGCCCTTGTATAGATACTTTTCATGTATTGTGTTGTATTAGACTGCGTTGTCTTGCACCGCTGTTTTTCGTATTTTCCCACAAATTACCCCAAATCAAGGGCAACCAAGACTCTTACAACAACAACAAAATTACTCTCTAGGTACAGCAAAACTAAGAGCGTTAGCTATTTTTGCTAACAATGTTATACGGGAAGCGAAGATCAAAGATTCTAAGTGGAAAAGAAACGAAACCTATCGGGTGGAAGGGATGGCAGGGAGTGGGGAGAAGAGGGGGCGGGGGGAGGGGTTCTCACGTTTTCAAAAAGAGCACATCTGAGGAACGTTTTCTTGACCATCAGGGTTTAATCGAAGAGCTTTTTTTTTTTTTTTTTTTACCTCTGACACCATAATGAATTAAATTTAGATCTAGCGGAAGCTGGTGATGATTGTATCATGTTTGATGTTCTTTCTTTTAACGTTGCTATTCACCAGTCTATTCTAATTCAAAGCCAGATGCTGCCATGGAAAAGGAGGGAGGAAAGGTGGGTGACACTGACAAGCAGATTTGCAGATGTGGTAATATCTTTGAACGTTTGGAGCTGCTCATCTGAAGAAGAAGAAGAAGAAGAAGAACAACAACAACAACAACAACAACAACAACAACAACAGCAACAACAACAACAACAACAAATGGGAAATAATAAGCACGATCAGAACAAAATAAGAGGCGGAATAACAAGAGAGAAGATAAGAGGGAGGAAGCGGAGAATAACAAATGGGTAGAAGAAGAAGAAGAAGAAGAAGAAGATGATGATGATGATGATGATGATGATGACGGCGACGACGACGACGATGACGACGACAACAACTACGACGACGACGACGACGACGAAGATGATAATGATGATGATGATAAACAAGAACAAAAAGAAGAAGAACTAGAACAACAGCAACAACAACAACAACAAAATGATAATGATGATAATGAAAATGATGATTATTAATGATGATGATAACAACGACGACGACGACAACGACGACGATGATAATGATGATGATGATGATGATGATGATGATGATGATGAACAAGAACAAGAACAAGAACAACACAGTTAGATGAATAATAACTGCAAAAACAACCAAGGCAACAGCAACGACAATAACAAATATTAAGGTTATCCTGAGCAATTATTCGTAGTCTGTAGAATTGTTCAAACATGCGTTTAACTTCGGCTCTTTTGACATGTCTGTACAAGCATGACTCCGTGGTTTCGATGATTTGAGCAGTACTTATGGCTCCGATAGCATCCATATGTTGTACCAGTTCATGTGTGAGCACAAAATGGAACTGATGTATTTTGGAACAACGCTGACACATATATGATACGTAGCTTAGCTGGTTGTCTCCACAAACTGTAGGTCTCTCGTTAGAGTAATTCCCATGACTGAAATCTTGTAGTCGTTGCTATGCAATCAGGTCAACAGTTTTTACGCTTAAAAAATGAATCATCGTATCAACAGACAGATCACAATAAGTCTAGCGTGCTCGGAATTACTTTTTTTTTTTTTACTCTTAAAAACACTCCGTTGCATTTTTATCGTTTCCAGTGTCATTCAACGGGAAGCTGAGAGATGAAATTTAATTATGTTCGTGTCTCTAAGGAAGGCGATTCTTTTTCTTCTTTTTTTCTTTTTTTTTTTTTTTTTTTTTTTTTTGTCCGTTTGTTTGTTCCAGAGACATCAGACGTAACTCATTTCTTTGGTTTAAAAAAGTGAAATGTGTAAACTGAATTGGGAAGGAGAGCAGGCAGAAAGAACACTTTATATTTCTCTGTTACTGAGTTGCATGTGAATTTGAATGTTTGTCGCATATCTGTGAAATCATTAGTTTAGAATTCGTTAGTAAAACTGTTATCTTGGCTCGCTTCCCCCCTCTCTCTCTCTCTCTGTCTGTCTGTCTGTCTGTCTGTCTGTCTCTCTCTCTCTCTCTCTCTCTCTCTCTCTCTCTCTCTCTCTCTCTCTCTCTTGACCTAACCCTTGTTACTAGGTAATATTTATGTTAATCATGTTTCGTCGTTATAAGCTTGTTCATTGTTTCCTTTTCGTGTATCATGTATATGTTTATTTTGATATTGTTTGTTACTGTTTTTGTTCTTGAGGGCATGGTGTAAAAAAGCTGTAAGCTTATCCATTTTACCCTCAATAAAAATATTCGTATTCGTATTCGTATTCTCTCTCTCTCTCTCTCTCCTCTCTCTCTCTCTCTCTCTCTCTCTCTCT
>CM065726.1:41386546-41394046 GCA_033310375.1 Conus canariensis | reverse complement strand
AAGACTTCAAATGTTTTATTTTGCTTCGCTCATTGGCCCCCATGTAAAAACTACATTACATTTCTGGAGGTAGAGAAAGTCGGATAACAAGATATACACACGGCATCGAAACAAACTGGCAGAAAACCCGAAAGTTTGTAAAAACAGCAGAAGAGAAAGGGAAACATTTATTTTGCTCGCCAACAACCCTCTCATCATAGATGAAATTGGTGAGAACAGTGAATGCCCAGACGGGGAATGAAATTATCTCGTTGGATGTACCCTTTTCCGCCACACCTCCCTCCCCATCACCGATCCCCTCCCTTCCTCCCTGCCTCCAGCTCCTTCCACCCTTCTTGCGCCCCTTCTGCCCTTCTTCCACCCGCCTTCCCCGTCCTCAGGAGGAAAAATCGACATCTAATTTCCCAAGGTAGTAAAGCCTTTAGGACTAGCGGCTGTCGATGTCTTCGATCCAGTGTGTTTATCCAACACTGGTACACGACGGTACGTCTCGACTGCCAGCGAGTTTCCGAACTGAGAGAGAGAGGGAGGGAGGGAAAGAGGGAAAAAGAAAGGGAGAAGACATACAGAGAAAGAGAAAGAAAGCGAAGGGGGAGGGAAGGGGGGGAGATAGGGGGGGAGAGAAAAGGAGAAAAAAGAGAGAAGGAAGATAGACAGACAGACAGACGGACGGACGGGCGGACGGACATTCGGACGGACAGACGGATGATTGCTCAGACAGACAGACAGAAAAAGACAGATAGACAGATGGAGAGACAGAAACAGACAGGCGAAAAGAGGGGGAGAGAATAAGGGAAAGAGAGAGAGAGAGAGAGAGAGAGAAAGGGGGAGAGAGAGAAGAAGACAGAGAGACACAGGACAAAGAGAGAGAAAAGGAGAGAGACAGGCAGACAGACAGACAGACAGACAGACAAAGACACAGCCAGAGACAGAGAGAGACAATGTGGGGGAAGGGAGAGAGGGATGTGGACGCAGTGCAACATGAAACGAAATATGACAGCCAGGCAAAGAGCTGCTATTTTCCTGTTTATGGTCGGGATCCCAGTTTTGCAGCAGTACCTATTCGAAGAGAAACAGACGCAGAAAAACGCAGGACACGGTAAGGACATATGGCAACGAGTGATGGTGACAATCAGTTGTCGACAGTGCTTCATACGTTTCTAACTACCGGCTGGTTTCCTGCCAGTTAGTGTACAGTCCTATCACCAGACAACCCTCAATCCTGGAGAACTGTTGTTGTCTCAACTTTCAGTTTCAGTTGTATTATAGTCCACCTGACCACATAGGGTCCAATGTTGTCCTCGAGTCGTTGTTGTTGTTGTTGTTGTTGTTGTTGTTGTACTCTGGCTAAAAGACTCCAGGGATCATCCGAACAGCCAAAGTACTTGAACACTATGGTACAAATGCATCAGCTGGGGATGAGAACATTACGTGTGTGACCGTTTTTCCAAATCTGGATTCCAAACACAACTTGTTTTATGTAAGAACCTAAAACAAAAATTCTACCCAGGCTCTAAGAGATAAAACCTCCTCGGAAGGATCCAAAAATGTACAAACTTTCCTCAACCATTACTAAATCAAAGAAATCTTTCGCACGCAGCGCGTAAAACCTGTTTGGAAAGGTCCCAGATATAAAAACTTACTAAGGAGAAACCAAAGCACGAAAAAGCATGGACGTACCCCTAACATAAAACCTCGCTTTGGAAGGACCGAAAATATGAAGACTTCTCAACGTGGCTCAAATCATAGATGCTTCCTGCGAAGGACCAAAGCGTAAAGACGTCTGTAGAGGGGCCCAGAACATTAAAAACCAGAAGAATCCAGAAGATAAAAAGTCCTCCTAGCAAAAAAAACATAAACCTCCTTGGGTGGATCAAAAGTATAACGGCCGTCTCGGAGGGGCCCAGATCATAGAAATCTCCTTGGGAGGACCGAAAATATAAAAATCTTTTCGGAAGAACCCAAACTGTAAAAACGTCTTGGAAGCACCCACAATGTAAAAACCTCTTGAGGGACCGCCAGTGTGAACAGCTTGAAAGGACTCAGGTCATGGAAACCTCCCCGAAAGGACAAGAAACAGAAACCTCTCCTCCAAGAGACTCAACACGAGGACCTCTTGAGATGACCCAAAACACGAAAAACCTTCTTGGTGAAAGCCAACATAGAATATTCTGGAAAGGACAAAAACATGACCATTTTGGAAACACACACACACACACACACACACACACACACACACACACACACACACACACACACACACACACACACACACGTCTTCTCAGGAGCATCGAAAACATTAAAACGTCCTTTTAAGGACCCTAAACATCAAACTTATTGAAAGGACCCAAAGCATAAAACTTCTTCGCAATGACCCGAAGCATGAAACCTCCATAGAGGTACCCAGAGCATTTGAATCTACTCCGAAGAATCCGAAAGGAGCCAAAACAAGAATCTCACTGGAACGGCACAGAAAGGAAACGTCATCGGAAGGACTCAAAAGATGAGCACTTCTCAGAAACTTATTCATGTGTTCTCCGGCAGCAGTAGTCAACGACTATGTTCATTTCATGTGTTTGTATCTTTGGGGCAGACCCAAGACTAATAAACTCTGTGGTGGTGGTCTTATTTCCTCAGTTATTTGGGTTTTTTTTTTTTCATTGCAACATTATTTGAGGTTTTTTTCCCTTTCCCTTTAAGTTGTATAGTACCTGCGCAGAGCGAGGAATGGATAAAAGAAGCATATATACGCTTCTCTCTCTCTCTCTCTCTCTCTCTCTCTCTCTCTCTCTCTCTCTCTCTGTGTGTGTGTGTGTGTGTGTGTGTGTGTGTGTGTGTGTGTGTGTGTGTGTGTGTGTGTGTGTGTGTGTGTGATCCTCCTCCTCCTCCTCCTCCTCATCCTCCTCCTTCCTCCTCCATCTCCTGCTCTTAGTTAGACTGTAAGTGGAAGCAGAAGTTCTACTCTTTGACGTCATACGATGAATTATTATCCTGTCCTGTAAGCAGGCACATAGCGTGGACAAGAAGCGACAATTCTCAACTCCAGCGTTGTCGCTGGCTAAACTCGGAAGAAAATCCACCTCGTTTAGGTCTATGTTATCCAGAGAGGTAACAAAAACAAACTCTGAGTGGCCATATAAAGGCCAATTAGTTCCTCGGGGTAGACGGAGAAAGGGAGTGGGGATGGATAGGATATAGAGGGTAAGCGTGGGGGGGGGGGGGAGGGGGAAGGGGGGAGGTTTTGGGAGGAGGTCGGTCCAGAAAGGTCAAGTAGTCTTTTCTCAGGGGATCCAAACCCTCCTAAGCGCGCTTCCAATCGGCAAAGCGCTGATGACTGGGAAGATGGGGTGGAAGGGGGGAGGGGAGATCAATATCCACAAGGACCTCAGATAAAAAAAAAAAATTTTAAACACAAAAAAACAACTAATGATTGGGGAGAAGGGGAGGTGGGAATTAGTAGTGAATAGGAGAAAGTGAAAGTAATATCAACATAAACATTCCATTCAACAACAACAAAAAACCGCTAATGATTGGGAGGAGATGGGGGAGGGGGGAGGGGGGGAAGGGAGATCTGGACACGAATCGTAAAACACAGCAATGGGTTGATGAACGGGGAGGAAGATCAGAGACATGGCGGACAGGCTGAAAACGCATAAAGTGTGTGTGCGTGTGTGTGTGTGTGTGTGTGTGTGTGTGGTGTGTGTGTGTGTGTGTGTGTGTGTGTGTGTGTCTTTGGAAGGGAAAGAGGTGGAATGTGCATGTGTGTGTCTGTGTGCGTGCGTGCGTGCGTGCGTGCGCGCGCGTGTGTGTGTGTGTGTTTGTGTGTGCGTGCATGCGTGCGTGTGTGCGTGCATGTTGTGTGTGTATGTGAGGGAGGGAGGGAAGGAGGAAGAGTGCGGGGATTGTTGAGTTGTGAAAAAGCGTTGGGGAGATCTACTAGGCGCACAAAGGAAACAAGCCGACACCAGTCTCTGTCTAATCACGTCAGCCTTCAGCCCTGTAATCGTCGGACTCTTTTGATGTTGTTGTTTTCTTGGATTAGAGAGTGTCTGACACCTGTTACCCCTACCCATACCCCATACCCCATTCTCTCCCCCTCCCCTTTTCCTACTCTCCCAACCCCGCCCGCCACCTTTCATCCGTCTGCCCCAACTTTAAAGTCGATTGTGGCTTATTTGAAAGAGAGAGAGAGAGAGAAGGGTTGGCAAAAATACCAATAGAATTGTGATAGGTACTTAGTAAACAAAATAACAACTGTGTGTCATCCTCAGTTGTTGTTTTTTTCGGATCATCGTGTTGAAGTCAAAACGCAACATCGTTAAATTTTTGTACTGTTGTTATGTTGTTTTGCTCTGTGTCGTACATTTTCGCCGACAGCTGCGGTTCTGTCCGTCTGTCGGCAAGATTACACAAAGACTACTGAACCGATTTGTAGGCATACAAAACTTGATGGAAAGATTTAACGTGGCCCAATCCAGTAAATGTTCTGTGGGGATCTGGATTTAAGGGGGGGTGGGGGGGGGGGATACAGGACTCCGCATTCAGGATTCATCAGCAGGGTTACGTAAAGACTTCTGATCCAAGTTTACGTCGTCGACTGTTGTCTTGTGGTTCAAGGACGAAGCGACACAATTGGGTTCAGATCCGGGTCAAAGGGTACCTGTTGGTGAAGACGTGCGCTGTGTCGAGTACCCTTAAGCTGTTCTCCCCACGCAGACATAAGATTTAAGAAAGACCGATCAGATGCCTTCGACTGTCCTCTTTTAGATGGGGAATGGAGTAGTGAGGGTAGGATAGTAAACACGGAAGGGGCGAAGGGGCGGACGGTGGTGCCGCAAAGGAGGTGAAAGAAAGGGACGGGGGAAGTACCGATCGTAAATCGATGATGTTTCTGTCTTGAGTTGCCTGGCTTGAGTGAGACCCCAGTCCTTTATTTTATTATATGTGATGTTCTTCTTGGCTCTGTGCCAACGTCTGCTAGTGGGACGTGGGAAGGGGTGGGGGTGGA
The DNA here is from genome assembly GCA_033310375.1 of Conus canariensis. Lineage (NCBI taxonomy): Eukaryota > Metazoa > Mollusca > Gastropoda > Neogastropoda > Conidae > Conus > Conus canariensis. Next base: position 41,389,038 of record CM065726.1, on the reverse strand, counting down.
AAGAAAGGTAGAAAGAAACAAAGCAGGAAGAATCCAGGCGATAGTTGTTGTTGTTGTTGTTGTTGTTGTTGTTGTTGTGTGTGTGTGTGTGTGTGGCGTGCGTGTGTGTGTGCGCGCGCGCGCGCGCGTCCATATGTGCGTGTGTACGCATGTGTATTTGTGCGTGCGTGTGTGTGTGTGTGTGTGTGTGTGTGTGTGTGTGTGTGTGTGTGTGTGTGTGTGTGTGTTTTGTCTGTCTGTCTTTATGTCTGTCTGTCTGTCTGTCTGTCTTTCTGTGTCTTTCTGTGTTTATAAAAGCAGTCATACTTTCATGCGCATTCCCAGAATCCGATGAAGAAAGAAAGAGAACAGGAAGAAGCAAAAAAAATAACCAACTCGCCAACAACTGAAGGCTATTACTGCCAGTTGTTATGAAATAAGCAAAGTAATCAATTTAAATTGAAAATGAGGATGCAGTCTAGGCAAATGTGTGAATTTTCAAATTACCAGCCATGGGTGAAATGTGATAGCGTATTGTCAGTGCAGATTGCACGCAAACGTAGATGATGTAATGCGTCATTCATCGGTATAGTTTATAAGTTTTATTTGCATAGTTGGTTTTGGAGTTGAATTCGTATGCTGTTGTTGCCTAGACTGTTGTTTTGCTTTGTTTTGGGGTTGGCGTAGAAAGGACGCGGGGGGGGGGGGGGGGGGGGGGGGGGCTAGTTCTCTCTTACTGGCTGACATAATTTATGTAACGCTGATGGCAGACTGCTATAAAATTCGTTAGAAAACATTGTTCACGTGTATACGAGTAGCGGTACAGGTTTTCGATCTTTGAAAGCAGTGCTCTCTCTCTCTCTCTCTCTCTCTCTCTCTCTCTCTCTCTCTCTCTCTCTCTCTCTCTCTATTACTCTGAATCGGACGATCTGGTGTTGGAGGTTCCGTGTACGCCAGATGACAGTGACTGTTCGTTCTGGTTTGTGAAGCAAGATGACAGACACATGTTGACAGAGGAGCGGACAAAACTGGCCAGTCTCCGCCGAGGAAAACGTGTCAGCAGAACACAACACGCTGACATCCAGGCACGTGCTGCACGGACGCTGGAGACGCTACACGGCCTGATCCTATTCTACCTGGGGTGACAGCCTGGGCTCAAGACTCACGCCTCAGACGGAATCATCGTGACCAGTGCCTTACCAGTGACATGAAATATGTCAGAACTGTGTTTGAAAAAAGGACAAGTTTGTCATGGTTTCCATGTCAGACGAACATGTACCGCGTTTATTTCTATCATGGTGGATCGAATCGAATTGCTAAGGAAGCTGTACTGCTTTAAAGCAATAAATCATTTCGTTCGTTCGTTCGTTCGTTCTCTCTCTCTCTCTCTCTCTCTCTCTCTCTCTCTCTCTCTCTCTCTCTCTCTCTCTTCTATTACAAACGGATCATGTTCCCAGAATACTTTATTGAAATTATTCAAATAAACTGCAGGGGGCATCTCTATCTCATTTCGACATAAAAAAAAATGGAAATACAGACTAGTCACTTTTTCCCTCTGAAAAAAAAAATTGGGACTTGCTTTGGATGTTGTTGCTGTTTGTTTTTCGTTTGTTTGTTTTTCAACTAGAAAAAAGTACTAGTATTTGCAGTTCTCCCTTTTACAGCTGAGCAAGCATTCACAGGCGATTGATAAAATGGGAAGGTGAATAGCAGCCAGGAAGAAGCCGAAGCACTTTTTTTTTTCCTTTGTAGACCAGAGAGATGTAAGGTGAGTTTTGCTCTCCACCGATAAAAATGTGTTTTCATGTATTTCATCGACATCAGGAAACTCTCTCTCTCTCTCTCTCTCTCTCTCTCTCTCTCTCTCTCTCTCTCTCTCTCTCTCTCTCTCTCGTCAAATTTCTTAATGCTCTCAATTGTAGCTGTTATCTGCTTGTTCGCGTAATGGTGTGTTTTTTTTTTTTCCTTTCAAGAAGTTATTTTCTTTCAAAACCAACCATTCATTGCCATGTCAACCACGCACACAAATATGACAAAACCAATCATTCATTGCCATGTCAACCACGCACACAAATATGACAAAACCAACCATTCATTGCTATGTCAACCACGCACACAAATATGACAAAACCAATCATTCATTGCCATGTCAACCACGCACACAAATATGACAAAACCAATCATTCATTGCCATGTCAACCACGCACACAAATATGACAAAACCAATCATTCATTGCCATGTCAACCACGCACACAAATATGACAAAACCAATCATTCATTGCCATGTCAACCACGCACACAAATATGACAAAACCAATCATTCATTGCCATGTCAACCACGCACACAAATATGACAAACCAATCATTCATTGCCATGTCAACCACGCACACAAATATGACAAAACCAATCATTCATTGCCATGTCAACCACGCACACAAATATGACAAAACCAATCATTCATTGCCATGTCAACCACGCACACAAATATGACAAAACCAATCATTCATTGCC